>OY997588.1:78776045-79376045 GCA_963921825.1 Erodium maritimum | reverse complement strand
GTGAAGCTTTGTTGACTAGGGACCCATCGAGTGTGATCTATCTCGATCTATGGTTCTATTCGCATGGTGGGCATAGATCAGAGCACACATCGATATATTACTCCAACACATAAGTAATATAAAGCCGCTTTAATTTTATTGCTAACGATGATATATACATTTGGACATTTAGGATTGAACTACGGGCACTAAGACTAACAATCTCCCACTTGCCCTAGTTCCAATCTAAACTCCAATATGTCCCCATCGACTTTACATGTCTAACATGTTCAGGCAGTGACACTGCCTTAGTCAAAGGGTTGGCTATGTTATCATCTGTTGCAATATCGGTTATCTTCACTTCACCTCAGTTCAGTATTTATCTGATGAGGTGGATATGCCGCAGTACATGTTTGGATTTGTTATGCGATCTAGGCTTTTAGCTTGCGCAATGGCCCTTGTGTTGTCGCAAAATGGATTCACCGGACTGGATGGGTTTTTAATTACACCCAGTCCTGCCATGAATTTCCAAATCCATATAGCCTCCTTAGCTGCCTCTGCAGCATCCATGTACTTGGCCTCTGTCGTA
This sequence comes from Erodium maritimum, assembly GCA_963921825.1. NCBI lineage: Eukaryota > Viridiplantae > Streptophyta > Magnoliopsida > Geraniales > Geraniaceae > Erodium > Erodium maritimum. The sequence goes on along the minus strand of OY997588.1, from coordinate 79,375,477 downwards.
GATTCGGCAATGGTATCTTGCTTTACGCTTTCCCAGCTAAAGCTCTGCCATTCAGCGTAAACACATATCCTGATTGACTTCTAAAGTCATCTGGATTTGTCTTGGAAAACTAGCGTCTACTCATCCTTCGACGACTAGTTCAGCATCATCTTTCCCCCGGGTTAGAATGATGTCTACTGGTACAACATAAGGCTTACGAGACGTCTGGTCTCATACATGTCATGGCATATATGATCGATCCTGCCCCCAGGCGCATAGGATTCTCATCATCCTTTTCAGCTCATCAGGTGTCTTAGGACACTGAGTCTTGCTGAGATGAATGCCATGACTAGTGGGTAAGAGTCCTTTCTTTGAATCGAGCATTAAGAACCTACTCAATGCCTTGTTCACATAGGTTCCCTGACTTAAATCCAAGACCCTCTTGGTGCGATCTCTACATATCTTAATCCTTAAGATATGAGAAGCATCGCCTAAGTCCTTTATTGAAAAACACTTCCTCAACCAAGCTTTAGTCTCGTGCAAGGTTGGGATGTCGTTTTCAATGAGAACCAGAAAGGTAATATTGCTCCCACTAGCCTTCTTATAAACGCAAGATTCATCCTCGTTCTTGATTAAGCCAAATCCAATTACAGCTTCATCAAAACGAAGGATCCAACTCCGAGAAGTTCGTTTCAATCCATAAATGGATTTCAACAACTTATAAATCTTTCCTTTATTCTTCGGATCGTCAAAACCTTTGGGCCGAGACATACAAACGTACTCAGTCAAATTTCCATTTAGGAAAGCGGTTTTGACATCCACTTGCCATATCTCGTAATTATGATACGCAGTTATGTCAAGAAGAATTTGGATCGATTTTGACCATAGCCACTAAGGAGAAGGTTTCCTCATAGTCAATCCATTGGATCTGCCTATAACCTTTCGCCACCAGTTGAGCTTTGTAGGTCAGAGGGTTGCCGTCCATGTCCATCTTCACCTTGAAGATCCATTTGCATCCTATGGTCCTCACACCATTGATGGGATTGTTGGGTCTCGAGGTAGGGTTGGAGATGAACCAACTCGCAGCGGAAAATCAATGAAAACCAAGAGACAATTAAAACCATGAAACAACTAACAAAGAATGGATTAACAAGAGAAAAATTCAGCACTAGTTCTTACCAAAACAAGAACACCGGTTAACGAATGATTGGCTTGAGTCTCCAAGACGCCTACGTATCCACTTGGGAATCAAAGCCACGTAGTTCTTCTCTTTGAGGACTCAAGAACACAAACATGGAGGTGGAAACTAGCCAAACCCGAAATGGCCATGGAAGAGGGAGAGAAAATGTGTTTCCTATTCTTGTCTAGTGTTTGTTATGTTGAAAAAAGATGACTTAAACATAACAAAACCCATACTTGTCCAACTAAAGGCATGGGACAAGCATGGTGACAAGTAAGGTGTAAATAGGACAAAGTATGGCAAGACAAGATTGGGTTAGGTGGTGAATCACCAACACCTTAATCCTTGTCTTGCTTACTTAGTACTAATTAATCAAGACTTGATTAATTAGTTCCATGGGCCTTGGTTGCATGGGCCTTTCATGGGCTTCTTGGAACATGGCCCGTGGCCATTTCCAACGAGGTCCCGTGATTCGCTCATCGCCTCCATGCCTTCCATACCGGAAATGTCCAACATTATCCGACGCGATCAATCCCAAGACTCCAAGCCTTGTCTCGATCCGTAAAGTCCTATTCACTTACGGGCACATGACCCAAAACCCAGTTTTGGTCATGTCCCGAGACAACTCCCTTTTGGCCATTCTCCATAAATGTGTCAATGAGTTTCATCCTCCGGTGTGACCCTTAGGTTTATGCATGTCAATAGATCAACGTAAAATCCCATTTTACTTGATCCTATTTAAGTGGCAACTAACGAGACTTTAGTATTGCCTGACACTACATAACGAATCGACCCTGTCGATTCTAACCTTTCCGTCGTCCCTGTCATTATCCTTTTATCTCCGATATCCTGATTGAGATAAGGCATAGAGCCGTCATCCTTATTATTCTCAATCACCGTTCCTTGATATGTGAGATGACTGAAGATATGATACCCAGTATCATGTGCATGGCCATGCTATTCTTCCAATCACTCTCGATCAAGTGGCCGAGAACCGATATCTTTCCCATACCTTAGTATGAGGGATAAATCCCTTAGCCGTCTTTCGTGTCACTCATGTAGCCCGTCCCCAAGCCAATCCTGGCCGTTATGGAAGCCCTGTTACGGACAACGTTAGGCTCAGGTCAAACTCAGTTGTTGACTACATAGCGATCACAAAGACTCCTTGGTCTAAGGATACATGACAAGCTACAACACTGAATATGTTCATGACTTAATCTATGGCACATATTCAGGGTGGGTCGTCCAATATCATGTCCCACATGATATCTATGATCAGACTCCGGAATCCCATTCCAATGACTAACAGAACGTAAGCCATAAAGAGCCATCTTTCATACTAGTCGCTTCTAGTGAAGCTTTGTTGACTAGGGACCCATCGAGTGTGATCTATCTCGATCTATGGTTCTATTCGCATGGTGGGCATAGATCAGAGCACACATCGATATATTACTCCAACACATAAGTAATATAAAGCCGCTTTAATTTTATTGCTAACGATGATATATACATTTGGACATTTAGGATTGAACTACGGGCACTAAGACTAACAATCTCCCACTTGCCCTAGTTCCAATCTAAACTCCAATATGTCCCCATCGACTTTACATGTCTAACATGTTCAGGCAGTGACACTGTCTTAGTCAAAGGGTTGGCTATGTTATCATCTGTTGCAATATCGGTTATCTTCACTTCACCTCAGTTCAGTATTTATCTGATGAGGTGGATACGCCGCAGTACATGTTTGGATTTGTTATGCGATCTAGGCTTTTAGCTTGCGCAATGGCCCTTGTGTTGTCGCAAAATGGATTCACCGGACTGGATGGGTTTTTAATTACACCCAGCCCTGCCATGAATTTCCAAATCCACATAGCCTCCTTAGCTGCCTCTGCAGCATCCATGTACTTGGCCTCTGTCGTAGATTCGGCAATGGTATCTTGCTTTACGCTTTCCCAGCTAAAGCTCTACCATTCAGCGTAAACACATATCCTGATTGACTTCTAAAGTCATCTGGATTTGTCTTGGAAAACTAGCGTCTACTCATCCTTCGACGACTAGTTCAACATCATCTTTCCCCCGGGTTAGAATGATGTCTACTGGTACAACATAAGGCTTACGAGACGTCTGGTCTCATACATGTCATGGCATATATGATCGATCCTGCCCCCAGGCGCATAGGATTCTCATCATCCTTTTCAGCTCATCAGGTGTCTTAGGACACTGAGTCTTGCTGAGATGAATGCCATGACTAGTGGGTAAGAGTCCTTTCTTTGAATCGAGCATTAAGAACCTACTCAATGCCTTGTTCACATAGGTTCCCTGACTTAAATCCAAGACCCTCTTGGTGCGATCTCTACATATCTTAATCCTTAAGATATAAGAAGCATCGCCTAAGTCCTTTATTGAAAAACACTTCCTCAACCAAGCTTTAGTCTCGTGCAAGGTTGGGATGTCGTTTTCAATGAGAACCAGAAAGGTAATCTTGCTCCCACTAGCCTTCTTATAAACGCAAGATTCATCCTCGTTCTTGATTAAGCCAAATCCAATTACAGCTTCATCAAAACGAAGGATCCAATTCCGAGAAGTTCGTTTCAATCCATAAATGGATTTCAACAACTTATAAATCTTTCCTTTATTCTTCGGATCGTCAAAACCTTTGGGCCGAGACATACAAACGTACTCAGTCAAATTTCCATTTAGGAAAGCGGTTTTGACATCCACTTGCCATATCTCGTAATTATGATACGCAGTTATGTCAAGAAGAATTTGGATTGATTTTGACCATAGCCACTAAGGAGAAGGTTTCCTCATAGTCAATCCATTGGATCTGCCTATAACCTTTCGCCACCAGTTGAGCTTTGTAGGTCAAAGGGTTGCCGTCCATGTCCATCTTCACCTTGAAGATCCATTTGCATCCTATGGTCCTCACACCATTGATGGGATCAACCGGTTCCCAGACTCGGTTGTCCGACATGGATTGCATTTCCTCCCTCATGGCTCCCAGCCATAACTCGGAGTTGGGCCCATCCACGACTTCCTGAAAGGTGGCTGGATCATCGTGATCCACCATGACTTCATTGTCACCTCCAGATACCATATCTTGGAGGTGGAAGATTGATCCTTTCAAATCGCCTTGGACCTTCCGGAATTGTAACAGGAATTGGTTCTTACTCTACGACAATCTCTGGCTCCTTTCTACAGGGTTGCTAATTGGTTTAGACAGATCTGTACCATCCTGAATTTCTTCGAGATGCACAGTCCTCCCAATGACGTCTTTGGAAACAAAACTTTTTTTCCATAAAGACCCCACCCCAAGCGACGAACACCATGTTCTCACTGGGATTGTAGAAATAGTATCCCCTTGTTGCTTTGGGATACCACACGAAGGTGCATATCTCAGATCTTGGTTCGAGCTTAGTCGAAACCAAATGTTTCACATAAGCCTCGCAACCACAAATCTTTAGGAAGGACAAAGCGGGCATCATCCCGTACCATTTTTAAAATGGTGTCCCTTCCACACCATTCGTCGAAGCCCGATTCACTATGAATGCGGTCGTCTCTAGAGCAAAACCCCTAAAAGAGATTGGGAGATCAGTCCAACTAATCATGGAACAGACCATTATCTAACAATGTCCGATTTCTCCGTTTGGCTACACCTTTCAACTACAGTGACCTAGGAGGAGTCCATTCCAAAAGGATCCCATTCTCTTTTAGATGATCTAATAACTCTGTGGTCAAGTATTTTCCACCTCGATCCAATCGAAGTGCCTTAATACCTTTGTCGAGCTGGTTTTCTACTATAGTCTTAAACTCTTTGAATTTATCAAAAGCTTCAGACTTATGTCTCACCGAATAGACATAACCATATTTACTGTAATCATCAGTAAATGTGATAAAGTAGCTAAAACCCCTCCTGGCAAGTGAACTTATTGGTCTACACACATTCGAGTGTATCAGCCCCAATAATTCACCCGCCCTTTCATCGCGATCGATAAAGGGCACTTTAGTCATTTTGCCCATCAAACAAACCTTGCACCTATCGATCGAATGGAATTCGAATGAACCTGAAAGCCCGCACTTCTGAAGTGCTGATAGGCGCTTCTTGTTTATGCGACCCAAATGACAGTACCATAACAGAGTTAGGTTTAAATTGTTGGATTTAGACCTCTTGGTATTAACGGAATATATAGAACTTGAGGCATTGTTACCCATATCTAATATGTACAATCCTCCAACCATGTCAGTACTGGTATAAAACATATCATTGCATAGAACATTGAAAACTCCATTTCCAATATTAACATTATATCCTTCCTTGTCAAACACGGATACAGATATAATATTCCTACTAAAAGTAGGTATGCAATATACATTATACAATACTAAGACAAGACCTCTTGGCAAAGCAAGACTCATGGATCCTACAGCAGTTGCCACAACTCTGAGGTCCATTTCGTGCTTTCCAAATCTCTCCTACTTTCAGCCACCATATATTAGTGCATGTGTGAGATTCAGTCATGGTATCTAATACCCATGAATCTTTGGAAGTAGAGAGATGTAGCTCTATAGAGTTAATACCGAATGAAGGCACGATCCCACCGCCCTTCCTTAGATCATCCAGGTTTCCTGATGAAGGCGCAGTCCTACTGCCCTTCTTCAGATCATCCAGGCTATTTGATGAAGGCGCAGTCCCACTGCCCTTCTTCAGATCAGCCGTGAACTTCCTGTAATCCCGGTTCCAATGATCAGGCTGTTGGCAGTAGAAGCAGACATTCTCAGGTGTCTCATCTTTCCTGCCAAGTGCGCATAGGCCCAGCCCTTGCCACTTCCAATTCCCTTGTTGACCAACAGAATATCCTTGGATCCCAGATCCCTGAGATATTCTTCTCAGCAGTTAATGACACTTCATGTAACTCTGATATGGTCTTAGAGACAGCCTTGTCAAGGACATATTCTTTGCGTTCAGACTTGAGGACTATCCTCAAAATTCTGTACCAGTCCAAATAGTTTGTCCCATTTAGCTTGACCCTGTCAAGAATGGTTTTTAATGACAAACTATTAATGTTCGCTGAATTTGCCATTTGATCTACAACAGATAAAATTCAATCAGTAAACTGAATAAATTTTATGAAGATCAAGCTTAAACACCAACAATCAATTCTAAACCTTTAGAATCTGAAACCAAGATCCTTGATTCACTCGATTAAGCTGAACTAATGCTCACCACTTAATCGAGCTATGTAGGTAGGACTCCATCCAATCACATCCAATGTGACTCTTGGCTAGGGTATGCACTTATGTACACGGCTTACCCTATCTGTTACCCTAGCTCAACCTCAGGCTGAGAATCGTAGTCGGGTCCACCAATTTTCAACTATGGCCCGTCACTATGTAGGTGCTCCGCTAATGCGCACGACACCCACATATGTCGTCCAAACCTACTACCCCGCTTTCCCATGGATGCTCCGCTAATGCGCACGACACCCATAGGACGGGGAGGTAGTAAGGTGTTGATAATTGGGAGGTATCGGACATGACCCGTTTTTACTTGTCCGGTTGTGTTTAAAACTTTGACACATCCTAGATGCGATGAGCACATCAACTACATTCCAAATGCAATGATGCCTCAAATTACCTCCAATGTAATTCTTCCTTCGAACCCGTCAACTACATCCAATGTAATGACGATTCTAAGGGCTCACACACAAGGATTAAAATTCCAATTTTATCTTTGCATGTGAGGTGATATGCTCGGTAAATAAAGTTAAGCATGCAATTCTAAAACACAGAATTAATCATGCATAAACTAAACCAAGCATAAAGCGATAAATATGCACATAATAGCCCCCTAAACTAACTCCCACTAGCTTCTTGAGCTCCACCGACTCCAAGCCGATGCCAACACCCGAAAAGCCACCAAATGACCTTTTCGCCCTTTCTTCATCTTGAGTAAAATATTACAATTTAATACACGACTCGCAGGTCGGGAATAAATAAATATTACAAACAAGTGGTTCGACGACCACACCTTGAAAGAATAATTACACGTAACTCTAACGGCTCGCAGGCCGTGAAAAGCGATAAATAATTAAATTGAGCTCGGGGCTATTATGTACACCATGCCAACATCACATCACACATCGTGTTATCAAACAAGCATGTTATCAAACATCATGTGATTTTCCGGTTTTAATTAATAGCCAAGTTTCGAAATTTTTTGATGCTCGGTTTATCGAAACCGTTCAAAAATGAAACTTTTGAACATTTGATCTTCGAGTTCGTCATGACGGTTCCAAACTCGTCATAACTAACAAAACGGTTTAGCCTTAGCATATCAACCATCCAATGGTCATGCTTGGCCTAGCTCCGTCCAACGGAGCCCCGTTCGGTCTCGGTTTCGGCTCCCCGAGAGTCCCGCTCCCGAGACCCGAAAAATCAAACTTTTTTCAAAATTTCCAGATTTGAAATAATTTTCAAAAATTCATTTTACATGCATTAAATCCATAAACAAGAATTTAAAACATGTTATCAAACAATTTAGCAAAACAACATGCCAAAAACGAAACTTTCAAGCAAAACCGAAACTATGAACACCGTCTTGTGAATCCCGAAGGTAGCACGGCTCTGATACCACTGTTGGGTCTCGAGGTAGGGTTGGAGATGAACCAACTCGCAGCGGAAAATCAATGAAAACCAAGAGACAATTAAAACCATGAAACAACTAACAAAGAATGGATTAACAAGAGAAAAATTCAGCACTAGTTCTTACCAAAACAAGAACACCGGTTAACGAATGATTGGCTTGAGTCTCCAAGACGCCTACGTATCCACTTGGGAATCAAAGCCACGTAGTTCTTCTCTTTGAGGACTCAAGAACACAAACATGGAGGTGGAAACTAGCCAAACCCGAAATGGCCATGGAAGAGGGAGAGAAAATGTGTTTCCTATTCTTGTCTAGTGTTTGTTATGTTGAAAAAAGATGACTTAAACATAACAAAACCCATACTTGTCCAACTAAAGGCATGGGACAAGCATGGTGACAAGTAAGGTGTAAATAGGACAAAGTATGGCAAGACAAGATTGGGTTAGGTGGTGAATCACCAACACCTTAATCCTTGTCTTGCTTACTTAGTACTAATTAATCAAGACTTGATTAATTAGTTCCATGGGCCTTGGTTGCATGGGCCTTTCATGGGCTTCTTGGAACATGGCCCGTGGCCATTTCCAACGAGGTCCCGTGATTCGCTCATCGCCTCCATGCCTTCCATACCGGAAATGTCCAACATTATCCGACGCGATCAATCCCAAGACTCCAAGCCTTGTCTCGATCCGTAAAGTCCTATTCACTTACGGGCACATGACCCAAAACCCAGTTTTGGTCATGTCCCGAGACAACTCCCTTTTGGCCATTCTCCATAAATGTGTCAATGAGTTTCATCCTCCGGTGTGACCCTTAGGTTTATGCATGTCAATAGATCAACGTAAAATCCCATTTTACTTGATCCTATTTAAGTGGCAACTAACGAGACTTTAGTATTGCCTGACACTACATAACGAATCGACCCTGTCGATTCTAACCTTTCCGTCGTCCCTGTCATTATCCTTTTATCTCCGATATCCTGATTGAGATAAGGCATAGAGCCGTCATCCTTATTATTCTCAATCACCGTTCCTTGATATGTGAGATGACTGAAGATATGATACCCAGTATCATGTGCATGGCCATGCTATTCTTCCAATCACTCTCGATCAAGTGGCCGAGAACCGATATCTTTCCCATACCTTAGTATGAGGGATAAATCCCTTAGCCGTCTTTCGTGTCACTCATGTAGCCCGTCCCCAAGCCAATCCTGGCCGTTATGGAAGCCCTGTTACGGACAACGTTAGGCTCAGGTCAAACTCAGTTGTTGACTACATAGCGATCACAAAGACTCCTTGGTCTAAGGATACATGACAAGCTACAACACTGAATATGTTCATGACTTAATCTATGGCACATATTCAGGGTGGGTCGTCCAATATCATGTCCCACATGATATCTATGATCAGACTCCGGAATCCCATTCCAATGACTAACAGAACGTAAGCCATAAAGAGCCATCTTTCATACTAGTCGCTTCTAGTGAAGCTTTGTTGACTAGGGACCCATCGAGTGTGATCTATCTCGATCTATGGTTCTATTCGCATGGTGGGCATAGATCAGAGCACACATCGATATATTACTCCAACACATAAGTAATATAAAGCCGCTTTAATTTTATTGCTAACGATGATATATACATTTGGACATTTAGGATTGAACTACGGGCACTAAGACTAACAGGGATCAACCGGTTCCCAGACTCGGTTGTCCGACATGGATTGCATTTCCTCCCTCATGGCTCCCAGCCATAACTCAGAGTTGGGCCCATCCACGACTTCCTGAAAGGTGGCTGGATCATCGTGATCCACCATGACTTCATTGTCACCTCCGGATACCATATCTTGGAGGTGGAAGATTGATCCTTTCAAATCGCCTTGGACCTTCCGGAATTGTAACAGGAATTGGTTCTTACTCTACGACAATCTCTGGCTCCTTTCTACTGGGTTGCCAATTGGTTTAGACAGATCTGTACCATCCTGAATTTCTTCGAGATGCACAGTCCTCCCAATGACGTCTTTGGAAACAAAACTTCTTTTCCATAAAGACCCCACCCCAAGCGACGAACACCATGTTCTCACTGGGATTGTAGAAATAGTATCCCCTTGTTGCTTTGGGATACCACACGAAGGTGCATATCTCAGATCTTGGTTCGAGCTTAGTCGAAACCAAATGTTTCACATAAGCCTCGCAACCACAAATCTTTAGGAAGGACAAAGCGGGCATCATCCCGTACCATTTTTAAAATGGTGTCCCTTCCACACCATTCGTCGAAGCCCAATTCACTATGAATGCGGTCGTCTCTAGAGCATAATCCCAGAAAGAGATTGGGAGATCAGTCCAACTAATAATGGAACGGACTATTGTCTAACAATGTCCGATTTCTCCGTTTGGCTACACCTTTCATCTACAGTGTCCCAGGAGGAGTCCATTCCAAAAGGATCCCATTCTCTATTAGATGATCTAATAACTCTGTGGTCAAGTATTTTCCACCTCGATCCAATCGAAGTGCCTTAATACCTTTGTCGAGCTGGTTTTCTACTTTAGTCTTGAACTCTTTGAATTTATCAAAAGCTTCAGACTTATGTCTCAGCGAATAGACATAACCATATTTACTGTAATCATCAGTAAATGTGATAAAGTATTTAAAACCCCTCCTGGCAAGTGAACTTATTGGTCTACACACATTCGAGTGTATCAGCCCCAATAATTCACCCGCCCTTTCATCGCGATCGATAAAAGGGCACTTTAGTCATTTTGCCCATCAAACAAACCTTGCACCTATCGATCGAATGGAATTCGAATGAACCTGAAAGTCCGCACTTCTGAAATGTTGATAGGTGCTTCTTGTTTATGCGACCTAAATGACAGTGCCTTAACAGAGTTAGGTTTAAATCGTTGGATTTAGACCTCTTGGTATTAACGGAATATATAGAACTTGAGGCATTGTTACCCATATCTAATATGTACAATCCTCCAACCAAGTCAGTACTGGTATAAAACATATCATTGCATAGAACATTGAAAATTCCATTTCCAATACTAACATTATATCCTTCCTTGTCAAACACGGATACAGATATAATATTCCTACTAAAAGTAGGTATGCAATATACATTATACAGTACTAAGACAAGGCCTCTTGGCAAAGCAAGACTCATGGATCCTACAGCAGTTGCCACAACTCTGAGGTCCACTTCGTGCTTTCCAAACCTCTCCTACTTTCAGCCACCATATATAAGTGCATGTGTGAGATTCAGTCCTGGTATCTAATACCCATGAATCTTTGGAAGTAGAGAGATGTAGCTCTATAGAGTTAATACCGGATGAAGGCACGGTCCCACCGCCCTTCCTTAGATCATCCAGGTTTCCTGATGAAGGCGCAGTCCTACTGCCCTTCTTCAGATCATCCACGCTATTTGATGAAGGCGCAGTCCCACTGCCCTTCTTCAGATCAGCCGTGAACTTCCTGTAATCCCGGTTCCAATGACCAGGCTGTTGGCAGTAGAAGCAGACATTCTCAGGTGTCTCATCTTTCCTGCCAAGTGCGCATGGGCCCAGCCCTTGCCACTTCCAATTCCCTTGTTGACCATTAGAATATCCTTGGATCCCAGATCCCTGAGATATTCTTCTCAGCAGTTAATGACACTTCATGTAACTCTGATATGGTCTTAGAGACAGCCTTGTCAAGGACATATTCTTTGCGTTCAGACTTGAGGACTATCCTCAAAATTCTGTACCAGTCCAAATAGTTTGTCCCATTTAGCTTGACCCTGTCAAGAATGGTTTTTAATGACAAACTATTAATGTTCGCTGAATTTGCCATTTGATCTACAACAGATAAAATTCAATCAGTAAACTGAATAAATTTTATGAAGATCAAGCTTAAACACCAACAATCGATTCTAAACCTTTAGAATCTGAAACCAAGATCCTTGATTCACTCGATTAAGCTGAACTAATGCTCACCACTTAATCGAGCTATGTAGGTAGGACTCCATCCAATCACATCCAATGTGACTCTTGGCTAGGGTATGCACTTATGTACACGGCTTACCCTATCTGTTACCCTAGCTCAACCTCAGGCTGAGAATCGTAGTCGGGTCCACCAATTTTCAACTATGGCCCGTCACTATGTAGGTGCTCCGCTAATGCGCACGACACCCACATATGTCGTCCAAACCTACTACCCCGCTTTCCCATGGATGCTCCGCTAATGCGCACGACACCCATAGGACGGGGAGGTAGTAAGGTGTTGATAATTGGGAGGTATCAGACATGACCCGTTTTTACTTGTCCGGTTGTGTTTAAAACTTTGACACATCCTAGATGCGATGAGCACATCAACTACATTCCAAATGCAATGATGCCTCAAATTACATCCAATGTAATTCTTCCTTCGAACCCGTCAACTACATCCAATGTAATGACGATTCTAAGGGCTCACACACAAGGATTAAAATTCCAATTTTATCTTTGCATGTGAGGTGATATGCTCGGTAAATAAAGTTAAGCATGCAATTCTAAAACACATAGAATTAATCATGCATAAACTAAACCAAGCATAAAGCGATAAATATGCACATAATAGCCCCCTAAACTAACTCCCACTAGCTTCTTGAGCTCCACCGACTCCAAGCCGATGCCAACACCCGAAAAGCCACCAAATGACCTTTTCGCCCTTTCTTCATCTTGAGTAAAAAATTACAATTTAATACACGACTCGCAGGTCGGGAATAAATAAATATTACAAATAAGTGGTTCGACGACCACACCTTGAAAGAATAATTACACGCTAACACTAACGGCTCGCAGGCCGTGAAAAGCGATAAATAATTAAATCGAGCTCGGGGCTATTATGTACACCATGCCAACATCACATCACACATCATGTTATCAAACAATCATGTTATCAAACATCATGTGATTTTCCGGTTTTAATTAATAGCCAAGTTTCGAAATTTTTTTGATGCTCGGTTTATCGAAACCGTTCAAAAATGAAACTTTTGAACATTTGATCTTCGAGTTCATCATGACGGTTCCAAACTCGTCATAACTAACAAAACGGTTTAGCCTTGGCATATCAACCATCCAATGGTCATGCTTGGCCTAGCTCCGTCCAACGGAGCCCCGTTCGGTCCCGGTTTCGGCTCCCCGAGAGTCCCGCTCCCGAGACCCGAAAAATCAAATTTTTTTCAAAATTTCCAGATTTGAAATAATTTTCAAAAAATCATTTTACATGTATTAAATCCATAAACAATAATTTAAAACATGTTATCAAACAATTTAGCAAAACAACATGCCAAAAACGAAACTTTCAAGCAAAACCGAAACTTTGAACACCGTCTTGTGAATCCCGAAGGTAGCACGGCTCTGATACCACTGTTGGGTCTCGAGGTAGGGTTGGAGATGAACCAACTCGCAGCGGAAAATCAATGAAAACCAAGAGACGATTAAAACCATGAAACAACTAACAAAGAATGGATTCACAAGAGAAAAATTCAGCACTAGTTCTTACCAAAACAAGAACACCGGTTAACGAATGATTGGCTTGAGTCTCCAAGACGCCTACGTATCCACATGGGAATCAAAGCCACGTAGTTCTTCTCTTTGAGGACTCAAGAACACAAAAATGGAGGTGGGAGCTTGCCAAACCCGAAATTGCAAGGGAAGGGGAGAGAAGTTGTGTTTCCTATTCTTGTCTTGTGTTTGTTATGTTGAAAAAAGATGACTTAAACATAACAAAACCCATACTTGTCCAACTAAAGGCATGGGACAAGTATGGTGTCAAGTAAGGTGTAAATAGGACAAAGTATGGCAAGACAAGATTGGGTTAGGTGGTGAATCACCAACACCTTAATCCTTGTCTTGCTTACTTAGTACTAATTAATCAAGACTTGATTAATTAGTTCCATGGGCCTTGGTTGCATGGGCCTTTCATGGGCCTCTTGGAACATGACCCGTGACCATTTCCAACGAGGTCCCGTGATTCGCTCATCGCCTCCATGCCTTCCATACCGGAAATGTCCAACATTATCCGACGCGATCAATCCCAAGACTCCAAGCCTTGTCTCGATCCGTAAAGTCCTATTCACTTACGGGCACATGACCCAAAACCCAGTTTTGGTCATGTCCCGAGACAACTCCCTTTTGGCCATTCTCCATAAATGTGTCAATGAGTTTCATCCTCCGGTGTGACCCTTAGGTTTATGCATGTCAATAGATCAACGTAAAATCCCATTTTACTTGATCCTATTTAAGTGGCAACTAACGAGACTTTAGTATTGCCTGACACTACATAACGAATCGACCCTGTCGATTCTAACCTTTCCGTCGTCCCTGTCATTATCCTTTTATCTCTGATATCATGATTGAGATAAGGCATAGAGCCGTCATCCTTATTATTCTCAATCACCGTTCCTTGATATGTGAGATGACTGAAGATATGATACCCAGTATCATGTGCATGGCCATGCTATTCTTCCAGTCACTCTCGATCAAGTGGCCGAGAACCGATATCTTTCCCATACCTTAGTATGAGGGATAAATCCCTTAGCCGTCTTTCGTGTCACTCATGTAGCCCGTCCCCAAGCCAATCCTGGCCGTTATGGAAGCCCTGTTACGGACAACGTTAGGCTCAGGTCAAACTCAGTTGTTGACTACATAGCGATCACAAAGACTCCTTGGTCTAAGGATACATGACAAGCTACAACACTGAATATGTTCATGACTTAATCTATGGCACATATTCAGGGCGGGTCGTCCAATATCATGTCCCACATGATATCTATGATCAGACTCCGGAATCCCATTCCAATGACTAACAGAACGTAAGCCATAAAGAGCCATCTTTCATACTAGTCGCTTCTAGTGAAGCTTTGTTGACTAGGGACCCATCGAGTGTGATCTATCTCGATCTATGGTTCTATTCGCATGGTGGGCATAGATCAGAGCACACATCGATATATTACTCCAACACATAAGTAATATAAAGCCGCTTTAATTTTATTGCTAACGATGATATATACATTTGGACATTTAGGATTGAACTACGGGCACTAAGACTAACAGTCGGTACCGAAGCTGTGTGGTCCGGTACGATATAATTGGGATGGGCTATAACAGCTGGTGATGTTGGAGATTGCGGTATGGAACGTATGATTGCCTTACTGTGTGCTGAGTGCTTAACTGTGTGCTGTGTGCTGTGTGCTTATTGTGTGTTGTGTGCTTGATGAGTGGGTAAGTGGGGTGATTAAGTGTTATTATAGTCTTATAAGTGTGGTTGTGATGTTGTGTTCTATGTGGAGGTCTTTAGCGTTGTGCTTTACTAGTATGCCCTAATTGGACGGTTACTCGTGGTGGTGAGCGGATGTTCATAACCTTAACTACTTTTCTTGCTGAGCGAAAGCTCACCCTTTTACCATGTTGTTTTACAGGTTTTGAGCGGGCCTTGGACTAGCGGGATTCTCGGAGCTTGGTAGCTAGTGAGAGTCTTAGCTAGTTTTGTCTACAAACGTACAGTTTTATCGGTTCCAAACTGTTTGACCTTCTGATTTTGCCGAGCTGTTGACTCGCGTTATTACTTGGATCTTTAGAACTGTTATTTAAGACTCTTTTGTTATTAAAACTGCTTTTATTATTTATCTTTTCAGTTCACGTCTCGAGTCCGGTCAAAACCGGATTTGGGGCGTGACAATTTGGTATCAGATCCTGGTTACGTTTTTCAAGAACTCGGACCGTACGTCAAATTAGGTGGGTAGAGTTAGGTGGGAAGTTTCCGTGTGTCGGTAGGTCGGTGACGCAAATTGGATATGTCCTAAGCGTGGAACCGATACGAAGAAAGTCTCGGGTTAGTGAATTGTGTACTTGGGGTGTACCAGTTTGGTTGGTATCTTTGGTTGTGTTATTGACTGTTGAGTCTTGGTTTGACCGTGTGGTAATGGTGTAAATGTCGAGACCCGAGGTGTATGGTTGCGATAACTTGCTGTGTGTTATGATTGTGTTAAGTGATGTGTGCAGGTTGTGATTGGTTGTCCCGCACGAACGGGTCATGCCAAATTTTTCTGCAGAAACTGAAGTGTATGTACCATCACAATTCGGCTATAGGGGCCACTGTTGCTGGACGTGAATGGGGGGATGTCAAGTGGTTACAAAGTAATTCGGGGACGCCTGAACCGGGTTGTAACGACGCGATGTCAACATGAATGTTATGTTAGGAAAATGACGTGTTAAGAATTTGAATCTAAGTTGATGTTTGTCTAATGTGTAATTGCTATGTGGTGGATGCATTGTAGAGTGTTTGATTGTGTGTAACCTCGCTGATTGAGCGTGTGATTTATGCTACGCACTAGTGTGCGGACCTATCTGGTTGTGTGACATTGTGTGACTATACTATATTAATTATAATATTAGTACGAGTACTACTGTTGGATTGTGTGTGACGTTAGTTATTTTTAATCGCGTCGTTCTATTCGAGTTGAGAAACTGAACATGTGTGTTATTCGTGCAGCGGATATACGACATGGCGCCGACTTACGTACCACTAGGCACCAGGAGACGGCCCGCTAGAGGCTGAAGGCAGCCATCGGCCGCTGAGTCTGTAGGGGAAACCAGTGCCCAAGGTGCACCCGTTGAGGGGCACGAGCGAGTTGAGACTACACAGGCGGCAGCTCTAGAGGAGCTGACTCGCACAGTTCAGGGCTTGGCAGCAGCCTTCGCCCGGAGAGAGGCTATGGATCCGACACTGGAGACTATGCCCGCTGCCACTGCAGCCACCACCGAGGGACCTAGTCAGGTCGACAGCTACACAGCTCAGGCACTGCGAGACTTCCGCAGGCTTGGCACACCTGTCTTTTCCGGGGAGCCATACCCCGAGGCAGCCGAGAGGTGGCTGGAGCGGATCACCCGCAACCTGGACACGTCAGGGATACTGAGTGGTAGTCTGAGAGTATCGTTCACATCATTCCATCTGGAGGGAGAGGCCTACCACTGGTGGCAACGCGATCAGACGTGAGTGGGAGATGACTTTGCGCTATTCGGACAACGATTCCTTGAGCAGTACTTTCCACAGTGGGTATTGGATGACAGGCACCAACTGTTCCTGGAGCTGCGACATGAGCGATTGACAGTGTCCGAGTACGAGGCGAGGTTCACCTCCTTATCTCGGTTCGCTTAGGAGATGGTACAGTCTGAGACTCACCGTTGCCGTAGATTTGAGGGAGGGCTTCGCCCTGCGATTGCGGACCGTGTCGCTATTTTGAGGACCCAGGTA
The DNA here is from genome assembly GCA_963921825.1 of Erodium maritimum. Lineage (NCBI taxonomy): Eukaryota > Viridiplantae > Streptophyta > Magnoliopsida > Geraniales > Geraniaceae > Erodium > Erodium maritimum. The sequence continues at coordinate 79,358,407 of OY997588.1, read as the reverse complement.
TACTCTGACCTGGTGGATCAGGCGCTGGTCGTGGAGCGATGCTTCCGTGAGGCAGCCAGAGTTCGGGATGTCAGGCCGAGGCCGAGCAGCTTCCTGAGGCCATCTGAGTCTCGAGATCCGAGGAGTCAGAGGACCTCAGGATCGTTTCAGTCTCAGACACAGTTGAGAGGGTCGCGACAGGTCGGGTCAGTGGCTTTTGTTGGACCTGCCTTGTCAGGGCGCACGTGTTACCGATGCGGGCAATTGGGCCACATGGCTCGAGACTGTTCGAGGAGCAGTGGACCAGCAGACCGTCCGGCGGGTAGACCCGAGGGGGGGCTGAGTGCCGGGCCACCGCTGTGTCACCAGTGTGGCCAGCCAGGACACTTCGCTGTCAGGTGCCCAGATTGGTTTGGGGAGATGTCGGCTCCACGACCACAGCAGTCGCAGACTGGGCAGTCACCACAAATCCAACAACGTTAGGCTCAGGCATAGAGAGCTCTGCGATAGGCACCAAGGGCGCCAGCGCCGAGGCTGAGAGCTGTGTAGCAGGTGGCATTTCCACCACCTCTGAGAGGCGGACCCCAGGTATAGCAGGGCCGGGTGTATGCTGTCACCGACTCTCGAGCTGAGGGACGTCACGCCGGCCATGAGCCTACACAGGGTATGTGCTTGCTTTATAATTCTTGGGCGTCCTTCTTGTTTGATACTAGAGCATCTCATTCTTTCATCTCTTCTTCTTTCGCTCGTATGTTGGGATTGAGGGTAGAGTCGTTGAGTCGACCTTTATGTCTTGACACCCCTGTTACGAGAGAGGTAGTTTTGAGTACTGTTTGTCGTGCATGTGAGATTAGAGTGGCTGATTGCCCTTTTTATGGTGATTTGCTTGTGTTGGACATGACGACATTTGACGTGATTCTGGGGATGGACTGGATGACGAGGTATCGAGCGTCGATCGAATGCTATCGGCGGCAGGTGACTGTGGTATCGGGCGACACGGTCGTCACTTGTGTCTTGGGCAGTAGGAGCGGAGTTCTCCTGTCTGCATTGACCGTGGGAGATGAGATGGAGACTGTGCAGAGTACAGAGCTGCCGAGAGTGGTATGTGAGTTCCCGGAAGTCTTTCTGGAGGAGCTGTCAGGATTACCGCCAACACGCGAGGTGGAGTTTAGGATCGACTTGATCCCGGGTACGGCGCCGATATCCATGGCACCGTACCGCTTTGCACCAGCCGAGTTGGTCGAGCTGAAGTGACAACTTGAGGAGCTTCGGGAGAAGGGATTTATCCGACCGAGTGCTTCGCCGTGGGGAGCATCCGCCCTCTTCGTGAAGAAGAAGGGTGGAGCATTGAGGATGTGCATCGATTACCGGAAGTTTAACCGGGTCACGGTGAAGAAACGTTATCCGACGCCGAGGATCGATGATCTGTTCGACCAGCTGAGAGGAGCGAAGTGCTTCTCGAAGATTGATCTGCGATCCGGGTATATCAGTTGAGGGTTCGGGAGGAGGATGAGGCGAAGAACGCATTTAGGACTCGGTATGTGCACTACGAATTCCTGGTGATGTCTTCGGGCTGACGAACGCGCCTGCAGCGTTCATGGATCTGATGAACGGGATCTTTCGACCCTACTTTGACCAGTTTGTCGTGGTGTTCGTAGACGATATTCTGATTTATTCGCCGAGTGAGGAGGCGCGTGAGGAGCATCTGAGGACAGTTTTGACATTGTTGCGCACTCACTAGTTGTACGAAAACCTAGAGAAGTGTGAGTTCTGGCTTGCAGAGGTGAAGTTCCTCGGGCATGTTGTGTCTCGAGAGGGTATCCTAGTCGACCCGGCGAAGATCGACGCAGTTTCGAAGTGGGCACGGCCCAAGAGTGTATTTGAGATCCGCAGCTTCCTGGGATTGGCGGGATACTATCGACGGTTCGTCCAGGACTTCTCACGACTGGCCGCGCCGATGACCGCCCTGATACGCAAGGGAGCCGAGTTTGTGTGGACTGATGAGTGCGAGCACTCCTTTACCAAGCTGAAGGCTCGTCTGACTACCGCGCCCGTGTTGATAGTGCCGGAGCGCAGGATCTGATATGATGTGTGCTGTGACGCATTCGGTGAGAAACAGGGGTGTGTGTTGATGCAGTCCGGGAAGGTAGTTGCATATGGCTCTAGACAGTTGAAGACACATGAGCGCAGCTACCCTACCCATGATCTCGAGTTGGAAGCAGTGGTCTTTGCTCTGAAGAGCTGGCGACACTACTTGTGTGGAGAGCGATTCCGGGTGTTCTCGGATTACAAGAGTCGCAAGTACATCTTCTCCTAACACGACTTGAACATGCGCCCGAGGCGGTGGATGTATCTACTTGAGGAGTACGACTTCGAGCTACTCTACCATCCGGGCAAGGCGAACGTCATCGCCGATGCCCTGAGTAGGAAGTCGACTCACTGTCTTGCTAGTATATCTGTCCAGAATTGGGACATGATGGAGGAGTTGAGCACGTTTGGGCTCGGACTCGATGAGATCACCGATGGAGTGGCCATGTGATCATTGGTGGCGCAGCCCACACTAGTCTCTCGTGTGCTGGAGGCATATGCCGAGGATGCCGAGGCGGTAGAGATCCAGGAGAGGATTATCAACGGTGTTGACACCGAGGGCTGGGAGCAGGGTACTGATCTGGGCCTGCGTTACCGAGGAGGAATGATTGTGCCGCGTTGTTGTAGAGATGATGTGTTGAGAGAGTCTCATCACTCCCGTCTTGCTGTGCACCCGGGTGGCACCAAAATGTATCGGGATATGAGACAACAGTTCTAGTGGAGCGGGATGCGGAGAGCAGTTGCAGAGTTCGTTTCGAGATGCCTCACCTGCCAGCAGCTGAAGGCCGAGCATCAGCGTTCCATTGCCGATCGCAGAGTGGAAGTGGGAGCACATCACGATGGACTTCGTGTGTGGCTTACCGTGGTCACCGAGAGGGCACGACGCAGTTTTGGCAGTAGTCGACCGACTGACCAAGTCGGCACACTTCTTAGCCACGAGGAAGACGGATACGGTTGACACTTTGAGGCGTTTGTACGTTCGAGAGATTATCCGTCTTCACGGAGTTCCAGTGTCGGTTGTGTCCGACAGAGATCCTCGACTTACCTCCAGATTTTGGGAGAGCTTACAGAGAGCGTTAGGGATCGAGGTCTTGCTTAGTACATCGTATCATCCACAGACCGATGGTCAGTCAAAGCGCACGATTCAGATACTAGAGGATATGCTGCGAGCATGTGTGTTGGACTTCCGAGGGTCATGGGAGGACCACTTACCATTAGCTGAGTTTGCCTACAACAACAGCTTCCAGGCCAGTATTGGGATGGCACCATTTGAGGCGTTGTATGGTAGGCCATGAAGATCGCCCGTGTGTTGGGCAGAGGTGGAAGACAGGAGTCTACTTGGTCCGGAGCTTGTCCGGGAGACGACCGAGAAGGTCGCAATGATTCGGGATCGGTTGAGGACCGCGCAGAGTCGACAGAAGAGCAACGCAGATAGACGGCGCCGGCCTCTTGAGTTTACAGTTGGGGAGCATGTATTTCTGAGGGTGAGCCCGAAGAAGGGACTTCTGCGGTTCAACTGTGGTGGAGTCAAGTTGGCCCCGCGATTTATCGGACCTTTTGAGGTTTTGGGCAGAGTTTGAGTCGTTGCTTACCGCCTTGCATTGCCACAGCAGCTCGGGAACGTTCATAACGTCTTCCACGTTTCCCAAATGCGGAAGTACACAGCGGACCCCTCCCACGTGATTGAGTGGACGGACATCGAGGTAGCTGAGGATGTCTTGTATGAGGAGCAGCCAGTTAGGATTCTGGATACGCGAGTGCAGGTCTTGCGTGGCAAGACTATCCCGTTGGTACGGGTGCAGTGGCGGCACCATGGAGCAGAGTCGACCTGGGAGCGCGAGGACGAGGTTCGTGCGAAGTACCCCAGCCTGTTCGACACTTGAGGTACGTTCATTTTAAATTTCGAGGACGAAATTCTTTTAAGGGGGGTAGATTGTAAGAACCGCCTCCGGTCGATCCCGGTCGAACCGGTGAATTCTGGCGAAAGTTGACTTTTTGCCGGAAAAGTCAACCGATGACTCCGGGAGTCATTCGGGACCTTTCCGGGGCCCAAAAAGATTAGCCGTCGTCACGGTTAGCTTAATTGGGCCGTTTCCTTCCAAACGCCTGTAATTATGAAAGCGTCAACTGTAAGCCAATAGTCGGGTCAAACTACGCCGAATTTAGGACAAAATCGATTAAATTAGAAGTGCTGGATTTAATTTGGGTAGAGGTGGTCCCCATATGCACACTTTTCCATGTTAGCTTGGAAGGGAAGAAATAGGTGCAAATTGACCCTTTTACCCTTAAAAGATGGGCATGAGAGTCTTGGGCTTGGGGGCTTTTTGGTCTTAGCCCCTTTAGGTTTAAAGCATCAGTATATGACCAATTCAGCCCATTTTATCAAGATTGGTCGAATTTCACCACAGAGGAGAGAGTGAGGAGCTCCGATGGAAGCTTGAGGAAGAAGCAAAGGAAAAGAGGAGACTTTTTGCCCATTTCTATCTCAAATCACCTCTAAAATCCCATTTTCTTCATCTATTCTTCATTACCAAGGTAATCATCCAAACCATTTTCGTTTTGGTTGAATTTGATTCATGGGTTTTGATAGAGAAATGCTAGAAATGTGTGAGTTTAAGGTTGTTGGTGTTAGATGATATTTTTAGTGGATGGAAGTGAAGTTGGATGATGGAAATCAATTGATTTAAGTAGTTTTGATGAAACCCATTGAGGGTATTGAAGTATTGAAGAGTATTGGGTATGTTTTGGAGGTTTGGGAGTTCATCAGTGGAGGTTTTGAGGTGTTTTTCATGGAAAACAAAGTGGAGGGAGGAAGAAGAAGGTCCCTGCCCAGACCGGCACGGAACGCCACACGGACCGGGCAACATTTCGGAACGCCCACGGACCGTGCCTGGTCCTGGGCCGGCGTGCAGCATGGACCGTGCCTAGTTCCGGGTCGGTGTGCTTCACGGGCCGGGTCTGGTTCCGGGCCGGTGCGCTGCACGGGTCGGGTCCGGTACCGGGCCTGTGGGCCATCCAGATTGGGCCTCATTCCGGCCCATTTCCCGTTTAGCCCACGTTTTGACCTTCGGGTTTAATTTAGTTGTTCTCATTCTAAACGCAACTGAATTGGTATTGATTCGCGAATTGTTTTGTGATCCAAGACTTTGGACCCGAGCTCGATGGAGGAGGAGACCCTTGGACATCGTGAAGTGACGGGGAGGAAGCTAGCCAGGTCGTCCGCAGCTAGGATTGGATTGCTTTTGAGGTAGGGAAAGTACAGAATACCGGTTTAATTGCAGAAAGTTACTAGCATGCCTATAGGTCCTAATTACTAGATTAAATCTATAGAATTGCATGATTAGGATGTGAGGAACGAGTGAAATGAGGGATAGCTTACGAGCCATGTCGAGACGTAAGTTTGGGATTGTCGTGCTGTAGAAATGCATGTGGGTCATGTCGAGCCCTGAGGGTTGCGTGTTGATTGAGATGACATGATCTATGTTTTAGATGCATGATGTGTGATTAGCCGTTGTAGATTGAGAATCATGATATGATATTCTCGGTGTAGCATGTTGGTGCTATGTTTTGGCAAGTGTGCCATGCTTGATGTGACGTGAACCATTGGTTGTGACATAGTCAGGTGATTGATAGACCGATGTGTTGTGTTCGGTAAGTTTGTGTGGTTGGTACACTGTGGTTGAACTATCGCATTGTGATGCGTGTTATTCTCTTGATGTGTGTTCCAAGAGGAGGCGTATATAGTGTGATACCTAAATCGAGGGAGGGTTCCAATGTAGGGTGTCTGAGCCTAGGATGGCGTGATCATTACCCCGATGTTGTGTGGTCCAGAAAGACATACGACCGAGGTATGTGCCGGTCCGGTATGTGATGTGAGTGATGCACCGAGGATTAGTGTCGGGAAGACGTCCGACTGAATGTATTGCCGGTCAGGGATGTACCCCGAGGCTGTGTGCTGGGAAGATGTCGGTACCGAAGCTGTGTGGTCCGGTACGATATAATTGGGATGGGCTGTAACAGCCGGTGATGTTGGAGATTGTGGTATGGAACGTGTGATTTCCTTACTGTGTGCTGAGTGCTTAACTGTGTGCTGTGTGCTTACTGTGTGCTTAATGAGTGGGTAAGTGGGGTGATTAAGTGTGGTTGTGATGTCATGTTCTATGTGGAGGTCTTTAGGGTTGTGCTTTACTAGTATGCCCTAATTGGACAGTTACTCGTGGTGGTGAGCGGATGTTCATAACCTTAACTGCTTTTCCTACTGAGCGAAAACTCACCCCTTTACCCTATTGTTTTACAGGTTTTGAGCGGGCCTTGGACTAGCGGGATTCTCGGAGCTTGGGAGCTAGTGAGAGTCTTAGCTAGTTTTGTCTAGAGACGTACAGTTTTACCGGTTCTAAACTGTTTTACATTCTGATTTTGCCAAGTTGTTGACTCGAGTTATCGCTTTTGATGTGTTTGAAGAGGATGCGTCCAGTTTTTTTGTGGATCGGGTCTCGTTCCGTCAGAGTTCACTGCTGCTCTTCTTGCTGGCTTTGGTGTCTTCTTTTATCTGGGTCTGGGCTAGATCGTGCTCGGTATCATTACAGGCTTTCTCCTTCGGGTCCTCACTGCTGGTATTCGATGGGTTACCGGTCTCGGTTTCGGAACTCTCAGCACGCATTCCATTTTCGGTTTCTAAGATTGGTAGACTTGCTGTGTGTTTTGGTTACTTTAATCTCGAACCGGATGTGGTTCGAGCTAGTCGGTTAAAGGTGTTGACTGCCGGTGAGTTTCTTGGGTGTTATTTGCCCCCTTCAGAAGCCATCACCTAAGATATGTATGGTTATCCGGGTCCGTCTCTGTCGTTAGAGGGGTTGGCCATCGGCTTTTTAGTTGTTGTCATCTTGGCAGTTCTTTGGAGATGGGAGTTGTTCTTTCCTTTAAAGGTTATGGTTGAGATGTCTTCTGGTTGAGCCTTACAGTTGGATGCTTCTCCTCAAAATTTGCTATCGCCTATGCTTAATGGTTGAAAAATCAGGGTTCAAGACCTCTTCCTTTTTGTGCTCTTCATGGTTGTAAATTCTGGGTGTTAGGACCTTTTAGTTTTACTTGTTTTGCGCTTCATGGTTGTAATATCTGGTTTTTTAGACCTTCATTGTTTGATTTTCTCCCATGTTGGGATGCCGATGTTCCTTTTATAAGAACGCTCTTTCATGTATCAGGTTTCTCCCCTTGTTGGGACCGTCATGATGCTGAGCTGACATGCCAGTGCTCGATTCCCTCACTGGTCTGTAGCTAGACCATTTCATGTACTGTCGTCCTCTCTTTTTCAACCTTTGAAAAAAGGGAGATTTATATATTGTTTTGGTGATAAAAAAATTAAAATGAGCTTCTATACTTCAGTACCAAGAAACTGCACCACTACGCAACACATGGATCTCCCCACACCCAACACCGACAATTAAACCATCAAAACCACCTGCCGAACTACAAAAGATTTCCCTTGGATACTTTCCACATAACGTATCAAAGAGTGAGAATCGCATCGAGGCGAAGGAGGAGTGTCGTCCTCGCCCATGTGAGACGATGAGCTCAAGCCGTCTGATTCAGAAAGGTCGAATTTTCTGTCAATGACCAAAGGAATAAGCTCGGCATCGAGTTGCTGTAATTCCTGTTAGAAGGTATCATCCGCAACTTTAGATTTGAAACTCATTTTGATGCAGTAAGCCCAGGCTTTTGTAACAACTTGTCTCTTGCTACATCTCCCCGCTCCAGGCCCATACGTGTGTTCGAGGAAAGTTCAGTCGTTGACCAAACCCTGGTTTCTGCAAGCCCCTTTACCAAGCAACGTTCTCCTCTCATTCTTCCTTGAAATCAAGGCGGCATACGTCATTTTCTCAGAGCCCTCCCCCCCTTATTCGCTCCCTGCGCAACATCCTCAAACAAAAAAAAAGTCGGAGGTATCTACTTTTGTATCACTTTGGGACCTCATCGAAATCGGGTTAGGCTGCATCTCACGCATCGCTCGGCACTTGTTGACGACCCTTGAGCCGTCCCATCAACAAGTACCCCATTCCCATACGAGGTATTACCGGATTACTCACTTGTGGACATCCACCTATCAGTTAAGTTTATTTGGCGAGGAGGAGCATTATCGAAACCTAAGACTGATCCACTGCCGAAAGTTGTATATTAAAGGCCTCTTCTTCCGATATGACCTCCACCAGTAGATTGGGGTAATGTTTTTTTTTTGATCAACAAAGCATTATATAAATCTCCCCCTTTTCAAAGATTGAAAAGAGGGGACAAAAGTCTCTAGCTACAGAGACAATACAAGGATGGAATTGAAAGCAAACATGATCTACACAAAGGTTACCAATGAAAAGGGTAGCTTTGTGAAACTGAACCCAAAAAAACCTCTAGGTTGATAATGTTGTAGAGGTGACTTTTCAGATGTGTTTTGGAGGCCGGAAGAGCTTGATAGGCAAGGAGATTAAGCAGAAGCTACCAATCGATAGTTGAAGTCAGCTTGTGAGATTTGATCTGCAACTCAAATTGTTGAAAGAGCCCTCTTGAAATGCAGAGCCTTTAAGTGTTATTGGGGTATATATCCAGCCTACAACCTTAAGATGAGATGATCTTCAAAAGCAATCAATGATAGAGCTATAACCCCAATAGATTAGAATAGCCCTTGAATTGTTCTTCAAAGAAATGTAGAGGTTGTATTCTAGAAATGAGGCATGAGGCATGATCTGCATAAACTGTAAAAATGAGGCATGATCTGCATAAGCTGCAGCAGAATCCAACTAACACCTGTAACAAGACTTCAAAAAAGAGAGGTACAGCAGAATAGCCCTTGCATTGTTCTTCAAAGAAATGTAAAGTCTGAATTCTTGAAATGAGACATGATCTGCTTAAAATGCAGCAAGATCCAACCAGCACTTGTAACAAGAAATCAACAAAGAGAGGAACAGAAGAACCAACTAAGCCTAAAGTGGAAAAACTACCCACACACATAAAGGAGGAATAGAAAAACAAACAAACTACCCACACTCAAGAGAGCAAGCCACAAACCCAACCCAACTCACTGAAAGAACCTAGAGCTCACCTCTCCACTCCACCCAAACCAACCCAAAACCCCACCCAAAACCCCCAAATCAAGCCAAGACAAATACTGCAGACCAAGGCCCTTAATCAAACAAGCACTGTCAATGCTTTATGAGACACTGAAGAGGACAAAGCAACCAATCTTGGAAGGTAAAATAATTTGATGAGGAGAAGGAAGACCATTCCCAAGAAAAGATGATGTTCTGAAGCTTGGCACAAATTTATGCAAAATTGAACTCCACATTATTAAAAATACTGTCATTTCTAGCCAGCCAAATCAGCCAACAAGTTAGCTTTAAATTATTTCCCCAAGCTCTTCTGAAGGGTCTTTTGAACAAATAGAACCAACTGCCAAAGAGGTCTTTTAAGTTCTCAGACAAGGCACACTGAATTCCCCACCAAGATAAAATGAAACCCCATAACTCCCAAGCCTGTCTGCAATGAAGTAGGATATGTGAAGCATCTTCAAAATCCCAGTGACAAGTAGGACATATCAGTTCCTCTAAGGTAAAATGCATGCCCCTACTTTCAAGAAAACATCTTGAAGGTATTGGCTCTAAACATGCTAACCAACAAAAAGCAATGATTTTGGGGGCCAAACCAGGAGTCCAAAGATGTTTTGTCCAATTAGGACATGCTGAGCCCTGAGGAGCTAATAATGTGTACATTCTCTTAACTGTAAAGCCTTTTTCATCATATAGCCAGACCAATTGATCATCCTCCTGAGATGGAGAGATCCCTGAGAGAATAGAACAAATCAACCCCCATTCTTCCTCTTCCCAACCTCTTGGAGATCTCTTCAAATTCAAATCTCATTCATCTTCAGACCATAAGTCTTCTATGAGAGCAGTTTTAGAACCTGATAGGAAATAGATTCTAGGAAATAGGAGTTTGAAAGTAGTTTCTCCCCACCACAAATGTGTCCAAAAATGAATCTTGTTGCCCCTCCTTAAGCTCCAAAGACATCCTTTAGTCCCAAAAATGTCTGTAAATCTTTGATCTTTAGCAAGTAATAAAATTTGACTGAAGAAACATGAGCTGCCAATATCTGAGACTTTTGATAGATCTCATTCCTTTAAATTCCAACCATATTTTGAACAAATGATCTGCTTCCATAGTGCTTTGTCCTCAAGGGCAAATCTCCACCACCATTTTGCCAATAAGGCAACATTCTTGTCAGCCAATCTTTTGATTCCCAAGCCTCCTGCCTTCCTAGATCTGCAAACCATAAACCAATTCACTTTGCAAAAGACGCTTGATTTCATAGAGCCATGCCATAAAAATCTTATCTGCCAACTCTCACAAGTTTTGATGACTGCTTTTGGGGCCTTTAGGACTGAAAAAAAATATATAGAGGTAGAGCACTCAGAGTAGACTTGATGAGGGTGGTTCTTCCTCCTAGGGAGAGAAGCTTTGCTTGCCATAAACCAAGTGATTTTTTGAATTTTTCTATAACTGGTTTCCAAGTATTTAGCTTCCTGGGATTGGCCCCTAATGAAAAGCCCAAGTAAGGTAGAGGGAGTGAACCAGTAGTACAACCAAGTGAATCAGCAAAGCCAATAGTCTCATCTTCAGAAGTATTGAAAGGGATCATGATAGATTTGTCAAAATTAACACTCATGCCAGTGATTATGTAGAACATTGCCAATGCAGACTTAAGATTATCTACTCCTTGGGCAGAGGCTTTGATGAAGAAAAGAGGATCATCAACATACTGAAGATGTGATATTATAGGGGCTGATGTACCCACTTGTATACCCTCAAAGCAATTTCCATTGATGCCTACCTTCCTGATTTGATTTAAGGCTTATGCCACTATCACAAAAATTAGAGGAGAGATTGCACAACCTTGTCTCAAGCCTCTTTGCATTTGAAAATCATAGCTTGGAGATCCATTGATTAAGACAGATACTGAAGCTCTCAAACAAGAAGAGATCCACATTCTCCAAAGATGGCCAAAACCCATTTTAGTCAATATTTCCATAATAAAAGACCAACTCACTTTGTCAAAAGCTTTCTCAAAATCAGCCTTGAACATCAAACTTTTGTCTTTTGATTTTTTGAGCACCTCCACCACTTCTGAAGCTACTAATATCCCATCCAGAATTTGTCTCCCCAAAGTGAAACCTGTTTGCTCATAGCCAACCAGACTCCCCACTACCACCTTTAACCTTGTTGCCAATAATTTTGATAGGATCTTATAAGGTCCCCCCATTAAACTAATGGGCCTATAGTCATCAAAGGAGAGAGGGGCCTCACACTTAGGAATGAGAGTTAAGAAGGATGAGTTTAGTCCTTTGCCTATGTGAGCAGAATAATGGAAGTGATGAAAGAAGTTGCACAGATCTCCTTAAAATTGGCCAACGAACTTGAAAAAACCTCAGAGTGAATCCATTAGGGCCATTTGCCTTATCTCCTGCACATGTCATTAAGGCTTTGAGTATTTTTTCTTCTGAAAAAGGCCTTTCAAGCCAGTGTGCTTCATCTATACTTATGCTGTTGAAGGATAGTCTTTCTGTTCCCATGGAAGAGGGAAGTGATCCTTGGAATCTTTGACAAAAGTGCTGTGCAGCAGCATTTTTAATTTGAGCAGGATCAGTCAATAAATTGTCTTGGGACCAAATCTGAACAAATTTCTTCTGAGCACCTTTATAATTTGCTAATCTGTGATAGTACTTTGAACCTTTATCCCCCTCATCCATCCACTTCTTTCTAGCCTTTTGGCTCCATAGCTTGGAGAGAAGTTTTGTTTTGATGATCAATTCAGCCTTAAGAGCCCCCCTTTGAGAACACTCTTGAGGAAGGAGATCTCTACTGTCTAATAAAGAATCCAGCTTGTCAATACTGGTTCTTAGGCTGGAAATAGAAGTCTCCAAGTGGCCAAAAACCTCTATATTCCAGGTTCTTAGATCCTCCTTCAGTAGCTTGAGTTTCTGCCAGAGAACAAAATGAGGTAGCCCTGTCACCAAATAAGAGTTCCAAAAGACTTCAACTGCACTTAAGAGCCTATGATCATCAATCCAAATGTTTAGAAATTTAAATGGTCTAGGCCCCCAATATATAACAGGGGAAGTCAACACAATAGCTCTATGATCTGAAATACATCTTGGGAGGCAAGATTGAGATAAATTTGGGAAGCAAGCCAAAAATTCTGAGGATATAAGGAATCTGTCAAGCCTAGAAGCTTTAGAACCATGACCAAACCATGTGAATTTTCCACCAGATAAAGGTAAATCAATCATACTTGAATCTTGAATGAATTTAATGAAGGATGATCTGCCAGCCTCATTTGATCTTTGGTTGTTCCTTTCTTGATTTGTTACAATTGCATTAAAATCACCCCCATTAGAATTAGAGTCTGATCATCCAAACAAGCCAACTCAGATATAATATCTCTCCACAATGACCTTCTTTTTGAGACTGAATTAGAATCATAGATATTTATGAGACAGACTTTCCTATGATTGAGACCATTGAGCCATTCCATATGAGAGCACCATCCAATGGTTTTGAGCTTTGAAAGATAAACTCAGCTGTTTTGCAGCATGTTATAATACACCCAGCACTACCAATAGCAGTAACAAATTTCATTTCCCAACCCCAACCCATACCACAGCTTCTCAAAAAAGAAATGGGGATTTTGTCAAGCTTGGACTCTTGAATAAATACCAATTGAGGGCTTTGCTTGTGGATCACGTCAGACAGAGTTCTCTTCTTTTGAGAGGAGGAAAGCCCTCTCAAATTCAGAGAGAGGACTTTCATTGTACCTGATCAAGTGAGAGGAGGGAAGGCAATTGTATTGCCTATCTAAAGATCATCATCCTCTAAATCAAGAAACTCATCCCCACTATCCACATCTAAGTTCACTCTTATGTTGGCATCCTCCTCAAGAAAGCTGAGATGGTGAAGAATTACCTTATCACTGTATTTAGGTTCTAGACCAATGGCTTTGCCAAAATAAAAGAGCTTTCTTTGCATCCCTTGTTACTTTTGAGGTTTGCAACCCTTTAAGATCGGCCTTGGACTGTCTTTTACTCTTGATCTAGTTTCATAGACATAAGGAGGAACTGTGCTAACTTTCTTCTTTTTTTCAAATTGAAGTTTGTTGGAGCAGACTGAGAATTACTTCCCAAACCCATATCATTCATTGTTTGTAGGATTTGATTGTGCATGGCTGGTGATAACCCTAAGGATGATTGGACTGTTGAACCTATTTGTATTAAGCCACTTTGTATCTCTTCCAAACCCTGAGAACATGGGGGCAAGGGTTTGGGATTTGGCAAGGATTGAGGCATTTAATGTTGCTGCAATTTCCAATGGGTCTAATCTTCTATTTTCAGAAACTTGGGGGCAGGTTAACAATAAATGAGGCGAGGCCATGTCTGTCTCTTCATCTTGTAAAGGTAATTGAACTGAGAAGGGAGTGGAGAAAGGACTAACTACCTCAATGAGCTGGTTGTTGGCCTTTAATTCCATAGGACAAGGCCGAGAAGACAAATATTCTCTAGTTATGGAAACAACCTTAGCCAGACCAACAATGTTTGCCACCAAACTGTCTTCTTGAGATGATGCTTGTGTCTGCTCTGCCAGCTCTTCTGCATCAAAAGTGTCTAATACAATTTTCCCGCCTAAACTTTGATTGGAATCTGAGGTAAGAGATGGCTCCCTAGGCCTGACTGGATCAGTTGAATTTTCCACTAGAGTTACTGAACACTCAATAATGGGACTGAGAATAAGATCTTGGAGAGGAAGTGGTGATTGAGCTATTGGGGTCTGATTATCTGAAAGGTTTCCAGAAATGATTGGAGGGGATAATGAGGGTTGAGATGTAGAAGGAACCTCAACTTCTTCACTAGAGTTGGAACATGAATAATAAGCCTCTCCAAGGATGTGAAGAACTTCTGAAATATGTAGAGTAGATACCCAAATTCTGCATAATTGATTTCCAAGGAGGATGAGCACTTGCTAATCAATTTTCTTTAATCCAAATGAATGCATCAAGATATAAGTTGTATCCACATAAGAACCACTCTTGGATTGAGGGTGAGTGTGGATTAAGGACCCAAAATGTTTGATGCATACTTCAAATGTCTCCTCACACCAGCCTTTATAAGGTATTCCTTTAATGGCTACCCAAGAGAAATGACCTCCTTTGTTATTCAAACCAAATGTATCTGGTAGAAAGGTAAGCCAATTATAAAGCCAACTTCCTTCTTCTTTTTTGAATTCTCTATCAAATAGCTCATCAGGACAACCAACCATTACCACCTTATTGCCTAGAGATTTAACAAGAACTTCTGAGACCCCTTGTAGAGCTAAATCTCTCATAATAGATGCAGCTGTATGAGAGCTGTGAGTTAAAGCTATATGACATCTATTAGAAAAATCAGCTTGTAAGGATACAATTGAACCTCTAGCAGTATAAGGCTCTGAGAGATCCAGAGAGGTTGACTGAAGAGGGGACCCTTGTTTTGGATATTCAGCATTTCTAAGCCAAGCTTTGGTAACAAAAAGCTTGTGTCCTTCAATGATGGCACCATTAAAAGAGAGTATTGCTTGATGAAGATTTTCTGCACGAAGGAAATAACAAAACCCAAAGAACCTTCCTTTAGCATTAGGTTTAGATGCCACCATGGTTTTGGAGAGCCCATTGATTGAAGAAAAAGTATTTATCAACCAGTCCTCATTGGCAGTTTTGGGTATATTGTGAACAAAGGCTGCAAATAATTTTTTTTCCTGAGACTCTTGATTCCAAATCTGAGATTTGTAGTAAGTAGACTGGTTAGACTGAACCAAATCCACCCTTTGGTTGCACGTTCAGCATTGTGAAGAGAGTGTCTAGACCTGCCTCTTCTGGCCTCGAAATGGGTTGGCGTTGAATCAGAACCCGAAGGTATAGGCTGGAAATTCTTGTCATAAAATTTATTTTGACCTTGGAGGAGTTTGGTACGTCCACCTAGAGAGTATTCTTGGGTATGGTCCGAAGAGGATGGAGATCTTTGCCGTCTCCCTTTCCTTTTGATCCACCTCTTTTGAGGACGCTCAAAACCCGGAGGAGGGCCAATGGTAGAAGATGATGTAGCCTTATGGATGACCTCTAGGTCTCCATTTAGTTCTTCAAGGGACAACATAAGTAACTCACTGGTATCGTAGACACAATTACAACCAGATGTTCAACCGAGACGGAGCAGTGAAACAGAGTGTCCAAATGAGCAACGGTGGTTCAATGGCTCCCTAGTGAACCATCTCAAACACTACACTGGAGTAAAGCCCTGTTCAAACCTTACCCATGCTGGATAAGAACTGGGAATTGAAGAACACGAGGAAAGCATCCTTCAAAGGCATTCTTGAGAGATGAAGTCACAACCCAGAAGAAAGCGACAGTGGTTCGATGGATCACTAGTGAACCATCCTGAACACTACACCGAAGTAAAGTCCTCTTTAAACCTTACACATGCCGGATATGAACTGGGAAGTGAAGAACATGAAGAACACGAGGAACTGAGAAGAAGATGCTACAGTGGGGTTACTGTAACAATAGAGAGAATTTTGTTTTGTTTCTTGATGTCCTTATTGGGGTAATGTTATGATGAGTTTTATTTATTTATTCACAAAATAGATTTTAATTATGATTATGATTATAATTTAGGACACGTCATCAATAATCGGAGGAATAGAAATACTCTACCTTCAATTCTTTTATACGAAACTTATTCCATGATAAAAAGAAGCATGTGATTGGGTTTTGTTTGAATATTTGGGGATATCACTAATGATGAGTAATATGATTTTTGTGTGTGCTCAAGGAAGGAGACTAAAAGCAATCACTATCCATGATTAATAAGATGTTAGGTAGCAACATAGTCTATGGCCATTTAGATTAAAAAAACGGGTTATCATAATGTGACATATAGAATTATTCGAACATTATATATGCATGTAATCTATGTTTTAATAGCTTATTTACATCGTATCTTTGTGATGAAGTTGCAAAATTAGAATTATGAATGCAATTCTTTTGGGAAGATTAAGGTCTGGGTTTACTTGTTACAGGCACTTTGGGAGGGGTCGGGTAGACTGATCTCGTAGTGTCTTGGGTGCCAAGGTTGAAAAGGGGATTACTTGGTCATCAAAACATCGGTGGGTCGGGGGGTTTGGGGGTTACTTGATCGTCAAGGCACCGCTGGGTTGGGGAATTATTTTTATGTAAACCGGTTCAGATGTAATTTGGTTTGTGTTGGAACATTTTCGTTGTAATTTCCTGCAATTGAGGGCATTGTCATTGGGCTTGTACTTATTTTCTAAGTGTTGGTCTATAAAATTTATCTTGCTGATAAAAAATATATATGCTGTTAGTAAAAATAAGATAGCAACCGTAAGATCCGAATCTCTAAAGTGATATTACCTGTTTTCTCTTTGAAAACCCTGAAGGTTCCCCTCTCCTTCTCAAGGCGCAGTCGTAATCATCGATGGTCGATCGAACTCCGGTCTCGAGGGTTGCCGGTGGGTGTTGGCCCTTTTCGTCCTCCGCCGAGCATTTCTCCTCTCCTCCATTTAACCTCTACCACGAGTCAAGCCATGCTCTACCCCGAGCCCCGTCATCATGTCTCAACCGCCTATTTCTCTCTCCCGCTCGCTACTGGCCTCCTCTTCCCCTCAGAGTTATGTGCGTCGCCCGGACAGGTCCCCTCTTCCCAGACTAGGTACGTCTCCATTTGGGAGCTTCAGATCTCCTCAACCAGGTCTGGCCATTACTTTCCCCAGACGAAGTTTTCCAGAGAGGGCTACATTCCATCCACAACGGTGCTTGTTGGCGTCCTTCGTATTGGTTGGGCTTTTCGGAGCCTCCTTGAAGTGGACTTCGCCGAACGGTGACACCCCTCAATCGGTACAGTGTTCACCGAATCCGGGATCACCGAACGGAGCCGACTCGGCTCGTGGTTCTACCCCCCAACCTTTCTCCTCATGGTCGGTCGGTATGACGCATCCTCCTCCCGGGTCTCGAGAATCTCTCTCGTCCATCGTCTATGCGGCCTCCAAGTGGGTCGTTGTTGTGGCCGCCTCCATGTGGGCCGTCATTGTGGCCGCCTCCAAGTGGGTCTTTGTCATGTTCGCCTCCAAGTGAACCTGGTCGCCTCCTCTTCTATTCTAGGGTTTCTTGACCGTGCTTGCCTCCAAACGATTTCTCCTAGCTCTCATCCCAAACAGATATACTTTTCTCTCATGGTCGAATTTGTGCACCTCGTGATGCTCTCAGATGGCCTCTCAGTTTTTGTCACGATGCCTTGGTCTCCAAGCGTACCCCCTAAGAGCTACCTGAGTTGGCATGCTCAATGTCTCCTTACCCAGGACCCTGACCCTAAATCGGACCTCGGAAACAAGGGCCCAATGGGGGTTGGAAACCTATTGGACCCAAAAATGGACGAGTCTTCCCGGCATCCTAGTCTGACTATGGTCCTTTTTGGTGGAGTCACTTTATTTGGGTTGATTTTAGTCACCATCTCGCAGATCAAGTCGACCCTCTTTTGGATGGGCATGTTGCTTGGGGCGATCTCCATCAACCCCTCGCGATCCAAGGAAACCACCTTGTTGGGTATTTGGCCCCTTGGCACTACGTTAGTGAGCGTATCTCCAGTTGCAAAAACTATTCTACTTTGTTGTGTAGAAACCTTTTACTTTTAGTTTCAGCCATATGTGTCAGGTCACCTGTTTTGATTACAAACGGGGGACTCCGGCCGTCATCTTGACTTGTATCGGGTTTATCCCTTGAATCTCGGTGTTGTATCGTTTGATTTTATTGAATGAATACATACCCCTTCAGTAAAACAAAAAGATAGCAACTTCCAAAGACTTGTGGTGATTCTGCTCATAGGGGGAAGCACCTTCTAATGTTACTTCTCATTCTACTTCATATGCTCGCGTAGCCCAACAATCATCATCCTGTTCAAATATACGATAACCTGAGTCTGTAGACTTAATCTTGAACTAAAGCAAACACAAGAAAAAATGAGGGTGCAAATGCGGGTTTTAATATATTGTCAAATTTTCACATGTTAGTACATATTTGTCTTGTATTTCAGTTGGAGAAGGTGTTGTAAATGGTAGTAAGGATACACTACTGCTGATAAGTAGTTGGCAGACAGATTTCATCTGTTGCCTAGGTAAGCATATCTGTTGACAAAGATTTTAGCTAGCGTGTCTATCCGTCGGCCAAGTCTCGTCAGTGAAGAATTTGAGAAACATATGACTCCATCCGTCGGTATGGTGATAACTTTAGCCACGGATCCAATCTGTTGATAAAGTATTGAACCTTAGTCATGGATCCAATCTGTTTGTAAAGTATTTTACCTTCGCCACGGATTGTATCCGTTGGCAAAGTTAAAAACCTTAGTCATAGATACTATATGTGACTAAGGTGAAAAACTTTAGCCACAGATTGTATCCGTGGCTAAAGTCCTCAACCTTAGCCATAAATAGTATCTGTGGCTAAAGTTCTGAACCTTACTTACGGATTGTATCCGTTGGTAAAGAATAGACTCTGTTTTTTGCCGAATAAATCCTATCCGTCAACCAAGATTTGGGGAAAACAAAAAAAAACGTTTCGAAAACCTTACACCCAATCGTGTATTAAAATATACATGTACCTGTGTTATCAATCCCACAAAACTGCATAGACACATAAATATTTTCAATGCAACACTAAGTTCAGTACATAGTCTAGCACCAATAAATGTCACGATAATAGATAGTTAACATTTTCTTTTTCACGGTAATAGGTAAATACAATGTCACGGTAATAAATACAGCACACAGTTTTGTACATCCTCTTTTCCTCCTCTCTTCTATCTTTTCATTCTCTTTCAATCTATTCTCTTCATCTCTTTTCAACTTTTAGGAACCCTAATTCCTATCCTAATTCCTCTTCAATATATTTTAGACTGTATCAGATCACAAGAAAAGAGTTCCTGGAGCTCGAGCTAAAAAGAATAGGACAGTAAAGAAATGACCCGGATCGAATCAGTCCTCTACTGGGGCAAAACCTAAAGGATTATGGAGAACCATTGAGTAAAAAACAAGATCGTTCGGGCCGTTTTGGAGAGGGACGGAGGCATTTGAATTCCGATCAGCCGAGTACCATATATTCCTGGGACTGAGGAGAAAGAGAAAGAGAGAGGAGCTCAAAAGCTATTTGTGTTAGAGCATGCTGTTTGCTTTATGAGAATGACAATGATATGTTGGTGCATGTGTTTGTCATGATCGCAGAAGCGTTTGGGCCAGAAGGATCAAGTGATGGGCTGGGGACAGGCAATGATGGGCTTAAGTGCGAAGGCCCAAGTGCAAAGGGAGACACAGCTAAGTCGAGCGTCGTCGTTTTTGGAGGGACAACACGTCACCTTCGTCTTGGCAGAGCTCGTGATGTTGCAGAGCTAGGTCAGTTGCAGGGATGAGTTCAGAACAGAGAAAGCCAGACCAAAGAGACCGGATCCTTGGCGTTTGCTTTTTAATATTGTCATATGTTGTCGGTTTTTGTTTCATCGTAGGAATTGTAAGAGAAAAAGCACCTCTAAGCAAGCTGTGGGTCTTGTCTATGGTTCGAACGATCAAAGTTTGAATTTTTAGTGGTTAATTCTGTTCCTACAACTTGGTACTCGTTACGAATTTCTCTTGCTTCCAGTCCCTAAAGATAGCATGGTGTGTCTTGTGGGGCCTATATGATCGGCTCTCTTCAAAAAATCTAGGTTGTGTCATATTTATTTGGATGAATATTTTAGAACAGTAAATGGACCCCAAACGTTCACGCCAATCAGCCGCCATTATGTTATCGACCCGCACCTTCATCAATTTAGTAAGTTAATATAGTAACTTGCGCGAGTCGCAATAAAACACACTATGTGCGACTCGTGATCCATTAAATCACGAATCGTGATCAACTAGTCAAAACGAGCACAACATTCATAAGTAACATTGAAGAAAAACGCTCTTGATTTGTACGCACTACTTTTTTTTTGCGATTTTCGTCTTCGTAGTACGATCTCCCCTCACCGCTTGTTGATTCCGATCAGACATGGATGGCGAGCTTAGGGGTTCTGATGGTATCATGTTATAGGACAAAGGGGGATGCGAATAAGGTCGATTGTGGTCTCTTCGAAACATGTCGAAGCGGAGAAAGTTGTTGCTCGTGGTGAGGGTTTGGAGCAGGGGATGGTGGTAGCTGCTGTGAACGGTGTGGGTGCGGAGAATTCTAGTCGGGGAGTATGGAACGTGGAAGACTTGCGTTGTGGTGAGGTCTCGATCACTTGCAGAGGAAATCTTGGGTAGGTTTTGTGTAGAGGCATTGGTCAGATCTGGAAAATGAGTCCAGCATTGGGGTCGAGAGGTCTCCAGGTGTTCAAGGGAGGAAGGTGGTTCGTTCCGTCGCTCTCTCGGAATAAAAAGTTGCGGTGGAGAGGGCTGTGGCGATCGGGAAAGGTGTGGCAGATTCCGACGAAAGGGGGATCGGTGTCAGTGTGGAACAGGGAAGCAGCGGGACTAGGGCTCAATTCGTGGGGGCTTCGGTTAAAGTCGAGAATTAAATCAGGATGGTTGAGGCTCCGGGTATTGTATCCAACAAGAAGGTGTTTTGTACAATTTACCAGAGGGTACAACTACTGAAATGGTCCGAGCAATTTTCAGTACGGTGGTAGAGGTTACGCTTGTCCACCTTCCTGCGAACCCGAATCGGAGAAGTAAATACTTTGATTTTGTCTCTTTTCGAATCGGTACTGATCTAGAGCAGGTTGTGAAACGGATTGATGGGTCCAAATTGAGAACCCATAAGCTCTTTGTTGCACAAGCTTGGGAACAAAGACAGGTTTCATATTTGGGACAAATCATTACCAAAAGGAGGGAGGACCAAGTTTTGAGTTCTAAAGGAAGAAAGCCAGTGATAAACTTACAGGTTAATAACGTTCTAACAAGGGAGATTAAAGAGGGTTACTTGGGGGTACTTCGGGAGAATGTCTCCCCGTCTCGTTTATGGGCTGAATTCGTGAATCATGGCGAATCTCATTTAAAGATTACTGCTCTAGGTAGTAGGGTTGTGTTAATCTAATGTTCTGATAAAATTGGTGGAAGAACGCATGATCCTCACAAGATGGGCATGGCTTCTCAATGGATACTGATGGGGCTAGACAAGAAGACTTTGTTAAGGTAGGGAGGAAGCTTCAAATGGGTTAAGCTCGTTGAAGTTCCAATTCACGGATGGGGTTGGACCAATTTAGAATCCATTTCTTGAATTCTAGGGACGTTAGTTATGGTTCACCCACCTTGGTTGTTTTGGGTCTCTTGGTAGGGTACGATATGAACGAACTCGTAGCGGAAAAACAATGAACACAAAGAGACCATTAAAACCATGAAACAACTACCAAAGATTAGAATCACAAGAAAAAAAATTAGCATTTTCATACCAAATGAAGAACACCGAGTAATGAATGATTAGGCTTGAGTCTTCAAGACGCCTACGTATCCAATTGGGAATCAAAGCCACATAGTTCTTCTTATGAGGACTCAAGAACAGCAAAAATGTAGATGTGAGCTTGTCTTGGCCGAAATATTGGGGGGAGAGAAAAAAATTGCTTCTTATTAGGCAAATGTTCTATAAAGATATAGAACAAAGCAAGAAAAGATCCAAAAAAACCTTTTTCTCAGACCAATACAGCTCCACAGAGCAAAAACAAAACAGAAAAGTACAGGGGATAATCCGTCTTCGGTTTCAACCATCTCAAAGGTTTACTTATCGGAGGAAAAAGTCAATAGTGTCTTCATTGAGTCTTGATTAATTAGTACTAAGTAAGCAAGACAAGGATTAAGGTGTTGGAGATTTACTACCTAACCACATCTTGTCGGGGTCAATATCTCGCAGCCAAAGGTGAGTAAGGCTGCATTTGGAGCTTCGTCTCCAATTACAGTCAAGGCCAGTGCTTTGGAAGCGGATGTGGGGTTTGCGATGACCTCGGCAGAGAAGACGACTCCGATCAACATAATAAAATAATAGTATAGGACAAGCTGTTAGTCTTAGTGCCCGTTTCAATCCTAAATGTCCAAATGTATATATCATCGTTAGCAATAAAATTAAAGCGGCTTTATATTACTTATGTGTTGGAGTAATATATCGATGTGTGCTCTGATCTATGCCCACCATGCGAATAGAACCATAGATCGAGATAGATCACACTCGATGGGTCCCTAGTCAACAAAGCTTCACTAGAAGCGACTAGTATGAAAGATGGCTCTTTATGGCTTACGTTCTGTTAGTCATTGAAATGGGATTCCGGAGTCTGATCATAGATATCATGTGGGACATGATATTGGACGACCCGCCCTGAATATGTGCCATAGATTAAGTCATGAACATATTCAGTGTTGTAGCTTGTCATGTATGCTTAGACCAAGGAGTCTTTGTGATCGCTATGTAGTCAACAACTGAGTTTGACCTGAGCCTAACGTTGTCCGTAACAGGGCTTCCATAACGGCCAGGATTGGCTTGGGGACGGGCTACATGAGTGACACGAAAGACGGCTAAGGGATTTATCCCTCATACTAAGGTATGGGAAAGATATCGGTTCTCGGCCACTTGATCGAGAGTGACTGGAAGAATAGCATGGCCATGCACATGATACTGGGTATCATATCTTCAGTCATCTCACATATCAAGGAACGGTGATTGAGAATAATAAGGATGACGGCTCTATGCCTTATCTCAATCAGGATATCGGAGATAAAAGGATAATGACAGGGACGACGGAAAGGTTAGAATCGACAGGGTCGATTCGTTATGTAGTGTCAGGCAATACTAAAGTCTCGTTAGTTGCCACTTAAATAGGATCAACTAAAATGGGATTTTACGTTGATCTATTGACATGCATAAACCTAGGGGTCACACCGGAGGATGAAACTCATTGACACATTTATGGAGAATGGCCAAAAGGGAGTTGTCTCGGGACATAACCAAAACTGGGTTTTGGGTCATGTGCCCGTAAGTGAATAGGACTTTACGGATCGAGACAAGGCTTGGAGTCTTGGGATTGATCGCGTCGGATAATGTTGGACATTTCCGGTATGGAAGGCATGGAGGCGATGAGCGAATCACGGGACCTCGTTGGAAATGGTCACGGGCCATGTTCCAAGAGGCCCATGAAAGGCCCATGCAACCAAGGCCCATGGAACTAATTAATCAAGTCTTGATTAATTAGTACTAAGTAAGCAAGACAAGGATTAAGGTGTTGGTGATTCACCACCTAACCCAATCTTGTCTTGCCATACTTTGTCCTATTTACACCTTACTTGACACCATACTTGTCCCATGCCTTTAGTTGGACAAGTATGGGTTTTGTTATGTTTAAGTCATCTTTTTTCAACATAACAAACACAAGACAAGAATAGGAAACACATTTTCTCTCCCTCTTCCATGGCCATTTCGGGTTTGGCTAGTTTCCACCTCCATGTTTGTGTTCTTGAGTCCTCAAAGAGAAGAACTACGTGGCTTTGATTCCCATGTGGATACGTAGGCGTCTTGGAGACTCAAGCCAATCATTCGTTAACCGGTGTTCTTGTTTTGGTAAGAACTAGTGCTGAATTTTTCTCTTGTTAATCCATTCTTTGTTAGTTGTTTCATGGTTCTAATTGTCTCTTGGTTTTCATTGATTTTCCGCTGCGAGTTGGTTCATCTCCAACCCTACCTCGAGACCCAACACAAGCATGGTGTAAACAAGACAACTATGGTGTTAAGTATGGCTAGACAAGATTGGGTGTAAGATTTTCGAAACGTTTTTTTTGTTTTCCCCAAATCTTGGTTGACGGATAGGATCTGTTCGGCAAAAAACAGAGTCTATTCTTTACCAACGGATACAATCCGTAAGTAAGGTTCAGAACTTTAGCCACATATACTATTTATGGCTAAGGTTGAGGACTTTAGCCACGGATACAATCTGTGGCTAAAGTTTTTCACCCAAATAAAGTGACCATCCCAAAGAGGGTCGACTTGATCTGCGAGAAGGTGACTAAAATCAACCCAAATAAAGTGACTCCACCAAAAAGGACCATAGTCAGAATAGGATGCCGGGAAGACTCGTCCGTTTCTGGGTCCAATAGGTTTCCAACCCGCATTGGGCCCTTGTTTCCGAGGGTCCGATTTAGGGTCAGGGTCCTAGGTAGGGAGACCTTGAGCATGCCAACTCAGGTAGCTCCGAGGGGGTACGCTTGGAGACCAAGGCATCGTGACAAAAACTGAGAGGCCATCTGAGAACATCACAAGGGGCACAAATTCGGCCTTGAGAGAAAAGTCTATCTGTTGGGGATGGGAGCTAGGAGAAATCGTTCGGAGGCAAGCACGGTCAAGAAACCCTAGAATAGAAGAGGAGGCGACTCGGTCCACTTGGAAGCGAACATGACAAAGACCCACTTGGAGGCGGCCACAATGACGACCCACATGGAGGCGGCCACAACAACGACCCACTTGGAGGCCGCATAGACGATGGACGAGAGAGATTCTCGAGACCCGGGAGGAGGATGCGTCATACCGACCGACCATGAGGAGAAAGGTTGGGGGGTAGAACCACGAGCCGAGTCGGCTCCGTTCGGTGATCCTGGATTCGGTGAACACTGTACCGATTGAGGGGTGTCACCGTTCGGCGAAGTCCACTTCAAGGAGGCTCCGAAAAGTCCAACCAATACGCAGGACGCCAACAAGCACCGTTGTGGATGGAATGTAGCCCTCTCCGGAAAACTTCGTCTGGGGAAAGTAATGGCCAGACCTGGTTGAGGAGATCTGAAGCTCAAAATGGAGACGTACCTAGTCTGGGAAGAGGGGACCTATCCGTGCGACGCACATAACTCTGAGGGGAAGAGGAGGCCAGTAGCGAGCGGGAGAGAGAAATAGGCGGTTGAGACGTGATGACGGGGCTCGGGGTAGAGCATGGCTTGACTCGTGGTAGAGGTTAAATGGAGGAGAGGAGAAGTGCTCGGCGGAGGAAGAGAAGGGCCAACACCCACCGACAACCCTCGAGACCGGAGTTCGATCGACCATCGATGATTGCGACTGCGGCTTGAGAAGGAGAGGGGAAGCTTCAGGGTTTTCAAAGAGAAAACAGGTAATATCACTTTAGAGATTCAGATCTTACAGTTACTATCTTATTCTTGCTGACAAATTATAATTTTTTTATCAGCAAGATAAATTTTATAGACCAACACTCAGAAAATAAGTACAAGCCCAATGGCAATGCCCTCGAAGGCAGGAAATTACAACGAAAATGTTTCAACACAAACCAAATTACATCTGAACCGGTTTACATAAAAACAATTCCCAACCTACCGGTGCCTTGACGATCAAGTAACCCCCAAACCCCCCAAGCCACCGATGTTTTGATGACCAAGTAACCCCCTTTTCAGCCTTGGCACCGAAGAGACACTACGAGATCAGTCTACCCGACCCCTTCCAAAGTGCCTGTAACAAGTAAACCCAGACCTTAATCTTCCCAAAAGAATTGCATTCATAATTCTAATTTTGCAACTTCATCACAAAGATACGATGTAAATAGGCTATTAAAACATATATTACATGCATATACAATGTTCAAATAATTCCAAAAGTCACATTATAGTTGTTAGCTAAATAAAAGAAAAAATTCGATAAATGCATAGTCTCGTTTTCATGACTCATGGAGAAAATATAAAATGTGAAAGAGAAGAAAAGTATAGAAACAAGTTGGTACGTGTTGCAGTATATCATAATCAGAGTACTCTAAGAACATTGGACTCTAACGCGTGCCTCCCTTTCTCTCTCACGGAGAGAACAGCGTCTTCGTGCTATTTCTGCCGTCGGTGGCTTCCAGAGCTGCCGGCGGCCCCCACCCTGTCATCCTCTTCTATTAGTCCTCTTTCTCGTCTTTACAATAACGTCTAAACCTTCTGAACGTTGGCACAGGAGCAACGCACCGGAGTTTGTGGCCGGAGGCCTCTGCTCCTCTTCTCCGGCAGCTCCGACCGGCTTCCTTAGACTTCGTTCTCCGTCCCCCGAGTCCAGATCTGGCGACATCGACCTCCGTTCGCTGCCCAAGCCCCACCTTGCTCCAGATCTGAACTTACCGACATCGACCTCTTCCGGCCATGGCCATGGCAGGGTCTGGGGGACAGATTTTCTCCTCCCTCCCCACCCCGGCCTCTTGCCCCGACGACGGTGGACGGTCTCCGGACTTTTTTGGCTTTGGTCCGCTGCCTCTATGTACCGTTTCCGGCATAGCCTCGCCGCCGCTCCCCTTTTCAGCCATGGACTCGTCGTCCCCAAGCTCATCCCTCAACTTGCTGGCCAGATCTGCCGGCCAAGGTGCTAGGCCGGCCAGATCTGGTGACACTTCATGCCCGTGCTCCGCTTCCATCCACCATAGACGGCGGTCGACCTTGAGCTCTCCGACAACGACGACTCGGCTACCTCCGACCGAGCTCCTTAGCCACGTTACTTCTGCGGCCAAACGGACAGGTCTGAACCCAGCTTCTGTCGGAACACTGCAGTTAATGCCGTTCATCTGTGCTCCTGCTTATTGTGTTTACCCGGCCAGTCCCGTGCATCAGAATTTAGCGGATCAGATCTGCACTCGTCGGCGCCGTCCACCTCGCCTCGACCCCAAGCCCTGTCATCGGAGGGCGGTCGCGAGTAGCTCTTGTTTGTCGTTGTTGGTTATTATGTTGTTTATTTTGTTTGCTGTTATTTGGTTGTTGTTTTGTCCTCCCTATCGGAATCTTGGATATCCGGCAGGTGGTAGTGTGTCCGGTCGGAATTCTTTATCGGTATATCTCTCTAGAGAGCCGATAAAGAGGACCGACATGGTAGTAGTTGTTTGTCTAGACGCTGCGTCGCCCATGTTGAAAGCTATTAATCTCATTGGTCGTTCTTCGGGCTCCCGAGAACGATCAGTGGATGCAACGCTTCTTCTTCCGCTTGTTCGGTTTAGTTTGTGTTCGACTTGTAAGATTTGTTAATTCATTAATGAATCTTTCTTTTCAAAAAAAAAAAGGTTGGTACGTGTTGCTACCTAACATCTTTTTAGTCATCGATAGTGATTGCTTTTAGTCTCCTTCCTTGAGTACACACAAAAATCATATCACTCATCATTAGTGATATCCCCAAATATTCAAACATAACCCAATCACACGCTTCCTTTTATCATGGAATAAGTTTCGTATAAAAGAATTGAGTGTAGAGTATTTCTATTCCTCCAATCATTGATGACGTGTCCTAAATTATAATCATAAACATAATTTAAAGGGATGACTCTGGTTCCTAACTTTTTTGAACGTTTCGTTTTGACGTCTTAACCCAGACCAATGTTTCGTTACAATTCCATACACGAAATGTTGGAACTTTTACAAAACCTGTTATGAACCGTTCAAATTAACGATTTCGTTAACATAGGAAGTGAAAAGTCGAAACTACAATTCCATTCACGTTAACCTTTCAGCTTCTCTTTCCCAAAATAATGCATTATTTTGAAATTCAGTGTTGAAAAATTGTTGGATATGTATACTAAGTGTTCTAATTGCATGTTTAACGGACATGGGGAGCTGAAAGGTTAACGTGAATGGAGTTGTAGTTTCGACTTTTCACTTCCTATGTTAACGAAATCGTTAATTTGAACGGTTCATATCAGGTTTTGTAAAAGTTCCAACCTTTCGTGTATGGAACTGTAACGAAACGTTGGTCTGGGTTAGGACGTCAAAACGAAACGTTCAAGAAGGTTAGGACCAAGAGTTTTCCCTAATTTAAATCTATTTTGTGAATAAATTAATAAAACTCATCATAACATTACCCCAATCTACTGGTTGAGGTTATATCGGAAGAAGGTCTTTAATGTCCATTGGTTGGGAAGCTCTGTTGCGGTGGGTTTGGGGAGGGGTTTGGGTGAGTGGTGCGAGTTTGGTAAGGTAGGTTTAGTTTTGTGCTGGTGGTGTGGGTGTGTGGGTTCTCTGGTCTCTTCTCATCCAAGTCCTTTCTCCTCTCTTGAATGTTGGGTAGCTCTTTTTAGGCTGAGTGTCTTCTTTTGTTTGCTGGCTGGGTTAGGGAGCAGTTTCTCCTCTTCCTTGCGGCTTATCCCACCTTCTTGGTTGTGGTAATCCTGTTCTTCCTCGTCTCTTACTCTTGGCTTGGTTAATTATCGACTTTCACTTCAGTTAAGGTCTCCAGATCATAGAAGGAAGAAGCAACAACACTTCCATCTCAAGTTTCATCAGTCTGGAAGCCATTTTTTCTGAAGTTGGGACATTCTCAAGACCCAACAATTCCTTGGGATGCAAGCAATGCTCAACTGCGTTTTGAATTTTCACTCCCCCTTGCCTCATCGTCGTTCCTTGGGGCACAAGTAGCTCTCAACGACATTTTGGTTTGCACTCATCAGCATTTGGTTTGCATTTCCTCACTACCTCATCAAAACATTCAGATCTTCTTCCATCATGGTTACCCTTTAGTTAACTGTGTTATTGTGTTTCTTTTTCTGTTAGCCCTTTATAATTGGCGTATGATCAATTTGGGGTTGTTTTTGGTGGATCAGTAGCTAGTGCTGTTGTAATCCTCTTTCCTCTCATGAGAGGGTTGTTTAATGAATTTGCTTTGCCGATCAAAAAAATATATATACAACTTTCGATAGTGGATCAGTCTTAGGTTCCAATAATGCTCCTCCTCGCCAAATAAACTTAACTGACAGGTGGATGTCCACAAGTGAGTAATCCGGTAATACCTCGTATGGGAATGGGGTACTTGTTGATGGGACGGCTCAAGGGTCATCAACAAGTGCCGAGCGGTGCGTGAGATGTAGCCTAGCCCAATTTCGATGAGGTCCGAAAGTGATACAAAAATAGATACCTCCGACTTTTCTTTATTTGAGGGTGTTGCGCAGGGAGTGAATAAGGGGGGGGGGGGGAGGCTCCGAGAAATGAAGTTTTCCGCCTTGATTTGAAGGAAGAAGGAGAGGAAAACGCTGCTTAGTAAAGGGGCTTGCAGAAACCAGGGTTTGGTCAGGGGCTGAACTTTACTCGAACACACGTATGGGCCTGGAGCAGGGAGATGTAGCAAGAGACAAGCTGTTACAAAAGCCTGGGATTACTGCAGCAAAATGAGTTTCAAATTTAAAGTTGCGGATGATATCTTCTAACAGGAATTACAGCAACTCGATGCCGAGCTTAATCCTTTTCTCATCGACAGAAAATTCAACCTTTCTGAATCAGACGGCTTGAGCTCATAGTTTCACATGGGCGAGGACGACACTCCTCATTCGCCTCAATGCGATTCTTACTCTTTGATACGTTATGTGGGAAGTATCCAGTGAAATCTTTTGTAGTTGGGCAGGTGGATTTGATGGTTTAATTGTCAGTGTTGGGTGTGGGGAGATCCATGTGTTGCGTAGTGGTGTAGTTTCTTGTTACTGAATTATAGAAGCTCATGTTATTTTTTTTGATCAGCAAAGCAATATATAAATCTCCCTCTTTTCAAAGGTTGAAAAAGAGAGGACGAAAGTACATAAAATGGTCTAGCTACAGACCAGTGAGGGAATCGAGCGCTGGTATGTCAGCTCAGCCTCATGACGGTCCCAACAAGGGGAGAAACCTGATACATGAAAGAGCATTCCTATAAAAGGAACATCGGCATCCCAACATGAGAGCGAATCAAACAATGAAGGTCTAAAAAACCATATATAACAACCATTAAGCGCAAAACAAGTAAAAGTAAAAGGTCCTCATACCCGAAATTTACAACCATGAAGAGTGCAAAAAGGAAGAGGTCTTGAACCCTGATTTTTCAACCATTAAGCACAGGCGATAGCACAGTTTGAGGAGAAGCATCCAATTGTCAGGCTCAGCCAAAAGACCTCCCAACCCTAACCTTGAAAGGAAAGAACAACTCCCATCTCCAAAGAACTGCCAAGATGAAAGCAACTAAAAAGACGGCGGCCAACCCCGCTAACGGTAGAGACGGACCCGAATAACCATACATATCTTAGGTGATGGCTTCTGAAGGGGGAAAACAACACCCAAGAAACTTGCCGGCGGTCAACACCTTTAACCGAAGAGCTCGAACCACACCCGGTTCGAGATGAAAGGAAGCCAAATCACACATGTATGTATGAACGGGTCGGAGAAGACTAACCAAACAAGGGAGGAAAAAGATAGTACCTTAGAAAAGTCGACCAACAATCCAGAGACCGGGTGGCAAAGCACCAGAAGCAGCTAGAATAACTCAACAAAGATCCAACCCACTAGGATGTAGAAGCGCGTCACACGACTTGAGCTAGAGCCAGATACCTCCATTGACCTACGAGAAGCTCCTTCGACAAAACCGCGAGACACAAAGCAGACACAGAAGCTCGCACTCAGCCCTCCGATACCTAATTCCGGAAAACACCGAAAAGAGGCCCTAAAAAGGGTGAGGACCGGTATTCCTACCGAGAACAAGTTCCAAACTCCAAGCCGACAGTAGCAAGTCTACCAATCCGAGAAACCGAAGCTGGAATGCGTGCTAAGCGTTCCGAAACCGAGACCCGTAACCCCTCGAAATTTGGCAGCGAGGACCCGAAGGAGAAAGCCTATAATGATACCGAGCACGATCTAGCCCGGACCCAGATAAAAGAAGACACCAAAGCCATCAAGATGAGCAGCAGTGTACTTTGACGGAACGAGACCCGATCCACAACAAAACTCGACGCCTCCTCTTCAAACACATCAAAAGCGATGAACACAACCGAGATCCCTAACCAACGAAGCCAAAACGGCCGGGGATCATAGCTTGAAACTCAAGCTGAGCCTTCCGATACAAGGAAGACCTGTAGTAATACCGAGCAAGAGCCATCCCGATTCCGAACCGAAATTGTCACGCCCCAAATCCGGTTTTGACCGGACTCGAGACGTGAGCTAAGAATAAAGTAATAATAATAAATCTAAAAGAAATAAAACTCCGAATTTAGTTTCAAATAAAAAATTCCAAGCACCACGAGTCAAACGCTCGAAAATCCAAACTAAATAAAAAGTGGTTTAGTACAAAAAGAGTAAGTACGTCTCTACTAAATAATTACACTCGGACTCTCGATAAGCTCCCGAGCTTTGAGCCGTCCTCTAAACTGAATCACGCATCAAAACATGTAAGAAAACAGTAAAAAAAGGGGATGAGCTTTCGCTCAGTAGGAAAAAGCAGTAAAGGAAAGAGCTTCCACTCCGCCACTACAATTATCAGTTGAATAAGACATACTAGTACACAACGACACAAACAACTATAATATGGACAAGTGAACACCATTCATGACGCTAAGTCCAAGACAAAGAGAACACACATACCACGAAACTGCATATAACAACACCAACTATGAACGCCAAATAAACCCGAAAACACACAGACATAAAGGAGGTACAACATAATACGCCGATTACATCGCACGACTCACATATCGTATCGGAACACAACCTCGGTCTAGATATCTTCTCGGTCACACAACATCGGGGTGGAACAAACACATCATACCGGAATACACCCTCGGTCTAGATGTCTTCCCGGACACTTCATCGGGGTGAAACAAACACATCATACCGGAATACACCCTAGGTCTAGATGTCTTCCCGGACACACAGTATCGGGGTGAAACAAACACATCATACCTGAATACACCCTCGGTCTAGATGTCTTCCCAGACACACATCATCGGGGTGAAACAACCACATCATACCGGAATACACCCTCGGTCTAGATGTCTTCCCGGAAACACAACATCGGGGTGAAACTCAGAATATACCGGACCGGAATCCTCCGTCGGTTGGGTATCTTCCCGTAGCACCGGGTACATATCACACCACACAATACCATACCGAACATACCATGCCGAACATATCTTACCAACATAACTTATCGAACACACCACATCGGTCTATCATTCACCCGATCATTACACAGACAACAATTCATATCGCATTCATCATATTCATCACATTCTCATAGCATAGCAAGATTCTTATATTAAACACGAAACATATCATTCATCACATTACAAGACTACTAACTACAAGAAAACACAACCAACACACAATCCTAAGGCACGACATGGCCACATGTTATTCTAAAGCACGACAATTCCCATAATTTAAAGCGGTTATTCTAGTTATTCATATCCTAAATGTGAGTCTATAATTATTCCGATTATTATGATCCTTTATGCATACTAGTGATATTCCTTAATTAAAGCGGTATTTACTACTCTTCCCTACCTCGATCGCTATCCAAACGCTTAGTCAACGCGAGTCACCTAGTAGCCTCCTCCGCCGTGCTCGGGGCCAACGTCTAAGATCACAAGCAATACGAGAATTAATGCTAATACAAGTGTGGATTAAAGTGAGAAATACACAAACTAACCCCAATTGCTCAACTTATCAAAATGGGCCCGAGAGACCCATTTTGCCCGGAATCGGGAAAACGCCCATCGGGACTCCGAAAATTTCCCTTTTCGTTTCTGTCGTCCATAATTAAATTTACTTGTTCCAACGCATTTGACGGAATTAAATTCCGAGGTCCGAGCGTTCTAAATTCGCAATTAAAGTTTCTAATCGTTTTTCCCGAAATCTCATGAATCACATCCATAATTTGTTCCGGGTGTGAAAATATCGTCCCGGGGTTCACCCAAGGCCGTCTAAGCACGAAACAACCAAATCCCGGCCATGTGGGCCCCATGGCCACACATGGCCGTGGGTGGCCGAACCGGGCCGGTCCAAGTGTGGCAGACCATGGCCGGTCACGGTTCCAACTGTGGCCGACCATGGCCGGTCACGGTTCCAAGTGTGGCCGACCATGGCCGGTGATCACCCCTTCGTTGGTCGAATTCCGGCGACCAGCCGAAGCTCCGGCGAACCTCTGGTCGCCGAAAGAATACTTTCTTTCTCCCAACAAGTTCCTAACTAGTTCTAGAATCTCCACAACACCATTGTTAAGCTCTAAAAGTTCAAAATCCACCTCAAACACTCCAAAGTTTCAAGACTTAAGGTGGGTTTCATCAAAATCACAAAAAACCAATTAAACTTCATCATTAATCTCCACTTTCTCCATAACTTATCTAAGTGAACACTAAGAACATTAAATCTCTAAGACCCAAGTCCATTTCATGTCTTTTCCATAAAACCCCAAAACCTAAACTTCAGAAAAATGAATTTGGTTTGAAGATTTACCTTAAGAATGGAGAAAGGAAGAGGAAAATGATGTTTTGGAGAAGATTAGTGTTGGAAATCACCCAAAGGAACTCCCTTTTTCTCCCTTTCTTCTTCTCCAAGCAATGGAGTTTTTCTTCCTTCTCTCTCTAGATAGGAATTTCGGCCAAGGTGAGTATGATGCTGAAATTGTTGCCCCATGTGGTCTTATCCTCAAGGTGGAAATGTCCATTTCGTCCTTTAGCCCCTCTCTCTCTCTTTTGTCCATATGTGGGGACCAATTGGTCTTTTCTCCCACTTTTCTTCCCCTCCAAGCTATCATGGACATGTGTCCATGTGGGGCCAACTCCTACCCAATATGTCTCAGCTCATATTATATTTATTCGTTATTACTCCAAATTCGACCTAGTTTGACCCGGGTTTGACTTTTTCACAAAAGTAGTCATTTGAAAGGAAACGACCCAACTAAGCTAACCATAATGACGGCTAAGCTTTTTGGGTCTGGGAAACGTCCCAAATGACTCCCGGAGTCATCGGTTGACTTTTCCAGCGGAAAGTCAACTTTCGCCAAATTTCACCGGTTCGACCGGGATCGACCGGGGGCGGTTCTTACAGAAATGACACCGAGGCCAGCAGAGGAGCATAAAGCCAAAGTAGATTGGCCCAACCGCGACAAAGAGGGACGAGACCAGAATCACAGAGAGCACCGCAAACCCGGACCTAAGCAACACTAACTCTCTCAAAACCACTACGATCAACGACCAAAGGACGAAGAAACGCATTCCACACAAGAGATGAGACGAGTCAACGAAAGTCCCAAGTTCCACGAGTCACCAAAAAAGCTCCGAGCTTCCGATCAGCCTTAGGCAACCACCAAAGTTCAGGAACTGGAGCTCCCATCAAAGCAAACGACTAAGGAAATGAAATGTTGGGGGCCAACACCCTAGAATATAACAGTTCACAAAACCTTTACTAGGACACTAGACGTCATAATAGATTCGTGACGATCTATCTCCCGATAGGAGAAGAAACGCCTCCCACTTCGGAGCTGAGAGACAACCGACGAAGCTTGACGAAGGCAGGAAGAAAAACTAGCCAGATTTGACCCGACCCAGGCTTGAACCCAGCCCAAACCCGGAACCAAGCCCAGTCCCGAATCAAAAGAAAATTGACTAGGCCCAAGCTTGAACCAGGCCCAGACTTGAACCAAGCCCAAACCCGAAACCAAGCCCAAGCCCGGAATTAGGGCTGACCCGGCCCAGGCACGAACCAAGCCCAAAACCGGAACGTACCTTAGGCCAAATCAGGCCCGGAATAGTAACTCACCCAACTGACCAGAGAAGTTGAGACGAAGCCGGCGACCACGGACACGGGAGCAGTAGAACACCCCAAGCAGGACGGAACTAAACTAGCTTCGGAGAGTTCAAAACACCATGAAGCTGCCCGGCTTGAGAACCATAGATCAGCCCGAGGTGGACAGATCTGGTCGTGACAACAACTCAAAAGCACGGGCGACTGGAACCGTGCTTACCCCGAGCTTCGTGAGCTTCAAACGCTTGCCTGCAACTGAAGACCGAGCTCGCCGGTCGGAAGAGACGCCACCAAACAGAAGGAGAACTCGGAAAGAAGAGAAAGAAGGTTGAGAAAAAGGACGAGGATGAGAAGGGAAGAGGGGGTGGGGGCCAGAGAAGCCGCCACCAACGACAACCTTGACCGGAGGTTAAAGTTGTCGCCGGTGGAGGAGGGCGGCGGTTGGAGAATGGGGACTAGGGTTTCGGTTTTTTGGGGAAGACGAGAGCTTTTCCTGCGTCCTATAGTTTTATAATTGTTTTTTTTGGATTTTCTAAATTTTGTTTTTGTATGCTGAGAGTGGATTGTCTTTTGTATTGTTTTGGTAAAGTGTTTGATTCTATTATGGTAGGAGTGCCTATGGTTGGACATCTTCTAATCCCGTTTTAAGCTTGCTCCTCGCAAGCAATCTCTTTCTTTTATTTTAAAAGAGGCCTACCTAAAAACTTCTCTGATAAGAAAAAAACATTACCCAGTCCACCTTTCTCACCCGTATACTTGAAGCCCAACTCATACAATCGATATGCTTCAAGTCAAGTCCATATTTTGTAGTTTTAGTCTTCTTTTTTTGAGATAAACGATTTTGTATTAATTTTCGGCAATAATGATATATTGACGAGGTTCGGGGACATACCCCCTTGCCAATTCCAGACAGGCGTAGAGCAAGCCGCCCTGGCTAGCCAGTGAGCTGCTTTGTTCGCTGTCCGCTTCACAAATTCGAGCTGCACATACTCGAGTTTAGATAGAAGGAAAAAACAATCTGTAACGATCGTCCCTAGAGGTGACAGTTGCCCCCCACCTCTATTGATCATATCCACTATGACCTTACAATCACTTCGAACCACCGCCCTCTGAGCCGGGTATTGATGAAGCCACATCAGCGCCTCCCGTATCGCGTACGCCTCCACCAGCCCCGGGTTCTGGGCCCCGTGGAAAGAGGTAGACCGAGCCCCCCGGAGGTGCCCTCCGTCATCTCTACATATCCAACCCGTTCCCATTTTGTCTGCCGCAGCGAACAGAGCCTCGTCCGTATTAACTGCCCAGGCTCCCGCACTAGGCCGTTCCCATACCTCCGCTCCCCCTGATTGAGCAAAACGTGGCTTGGCCTGGGCCTGCGCCTTCCTTCGTCGTGCTTCCAGCCACCCCAATTGGAGATGGGACGCGGTCTGGAAGATCCCGACCGCTATTTGGACTATACCCTCCCAAACCACCTTATTTCGTGCCTTCCATACTTCCCATAACAGACAGCCGATCAGCCCTCCCTTCTCCGCATGATTGAGAGTAAGCATTTGTAGCAGCCACTCCGTTATTGACTGGGCCCCATACGGGAGAGTTAGCCCCGACTTCGTCCAACATTCATTTGCCACCGGGCATGTGACCAATAGATGAAAGGTCGACTCCGCTCCTCTTTGACAGACCGGACATGTCTTTGCCATCTCCACATGCCTACGTCTTAGATTCTCCGCCACCGGGAGACATCCCGAGCATACCCGCCATAAGAATGATCTGATTTTCGGCATCACTTCCAGCTTCCAGATTATCGGCCAGATGTCGGAGTGTGCCTGCGTAGAGGCGTGATCCTGTTGACACCAGGCGTACGCCAATTTCACCGTGTATTGGCCCAAATAGTCCCCCGCCCAATACCACGAATCCATGACCGCCGTCCTACTGATCGGGACCGCCAAGATTGCCTGTTGATCCTCCTCTGCTACCAGGGACCGAATCTTCCCCTCATCCTAACACCTCCCCTGTGACGTCATCAAATCTGCCACCAACAGTCCCTCGAGTCCAGGGCCTACCGACTGCACCTTCGCCTCAACCCCCGTCAACCAAGGGTGTCCCAAAACCGAAATTTCCGAGTCTGGGCCGACCGACCTCCGCGCCCCACTCCGATCCAAATCCTATACTGATAGAATGCTCTGCCATATATAACTTTGGTTAGGTTTGTGCTCCGCCTCCAGAACTGAAGACCTCGGGTAATATCTAGCTTTGAGGATCCTCGCCACTAAGCTGGATTCCTCCGTCATCAGCTTCCACAACTGCTTCCCTAAAAGGGCTGAATTAAAATCATATAAATTCTTGAACCCCATACCTCCTTCCTTTTTCGGCCTGGACATGTTTGCCCAGGACTGCCAGATTACTCCTTTACCGTCCGATCCTGCCGATTTCCACCAGAATTTCGCCAAAGCCACATTCATCTGATCCAACATGCCTTTTGGGATCCTCATTACACTCATCGTGTAAGTGGGAATAGCTTGCAATACCGACTTAGCGAGCACTTCCTTCCCAGCCCCGTTTAGTAGCTTCCCGTCCCACCTCTTGATGCGCCTCAGGACCTTATCCAGTACATACTGTAGACTGTTCATACGACTCCGACTCATCATGTTTGGTATCCCCAAATATGAGGAGGGAGTATCGACCTCTGGTATTCCCAAAATCTGCACTCCACTCTGACGTCGGTGCGCCGGAGTATTGTGACTGAAGAATAAAGACGACTTCGCCTGGTTCACCACCTGCCCTGACGCCTCCTCAAACATACCCAAATAGGTTCGCACCTTCGTCATCTCCTCCGGGACCGCTTTGCAGTACACATAACAGTCGTCTGCGAAGAACAGATGGGATAATGCTGGGGCATCCCTCACTATCTTGACCCCGTGGATGTCACCTCTGTCCTCCGCCCCTTGTAGAAGCCGAGAGAACCCTTCCATACAGAAGAGGAACAAGTATGGAGATAACGGGTCTCCCCGCCTGATTCCATGTTCCGGTTGGACGAACCCCCCCTACTGCCCCCCCTGCCACTATATTGTACGTGACCGAGTACGTACACCGACGAACCAGGGAGATCCATTCTTCACTTAGCCCGAAGCCTCGCATAATGTCCCACATAAAACCCCATTCCACCCGGTCATAGGCTTTGCTCATATCCAGCTTCAGCGCTACCCAGCCTTCCTTACCTTGCCTCTTATGCTTCAGATAGTGCAGTGTCTCGTATGACAGGATGATGTTGTCTTGTATAGATCTGCCTGGCACAAAAGCCCCCTGGGTGTTCGAAATAAGGTCCCCCAACAAGCCTTTAAGCCTGTTTCCCGCCACCTTAGACACCACCTTGAACATCACATTGCATAGAGCTATCGGCCGTAGATCCTTGAGCGACATTGGGCATTCCACCTTTGGAATCAGCACCAATGTGGTCCTGTTCATCTCCTGGGGGATGTCCCCCCCCCTGCAAAAATACCTCTCACCCATCTAGTGACATTTTCTCCGACTGTCCCCCAGTACTTCTGGTAGAAGAACGGGTTAAGGCCATCTGGACCTGGCGACTTATTTGGTCCCATGGAGAAGGTCGCGTCCCGCACCTCCTCCGACGTGACCTCCCCCATAAGTGCCCTATTCTGCTCCTCCGACACCTGCTAACGGAATTTCGGGAAATTTACTCCATCCCCCCTCGTTTGTTTAGACAATTCCTTATAAAAGGCCAGGATGTGGTCCCCCAACCCCGAATCCCAAGTCAGGACGGTACCCTCTTCATCACGTATCTCAGAAACCTTGTTGATGTTTTTCCGCTGCGATGCCGAGGCTTGGAAGAATTTGGTGTTCTGATCACTGTCCGTGAGCCAGTGCTGCTTGGCTCGTTGCCTCCAAAACTCCCCCTTCTTCTCCAGGGCTGTGACGTAAAGCTTTTGCAAAGCTCTCCGACGCCGAATACTCGGCCGATCCTCCTTTCCGTTCAACCATAGCATGTCCTTCTCATACCTTGCAATCTTCCGGGCTAGTGCATTATACACCTCCCGGCCCCAGGTCTCTAGAGCCGACCATGTATCCCAAATCTTGTCCCCGACCTCATGGTCCCCCGGGGTTCACCAATTTGCTTGGATCAGTCGCCCACAGTCCGGGTCCTCCGCCCAGATGTTCTCAAATCTGAAGTGTCGTGATCCCACCGGATCCACTCGCTTCTCTGAGTCTATCAGTATGGGTAAGTGGTCCGAAGTAGAGATGCCCAGATTGGCCAGGTGAACCTCCGGCCACAGCGCTCGCATCTCCCGCGTCATAAGGGCTCTATCCAACTGGACTGCCATGCGTGTCTCTGGTTCACTGCCACTAT
This sequence comes from Erodium maritimum, assembly GCA_963921825.1. NCBI lineage: Eukaryota > Viridiplantae > Streptophyta > Magnoliopsida > Geraniales > Geraniaceae > Erodium > Erodium maritimum. The sequence goes on along the minus strand of OY997588.1, from coordinate 79,319,382 downwards.
GCCAAGTGAAACCGTACCCTTGGAGCGGTACATCATGGACCCCCACGGCCCTCATCGCGGTCCGAAACCCTGATATTAGGCGTTCCGGGTACCGCCTTCCCCCCCGCTTCTCCTTATTGCGAAGGATGCCATTGAAATCCCCCATCAGCAGCCAATTCCGCGAAACCCCTGTCCGTGCCCCCAAGGTGCGGATCATATCCCAGGTCTGCCATTTAAGCTCCCTGTTTGCTTCCCCGTACACACCTGTAAATCGGAAGCTATTTCCAGTCGAATCTTCGATCTCCATATCGATAAACATCACACCGCAGGAGATTGGTGTCACCTTCATCTCTGAGGTCCCTAGTAGAATCAGACCCCCCCCCCTTCTGCCCCACCGCCGGCACCTCACACCCGCCCGAGAAACCTGTCTTTAATTTCAGAATGTCGACCTCCCCCTGTCGAGCCAGCGTCTCACTCAGGAAGATTACTTGCGGGTTCCTACGGCGAATCACACCCTTCAGGTACTCCACCGTCGCTAGCTTGCCCAATCCTCTACAATTCCAGGACAAAAACTTCATTTCCACCTCTTGGCAGGTCAACCACTCGGACGATCTCGTCCTCCACACCTCCTCAGAACAAATCCACACGTCCTAGGCTGTCCCTAGCCCCTCCGATCACCACTACGCCCAGAAATCCCCGAGGGTGCCTCCTGATCGCCCTCTCCAGCAGCACCCCAGCCACCACTTCTGTTCAAACACCGTCCCAATTAAACCCTACCGGGAGCCACCGCACCACAGTCGCAGCCGATCCCCTCACATAAACCAACCACGTCCCACCCCACTCGCCGGACGTGGGGCTACTGCCGACAATAATCGTCGGAGCGATCGGCCGAAACCAGCCTCCGGACAATCAGCCACTTCCGATCGATCAACGATCAACCAGAGACACCAAATACACCAATGAAATCGAAAACAGGAACAATACTTGAGACATACCCGTTTGCTCCTCCTTCCACTCACCGAGATGACGTCCTCAGTCGGATCCCTCCTCGTCACCGACCACTCTACCCGTCGCAGATCACCCTTGCATCGCCATCGTTAGGGCCGACTCTTAGTTTGTAGTAGTCTGTTGTTTTAGTCTTTAAAGTAACTGTTTCTGTGCAGACCCAAGGTCAAAGATGTGGCAAGGAATGATATTGAAGTTCAAAAAGTACCCTCACAAATATCATTATGTCCTTCAATCGGAGTTATTTTTCTGATAAGTAAGAGAAAGTATGAAGAAAAGAAGAATGTTGCTGATACACGAAAGCACTTCAATTGTGGTGGGAAACACAATCAGAAAAAGTTTAATCTCTTATATACGAAACAACAAAATTACATTACATCCTAAATCTATATTAAAAAAATTCAAATAACGGGTATCTAATCATGATCTTGATTATTGTAAATCTCCTCCCAGAATTTTAATATCAGTCTCGTACTTTGTGTCTTTTGGCGCGTTCTTCAGTTGTAGCGGCTCAGTTTTGGGACATAGATTGCGCAAACAACAAAGACGAAAGGTTATAAACATATTAACCGATACATAGGAATATATTATCGAAAAGAATAAAAAAAACAAACCGATTGCAAAACAAATGAAGAAATTTGCGGAGGCATATCTCCTAGCAATAGTAATACCATAATAATGAACAGATATGAATATCAAAAACCCAAGGAGGAGTTCGAGAAGAAATAATGGACATGAATCCCATAGCACACCTGTGACTATTCCTGAAATTTTCCAACATTATAACACTAAGTGAGAGACGTCGTTGGAGATTAGAATAGAAATTATGGATAGAAAAAAACTGAGACTATTTATCCTTTGACGAGTTTACTGTGTAAAATTTCTCACCACTGATATTTAATAAAGTTAGTCACATAGTTGAGAAGATCTAAACTAATCTCCATAGATCTCTCCTGTAACAAGGTATATGTATCACCCGAGGTTTCTGTTATGAAACGATAGGCAATAAAATGAAATAGAGATCAAAACCAAAAACGGAGAACACAACGATATAACGTGAAAAACCCCTCCAAACAACGAAGAGGAAAAAACCACGGGCGCCAACCAGCAAAACTTCACTATAGGGAGAATGTTTACACAACGCCGGGGATTTACACTGATTTAACTTATCCCTCATGGCAGATTTGGTATTTATAGGAGTGGTGTAGAGATACTTCATACAAAATAGGGAAATAAAAATCTCTACACAATTAAGACCCAGTTTGGGAAACAGGGCACAAATTCCCTAAATTGATTACTTGCTAATCAAACCAAGACAATTCCCTAAATTAGTTGCTTGGTAACCAAGCCACAAAATAGCTTGAATTTGGATCAACTTTCAACAAACTCCACCTTGAGACAAATTCCTCCTTGTAGCATAAAGCAGTAGACATCTTCCTGAACAAACAAAGAAAAAACTTTCGGCGCCAAACAACCACTAGGGCTAAACAGTTATACCAACTAAGCTTGAGCAAAGCTCAAACTTAGCAACATGAACTGGCTTTGTCATCATATCTGCATGATTATCATGAGTACTTATCTTGCAGATCTTTAGTTTACGTTGAGCAACAATATCTCGAACAAAATGGTACTTGACATCAATGTGCTTTGTTCTCTCATGAAACATCTGATCCATAATAAGGTAGATCGCACTTTGACTGTCACAAAACAGATTAATGCAAGAATTATCTCCATAAAGCTCAGCATACAAACCTTTCAACCAAACTGATTCTTTACAAGCTTCAGCAATAGCCATTTATTCAGCCTCAGTAGTAGATTGAGCAACAACTGATTGTAGTGTTGCCCTCCAACTTACAGCACATCCACCAACAGTAAATACATAACCTGTGAGGGACCGCCTCTTATCCAAATCAGCAGCATAGTCTGAATCCACGTAGCCAGCGAGTCCCTCGTCCATCTTGCCAAATTTCAGAGAAGCATCGGATGTTCCACGTAAGTACTTGCAAATCCACTTAGCAGCTTTCCAATGTTCTTTACCAGGATTAGCCATATATCGACTAACCAAACTCATAGCATATGATAAATCAGGTCGAGAACAAACAATGGCATACATCAAAGAACCAACAACACTAGAATATGGAACCTTTGACATGTACTCAAAGTCTTCATCAGAACTAGGACATTGCAGTGCTGACAATTTAAAGTGAGGAGCAATAGGAGTACTAACAGGCTTTGCATCATGCATATTGAAACGATGAAGAACTTTCTTGATGTAACTCTACTAACTAAGAAGTAAAACATTATAATTTATGTCCCTTGAAATCTCCATACCTAGTATTTTCTTAGCTGCTCGAAGATCCTTCATCTCAAACTCACTACTTAACTGTGCCTTCAAAGTAGTGATCTCCTTCTTGCTCTTAGCAGCAATCAACATATCATCAACATATAATAACAGGTATATAGGTGATCCATTAACAAACTTGATATAAACGCAGCTATCATATTGGGATCTCTTAAAACCATGTGCAAGCATAAATGAATCAAACCTCTTATACCACTGCCTTGGGGACTATTTCAGACCATAAAGAGACCTCTTTAGCTTGCAAACAAGGTCCTCCTTACCAGGTACAAGGAAACCTTCAGGTTGGTCCATGTATATCTCATCCTCTAATTCTCCATGCAGAAAAGCAGTCTTCACATCTAACTACTCAAGTTCAAGATCATGCATAGCCACAATACCAAAGAGTGCACGAATAGAACTATGCTCCACAACCGGAGAGAATACATCATTATAATCAATACCTGGAATCTGGCTGAAACCTTTTGCTACTAACCTTTCCTTAAAACTTGGAGGCTCATTAGGTGACAAACCTTCCTTTCTTTTGAATATCCACTTGCAGCAGACGACCTTCTTTTGTTTTGGAAAGCGCACAACATCCCATGTGCCATTTTTGTCAAGCGATTTCATCTCCTCGTGCATGGAAAAAATCCACTTCTCGCGATCAACGGATGCAATAGCTTCAGCATATGTAGCAGGTTTACGATCATGCTCCACCTGTTCAGCACAACTCAAAGCATAATGAACAACGTTACATTGTTCAATTAAACGAGGGCGAGGACCTTTGTTTCTCCTCGGTCTATCAGCAGCAATGGAATTATTTGTTTGCTGCAAAACAGGTGGTGTAAGCTGAACATCAATGTCATCATTTTCATTATTTTCATCAACCTCATTTACTCTTTCGCCCAGGTGCTCCACCTGCACGCTTATCCTCTTTTGCTCATCATCAGAAGAATTAGTAACATCAAGAACATCAGAGGCATCTATAGAGGAACTATCATTGAACATAACAACCTCATTAAAGACAACATTTCTGCTCAGCAAAATTCTTTTAGTTTCAGGATTCCATAACTTATATGCCTTTACTCCTGAACCATAACCAAGAAACACACACTTGACATCTCTAGGCTCTAAATTTCCATTATCAACGTGTGCATAAGCAGTGCAACCAAAAACTCTCAACAGTGAATAATCAGCAGGTGAACCAGACCATACCTCAATGGGAGTTTTCTTATCAAGTGGAATGCTTGGAGGCTTGTTTATTAAGTAGCAGGCAATGGAGGCTGCTTCAGCCCAAAAACGCCTGCTCATACGAACATTAGAAAGCATGCACCGAGCCTTAGAGATGATGGTTCGGTTCATGCGCTCAGCCACACCATTCTGTTGAGGCGTGGACGGGATGGTGTGGTGCCTTACAATGCCTTCGTCACTACAATAGTTGTCAAAATCATTTAAACAAAACTCCATGCCATTGTCAGTACGAAGCACTTTTACCTTCTTCTCGATTTGCTTCTCCACCATAACTCTCAACTTCTTAAAAGCATCAAACACATCAGATTTATGTTTTAGAAAATAAGGCCACACTTTTCTAGAGTACTCATCAATAATAGTAAGTATGTAATTTGCACCACCAAGAGAAGTTTTACGGGAAGGATCCCAAACATCAACATGCACATAATCTAATATCCCTTTAGTGGTATGACGGAAGCATTGAATTTAACTCTCTTGTGCTTACCAAAAAATGCAGTGCCCACAAAACACCAACTTCCTCATGTTGCATCCATCAAGTAAATCTCTCTTGATCAACTCTGCCATGCCATGTTCACTCATATGTCCAAGACGCTTGTGCCACAAATTAGTTTTACTAGGTTCATCAGAAATAACAGCAGCAGTAGCAGAACCATTTAAAGTGCTACCTCTAAGAACATATAACCTTGCAGAATTCATATCACCTATCATGTGAACGAGAGAGCCTTTTGATACCTTTAGAATTTTCTGTGAACCGGAGTACTTGTACCCTTCATCGTCAAGAGTGCTGAGAGAGATGAGGTTTCTCGCCATGGTTGGTACGTGTCTCACATCTGTCAATGTGCGTACCATGCCATCGTGCATCTTGAACTTAACGGAGCCTATAACCACAATCTCACGTGGGTTGTCATCTCCCATACGCACCACATCTCCACTCTGCATAGACTTATAAGAACTGAACCAGTCTTTGTTACATCAGATACGAAATGAACAGGCAGTATCAAGAATCCATTCATCATAAGCAGAAACACAGCCATCAAATACAACTAAGCAATCACTATCAGAATTATCATTGGAAACAACGGAGGCCTTAACATCACCATCAGAATTGTTATTCAGTTGGTACGAACCGTTTCTTTTCTCCTTATTCTGAAGCTTATAACAATCTTCAATGGTGTGATTTGTTTTCTTACAATACTTGTGTGAAGACCGCCTCGGTTAAAAAAAGGTTTAATTACTTAAAAGTGTTCGTTGGTTCGTCTTGGTTGGAAAATGAACCGAATTTAAGGAACGAATGCGAAATCAAAAAAAAATTAGAAAAGAAAGAAGGGGATCAGACTGGACCGGACTGGACCAGCATTGACCCAGGCCTGACCCAGCTCCCTTCGCCTTGGGCCGAGCGGCCCATCTAGGCTTGAGCCCGTTTAGCTGAGCCCATTTCGAGGCTCAACTATAAAAGCCAAATTTTAGGGACTGAAACCCTAAAATTCAGCTCAGTTTCGCGTCGTCTCCCTCTCCCCTTTCCGCACGGCCGTCCACCTCCCATCTCTCTCTCCCCTTCGATCCCGACCACCCAACCACCGCCCCTCCTCCCTTGCGTCTCCATTCAGCCGAGCACGCCGTACCCGACCTCTCCCTCCTCTCAAGTTCACGCCACCACCGCAAGCCGCCGCGTCCCCGACCGGCTCTGTCTCCCTCGTCCTCACCCTCCTAGCCACGACGTCACCCTCGTCTCCGAGATCCCCACCTCTTTCCCCCTCCTTCTCTTCGTTTCTCCGCACGTTGACAGAGCTTCTGGCACCGTCGCCGTCTGTTGACGCGCGTACGGTCGTGCCAAAGCTTTTCCGGTGTCGTGAATCGCCGGCACCATCGCGTGGACTCACGGGGAGTCTCGCCGTCCCAAAACCGACCCAGCCACCGCCCGTCCTTCTTCTGCGAGTCCGGCTTCGATCGAAGAGAAGACCGAAGTTAAACCTAGACGCGGACTTCGCCCTAGAAGACGGTGTTGGCCCGGTCTTCAGTAGCTAGGAGACACTGCTGTGGTATCACCTTGAGGTAGGGAAAGTAGCGAATACCGATTTAATTACGGAAGTTACTAGTATGGATGCTAGGTAATAATAATAAAATCGGAAAGATCGTACTTTGGCATGTAGGATGGGAACAACTAGCGTAGACGTATGAACTGTGAACATTTACGTTTTTGTCTTGGGTATTGTCTTGCTGGTAGGTTCGGGCCATGTCGTTCCCATATGGTTGTTTGCTGTGTGCTTCTATTAGTGTGCTTTGTGTTGCTTGAACGGATAATAACTAACGAACATGAAAACGCATAGGATTGAACTAGTGGTGCATGTTGATGACCTGTGTGGTTATTTCCTATTTAATTGATATGTTGAACTGTGGGATGGTTGGGGTTTTGATACCGATTAAGCCGGTGGGGTTACCACGTTGAACGTGGGGACGATAAGTGATGGTAAGTACGTGACGGTTTGAGTGTGGTTAATAGTTTAATAAGATTATTTCTCGGTGTTGCATGATTGTGGTGACTGTGTGTGGGCGAGTTTGCCATGTTTGATGATGTGAATATTTGGTTGTGATATGACCGGGTGAGAGATAGACCGGCTGTGTGCTATGTTAAGATGGTCTGGTGGGTATACTGAGACCATCAGTGATTTGTGTTGTGTGTTAAATCCTGCTTTTGTGTTCAAGAGACGGCGTAGCTGGGAGGGTACCGTTATCGAGTGTTTATTTTCGGTATAGGGTGTTGAGGCCAGGATGGCGTGATCAGTACCCCTATGACTTGTAGCCCGGGACGGGGTTGACAGAAGGGTTTACCGGTTCGATACGTATGTTGAGTTTTACCGTTCGTCTATGTGAGGAGGAGATATCGTGACTGATGCTGTGTTCCAGTCGTGATTGATGTTGTGTGTTCCGGTGCGATATACGTGCCCTTCGTCTGTGTGAGGAGGAAGATATTGTGACTGATGCTGTGTGTTCCAGTCGTGACTGATGCTGTGTGTTCCAGTTCGATATAAGTGGTTGTGTGCATTCGGTGGAATTGGGTGATTTCATAAGACATTGGACTGAGGGATTTCCGGTCGAGGATGTCACCCTTCGTCTGGGTGAGGAGGAAGATATTTTGACTGATGTTGTGTGTTCCAGTACGATATAAGTGACTGTGTGCGATTGGCTTAGTGCATCCAACGACGTTGGAACGGTTTTACGATATCGGGGTGTGTCTGTTGTGTGCCCTTTCTGGCTATTTGGCTTTGTGCAATTCTTTTAAGTGTGTTTATGACTTTGTGAAAGTGATTGGTAACTGGATGTCGAGCCCGAGGCTTCGTGTGCCGGTGCGCCATAAACGGACGACTGTGATAGCTGGGAAGTTGGAATTGGTTAAACTATTTTTAAGGGGGGTCTGCTGTGTGTGCTGTGTGGGTCGCTGGACTTTGTGCGTCTTTTATTGTGCGTGTCGTTGGGCTTTGGGCGTTGTCTGCTGTGTGTATTGTGCGGGCAGTCTGGCTTGTGCCTTGGGTCTTGTGAGAGCGTGTGGTGACTTGAGATGGTTATACCTGATTCCTGCGTTGTAGTGCGAGTTCGCACGTGTGGTCAGTTGTGAGATAACCGTAGGTGTTGTTCACTGAGAATTGTTAGGTGATGGGTGTCAAGAGCTAGTTGTGGAACGTGGTATGAGTTCGGTTCGCTGTGAGTTTGTGTTACAGGTTGTGCCGATGGAAGGCTATGTGTTATCTTGGAGTAATTGGTTAGTTTGACTGTTAATAGTGTGCTTTACTAGTATGCCCTACTTGGACGGTTACCCGTGGTGATGAACTGTGGCTCATAACCTTAACTACTTTTCCTACTGAGCGTAAGCTCACCCCCTTACTTTGTTGTGTTTCAGGTGTTGAGCGGGACTTGTGCTAGCAGGATTCTCGAAGCTAGGGAGCTGATGGGGATTCGGGCTAGTGTCTAGAGACGTACCTTTAGTCGTTTAAGTATTTTTTACCGTTGTTTTTATCGAGCTGTGACTCGCGACATTGTTCAAAGGTTTAAAATTATGAGTTGAGACTTGTTGGCTTTATTTTCGATGAAAATTATTATTATTTTAGTTCACATCTCGAATTCGGTCAAAACCGGATTTGGGGCGTGTCAATTGGTATCAGAGCCTGGTTTCAATTTGAAATGAGTTTTCAAACCTCGGACCGTACGTCAATTAGATGGGTAGAGTTAGGTGGTTCAAGTCGTAGGGCTCAGTGATGCGAGTCGGAAATATCCTGTGCGTGGAGTCGAAACGACAAGAGCCTCGTTTGTTAAGTGTGTTGTTTAAGTTTTACCATAATCGGTTTGAACCTTAATTGTTGTGTGTTGTACACCTCGGTGGATCCATGATGCCGATCGGTTGAGATCGAGGTCAGTTAACGAGTGATGCTCGAACCGGTTATCGCGTGTGTGTATTGTTGAATTGATAGTTAGTAGGGGCCGCCTTGATCGGCCGTGGTTTGACTTGTCAAACGTCCGGCCTAAGTGTCATGGTTGTTTTGTGAACTGGTGTGGTTGCAGTTATTGTGGAATTGAACTGTTTTACAAGTGTGAATTTATTGAGACCGCGGTGTAAAGGTTGAGATAGATTGCTATGTGCTATACTGGTGATTGAGTGTTGTGTGCAGGTATTGTTTGGTTGTCCTGCATAAGCGGATGATTAACTTAATTTACGAACGGGTCATGCCCGATTTTCTGTAGAAACTGAAGTGTTTGTGCCATCACGATTCAGCTATAGGGGCCACTGTAGCTAAACGTGAATGGAAGGATATCGAGTGGTTACAACGTAATTCGGGGACGCCTGAATCGGGTTGTAACGACGAGAGATCAACACCAATGTTATGTTAGAAAGAGGACGTGTTAAGAAAGTGAAACTAAGTGTTGGTTGTAAATCTTGAGGTTTGTTTGAAATATAAGTGGTAGTCTGTGTGACTTGAGTGTGAATTTGCTGTGAAGGTGAAACTTAGTAACTCCGTTGTGTGTATTTTTGATATGTGTGATTCACTTGTGTGCAAATTCTCTACTGTGTGCTATTGTGTGTTTATACTATTGAGTATATTATTACTGTAAGTACTAGTAGAGTGGCTTTGTATGTGACGTTAGTTATGTTAAAGCGCGTCGTTCTTTAAAGGTAAGAAACTCAACGTGGGCGTTACCCGTGTGGAGGGTACTTACGTCGTGGCCCCTAGAGGTAGGAGAGGTAAGCCGTCGGGGGCACAAGTACCCGGGGTACTCCCACTGGGGAGGTTAAGAGGAACAACACCAGCAGGTCCCGAGCTGCAACGGGACGGAGTATCAGAGATGAGGTGCGAGGCCAGAGTTACGGCATGGACCGTTTGCACCAGTGTGAGTGGCCGTCGAGGCGATTGGATGCAAGAAGTTCGAGAGATGGCCCCGAGCCTAGAGTTTGGATCAAGTTCTCGACCTGATGAATCGGTGTAGTTTGAGATGGTGGATACGATGACAACAGTGGAACGAGGTCGCAGAAAGACCGCGAGGGCCGTAAGACTCGGTTGCAATTGAGCAATGTTGTAGGATCGTACGAGACTCGAGAACCGAGAGGGCGGAGAACCGCAGGGTTCCCCCGACCTCAGACTGTAGTCTGACTATTTGAAGTAGACAGGATCAGGAACATCGGTAGGTGTCGTCGCGTTAGAACGGAGACCAGTGTGTTTACACGGTCGGTAGTTGGGACATCGGAGACGACACTAGTAAGCCGTCACCTGGTCAAGAGAGGTGATCGAGTGACGATGAGATCAGACTGGCGCAACGGAAGCGTGGTGGGCCCATAACCCACAAACATCACATCCTTCGGGTTTCGTTACACGTGCGGAGGCGTGAGTGTCTAAGAATAGAACCTTGAGGTGGTTCTGGCGTCTTGACACCCTGACTGAGTACGTTGTGGTTTGACGAGTGTGAGAGTGTTTGGTAGCAGAGGGAATACCACACGAGGTATCCAGAAACAAATCGCCGAGTACAACTACCACAACGCTCTCAGGCCAGTAACATTATGGCACCGCACGAAGCGTTGGATGGTAGGTCCGGCATTTGCCCAAGCAGGGCACGCTTGAGGTTTAATAGTGACCAACATGGTCCCGAGTTGCTCGAGAAGCGACTAAAGGGTCGCGTGAGCGCGAACGATTAAAGAACCGCGCATAGTTGACACGGGAGCGCAAGGATGAGGTACGCGCGAGGTATCCAAGCCGTTCAGAGCCTGAGGGGATGGTATTTGTAGTGTTTTAGTTTCGTGGTAATGTAGATGGTTCGACTTGTAATTTGGCTCTTTAATGGTGTGGGTTCGAGTAGCGGTACGTGAGTTTCATTGGTTCTATTGGATGCGCGATACTTGGTTAAGTGAAGGGAGTAGTCGAGGAGAAGTGTCGATGGGCCGCCTCCATTTTAAGGGCGAGGTAAGTTTTGTGCTGGTTGATACCTATACCGACAGACGGTTCCGGTATAGGAAATCTCGACCAAGTTGCATGAGGCGGGGTGACGTCTCTACCAACGAAGGATTCCGGTATCGACTAACGGGCCTAAGTGTTTTCTGTGTGCTTGAGGGGCAGTAGACTGGAAGTTTTAATCGGACGATCCATGAGATAGGGTTAAGTGAGCTCGTTCGTTTTAAATTTAGAGGACGAAATTCTTTTAAGGGGGGTAGGTTGTGAAGACCGCCTCGGTTAAAAAAAGGTTTAATTACTTAAAAGTGTTCGTTGGTTCGTCTTGGTTGGAAAACGAACCGAAATTAAGGAACGAATGCGAAATCAAAAAAAAATTAGAAAAGAAAGAAGGGGATCAGACTGGACCGGACTGGACCAGCATTGACCCAGGCTTGACCCAGCTCCCTTCGCCTTGGGTCGAGCGGCCCATCTAGGCTTGAGCCCGTTTAGCTGAGCCCATTTCGAGGCTCAACTATAAAAGCCAAATTTTAGGGACTGAAACCCTAAAATTCAGCTCAGTTTCGCGTCGTCTCCCTCTCCCTTTTCCGCACGGCTGTCCACCTCCCATCTCTCTCTCCCCTTCGATCCCGACCATGCAACCACCGCCCCTCCTCCCTTGCGTCTCCTTTCAGCCGAGCACACCGTACCCGACCTCTCCCTCCTCTCCAGTTCACGCCACCACCGCAAGCCGCTGCGTCCCCGACCGGCTCCGTCTCCCTCGTCCTCACCCTCTCAGCCACGACGTCACCCTCGTCTCCGAGATCCCCACCTCTTTCCCCCTCCTTCTCTTCGTTTCTCCGCACGTTGACAGAGCTTCCCGCACCATCGCCGTCTGTTGATGCGCGTACGGTCGTGCCAAAGCTTTTCCGGTGTCGTGAATCACCGGCACCATCGCGTGGACTCACGGGGAGTCTCGCAGTCCCAAAACCGACCCAGCCACCGCCCGTCCTTCTCCTACGAGTCCGGCTTCGATCGAAGAGAAGACCGGAGTTAAACCTAGAAGACGGTGTTGGCCCGGTCGTCAGCATCTAGGAGACGCTGCTGTGGTATCGCCTTGAGGTAGGGAAAGTAGCGAATACCGATTTAATTACGGAAGTTACTAGTATGCATGCTAGGTAATAATAATAAAATCGGAAAGATCGTACTTTGGCATGTAGGATGCGAACAACTAGCATAGACGTATGAACTGTGAACATTTACGAATCTGTCTTGGGAATTGTCTTGCTGGTAGGTCGGGCCATGTCGTGCCCATAGGTTTGTTTGCTGTGTGCTTCTATTAGTGTGCTTTGTGTTGCTTGAACGGATAATAAATAACAAACATGAAAATGGATAGGATTGAACTAGTGGTGCATGTTGATGACCTGTGTGGTTATTTCCTGTTTAATTGATATGTTAAACTGTGGGATGGTTGGGGTTTTGATACCAGTTAAGCTGGTGGGGTTACCACGTTGAACGTGGGGACGGTAAGTGATGGTAAGTACGTGACGGTTTGAGTGTGCTTAATAGTTTAATAAGATTATTGCTCGGTGTTGCATGATTGTGGTGACTGTGTGTGGGCGAGTTTGCCATGTTTGATGATGTGGATATTTGGTTGTGATATGACCGGGTGAGAGATACACCGGCTGTGTGCTATGTTAAGATGGTCCGGTGGGTATACTGAGACCATCAGTGATTTGTGTTGTGTGTTAAATCCTGCTTTTGTGTTCAAGAGACAGCGTAGACGGGAGGGTACCGTTATCGAGTGTTTAGTTTCGGTATAGGGTGTTGAGGTCAGGATGGCGTGATCAATACCCCTATGACTTGTAGCCTGGGACGGGGTTGACAGAAGGGTGTACCGGTTCGATACGTATGTTGAGTTTTACCGTTCGTCTGTGTGAGGAGGAGATATCGTGACTGATGCTGTGTGTTCCAGTCGTGACTGATGCTGTGTGTTCCGGTGCGATATACGTGCCCTTCGTCTGTGTGAGGAGGAAGATATCGTGACTGATGTTGTGTGTTCCAGTCATGACTGATGCTGTGTGTTCCAGTTCGATATAAGTGATTGTGTGCATTCGGTGGAATTGGGTGATTTCATAAGACATCGGACTGAGGGATTTCCGGTTGAGGATGTCACCCTTCGTCTGGGTGAGGAGGAAGATATTGTGACTGATGATGTGTGTTCCAGTACGATATAAGTGACTGTGTGCGATTGGCTTAGTGCATCCAACAACGTTGGAATGGTTTTACGATATCGGGGTGTGTCTGCTGTGTGCCCTTTTCTGGCTATTTGGCTTTGTGCAATTCATTTAAGTGTGTTTATGACTTTGTTAAAGTGATTGGTAACTGGATGTCGAGCCCGAGGCTTCGTGTGCCGGTGCGTCATAAACGGACGACTGTGATAGCTGGGAAGTTGGAATTGGTTAAACTATTTTTAGGGAGGGTCTGATGTGTGTGCTGTGTGGATCGCTGGACTTTGTGCGTCTTTTGCTGTGCGGGTCGTTGGGCTTTGGGCGTTGTCTGCTGTGTGTGTCGTGCGGGCATTCTGGCTTGTGCCTTGGGTCTTGTGAGAGCGTGTGGTGACTTGAAATGGTTATACCTGATTCCTGCGTTGTAGTGCGAGTTCGCACGTGTGGTCAGTTGTGAAATAACCGTAGGTGTTGTTCACTTAGAATTGTTAGGTGATGGGTGTCAAGAGCTAGTTGTGGAACATGGTATGAGTTCGGTTCGCTGTGAGTTTGTGTTACAGGTTGTGCCGATGGAAGGCTATGTGTTATCTTGGAGTAATTGGTTAGTTTGACTGTTAATAGTGTGCTTTACTAGTATGCCCTACTTGGAAGGTTACCCGTGGTGATGAACTGTGGCTCATAACCTTAACTACTTTTCCTACTGAGCGTAAGCTCACCCCCTTACTTTGTTGTGTTTCAGGTGTTGAGCGGGACTTGTGCTAGCAGGATTCTCGAAGCTAGGGAGCTGACGGGGATTCAGGCTAGTGTCTAGAGACGTACCTTTAGTCGTTTAAGTATTTTTTACCGTTGTTTTTATCGAGCTGTGACTCGCGACATTGTTCAAAGGTTTAAAATTATGAGTTGAGACTTGTTGGCTTTATTTTCGATGAAAATTATTATTATTTTAGTTCACATCTCGAATTCGGTCAAAACCAGATTTGGGGCGTGACAATTCTCAATTGGTGATAGCATCACTCCAGGAAATGCTATAAAGGGTGAGGTATTGGGTTCAAGTCTCACCAACAACCTAGGTTGGTATTTGTCTGTGGACAGTACACCAGAGCGGTTGGGGTATATTGGGCTGCAGACCTAACATCGCCGCGAGTGGGGCTCTGTGTGAGGCACGGCGGGGTTTTACAACTTGCAGAACTTGTCGCCTCCTTTGGACTTAGAACCGCCTCTTCCGTTCTTTCTCTTATTTTTGTTTCCATAGTTGTTGTTCATCTTCTCGGTCCTTCCACGTACCTGCAGAGCTTCTCCCTTAGAGGATGATGATCCTTCTCCCTATACCATAAGTTTCATCTTTTCCCTCTGTTGAAGAGCCTCATAAACTTCCGCACGAGTTAGTTCATCGCGGCTCAATAATATGGTATCTCGGAAATTTTCAAAACAACTAGGCAATGAACATAAGAGTAGTAGACCTAGATCTTCATCATCATACTTTACCTCCATGGACTGCAAATCAGAAACGATCTCCTTAAAGACCGCTAGGTGATCGAGTAGAGAACCACCATCTTGCAGCTTGTGCGTGAACAACTTCATCTTCACATGCAACTTACTAGTCAGATACTTGGACATGCAGATCGATTCAAGCTTGAGACAAAGTGCTGCTGCAGTTTTCTACAGCAGTACTTCCTGCAAAATATTATTTGATAGATGAAGATGAATTATAGATAGAGCCTTACGATCCTTACACTTCTCCTCATCGGTCCACGTCCTCGGATCCTTTTGTTGAATCCATCCAACGCATCATCAAGGTCAGGATGCACTAGAACGGCCCACATCTTTACTTGCCACAGAGAAAATCGTGTGTTGTAGTCCAACAACGGTATATCGAATTTCAATGATGCCATATCGTCAGAAAACCTAGATTGAACAACCAGGCTCTGATACCACTTGTTATAAAACGATAGGAAATAAAACGAAATAGAGATCAAAACCAAAAACGGAGAACACAACGATATAACGTAGAAAACCCCTCCAAACAACGGAGAGGAAAAAACTACGGGCGCCAACCAGCAAAACTTCACTATAGGGAGAATGTTTACACAACGACGGGGATTTACACTGATTCAACTTATCCCTCATGGCAGCTTACAGGTGGTATTTATAGGAATGGTGTAGAGATACTTCATACAAAATAGGGAAATAAAAATCTCTACACAATTAAGACCCAGTTTAGGAAACAGGGCATAAATTCCCTAAATTGATTACTTGCTAATCAAACCAAGACAATTCCCTAAATTAGTTGCTTGGTAACCAAGCCACAAAATAGCTTGAATTTGGATCAACTTTCAACAGTTTCCGCGTGAACTGAACTTTACTCGAGCACACATATGGGCCTGGAACGGGGAGATGTTGTAAGAGACAAGCTGTTACAAAAGCCTGGGTATACTACAACAAAATGAGTTTCAAATTCTTATATACGAAACAACAAAATTACATTACATCCTGAATACATAATAAAAAAACTCAAGTAACGTGTATCTAATCATGATCTTGATTATTGTAAACCCCTTCCAAAATTTTAATATCAATCTCGTACTTTGTGTGTTTTGGTGCGTTCTTCACTTGTAGCGGCTTAGTTTCGGGACATAGATTGCGCAAACAACAACGGCGAAAGGTTATAAATATATTAACCGATACATAGGAATATATTATCGAAAAGAATAAAAAACAAACCGATCGCAAAACAAATGAAGAAATTTGCGGAGGCATTTTTAATGTTAAGATCCGATCGCATCAGTATGCACAATGCAACATTGATAGCGTGAAATTCCTTTTTGAAGAACGAGACATGGCACAAACCTTACAAAATAGTAAGTCTGATGCTTGAGTTAGATATCACGATGTTGTGTTACTAGTTGTTCAACTTGTCTACACACAACGGACGTTGGTTGCGCTCTTTGAACGTCAATGATATCTCAGAAAGAACGAAACATGATTATTGATCAATATCCATAAATAAAAACATGAGTTGTTATTTATTTTTAATTTTTTTTGATCAGCGAAAGCAAATTTAAATTAACTTTTGAGGAAAAAGTTACACACGTAAAGATCCCAACCTAGCTACAGTTTGAGAAAAAAAGCCAGACAAAAAAAACAGAAAGAGAAGCTTAAACAAACAAGGATGGGTACGTAGACCCTGTAGTGAGTGGGTACGCAGACCAAGAAGTGAATGGGTACGCAGACCCAGAAGTGAATGGGTACGCAGACCCAGAAGTGAGTGGGTACGCAGACCCTGAAGTGAGTGGGTATACAGACCCTGAAGTGAATGGGTACGCAGACCCGGAAGTGAAAGGGTATGCGGACCCCTGAAGTGTATGGGTATGTAGACCCTAAAGTGTGAATGGGTACGCAGACCCTGAAGTGTGAATGGGTACGCAAACCCAAAAGTGTGAATGTTTACGCAGACCCTGAAGAGTGAATGGGTACTCAGACCCTGAAGTGTGAATGGGTACGCAGACCCTGAAGTGTGAATGGGTACGCAGACCCGGGAGTGTAGACGGCTAAACAAGGAGACTCACACCCAAAAAAAGCCACCATGAAGTACAGAAAAATAAAGGCCTCAAACCCAAAATGTCAACCATAAAGCGCTGAAAAACTAGCCGTCTTCCAAACTAATCACCAAAGATTTTACCCTAACTTGAGGAGAAATCTGTATCTCATCGGCACCCAAACTCAGCGAGTTAAAAGATACCGACACGCCGACGACCAACATTGCATAACGGCGGAGAAAAATCAGTGCAAAAAACACCGAAACTCAAATCCCATAAGAAGAAGGACTTCTCGAGTTCCAAGGCCTAAAGGCCCAGTACAACCCGTCATAGGCCAACACCTAAAATATGACGGGCCCCGCAAAAAGGCAGGAGTACAAAGGAAAACGAAATGAGCCTAAATCAAAGGAAGAGCAGAAATCCTACTAGTTACAGATAAATCCTAAGAGAGAAGAACCAAACCTTCCGCGACGACGCTGGTGTCGAAACTAGAAGCACAACGAATCCGAACTAGGAAACGCCTCCCACGATGAAACTGGACGAAGACACCCGAGTGCACCATGAACAAGTCCGGAAAATAGCCAAGCAGCAAGATGTGCCAAGCCCACGAAGTAGACTAGGCTGGCCCTGGCTCAACATGACCAAGACCAGAAGCCGGGCCCAGGCCCAAAGTCAACTGCCCAGACCCAAAGATCCGACCCGGACCAGCACCAACAAGCCCGACCCAGTGGCCCAACCCGGACCAAACCCTACTCGGTTCGAGATCCGAGTAGAGGATCCGGCACTGGCCACAACAACCCGCCGCCACCTCCGGAAAAGAAGCTGATACCACGCAACCATTGACGAGCCAAAGAGATCCGAGCATTAATGGCTCCGGCGACATCCACGAACCCAGATCTACAACTACATCACGCCAGCGAGCATAAAGATGTGGCTCCGTCCACCCACGAGAAGCAAACCCACCGGCGACCCAACAAAGGTGACTCCAGCGCAGCAACTGCGGAGGCCGAGAACCAGCCACAAACTCGAAGGTTTTCTGGCAGAGAACAGCACGTCGGAGAGAGCAGGACAGCAGATATGGCCAAACTCCGGCCAAACACCCGTCGAGCAGAGAAAAAAAAGGCCCATCCAACGATTTCGGACCGACGAAAACCACACCGGTGAAAACCACCAGATTACAAGCCAGAAAACAGGAAAAAAGGAAGGAGAAGGAGGGTAAGGGAGAGGGAAGGTCACCACCGGCGATATCCACGGTCGGAGGCCTTGATGTCGCCGGTGGGGAAGAGCAGAAGAGGAGTGGTGTTACTGTATTGGCGGCTGAGAGAAGCTAGAGAGTGTTTTTTTGGACAAATACATCTATTTTACACGAGTTGTTATAGGGAAACTTCACTACTTGATCGACAAAACACAATTTTAAGCTAAGTGGTTCTCCAATCCGACCCACTAGATGTTGTCGGTCAAGTTAATAACTTAGGTGAAAGTGGTAAGTTCATACTGTGGCGACCTATATGTTTAACTCCTGTCAGAAAACGACCTTTAATTTCCAAAAAATGATGAATTTTTTAAAAAGTGACGTTGACATTTACAAAAAACACCATGTATTTTTTGAAAATAACTAAAAGTCATTGGCAAGACTTGAAAATGAAAACAAAGATCACTGATAGGACTTGCATACAAAAGTGGTTACAATATGTACATACAAAAAAAGTCATTTTACAGCACGAAAATGAGGTTTACCCAATTATGTCCTAATTAAAACTTCCTTAGGACATCAACTGCTGAACCTCTCGAAGCATCTTCTTCACAACATCTTTTGTACTGCTATATATACAAGCCCAAGAATTCTCTGAGAAATTAATATTTCCATGGAAAACAGCATCAAGATACCCTGTTATTTCTCTATGAAGTAAGTGAAAATTTGAAGAAAAGAAGAATGATGTTGATATGAAAATACCTCAATTGTGGAGGGAAACAAAATCTGAAAATTAATTACCAAAGACGAAGTTTAATCTTATATATACGAAGCAACAAAATTACATTTCATCCTAAATATACATTAAAAAAAATTCAAATTACGGGTATCTAATCATGATCTTGATTATTGTAAATCTCCTTCCGAAATTTTAATATCAGTCTCGTACTTTGTGTCTTTAGGCGCGTTCTTCACTTGTAGCGGCTCAGTTTCGGGACATAGATTGCGTAAACAACAAAGACGAAAGGTTATAAACATATTAACCGATACATATGAATATATTATCGAAAAGAATAAAAAAAACAAACCGATCGCAAAACAAATGAAGAAATTTGCGGAGGCATATCTCCTAGCAATCGTAAAACCATAATAATGAACAGATATGAATATCAAAAAGCCAAGGAGGAGCTCAAGAAGAAATAATGGACATGAATCCCATAGCACATCTATGACTCTATTCCTGAAATTTTCCAACATTCTCACACTGAGTGAGAGATGTCGTTAGAGATTGGAATAGAAGTTATCGATAAAAAACTGAGTTGAGAAGATTATATAAGAAGGAAATAAAATAAAGAAGAGTAAAATTAATGGTTTTATATTTATTATTACTAAATGTAGTCATAGATCCATAGATCTCTCCCGTAACGAGGTATATGTATCACCCGAGGTTTCCGCGTGAACTAAATTAAGAATTAGTCACCTTGTTCAATGGATCTCTTTTTGTATTCATAATTAAGTAAAAAAAAATTGAGGAAAATGTGCAATTGTATTAAATTTATATCTAGACATTGATGTGCGTCAGTAAACATGTTCTCAGTCCATTAAGACCAGACAGAAAGAGCAATGGTTCACTGAACTTTTTACCACTATAACCTTCACAGACGGTATTTGAAAACCATACAGGCAAGGTCATAATACGAAAATGAGGAAGGGGGTGCCGAAAATCCTACTTCTCGTAAATCTGTATCACTAAGCAAATCACTTGGAGTGCATTTAGATCTTGTAAGAATAAAATAACTTTAGTAACATGCACAAAATGAGAAATGTAAAGCAAAAATTTAAAAAGACATAAAAAGTGAAATAGTCGTAACATAACTTTTATAGAAATGGTTGGCTCAAGTGCTCCCCGACAACGGGGCCAATAACTTGATGCTCTGCGGTTTTAAAACAGAAAATAACAGGGCAAGCGTACCGGTCGTCAAGTAGTATTTCAGGATTTTTAGTTCCGAGTTATCGAACCCAAAGGAGCACGAGTCAATGCAATTTCTATCTCAAAGTTGTTATTAAGCTATCTCGGTAATAAAATGTTTTTGTTTTTGTTTTTAAACATGTAAAAGCGAAAGTAAGCAATTAAACAGTAAACAGGTACTCACGGAGCTCGAAAGATTTTTGAACCAGAGAACAAGCAATATAAGATTTTGGGCTTCATAGAGACCGGTTCCAATGCATTAAATGACGATGAACAGAGTGAAGTTGTCTGACTTTAGGGGCAACGAATTATCTCTCAAATTAGTCCTACCTTCTCCCGTTGTTTCGGACCTTGATGGTATCTAACAACCTAGCTCTCCCGAATCAAGATGTAGGAAGACCCAAAGCACTACAGTTCTCCAGGGCCAATACCAGGGCTCCGGGTGCAAGTCCGTGACGGACCCCTTGCCGGCCCCGACTCCTGGTCCGCTTCAGAGCAATTCGTCATTTTTTTGATGGATTTTCATTCCTATTAGATCCATAACCTGAAAACCATGAGACATACCGAAAACCCGTAAAACATAGGACATTAAGATCAAAATGGGGCTAATAATACTCATAAAATCCTCCTAAATGTGGCATTTTTATTGTTAAGATCCGTCTGCATCAGTATGCACAATGCAACATTGATAGCATGAAATTCCTTTATGAAGAACGAGACATGGCACAAACCTTACAAATAGTAAGTGTGATGCTTGAGTTAGATATCACGATGTTGTGTTACTAGTTGTCCAACTTGTCTACACACAACGGATGTCGGTTGCGCTCTTTGAACGTCAATGATATCTCAGAAAGAGTGAAACATGATTGTTGATAAGTATCCATAAATTAAAACATGAGTTGTTATAGGGATAAGGTGGCGATTTTGTTTTCCGGCCAAACCTTATACTTGAAAAACATCCGTTTAAATTGTCAGCCAAATACTTAATCGAAGAGACATAGCCGACGATTCTTATTTTCGCTGGTCAAAGGCTTGGCATACGAATCTCTAGATCTCGGATGATATATTTTATTTGTCAGTGAAGAGGCCACTTGTCCCACGGCGGTCACATGAGCACTTTCTCCGTTAGGCAGTTCTACGGCCAGAAATTGATTTTTATCCCAAATGTTTGATAAGAGGGTAGCATCGCAAGAGATGTGATTAGTTGCGCCAGAGTCAATAATCCATGTTGGAGTGATATCACCATAATTTTGACGGGTAGTCGAGGTACCAGCTAAATGATTCGCGGACTGAGATATGATGAAAATATCAGAAAATGAGCCTTTTGGGCTTCAGAAAGCTGGCCCAAGAGGGTCTCCAAATGGGGGTCAACGGGTTTGACTGACTCGGAAGAAAGATCTGCGCCCATACCCTGCTCTGATCCAGACACCGTGACCCGCCCAGGACCCACGTGAAGATCCGCGACCCGTCCAAGACCCGCGTGAAGATCCGCGACCCGTCCAGGACTCGCGTGGTCAGCTGCTCGCTTCGAGTCCGCATGCTGAACCGCGTGACTCCCTGACCTAGTGCTCCGGCCCGTTTGGCTTATGGCACTGTGTCCCTTGCAGATTAGTTCCTGAAAATCTCCAATAATGAAAACAAAACCGCAAAACTGAGTTCAAAACATAATAACCCCCCGGGGGTGTAATAATAATCTTCCACAAGTTTGGTTCAAAACATAAAAGTGTAAAGTACAAAGTCTCTATCATGCACCCACACCGAGAAGCTCCCGAGCTTCTACTCCTCATACAAGCCTGTAAACACAACGGTAAATTCATAGGGGTGAGCTTACGCTCAGTAGGGAAAACGCATAACAAAGTGAACCTTAAACTCAATAAATTCATCAGTAAGTTAACATACAGCTCTTAACAATCATAGGCAGAAGATAAATCGATCAATGCCGTGGCACATGGAGTCACCACCCTCCGATCCACATCTTATGTGTCCTCTCGGATTTTCCCTCCAATCCAGAGGAGACGCATATCACTGAGACTATCGGAAACACCCTCCAGGGCACATATCGTCGGAAGTCTCAGAAACGTCTCCAAGGGATTTTAGATCCTCGGGAACCCAGGGCAATACTCCCATAGGGAGCGCACACTTGGGCAATTCGATGATGAATAGCTAATAAATGAACAACTCACTCAACCGAAAGACGAAATAACCCAATCTCAACAACCACCACTTCATTCCCACACATAGTTCGCACATCACCAATTCACCACAACACGCAGTACACGAATCACGTAATCATAGCACACCAATCACACAAGCCCAACTTACCGTTCACTTACCAGTTTCGAACCACCGGGGCATCGATCACCTGATTGCACCGCTCGGTACAACCAGTCATACTCGATGCTCCAAACAACCATTCAAGTAAATCAAGTAATCACTTGAATACAATCAACGAGCAAGTACGAGTATAATCAACTAATCATAAAAACCTTCAAAAGAGCATTCACACATGCAATTCCACTAGTTTCATTAGACTCTTTAGCCTATCCACTAAGCAATCAACAACCAAACATGTGATCCTAACACGCAACTAATCCGAGGGCTTTGCCAAGGCTCCTCTACCAGACAATCAATTCCCAAGTATTGAAAGCGAGTTACACTAGTGATTGGCATCCTAATCGGTCACCACTAGACAATTCCGGTTATTAGTAATTGAAAGACGATTACGCTAGTTATTCGCATCCTATAGGCATTTCTAGGACCTTTCCAATTTTATTAACCTAACATGCATAATAAACATCATAAACGAGAGGTTAAGGCTTTCCCTACCTCAAGGTCCTCCTCTTCAACACTTTGATGAAGCCCGGTGATCACTACTTCGCTCTTTCCTTGGGTCCCGGCGTGATCCTTGCTCCTCTAGCTCGATCCCCAAGGTCTTGGACACAAAGAAACGCTAATTAGGCTCCACTTAAACAGCAAGAAAGACCCCTAAAACCCTTCCAAAGTTCATCTCAAAACCAAGGTACAAAACCCTCAAGAAACCCTCACCCTGGTCGGTCACGGACCTGGTCACGGATTCGTGATGTTAACCCTCACGGTTACCGTCACGGAGCCGTGACGAGTGTCGTCATGGACTCCCTCATGGAGCCGTGACGTCGCCCGTCACGGGATCCGTCACGGATCCATGGCGCACCAGGGCAGTTTCGCCCTTCTTCAACCTCCAGCTCCTTTTCTCCGAAAAACCACCTTCAAACCCAGAATTTTGCCCCTCCCAACTCCCAAAACGGCCCAAATCCTTCAATACTCCTCCACCCATGGTAGGAATCAACACACAAACAACTTTCCAAAGATTCATCAAATCAAACCCAACTCAAAAGCCCCACAAATCAATGATTTCTCAACAAAGACCCAACAAAGCTTCTCATCAACAACATCTCCCACCATTTCTACTCAAACCCAACATCATCTAGCAATTTCACCCAAAAACCCATGAAAATAGATGAAGAGAGATGAGGATTAGAGAGTTCCATTACCTCTAGAATGTTGAGATGAAGAAGATGCTAGTGATTTGGAGGAGGGATGGCTAGAGGAAGACTTCAAATGGCCTCTTCTTCCTTGATTTTCCTTCAAACCTCCATGGGAGCTCTTCTCCTTTGCTCCTCCTCTCAATTTCGGCTACACTCAACAAAATGAGTTGAATTTGCTATTCCAATCTCATATAATTACCTAGATGTAGCAATGACCTAAAAGCCCTTGAGCTAGATTCCCTTGTTGTAGCTTTTGGGAGGGTAAAAGTGACTATGACCATCCCTTTTTCTCTCTTTCAACCAAAAGAAGACAAGTGTCCACCTAGGTCATTTAATTTTCCAAAATGATTTCCAGCACTTTAAAATAAAGCTTTGAGTCGATAAAAAGTCTTGTGTTGACCAAAATTGACTTTATCCAATATTATACTCAAACGAAAGGGATTTCTTCCCTGAAGCCAACCATGATGATGGCTAATTCGTTTGGGTTCCGGAAAAGTCCCGAGTGACTTCCTGAGTCATCGGTTCGACCAGAGCGGGTCTTACACAGGGGGCACGGGTGGTGGTTGTCGGCCTCTCACAACAGTAGGGGTGGAGGGGCAGCGTGCTGCAGGTCGTGGTGATTGTCCGCCGCCACCTCCATTGCTTCTCGATCCGCCACCATGCGCGTCTGAATGTCGGGCTGCGAGTAGTGGTGGTGTGATGTCCGTTGTTCGTGAAGCTAGCTCAATATGTTGGGGTTCCTGGTGAGCATGTTCATAGGCGACCCCTGGATGCGATTGTTTATGCCACAAGTACATCGTCCGCATATGCAGTTAGGAAGACAGAGTTTTTGTAACTCGTTCCATAACCCTGCCAATATGTCAGAGGAACGTAAAATGGTAGGCTGAGCGTTAGGGCCTCTAGCCATGTTATGTGTGTAGGTAGCCATGTTCAGGCTCTGATACCATGTAAAAGTGGAAAAATTGGACCACTACTTGTTGTTTATTTCTATGTAATTGTACATATTTATGTAAGAGGATACATGTCGAGAAAGGAAATAAAGATACTCTGATAATTACAATATCTGATAAAAAAAAGAATTTAAATTGGGATACAATCTTGTGATTGAAATCAAGGTTGATTTCATCACAAAATTGACTTCAGTAGCTGATAAAAAAAAAAATAACCGCGTACAAATAGTACTGCGTTTGTTATAGATTAAATCAAAATCTAACTCCATCTATGTACTTCCTAACTGATAGGAATATCTCTAAGTACTGGGTTCCTAACATATAGAAACTTATTGGCTGTGAAAATAGTAAACCCCAAGCTTGCTTATTTTCGCGAGAACGTTGGGACAGAATTGGAACATAACCCATACCATAGACTTCATTCTGAAACATGATTGGATTCTAGATGCGACTCAAACCTTTCATATGAGAGGTCCTGAGTTCCTCCCGAATAGTGTGCACTTATTATACTGTTTGTGCGAATTGTATTGTGTTATTTACTGTTTCGGTCTGGAGTCTAAAACGTGTTATTATTGTTTGTCATGTGCATTCATCGGATGTATCTGTATCTTTTTTATTAATATATAAAAATTTGACATTATTTTCTATAAGAAAAAACAATAAGAAGGTCGTTTGATTAATAATCCGTAGAAAAGGACCAGACTGGGCAATAAGTTGGGCCATTGAATACACGGCCATGATCATACCCAGAAATGGCATTAAACGAAACCTTGAGCCTTTTACATATGAAAGGCTTGGAATAATGTCCGTTGGCCGACCACCCCATCTTCATAGTCATATCCAATGTCACAGCGTCGTCTCGTATCTGATCAGCCACAATGTTCTTCGCCACCCAATTCTTCACCCGCCGCGTTGTGGTCACATGGATCGGGGACGATGCGCGTTGCTGGGCAAGAATTCGGAACGGTATGGCCGCGGCCGCCACCACGAGAGGCGCTCCGTGGTAGAGGATGGTGATTTCAAATTTGTCCACCAGCTGTGTCACCTTCCAGTTATCGTTGCTTATGCTCAATGTCACGTTCCAGGTGGCGGTTATCGAGGAGGGGTAGTTTGGGGAATTGGAGATGTTCAAGCCCAAGGACGAGACGGAGAAAGAGTCGATTCGGACGGTGAGGTACGTTGGAAGAAAGTCGTTGAGATCCAACATAATCGTGAAACCTAGCTAGTATATATATACGGCTAGTCAAATGTACTTTGCAGCAGTGTCTGTTTTTTCTGGTAGTCTCGCTCATTGTATATATATACGGCTCCATGAGGGGAATAACGGTCGAATTTATAGTCGGTGGGTTTTCCATTGGTAAAGCTTTGAGATTGTTTTAGGCTCTAACAATACCAAGTGTTTATATAGAAACTATAATGAGTAATTCAATTTAAAAATCATTTGGGAGAAGATTGTGCTGGGATCGGTTGAACACTTCTTTTTCCCTAACACTTGTATATTTTCGTAAAATTACATATTAATTTATAATTTTCCATTTGAGTTGGTCAACCTGGTATATTTCAGGCTAACACTGTATCCTTTAAAATTAAAATTAATTTTCGTAGCGCAGCTCTAAAACCCTAACCTAGGGCTCAAGAGTTTTGTGATTTCCTCTCCTTACACGACAGCGATGATGGTGTTGTCCACGACAGATTTGGCTGAGAGGAGTGGAGGGTTCAACGCAGTACTGCTGCGGGAACCAAGCAGCCCAGAATCCGAGCGGAGGTCGACAACGGAAGAGTCTAGCGGGGGTAGTTCACCGGTGAGGTTTGTCTCGTCATGGACATCTCGGAGAGTCTGTGTCGGTGGTGAGGCAACAGGCTTTACGTTCTCGGCAACCGGAGAGGGAGACGGAGAACGGATTGGGGGAGGCGCGAGCAGGTGGTCTAAGGCCGTGGCTCGGGGTAGTCTCCGCCGCGCTCCAGCGATAGGACCGCGGCCACATAAGGGTCGCATGGCTGTTTCGGCGGTACCAGGCGTCGACACGGTGAAAGAGTCCTCGGACCCAATCCCGGCGACAAAGGAGTCGCCGGAGAAGAAGGCGTGGCGGCGAAGGAAGGGCAACGAACCCGCGGGCTGGTGGACCGGATGCGAGTCGAGGTGGCAGGACCGGGTCGCGGACATATGGAATTGGGTCGGGTGACCCGAAACAGGGCCAATGGGCGCGGGCCGGGGCAATTCTTTCCGGGTTGACCCGAACGGTTCGGGTACAGGTCTCAGGGCAGTTTATGGCTCGGCCCCGACCCCATTTTCGACGGACTCTCGCATCTATGGGGAGCCGGTGGGTGATATAGCAGCGACGGGGGGCTTCAAGCACCCTCGCCTCACGGAATGAGTCCAGAGGGCTCCAGAGAGGGGTCGATCGGCTGCACCGCATCTCTGGGCAGCTGGTGGCAGCGGTTCCACCAACAGCCGACATGGTATCTCCCTAACACTTCAGGGGTCAGCAATCTTGCGTTTTGGAGTCCTGCTCCTATCATTTAAGGGAGGACGGCGCACGCTGATAATCTGGGGGGATACGTAGTCCACCACTACAAGTCTTCACACTAGATCTGCTCGATCCGTGCAATTTCGTTTGGATCATATTGTATCGGTGTTGTCAGACGCTACCGTAGTCCCACGTTCCAGACACCTTTCTCAGTTCGAAGAGCACATTTACTTTTCAGCTTATATCTTTTCATATTTTACTAGTTTAAATTACAGTACTTTTCATTCTGTATGTTAGTGTTTGTATTTTGCAAACGCTAATTAATGTTACTTGTTTTGATCAAAAATATCCTTTAAAATTAAAATAATACATCACTTAATTATATGAGGTTACTTGGTAATGGATGTGTTACCATATATATTGTTACGGAGATTCGGTAGTATTCAATTTAAGGGAATAGACTATTGTATAAGACTATTCAATTCAAGGGAATATATATTGTATAAGACGTTGAGAAATAGTGGGACGGACATTTTCAAACTTAACGTCGTTAATACATAGAAACAACGCAAGCAAATGCACCTCGTATGTAAACGGGAAAACAGAAGGAGGTGGGGTAAATACAATCTGTCACCTATCTTCGTGTTGTTTTCCATCTTCACCAACAGTAGTCGTAGTCCAACATAGGAACGATTGTTCGACTCTCCCATGTGATAAATGGTGAGAGTGGATCAATTTAGTTTAATCAATCTGATATTAATGTTAGAGTTCGACTATGTTTTTTTATGACCAAGAGTTTTATTCAACGTTTGAATTTTAACAGCAATAAAAGATAAAGTTGGAAGAGATGGAAACTCATTTTTTTTAAAAGATATCGTCTCCAAAGTGATAAATTAGGGAATAGTGATACAATCCAAAACGAGGATCAAATTAAAAACCTTCTCAAAAAACACGAAAAAAGCGTGAGCCAAAACTAACAAAATAAAACAAGCAACACATGTAAAAAACATTTAGAAGCTCGCCGTAGTGTTGCTGCTGATTTGACCGGAAAACTGGCCGGATTCTCGGATGCTTCTGAATTCTAACCAAATCTCTTCTCTTCTGTGGATTGTTGGGTCTAAGGAAGAGTTTGTTTCGAAGAACGTTATGGCGGATCGTTGGCCTATGTCTACTTCAGAAGCTTCGACTGTGGCTCGAACTGTTACGGGAACTTCTCTTGCCACACCAGTTCTGTAAAACCCACTTCATTCTATCAGGGTGTCTAACTGCAATCTAAAACGTGGGGGGTATCTTTTTACAAAACAAGTAGTTGGAAAAGTTTCTTTTAAAAAAAAAGAAGAGAAAAAAAGGGAATCAAACGTTTTTGGGCCGAGTTCGGGTTGGACCAGCTCGGGCCCATGCGCATCACGCGTGGCCCAGCTACGCGAGCCCAACCCAGCCTCAGCGTGGTTCGTCTATAAAAGGGACTGAAACCCTAAAGAGGTGTACAGTTCACCTCTTCAGCCTCGCCTTTTCGTCTTCCCTCTCCCCAAAACCGGACGACCCCTCGCCTCACCGCCGTCCTGTCCTCCGGTCCCGACCTCACCGTCTCTCTTCTTCCTCCGCACCTTCTTCTTCTTCTACTCCTTACCCAAACACCAGAGAACTTCCCCTTCCCCTCTCCGTCTTCGATTAGCGAACCCGACGTCGGAACTCAGCACCGCCGAACCAAATCCGAGGAGATTCGTCAAAGGTGAGCTACACCTTCGCCAGAATCTCTCTCCCCATCCCTTTCTACGACGGCATCTGCGTTTTTGAGCTCGAGGGAGGTCGGATGACGCCGGAGGCCGTCGCCGGAGCGTTCGAGTTCCAGATCTGGAACTCGCGCGCCGGCGAGCTCTCAGTCGTCAGATCCGGCCACTGAAGGCTTGAAACACGCGCATCCACCCTTCCCATCGTCTTCCCGAACTCCTGACGCCAAACCCACCGTCTGGTAGTCGTCGTCGCCGCCGCCAGAGTCGCCGGAACCCTAGACCGGCCAGCGTCGTTCGCAACTCAGACCGGACGAGGTCGAGAGCTTGGAATCGGGCCTGGGGTCAGTTGGGCCTCGGCCTGAACTAGATTGGGCATTAGGCTCGAATCTGGTTTGGGCCACGGCCCGGACTGACTCTGGACTTCGGGTTCGGACTCGGGCCTAACTCCGGGTCTGAGTCGGGCACGGGTCGGACCGGGTCTGGATCTGGATCCGGGTCGGTTTCCGGATTCGGGTTGGGTTTTGGGTCGGACTCGGGTCAGCCGGGTCGGGCAGTTTTGCTTAATTAATTTAAAACTAAATTAATGACTCTTTGGACTAAATTGGACGTCTATTGGACTAATGGGTGTAATTAAAGGAAAGGACGAATAGTTGATTTAAAAGACTGGGTCTGGATCCGATCTGATTTTGGACATTTATCTGTAAACCCAGATTCGGAGCTTGGATCTCGCCCGAGCAGACGAAGATCACTCCAGTACCCGTGTGAAGAACGGAGGAGCGACTGATCGAGTTACAGCAGAGTGTTTTTAGAGGAAGACCTCGAGGTAGGGGAAATCCTAACTACTCGAGTATTTAATTATTAGTATGCATGTTAGGCTAGTAAAATCAGAAAGGTCCTAGAAATGCCTCTAGGATGCGATTAACTAGAATAATTGTCTTTCACTTACTAATAATCGGATGTGTCTAGTAAGCATGCGTAGAATGCCTATCACTAGCTTAACTAGTTTTCAATACCTGGGAATTGTTTTACTGGTAGAGAGGCCATGGCAAAGCCCTCGGATTAGTTGTGTGTTAGGATCACATGTGATTGTTTGGTTGATTAGTGGATAGGCAACTGAGTCTAAAGAAACTAGTTGAATTGCATACTTGAGTACTCGATTGAAGTTGTACTTGTTGATTGTTGAACGTTTACTTGACTGTGGCTTGTATTCTATTGATTGTGTGCTTCCTTAAATGGTTAATTGTTTGAATTAAGTAAGATTGGTTGTGCCGAGCGGTACAATTAGGTGATCGATGGACCGATGGGTCATGACGGGTAAGTGAAATGGTAAGTTGTGGTTATGGGATTCTTGTGGTGTGTTGGGTTAGGTTGTGACTGGTTACGATGGGTTATTGGGTTATGGATTCGTGAGTTGGCTGTTATATCGCTATGGGGCCTACACCGAGGGAGCCCCGGTGGGAGGTAGCGTCATAGTCGGTACCCGGTATGGCGCCTACACCGAGGGAGTGCCGGTGCAAGGTGGTAGCATAGCCGGTGGCCCTGGTTATAGGATGGTTAGTGGATGGTTATTAATTGTTTCACCCAAGTGTATGCTCCCTATGGGAGTAATACCTTGGTTCCCGATGACATATAGTTCTTTGGAGACGTTTCCGAGAATCCCGATGATATGCAACCTTAGGGGGTGTTGTCGGTAGCCTCGATGATATGCGTCTCCTCTGGACTGAGGGAAAATCCGAGAGGACACACTATGTGTGGATCGGAGGGTGGTGACTTCACGTGCCACGGCATTGATCGGATTGTGTATTTTCTGTTAATTACTAAGATTTATCTTGTGACTGTGATTAAGAATTGGTTAAACTGTGAAGGTCAATTTGTTATGTATTTTCCCTACTGAGCGTAAGCTCATCCCTGTGTGGTTACTGTTGTGTTTACAGGCGTGATTGAGGAGTAGAGGCTCGGGAGCTTCGTGGTCTGGGTGTGTCCTAGAGGGTCCGGTCACACTTAATTTTAGTTTTCAGACAAACTTTGTTGGAGATTATTATTACACCCCTAGAGGGTTTTACTTTTGTTCAAACTGAAGTATTTGATTTGAAGTCTATTTGGAGGAGTTTATGATTTATGTTTGAATTACTGTGCTTTAAACCGTTTTCACTCAAGTCACGTCTCGAGTCCGGTCAAAACCGGATTTGGGGCGTGACAATTTGGTATTAGAGCCTGGTTTCATTTGAAACAGGTGTCTTTGTGAACTTGTTTTCAAACCTCGGACCGATGTAAACTAGGTGGGTAGAGTTAGGAAGTCTGAGTCGTGATACTCGATGACGCAGTTTGGAAACATTGATGCGGAGAGTTGGAACGACGCGAGTCGTGTGTTGCCGTAATGTCTGTCTTAATTGAATATTTTACACTACATGGATTGCATTACTTGATTGGTATCCTCTCCCTAGTGGTCGGTGAAGACGAAAGGTTGAGATCGGAATTGGATTAACGGGCGGTGATCGACCCGTTATGCATTCGTTGTAGAGTGAGCCAATTGTTGGTGGTGTTGCCATTGTGGTAGATCATTTAAAAAAAAAAAAATCGAGTTGAAGTTGGTCTTTTCCGGTTGTTGACTTGTTTAATTGACCACTATTTTGGGAGCTCGGGGACTCCGTTTATTGATTGCGTTGTGCACTTGGGGAGCACAAGTGCTCCGTTTATAGATTGTGTTGTGTATTTGGCTGAGCATGAGAAATCTGCATACTAATTGCCTCGTGGATTTTTGGGTTGGTAATTGCCCCGCTTAAGCGGAGGGTTAGTAGAAAATACGGTTAGGTCATGCCGAAGTTTCGGTAGAACTAGAATGGTTGTACTATCACGGGCTGACTCAGGGGCGCCACTGTAGTCGAGCGTGATGGTTTGATGTCAAGTTGTTGCAATGAGGTTCGGGGACGCCTGAAACGGATTGTAACGACGAGAGATCGACTTGAAAGGTTGAGTAAAAGTTAAGAAGTGAGAGTCTGTGGAAAGGAAATAAATACTAGGTTGTGATTATTAAGGTGATTCACATTACGATGCTAAACCCCTCTTTGTGAAAGGATACCCGAGCAAGGGGTATTCTTGTCGCTTTGTGCCTTGTGTGGTGTGCTTGAGTTTGAATCCTCCTGTGGGAGTGGTTTCCTTTGATTTGATTGAACCCTCTTGTGGGAGTTGGTTGTTTGATTGTTTGAATCGCTGATTGTTGTTGTGAGGTGCATTGAGATGCGAACTTGTATGATTATATTTGAGTATAAGTATCTTTTAAACTTAAGAGCTGTAAACTTTGGGTGACTTGTGAGACGCGTGTGAACGTCCTTGTGCTTGATCGAACTGTTGTTTTGAACTGAGTGCTGAACGTATGCGTTATCCGTGCAGGCGGATAGACGACATGGTTCGTGAGTATGTACCGAGGGGTACCCGGAGCCGCCCAGTTGGGGGCCCGAGTAGGCTGCCTGCCGCTGAGCAGGGGAGGGCAGCTGACACCCAGGGTGCTGCTCCCACAGAGCACCAGATCTTTGAGGGTAGGCCATCAGGGTCACCACCCAGGACATCTCCAGTCGCAGAGCCGACTCAGACGACCCCTCTCGAGGAGGTAGTTCGTGCAGTGCTGGCTGCCATGAGCGCGCAGCAAGGGACTGCAGCACCGATACCAGAGCCCGTGCATGTTGCTGCAGCAGATCTTGGAGAGAGGTCAGGCCAGTTTGACAGTGTTACGGCCCAGATTCGCAGGGAGGTCAGTAGACTCGGTACACCGATCTACTCCGGGGGAGCAGACCCCGAGGCAGCCTCAGAATGGTTGGAGCGGGTTACCCGCAACCTCGATGCCTCTGGGGCATCGGAGGGACACTTGAGAGTTTCGTTAGCCACTTTTCAGCTGGAGGGAGAGGCTTACTATTGGTGGCAGTCAGTGCAGGCCAGGGTTGGTAGTGATTTTCAGTTGTTCAGCAGGCTGTTCCTGGAACAGTACTTCCCTCGCTCGATTCGAGATGACAGTGTTGGGTCTCTAGGTAGGGTTAGAGATGAACCAACTCGTAGCGGAAAATCAATGAAAACCAAGAGACGATTAAACCATGAAACAACTAACAAAGAATGGATTCACAAGAGAAAAATTCAGCACTATTTCTTACCAAAACAAGAACACCGGTTAACGAATGATTGGCTTGAGTCTCCAAGACGCCTACGTATCCACATGGGAATAAAAGCCACGTAGTTCTTCTCTTTGAGGACTCAAGAACACAAACATGGAGGTGGAAACTAGCCAAACCCGAAATGGCCATGGAAGAGGGAGAGAAAATGTGTTTCCTATTCTTGTCTTGTGTTTGTTATGTTGAAAAAAGATGACTTAAACATAACAAAACTCATACTTGTCCAACTAAAGGCATGGGACAAGTATGGTGTCAAGTAAGGTGTAAATAGGACAAAGTGTGGCAAGACAAGATTGGGTTAGGTGGTGAATCACCAACACCTTAATCCTTGTCTTGCTTACTTAGTACTAATTAATCAAGACTTGATTAATTAGTTCCATGGGCCTTGGTTGCATGGGCCTTTCATGGGTCTCTTGGAACATGGCCCGTGGCCATTTCCAACGAGGTCCCGTGATTCGCTCATTGCCTCCAAGCCTTCCATACCGGAAATGTCCAACATTATTCGACGCGATCAATCCCAAGACTCCAAGCCTTGTCTCGATCCGTAAAGTCCTATTCACTTACGGGCACATGACCCAAAACCCAGTTTTGGTCATGTCCCGAGACGACTCCCTGTTGGTTATTCTCCATAAATGTGTCAATGAGTTTCATCCTCCGGTGTGACCCTTAGGTTTATGCATGTCAATAGATCAACGTAAAATCCCATTTTACTTGATCCTATTTAAGTGACAACTAACGAGACTTTAGTATTGCCTGACACTGCATAGCGAATCGACCCTGTCGATTCTAACCTTCCCGTCGTCCCTGTCATTATCCTTTTATCTCCGATATCCTGATTGAGATAAGGCATAGAGCCGTAATCCTTATTATTCTCAATCACCGTTCCTTGATATGTGAGATGACTGAAGATATGATACCCAGTATCATGTGCATGGCCATGCTATTCTTTCAGTCACTCTCGATCAAGCGGCCGAGAACCGATATCTTTCCCATACCTCAGTATGAGGGATAAATCCCTTAGCCGCCTTTCGTGTCACTCATGTAGCCCATCCCCAAGCCAATCCTGGCCGTAATGGAAGCCCTGTTACGGACAACGTTAGGCTCAGGTCAAACTCAGTTGTTGACTACATAGCGATCACAAAGACTCCTTGGTCTAAGGATACATGACAAGCTACAACAGTGAATATGTTCATGACTTAATCTATGGCACATATTCAGGGCGGTTCGTCCAATATCAAGTCCCACATGATATCTATGATCAGACTCCGCAATCCCATTCCAATGACTAACAGAACGTAAGCCATAAAGAGCTATCTTTCATACTAGTCGCTTCTAGTGAAGCTTTGTTGACTAGGGACCCATCGAGTGTGATCTATCTCGATCTATGGTTCTATTCGCATGGTGGGCATAGATCAGAGCACACATCGATATATTACTCCAACACATAAGTAATATAAAGCCGCTTTAATTTTATTGCTAACGATGATATATACATTTGTACATTTAGGATTGAATTACAGGCACTAAGACTAACAGACAGGCGCCAGCAGTTCCTGGAACTGTGTCAGAGAGGTCTGAGCGTTTCTGAGTATGCAGTGAGATTCACTTCTCTGTCCCGCTTTGCACCGGAGTTTGTGCTGACTGAGGAGAGCCGCTGCAGGCGATTCGAGAACGGGCTCATCACGTCGATAGTAGAGAAGGTCATCGCCTTCAGGACTGATGTGTACTCCACACTCCTGGATCAGGCTTTAGCCATGGAGAGGCACTTTAGAGAGACCGTCAGGGTACGAGAGACCAGGCCTAAGCCGAGTGGCTTCGTGCAGCCGTCTGATCGTCGTGACCGACGCAGACAGAGAGTTGCAGGATCCTTTCAGCCTCATTTCAGTCTGGTGGCATGCGCCGGGCAGGGACCGTAGCGTCAGTTGGACCCCGCCCCGGTGGCACAGCTATGTCCTAGGTGCGGACAACAGGGCCACTTGGCACGAGACTGCCCGAGGGGCAATGGACCCGTAGAGCGCCATGTTGATCGTCCCCAGAGGACCAGAGACAGACAGCAGGGAGAGCTGAGGGGGTGCTATCAGTGTGGCAGCTCAGATCACTTCGTACGGGCATGTCCCAAGCAGGCACAGCAAGGGGGCCAGAGGGTATGGTACCAGTGTGGTGGATCTGACCATTTCATTCGTGCGTGTCCTGATCTAGCTGGTGGAGCGCCCGCACCGAGGCCCCAGCAGACTCAGACTCGCCAGGCACCTCCTGGCCGACCACGTCAGGCACAGCATCAAAGGGCTCCGCGTCAGGCGGTGGGAACAGCAGGTCAGAGACACCAGCCAAGAGCTGGGCAGCAGGTGACACTTCCCCCACCACCGAGATGAGGACCACCGGCACAGTAGGGCCAAGTCTATGCAGTTACTGGCTCCAGAGTTGACAGGCCGTACGCCGGCCATGAGGCCATTCAGGGTACGTGTTTACTTTATAATTCGTGGGCATCCTTTTTATTTGATACGGGAGCTTCCCATTCGTTCATCTCTTCGTCGATTTCTTTTTCTTTGGGTTTGCGGGTGGAGACGTTGAGTCAACCCCTTTGTTTGGAGACCCCGGTCACGGGTGAGGTGGTGTTGAGTACTGTTTGTCAGGATTGTGCGATTAGGGTGGCAGACTGCCCCTTTCTTGGTAACTTGCGCGTTCTAGATATGAACGCTTTTGATTTTATTCTGGGTATGGATTGGCTCGCGAGGTATCGAGCGACACTCGATTGATATCGACGCCGGGTGACGGTGAGGTCAGGCGACCGAGTGATTACTTGCGTTTTGGGTAGTAAGAGCGGAGTCCTCCTATCCGCCTTGACTACGGGAGAGTGGAGACAGAGATCGTGTCAAGTAGCAGAGAGCTGCCCAGAGTAGTACGGGAATTCCCGGAGGTCTTTCCGGAGGAAATATCAGGCTTACCACCAGCGCGGGAGTTGGAGTTCAAGATCGACCTGATCCCTGGTACGGCGCCGATTTCCATGACGCCGTATCGGTTTGCGCCGGCAGAGTTGGTCGATCTAAAGCCACAGCTCGAGGAGCTTTAGCAGAAGGGCTTCATCCGCCCGAGCGTATCCCTGTGGGGAGCACCCGCCCTCTTCGTGAAGAAGAAGGGTGGAGCCTTGAGGATGTGTATCGACTACCGGAAGTTGAACCGGGTAATGGTGAAGAACCGCTACCCGATGCCGAGGATTGATGATCTATTCGACTAGCTGAGGGGAGCAAAGTACTTCTCAAAGATCGATCTTCGATCTGGGTACTACTAGCTGAGAGTCAGAGCTGAGGACGTGGAGAAGACAGCATTCCGAACTCGTTATGGTCACTTTGAGTTTTTGGTAATGTCGTTCGGTTTGACGAACGCACCAGCAGCCTTTATGGATTTGATGAATGACATTTTCAGACCGTATCTGGACCAGTTTGTGGTGGTCTTTGTGGATGACATCTTGCTCTGATGCCGTGGTTTGATAGTGTTCGCTCCTCAGGCAATATTTTCACTCAGCTTGGTCTCTTCCAATGGTGCTCGGTTTCAGGTCTCCCCGTTCATGGATGGAACTCATGCACTTTTGAGGCAATTTGTTCTAGTTTGGGCACAGTGATGCAGGTTATTAGAGCTGATTATGAGAGGTTATTCATCCTCTGTCATAGCTCGGATCGATTATCCTCAAAGAAATTTTCTTTGCGTTTGGACGCAGCTTCTTTTCCAATTTGGATCGATCCGATCACAGTTGATCTGGTGCCTCGCTTTGTTCCGGCAACTGCACCCTCTCTTGCCCCGTCAGCGACTACCTCTCCGGCGAATCCCAGCTCGCCCGAGAATTCAGCTAACTCAGATCGTTCTCGACCTTCAAATTTGAATTTGAATGGTGATATCTTAGGGTTTGATCGATCACCGCTATCTAGTCAAGGATACGCTGATTTTGAGGATTCTTTCTTGGGATCTCCTAGTCCCACTCCAATACCTGATTCATCTTTGGGCCTTTCCACGGTCCAAATTGAAAAGGAGCCCGCTTCCTCGACGAGCCTTTCCTACTGTGCGCAGCACGCAACAACAATTCCCTTTGCATCTGGACGATCTCGAGCTAAGCAGCGCACTTTCAGGACCTTCCAAACGTCCCTTTCCTGTCACTCTGAGGAAGAGAAAGGATGATGCTTGGGCGTATATCAAGAAGGTAGGCCATAAAGCCTTGGAGAAGGGGGTGGACGTTAGAGAGGAATTCGACAACTTAGATACTGAAACTTCAGAGCAGCTCCGACTAGAAGAGGCTGCACATTCCGACCCTGCTATTGATCTGGGTGGAGATACTCTTCCCGTCATCATCTCATCCTTGAATCATGAGGCTCTTCTCGTGGAATTTGAGGGGAGCCAATTCCTCTCAAAAGAGGAGGGACTTTAGGCGAGTCCTTGTATCTCAAAAGCTTGAATTTGTTTTACTGCAAGAAACAAAAGTCTGTGATATCACATCGGTTTTCCTATGAGAATGTGGTCTGTTCTCAGGATGGGGCTTTTGCTTCATTCCTTCTGATGGTGCATCTGGTGGCGTTCTCTCTGCTTGGAAAGAGACAACTTTCTCAATGACCTCATCCAAACCCATTGGCAATGCTTTACTATGGTCGGGTACTTATCTCCCTTGCTCTTTTAATCTCACCATTGCTAATATCTATGG
This sequence comes from Erodium maritimum, assembly GCA_963921825.1. Lineage (NCBI taxonomy): Eukaryota > Viridiplantae > Streptophyta > Magnoliopsida > Geraniales > Geraniaceae > Erodium > Erodium maritimum. The sequence goes on along the minus strand of OY997588.1, from coordinate 79,281,955 downwards.
TCCTTGTTCAATGGTTGGTCGTATTACTCTGTGAGGCTTGATAATTTCTGAACGTCCTTTACGATATGATAACTTGATTTGGGGAGGAGATTTTAACTTCGTTTTATCTGAGGATGAGAGGTTGAACTGTGCAACTAGTATTTCGGATTGCGCTGTATTTTCTGATTTCTTGTAGGCAATGGGGTTAATAGACCTGAATATGGTCGGAGCGAGTTATACCTGGTATGGGGGAGGCTCAAAAGCTTCGCGTTTGGATCGATTTCTTGTTTCTCCTCAAGTGCTTGAGAACTTTGATTCGTTTATTCAGCTCGGGCTCCCACGCTCTTTATCAGACCATCGCCCAATTCTGTTGCACTCAGCTTCAATTAATTGGGGACCGAAACCTTCTCGTTTTATTAACGCATGGACAAAGCATAAATATTTCAAGGCTGATGTCCAATCTTTCTAGAATTCTTACTCTTGTTAGGGGTCTGCTGCATATTGTTTATGGTATAAGTTCTAGAAGTTACGTTGTGATCTTCAGAGATGGAACATTGACGTCTTTGGCCGGATTGACAGAGAAGTAGATCAGTAGGTCCAGGACATTGATAAGCTGGACGGTCTGTTGGAGGAGAGGACTCTCACTGATACTGAGTGTATTGAGCGGTCATTACTGCGGGTCTCTCTGTCTCGTAAACAACGGTCCTTAGCATACATATGGAGCCAAAAAGCACGGCAGAACTGGAACAAAAAAGGTGATATATGCTCGCGGTATTATCATTGTATTGCCAATATGAGGGCTGCCAGAAACAAGTTATTTCAGATACAGGTGGAAGACGTTGTACTTTCTGATCCGGAAGCCATTAAACTCCACGCTGCAGCGCACTTCCAGCTTCGGTTTTCAAAGCCGGACGTTGTCAGATTGCCTCTGCAATCGTTGCTATTTGCTCGGCTTTCCTCTTTCCAAGCTGCTATGTTGATCGAGCCATTTTCAGTCACTGAAATCAGAGCAGCGATCCGGGATTGCAGCGATGACAAGGCGCCCGGACCTGATGGATTTTCTCTCTTGTTTATTAAGACATGTTGGGACACTATCAAAGAGGATGTTATTCGATTCTTCTCAGAGTTCTTTATTACCGGGAAAATTGGAAAGGGAATCAACTCCACCTTCCTCACTCTCATTCCAAAGACGAGCCATGCAGAATCTTTTAATGACTATCGGCCAATTAGCTTGATTTCTTCTATCTATAAGATCCTTTCGAAGGTATTAGCAAATCGCCTCCGTCAAGTTCTTAATGATGTGATTAGTGACGCTCAATCGGGGTTTGTTGCTGGTAGGTAACTCGTGGATGGTGTTCTTGTTGCCTCAGAGGTCATTGACATGGTTAAAAAATCAAGAGAGGAAGTTGTGCTTCTGAAGCTCGATTTTGAGAAGGCCTTCGATAAGGTGAATTGGTCCTACCTTGATGAGGTGATGTCTAGGATGAATTTCCCATCCAAATGGTGTTTCAGGATGAGTTCCTGTTTTCGGGCTCACATTGTAGTTCTTGTTAATGGCTCTCCAAGTCAGGATTTTGCTATTCAGAATGGTCTACGTCAAGGATGTCCTCTCTCTCCTTTCCTCTTCCTTCTAGCAGCAGAGGGTCTACATCAGGTTTTGGAAAATGGTATTCGTTTGGGAGAGTATGCAGGACTTCAAATGGGGATTGGAGGTCCGATCATCTCTCATTTACAATTCGCAGATGATACTCTGCTCTTTCTCAAGGGTTCAGTTGAAGGACTCCAGGTCCTTAAACACTCACTGCTGGTTTTCAGGCTTGTTCGGGTCTTAAGATCAATTTTGAGAAGTCCACAGCCATTCTCTTGAATCAGAGAGCTTTATCCCCGGACCTAGTTGCCTCTATTTTGGACTGCTCTGTGGGTTCCTTACCCATAAAGTACCTTGGTTTTATGCTTGGTGCTAACCCTCGTCGAGCTTCCTTTTGGCAACCGGTAATTAAGAAGTTTAAAGCTTCTTTGGCCCTTTGGAAGACTAAGGACCTCTCCTTCCAGGGTAGGTTGGTTCTGATTAAATCAACCTTATTTGCGCTACCGGTATTCTTTATGTCTCTTTTTAGAGCGCCGAAGGGGGTCTTGGCAGAACTCGAAGCTTGGAGGAGGCGTTTTCTATGGCACAATAAACCCAATCCCGAGTCTTCTGTAAGGTCCGTTGGTCATTGGTCTGCAAACCTAAATGTGACGGCGGATTGGGTATCAGAGGCTTGGAAGATGTTAATCGAAGTCTGTTAGCTAAGTGGTTTTGGCGTTTCGCCTCTGACAAGGACTCTTTGTGGAAGAGGGTCCTCTGTGCTAAATATGGTTGGCGCCTCTCTGAATGGGACATCACCGCTCTTGATATACCTGGATCCTCTTATTTCTTCAAACACCTTATGACCTTGGCAGATGATCCGAGATTTAGAGCCCTCTTTGGGGATCAGAGCATTCATTGGTGTCTTGGCAAAGGCGATCGGATCCGTTTCTGGCAAGATGTTTGGGTTGGCAACTCGGCTCTTCGCTTCCGATTCCCTAGGCTTTATATTATTTGTGATGCAAAGTGGGCTCTAGTTTCAGATTTTTGGTCTGATGGCATGTGGAACTTTGAGTATCGCCGATCTTTTTTGTTTGTGCAAGAGCATGATGAATCTGCGGCTCTTATGGATCTTCTAGCAACTGTTCTTGTTGATCCGGGGGTACCTGGCCGTGTTTCTTGGTCACAAAGAGAACGGGGATTCTCATCTTCCTCTGTTTTTCTTCTTCTGTAGGACCCCTCTCCTGTTCAGGTACCTTGGGCTACTATTCTTTGGATCAAGAATCTTCCTCCAAAGTATACTTCTTTGGTTTGGTTGATGGCACACAATGCCATACCAACTAAAACTTTTTTTGGAGGAAAGATGTTTGCATATCTCCCTGCAGGATATGCTCTGTTGTTTTTGCTCTAGGTCTTTGAAGACTCAAATCATTTGTTCCTGCACTGCATATTGGCTTGGTCGTTATGGGCGAGAATCTTCCATTGGTGGTCCTTGCCTTGGGTGATTCCTGGTGATTGTCTTTCTATGTTTTATGCTTGGCGAGGTCTTCAAAGCATCTCCGGTCTGTTTGGTTGAAAGTTGGCTATCTATGTTTCTGGCATTTATGGATTCACAGAAACGCTGTGGTTTTTCAGGCCTTAGAGATTAGTTTGTAGTATGTATACTCCAAGTTGCAGCTTCATTCTTTCAGTGTTTGCAGGATGGCAGGAGATCTTCAGGAGGACGTCTCTTTTTCCTCTTGGTTGATTTCCCCTTTCTTATGTATTTCTTCTTCTCGCAGGAATTAAGTTTCCTGTTGCATTTTTGTCTTTTGGAGGTTATTGGGTTTTACCCCAGGCTTTGTAATTCTCTCTTATTCCAAAGTCTATCAATAATTCTCTCTTATTCCAAAGTCTATCAATAAATCTTATGCCAAAAAAATGGCAGGATAAAACCACCCCAACGCTTCATGTCCCAGAGCAACATTAGGGCCGGTTCCGAGCTAAAACCACACAGCTCCCTGGCCTAGAACACCAGTCTTTAAAACGGCAATCTGAAACCAAATCTTCTGTCATGCGCAGGACACTAAAGGATTGTGCCTGCAACTTCCTCAAAACTTCATGAAGAGATTCAACATGTCTCCTACACCTATTGGGCCAATTCTAGGAAGCCCAGAACCGGCAACCCAAGCCCATAGCCCTTCACCAGGCCTAGTGTAAGTTAATCGTGATGTTGGGCCAGGTCCATCAAGCTTAGAACCCGGCTCTGGTAATTTTGAGAAGGGTGTTTCATCCGGGGATAAGTTCGGTCCCTGGAAGGATGCCCTACTTAAGTCCCTGAAACGCTTGCGCCGGGCTCCCGTGCACCTTTCGGATTATAAAGTTTTCGGCGTGAAGCTTCCACCCCTTGAAAACGTGTCCCAAAGAGCTTTGCAATCGATCGACGGGCGGGTGGAGGAAGCCCTCGTAGCTAAGACCCGTAAGGTTTGGCCTAAACCCACCTTGGTACCTCGTACTCATAATATTAGGTCAAAGATACGAGCCCTCAGCCAGAAGGATGCCAGCAATTCGACCTCAGACAGCGAATGGTATGAGGAATATTAGTTAGTAGCTTTTCAAGTTGTTTGGGATGGAAGTCTAGGTTTTGACTGGTTATTTCTGGTCGCTTTTCTGTTAAGGGTCTAAGCCATGTTTCTCTTTTGGAGACTTTTGTAATCGTGGCTTTTTGGCTTCTCCTTCTTGGAGATTAATCATCGAATAAAATATTATCGCTTATCCAAAAAAAACATGCCCCTTACACACTACTACATTCTGTTGCAACCAAATATTTCAATTGGGTAAAGCATTATGCACGATTAACCACATGAAAATACTATATTTTAGTTGTAACCCTTTTAACCACAGAAAAGATGCCCAAAAAACCGGATCAAAATTAGGGGCCAAGATTTTATAGGCCGCACATGTGGAGAAACAAGTGTGTTTTCGTAAATTTTGTTTAAAACGAGCTACTTATATCGGGTCGGGCTTCCACAACTAAAAGGTCAACCTTATTAGTTGGGTGTGGTCCAACCCTTTATAAGTAGCTCTTTATTCTTATATTTAGTCGATGTGGGTTCATACTTCAACACTCCCCTCACGTGTAGGACTAGACATCTACACGTGGGCCATAGCAGGACTGGACATCTGCATATGGACCGGAGGCCACAAGGTGGAGGTGACAAACGGGCCGTGGACCGAAACAGGCTCTGATACCATGTTAAAGATCAATCCAACCAAAAAGCTCGAACTGATGGGTTGAGGCATCAAGATGTATATCTATGGGTCAATTTATCCACACACTTTCGATGTGGGACTCACACTTCAACACTCCCCCTCATGTTTAGGACTGGACATCTACACGTGGGCCATAACAGGACTGGACATCTGCATATGGGCCGGAGACCACAGGGTGGAGGCGACAAACAGGCCGTGGGCCGAACTAGCTCTGATACCATGTAAATTTGTTTAAAACAGGCTACTTATATCGGGTCGCGCCTCCACAACTAAAAGGTCAGCCTTATTAGTTGGGTGTGGTACTAGCATTTATAAGTAGCTCTTTATTCTTATATTTAGTCGATGTGAGTTCATACTTCAACAATTTTACCCATATCACGTTGTCTTTAGAATCTGATAATCGAATTGTCCTGAGAAGAGACTTTAACTCCGAATCCTAACCCATCTCCTACGAATTTAAGTTACGGCAAAACACTAATTGTCCTGAGAAGAGACTTTAACTCCGAATCCTAACCCATCTCCTACAAATTTAAGTAACGGCAAAACACTACCGTCCACCCTCCATTACTCCAAAAATCACAAACTGCCCCTTCCTTCCGATAAACTGCATCATAAAGTTAAGGGAAACGCTCCCGAAAAGGCCTATCTCCTAGCCACACATTGTCCCAAAACCTAGCCCTTTTACCATTCCTAACTTTCCTATGAATCTCTTGATTGCCAAAAGTACCCTAAAAGCGAACATCTGATGCCAGACTCACCAAATGATCGAACAAAAAGGAACTCCCCGATTTGTCTAGTTTGGTGAGGTCCTACTCCCATTTGTTCCACTTAAAATTTTCATAAATCAGTTCTTTCCACAACGATTTATCATCTTCTGCAAAATGTCAATACCATTTAACAAGCAGGCTCATAATAACCTCTTCCATTCTACGGATACCCAGACCACCTGCAGCTTTAGGTTTGTAGGCTGTTTCCCACTTCACCTTGTGCAACACCCTTCTAGCCACACTATGTGACCATAAGAAGCGCCTCTTCCAATTTCCAATAATTCTAATCACAACTTTAGGCGCCTGAAATAAGCTCATATAAAACACCGAGAGTTTAAGCCTAGCTGAAAACCCAAATATGGGATCGGTAATGAATAAACTTCACACCACAAAATGGATTCCAGCTGGTCATGAGAGAGGTCCTTGCCATTTAAGAGAATCGCCTTAGACTTTGCATATTTAATTTTCTGTCCCGAAATCTCTTGGAATAAAGCTAACATATATTTGAGTTTCGCCACCTCATCTACCACACCTTTAACTAAAAGGATGGTATCATCAGCAAATTACATATGCGATACCATTGTACCATTTTGTCTCATCTGCACACCCCTAAAATCACCCCACTGATACTGGTAGAGGATCATCTTGAAAAAACTGAAAACAATAAAAACTCTCAAGTAAGAGACATTACTTGCATCGCAAGCAAATAGACCGAGCCATTAAGACAACCAAAACAAACTCATAAACATGAGAATGATATGCATTGCAAAGCACTTCCGCTGCCTCTAAAAAGAGCCCGGTTTTGCGAATCCAAAATTCAAAAACATAGATAGCTAGCCTTCACCCATCCTATCCACCATAGCTTTGAACCTAGAACAGTTTATAAGAGGGATACCGTTGTTTCCAAACGTTTCATTATCACATCCTAACCGAGGCAAACGTTTCGTTACAATTCCTATCTCAAAAGGTTTCTTTTTTACAATTCCTAACCCAAAGGTGGTACTGTACTACAAAAAGTAGTTGTTTTTTCGCATTTAGGAATTGTAAAAAATACCACCTTTGGGATAGGAATTGTAAAAAACAAACCTTTTGAGTTAGGAATTGTAACGAAACATTTGCCTCGATTAGGATGTGATAATGAAACGTTTGGAAAGGTTTGGAAATAACGTTATCCCTTTATAAGAAAAGTAATTCTGTCTCTAAACAAGGAGTGATGATTTTTTTTTTTTGATCAGCAAATTATTATTGAAGTATCAATTCTACAAATTGTAGAAAAGAACAAGAGAAAAGTACAAGTACTAACTCTCAAGAGAACCCAAACCAAACCCATTCCAAACTATTTTAAACTCTTCTTTAAAGGTTGCTTGTGGTCCAAGACACCCCTCAAAGTACAAAAATTTCACTTGAAATGTTTCCCCTTGAAATATTGCAAACCAAACTAGCAAATATTGTAAAACCCAACTTCTGTGAGGAACCTTCAGTGATGAACCCCCTACTATCCGAACATTACTTAATTCCCCAACTTACAAAACAAGACTCTATACATAAAGTGCTTTGGGGATAGTTTAAAAAACCCAATCTGAGGTATACCCATGATTGGAAACCCCCAAACACCAAGTGTGCTGCTGACCCCAAAAATATGTCCCCCAATCTGAACATGGAACAGATGCAGCAAGAAATCCCCAACATTATAGCTCCAACATTTCAGAACCTGTGATGCAGATAGAAGAGGTCTGCAACAAATGATAATTCCCCAACATAAAACTCCAAAGGCTCCACCAGCATCAAGACCAAATAACTCCCCAATTTTTGGTGAATTACCCAAACATGTATAATAAAGGGACAGCTCCAAAAGTGATCAATCCCAACCAGAGTATATGAACTTAGCAGAACCAAACAAGCCAAAAGTACAAAGGCAAAAAACCCTCAAGCGACCACCTAAAACCTACCCACAAACAACTGGAGGAAAAGGAAAATAAAAGTACCCCCACTCAGAGAAGAGAAACAGAACCAATGCCCCCAGAACACTCACCTACCTCACAAGAACAAATCTAAAAATCTCACCCCAAACCACCCTTAAAACCACCCAAAAAAAAAACCCCAAGACAAAGCTGTAACCAAGCTTCTCCAGCTGAAGGATCAATAAAGGGCTAGAGGAGACTTTCTTCTAATGCAAGCAGTAGGATCAGACCTCCAAAGAGTAAAGGAGAAGGGTTTGAATCTTTTAAATAGGCTCCACTCCAAATTGAAGCTATAACTTTGCACCTTGTTGAATATTTCAGTAGGATTGGTAAGTTTGTTGTTGAAGATTACCTCATTCCTAGCAATCCAAATGTGCCACAAGGTGATGAAACATATATTCCTCCATTGCATTAATGAGGCAGAAGGACAAAACGATTCCCAAGAATAGATGAATTGAATGATATCATTAGGTATTACTCCTTTAAATCCCCACCAGGATAAAACTTCAGTCCAAACTAGCCAGGCTTTTGAGCAGGAGAGGAGGAGGTGATTTATCTCCTCAAAATCAAAATTGCACATAGGACATAGAGTGTCTTCCAGTTGAAGATTTAGACCTCTTCCATCTAAGAACATTCTTGTGGGAATAGCCTTGTGACAAGCCAACCAGGTAAATGCTGATATTTTTGAAGGGAGAGAGGGAGACCACAAATACTTTGCCCAATTCTGATCTTGCTGTGTAGTTCCCTCCAAAAAATTATACATCTTCTTGACTTTAAAACCTGCTGTGTGAATTTTCCAGACCATTTTGTCTTGTCCAGTGTCTTGTAGAGAGAAAACATTGAGTAGCTCAGATAATTCTCTAAAAAGACCCAACTCCCAACCTCTCAGCTTCCTCCTAAAATGCAGTAGCCATTCTCCATTGTTCCAAAAATAAACCACCTTATTGAATTTGTGTATGGATAGGTGAAAAAGTCTCTGAAATTTATTCTTGATAGGAACATCCAGAAGCCAAATATCATCCCAAAAACTGACCCTCACTCCATTAACCACAAACCACTGTAAACCAGTGTAACCTATAGCACTGCAGAATTTATTATCACTGAGAAGTGTATGCACATGACCTAAAAAATTCTGACTAGTGGTTAACTTGATAGTTTATAGGTTCCAATCTTCAGCAATCCAGCCATACTTTGCACATATAAATTTTTTCCAAAGAGAATCAGTGTCAATAGCAAATCTCCACCACCACTTGGCTAGGAGTGCAGAGTTCATAATGTAGAGGCTTTTTATCCCTAAACCCCCTCTCTCCTTTGGCTGACACACTAAATTCCACCTCACCTTATGTAAAACCTTCTTAGTTATGGAACCATTCCACATAAACTTCCTCTGCCACATTTCCATTTCCTTGAGAACTTTCTTGGGAGCTTTGAAGAGGGACATATAATAAAGTGGTAGAGCTGAGAGTGTTGATTTAATTAGTGTCACCCTACCCCCAAAATTTAGTAATTTGGTCTGCCAAAGACTAAGCTTTCTCTTAAATTTATCAATAATTGGTAGCCAAGTAGCATATCTCCTAGGATTAGCCCCTAGCTTGAAGCCCAAGTAATCAAGTGGGAGACCAACAATTTCACAACCAAGTATGTCAGATACTTCAGATTCAGTATAAACTGAGGGATTGAGTAGCACAACCTTTGATTTGTGATAATTTATCTTTAAACCAGAACCTAATTGGAAAGCTTTGAGAGAGGACTTGAGATTGTGTAAATGATTCTTCTTAGCCTTGATGATTATAAGTGTATCATCTGCAAATTTCAGATGAGAAATGACAGGCCCTTGTATTCCACAAGTAATGCCTTCAAAATTCCCTACACTGATTCCTTGTTCAAGTATTTGATGAAAACCCTCAGCTGCCAATGCAAAAAGTAGAGGAGAAAGTGAGCAACCTTGTCTCAAACCTCTTGTAAGTTCAAAATCTAGAGTAGGGGAGCCATTGACAAGAACTGAAGACCAAGCCTGGAAACAGGATTTCATCCAACTCCTCCATGTATTATCAAAACCCATGATTTTTAACACCTGATCCAAATATCCCCAGTCCAGGAAGTCACAAGCTTTCTCAAAATCTACCTTGAGAATAATGACTTCCTCCTTTGAGTATTTTAATGAATGAATCACTTCAGAAGCAATTAACACTCCATCTAAGATTTGCCTCCCTGCTATGAAAACAGTTTGTACATCATTCACAAGCTCATCCATGACTGTCTTTAACCTGGCAGCTAGTAACTTGGACACAATTTTGTATAAGGAACCTACAAGACTGATAGGCCTGTAATCTTCAAAGGACTGGGGGTTTGATCCTTTTGGGATTAATGTAAAAAAAGATGAGTTTATCCCCTTCCCCAAGAGACCAGTTTCAAAAAAATGGTGGCAGAACTGTGACACTTCAAACTGGAGGAAGCCCCAACATTTTTGGAAAAATTTTAAAGTATAACCATCAGGCCCAGTTGCTTTTTCTCCATTGCAGTCCATCACTGCACTATAGATCTCAGCTTCAGTAAAAGCTCTCACCATAAATTTTGCCTTTGCTGATGATAATGATTTGAAAGGTAAAGCTGAGAGATCAAGGACAACTGAAGAGGATTTTTTGAATCTAGCTGCAAAATGTTCCATAGCAGCAAGCTTAATTTCAGAAGGAGTGGATAAAAGATTGCCCTCAACCCAAATTTGATCAAATTTCTTCCTTTGACCAGTCATGTTGGCCACCAGATGATAAAATTTGGAACACCTATCCCCATCATTTAACCATTTGTGTCTTTATTTCTGTCTCCAGACCTTTGAGAGGGCTTTGTGCTTCTGAATAAGAACTGCCCCCAAATATGCCCTTGTAGCCCTTTCAGAGTCAGTCAAACTTCTAGTATCCAAGACCACATCTAACTCATTGATTTTGTTTTTGAGTTGCTCTATCTCTTTTTCAAGGAAGCCAAAGACATTTGTATTCCATTCTTTCAAGAACTCCTTAAGCAATTTCAATTTCTGCCAAATAGTAGTGATGATTGATACTCCCACCAAGATAGACCCGACACCCTAAAGAAAAAGAGGAGTGAAAATTGAATGGTATGTGTTCTGAAACACAACTAAGAGAAGAAGAAGCGTGACAAGCTTGACGATGGTTTTGTGGAGAGCTCAATGGGACAGTTAGAGGTATAGAAGAAGAAGAATAAAGAAGTTGGAGGGAGAGAGGAAGTAGAAGTTGAGAGTTGGAGAGTTATGGGTGAAGAGTGTCGGGGAAGAAGGATAAAAGGTAAATTCGTATTTTAATAGGTTTGGTTTTATCAAAAAAAAGAAGATAAAAAAGTTAAGGTTATGTTGTAAAAAAAAATTATGGGAAAGGTTGTTAGAGAAATTTTCCCGATAATCAAGGTAGAAGTTTTACTGTTACTCTATCATTTCCAAATCTCATATCTTCATCTTCTTTGTTTTTACTCACGGTTTCTTGACCACTTTTCTTTTTCACCTTTGTTTCTTCTTCCTACGGATACAACAAGATCTATGATTTTGCTTCAAATCTTTTATTGTGTTTCCATTCAAAAATCTAACAAGCAAAAGAGAGAGCTCGTGTGAGATCATGAGAGGTATAGGACAAATCTCGATTATCATTTCCATTGCCTCCATTTGAATTCAGGTCTGGGTTTAAAACCTCGTTTACAGATCTCGTCATGGGTTTAAAATTTGAGTTTTGCGAGCGGTTTCTGAAAAGATGAAAAGTTCAATGCATCATTTAGAGAGAGAACGGGATTTTAAATAATTTCTTGGTAGGAAAATATAGATCTCGCCGTCGCGTCCAATGCATCCAAAACTCCTCTGGCCGCTACTCGTCCTCTTCTGCGACTTATTTTTCCTCTTTCTCTAAAGTATATTTTATCATTAAAAATAGGGATAACGCCGGATCCTAACCGTAGGGAATATAGGTTAGTATATTGAAAATAAACAAATTCAAATAAACAAAATAATAAATTAAAATAACAAATAAGAAATAACTTTCGCCGAATCAGCTAGCTTACTGATTACGGATTGGGAAATTCGGGCTTAGTCGAGTCCAGATACCCCTGTCTCCTTAAGACACTTGACTGCCTCGTATGAGCAGCGGTCTCCCAAGATACAACGACTAACGTCAGCGAACTCAACTCCGTGTAGAGAAATCACCAGGACTAAGGAAGAATGAAAAACATAATTGGGAGAGAAAGAGGTGGTTTTCGATATGTGAAGTGTATTTGGTATTTGTGATGTTTTTGAAGTGTATGGAAGATGACTTAGTAGGTTGGTATATATAGACTCTCTAACAGGGATAAGAAGGTAATTTTGTGGGGTAGCTAATCTCATAAAAGCCTCTCATTAAGAGGTCATGGCCAACCAACTAATAAATCATATTTAAAGCCATAAATATTATTTAGTACCATAAATCATATTTAAAACAACAAAATCACATTTTAGCCACATTTTTCCAACAATCCCCCACAAAAATGTGATGGGAACAGAAAAGGAACGAGGGAGCGGTGACTTCTCAAAGTCGATACCTGCATAGGATAGGTAGATGTTCATCCTTAAACCTTCCCTTGTGAAAGTATATTTACTCTGCTGACTGACTAGTAGACGTGATGTCCTTGAACTATTCTGTCGTATGTGCAGATGATGATATACCCCACACAGATACCAACAAACATGGTTTGGTTCTCATTGGTGTGCCCGTTATGGTCATGGACACTGCCTGGCTCTGCAAGAGTTTAAGATGACTAGCCCCATTAGTCACTCTTGAAGCGACCCCACTTCTTCTCATATAGGTGTTTCACTTTGCTCAATACTCTTGATGCAAGGAATCATTAAAAGCTATGCTTATCCTTCACACGTCACTTGTTTGCATCATAGGAATGGTCTCGGGGTTGGACCCCCACAGTGACCGTACACGGGTTATGCAATTAGGTTGTCCCATTGAACCTAGATCTTGGGATCTCCAGTCAACTAGGTTAGGTTTTCCTTCACATAACGCTTTTAAATGGGCTTCAGTTACATTCCCTTGGATGTCTTTTTCTCAACTAGATCTCAATGTAACATTTAGTTTGGATCCGCGGTGTTATCATGTTTGAGATCAATTGTTATACCAACTCAAGTTATGTGTCTTATTAGTAGCTATTGCATTACACATGTATGACGTAGACACAGATCTTAGTTGATTGGAAATACTTCGTGCAGTGGTACCGACTCCCACATTTACAACTTATTATACAAAAAGTTTTTTTTCCCTTTTTATAATTATCCAAAGTTGAAATCATTCAAATTAGGCAAAGTACAAAATTAGCTTGATTTAAGTTTAGTCGTTCGTACGTTGAAAGTCGAAAATATTCATTCTCTCTTTTTAAGTTCGTGTATAGTTTTATTCCAATTAAGACTAAACTGAATATATTCAATTTGTCAATCTTTAATCGGATAACTTCCAGTTGTAGAAAATACGTTTGATTTTCATCTATTCGTACATGTTCTACGTTTTACAACCGAATTAGAGTACTTTACATATTTTACACGAGTACGTATATTTTACTGTCTTGACGTGTTTTCCAAGAAAACGATTGATCACTTTTAGAACATGAACCTTTCCTTTTTTTTCTTTTTTCTCACGATCCGTTATGAAAAATACGTTTTTGGAAAGTAGGAAATCGTTTTGGAATTAATTCCAATTTATATCCTTCTTATTATTTCGAGAAAGTAAAAAACCGTTTAGGAAATATTCCACTTTATTTCCTTCTTGAATTTAGATAAAACCGTTTAGGAATTTTATTCCAAGTTTGCTTCTCTCGTTTTTGAATTCCGTATGAATTCGAACTTTGTTCAAGAATACGTAATTTCCTTGGAAATTAATCTTGAAACAAACGTTAATTTCCCTCAAATGGAAATTTATATTTTGTTTTCCACCATTCGTTGTGGAAAAATATTTTTTTTCCAAAATAGAAAACCGTTTAGGAAAATTATTTCCAATTTTTTTCTTCATGAAAAATTAAGGAACACATTTAGTAATTGAATTCCAAGTTTGTTTCTTTTGGGAAAACGTTTAGGAATTAAAATTCCAAGTTCATTTCCCTCGATCATGAATTCCGTATGAATTCAAAAGTTGTTCGACAATATAATTTCCTCAGAAATTATTCTTGAAGCAAAGAATTATTTTTTTCAAATTAGAAAACCGTTTAGGAAAATTATTTCCAATTTTTTTTCTTGAAAAATTAAGAAACACGTTTAGGAATTGAATTACAAGTTTGTTTCTTTTGGGAAAACGTTTAGGAATTAAAATTCCAAGTTTAGTTCCCTTGACCATGAATTCCGTGTGAATTCGAAATATGTTCATATGTGTTCTACGTTTAGAACTGAACCACAATAGTTGATCATCTCCACGTGTTTCCAAGAAACAAGATCGATCAACAAGAAATCATTTAGGACCTAGTTCCAATTTGTTTCTTGAATCAAGGGAAATCAGTTTAGGATTAATCCAAGTTTGTTTCCCTTGTCTTGAATTCCGTATAAATTCGAAGAAAAAAAAACTGTTTTTTTATTAAAACAAAACCGTCCAACCGGGTCGGAATACCAGTGACCCGCTCCTGAACCAGGTCTGCTCCAGCGCCCATGCCCACGTCGATACCTGCATAGGATAGGTAGATGTTCATCCTTGAACCTTCCCTTGTGAAAATATATTTACTCTGCTGACTGACTAGTAGACGCGATGTCCTTGAACTATTCTATCGTTTATGCAGATGATGATACACCTCACGCATATACCAACACAATCGGTTCGATTCTCATTGGTGTGCCCGTTATGGTCGTGAGCACTACCTGGTTCTGCAAGAGTTTAAGCTGACTAGCCTCATTAGTCACCCTTGAAGCGACCCCACTTCACTCTCACATAGGTGATTCATTTTCTCGACACTCTTGATGCACAATGAATCATTAAAAGCAATACTTATCCTTCACTTCTCATCCTTTACACGTTATATGTCACTGCTTTTGCATCACATGAATAGACTTGGGGTTTGACCCCCACAATGACTTCACAAGGTTTATGCAATTAGGTTGTCCCATTGAACCAAGATCTTGGGATCTCCAGTCAACTTGGTTGGGTTTTCCTTCACATAACGCCTTATATGGGCTTTAGTCTCATTCCTTTGGATGCCTTTTTCTCAACTAGATCTTAATTTAATGTTTAGGTTAACGGATCCGTGGTGTTATCCTTTGAAATATCAAAAGCGAATAACTTTCGTTTAAGATCAGTTGTTGTGTCAACTCAAGTTCTGTGTCTTATTAATAGCTACTGAGTTATACTCGTATATCGTAGACACAGATCTTAGTTGGTCGAAAATATTCCGTGTAATGGGACCGACCCCCACATTTGCAAGTAATTATACAAAAGGTTTTCCCTTTTTATAATTATCCAAAATTGAAATCATTCAACTTGGTCAAAGTACAAGATTTGCTTGAATTAAGAATCCAAATTTAATCGTTCTAACGTCTTTCGCAATGAAAACAGAAACCGATTAATTTGTCACTAATCAAACTAGTCATATAAATCAATAACTTGTATCACAGAATCATCAACACATTTTATGTCATTGTTTCTACATCATAGGAATGGACATGGGTTTAACCCCCATAGTGACCTTATAAGGTTTATTGTCACGCCCCAAATCCGGTTCTTGTCCGGACTCGAGGCATGACTAGTAAAACAATAAATGAGAAGATAATAATTTAAATCAAGTTCTAGAAAATTCCAATAAACAACTCGAATCCTCAAAATGTAGTTCAAAACATAAATAACCCTCTAGGGGTGTAATAATAATCCTCCACAGTTTGGTTCAGAACATAAAAATATAAAGTGCGAAGTCTCTATCAAGTACCCCCAACGAGAAGCGCCCGAGCCTCTACTCCTCAATCAAGCTTGTAGACACAACAGTAAATCATAGGGGTGAGCTCACGCTCAGTAGGGAAAACGCATAACATAGTGAACCTTAAACTCAAAGAATCAACGGCAATGCCCACAAGATCCATAATTCACCAACACAGTTTACAAGGTAGTTCATATAATTACAGAAAACTCAATGGTAAAGTTAACATAAAGCTCTTAACAATCAGAGATAATAGATAAACCAATCAATGTCGTGGCACATGAAGTCACCACCCTCCGATCCACATCTTATGTGTCCTCTCGGATTTTCCCTCCAATCCGGAGGAGACGCATATCATTGAGACTATCGGAAACACCCTTTAGGGCACATATCGTCGGAAGTCTCAGAAACGTCTCCAAGGGATTTTAGGTCATCGGGAACCCAGGGCCATACTCCCATAGGAAGCGCACACGTGGGCAATTTACTGATAAGCAGTTAATAATTGAATAACGCACTCAACCGAAATATGAAGTAGTACAAGCTCAACACCCACCAATCCAAGTCCACACACGGCTCAACCATCACCCATTCACCACAACACATAGTACACGAATAACGCAACCATCGCACACCAAAACACAATTCCAACTTATCGTTCACTTACCAGTTTCGAACCACCGGGGCATCGATCACCTGATTGCACCGCTCGACACAACCAGTCATACTCGATACCCCCAACAACCAATCAAGTAAATCAAGTAATCATTCGAATACCAATCAACGAGCAAGTACGAGTGAAATCAACTAATCATAAAGCCTTCAAAAGAGCATTCAAGCATGCAATTCCACTAGTTTCATTAGACTCTTTAGCCTATCCACTAAGCAACCAACAACCAAGCATGTGATCCTAGCACGCAACTAATCCGAGGGTTTTGCCAAGGCTCCTCTACCAGACAATCATATCCCAAGTATTGAAAGCGAGTTACACTAGTGATTGGCATCCTAATCGGTCACCACTAGACTCTTCCGGTTATTAGCAATTGAAAGACGATTAAGCTAGTTATTCGCATCCTATATGCATATCTGGGACCTTTTCCAATTTTATTAACCTCGCATGCATACTAAGCATCATAAACGAGAGGTTAAGGCTTTCCCTACCTCAAGGTCCTCCTCTTCAATGCTTTGATGAAGTCCGGTGATCACTACTTCGCTCTTCCCTCGGGTCCCGGCGTGATCCTTGCTCCTCTAGCTCGATCCCCAAAGTCTTGGACACAAGGAAACAATAATTAGACTCCACTTAAACAGCAAGAAAGGCTCCCAAAACCCTTCCAAAGTTCAGCTCAAAACCAAGATGTAAAACCTTCGAAAAACCCCCAAGAAACCCTCACTCTGGTGGGTCACGGACCTGGTCACGGATCCGTGAGGCTACCCGTCACGGATACCGTCACGGAGTCGTGACGAGTGCCGTCACGGACTCTCTCACGGAGCCGTGACGCCGCCCGTCACGGGATCCATCACGGATCCGTGGCGCACCAGGGCAGTTTCGCCCTTCTTCAACCTCCAGCTCCAAAACTCCGAAAAACCACCATCAAACCCAGAAAATTACCCTTTCCAACCCCCAAAACAGTTCAAATCCTTCAATACTCCTCTACCCATGGTAGGAATCAACACACAAACAAGTTTCCAATGATTCATCAATTCAAACCCACTTCAAAATCTCCAACAACTATTGATTTCTCAACAAAAACTCAACCAAGCTCTTCATCAACACCATCTCCCATCATTTCCACCCAAACCCAACATCATCTAGCAACTTTCACCCAAAACCCATGAAAATAGATGAAGAGAAATGAGGATTAGAGAGTTCCATTACCTCTAGGATGTGGAGATGAAGAAGATGCTAGTGATTTTGAGGGTGGATGGCTAGAGGAAGGCCCCAAATGGCTCCTTCTTCTTTGATTTTCCTTCAAGCTTCCATGAGAGCTCTTCTTCCTTGCTTCCTCTCCAAATTTCGGCTACACCAATGCAAAATGAAATGATTTTGCTTCTCCAATCCAATATAATACCTAGATGTAGTAAATGACAAAAAGGCCTTGAGCTAGGAACCCATGTAGAAGCTTTTGGGAGGGTAAAATGGTCAAGGACTACTCACTTTTCCCTCCTTCAACCACAAAGAGACATGTGTCCACCTAGGTCATTTAAATTTCCAAATTAAATTCCAACACTTTTAAAATTGAAGCTTTAGTCGATATAAATTCTCGTTTTGACCAAAATTGACTTTATCCAATATTATACTCAAACGAACGGGTTTTCTCCCCTGAAGCCAACCGTGATAATGGCTACTTCGTTTGGTTTCCGGAAAAGTCCCGAGTGACTTCCGGAGTCACCGGTTCGACCGGAAGCGGGTCTTACATTTATGCACTTAGGTTGACCCATTAAACCTAGATCTTGTGATCTCCAGTCAACTAGGTTGAGTTTCCTTTCACATAATGCCTTAAATGCTATGTGTATAAGTCACATTCCCTTGGATGTTTGTACAACTAAATCTCGATTTAACTTTTGAAAGATCAAAAGGCAATAACCCTCGTTTGAGATCAGTTGGTATGTCAACGACACGTATTGACTTAAATTCCGTGCCTTATTAGTTCATGCTTTATTATGCACGCATAACTTGGACATGAATCTTGGTTACCCAAGACCTTTCCGTCAAGAGTTTCCCTTTGGTAGTGGGACCGACCCCCACATTGAAGGGTAATTATGCAAAAGGTTTCACCTTTTTCATAGCTATCCATGATTGAAATTAATCAATTTGGTCATAAAATCAACTTTGATTTTTAAGTCTACCGTGTTTCGCAACGAAACAGAAATCGATTAATTTATCAAAGATCAAATTAATCATGTCGATGACAAGTCGAAACATTCGATGATCAAATTTTTTTTTTAGATCCACGTCGATCTTTTATAGTATTAGGAATTGAATTCCAAGTTTGTTTCTTTTGAGCTTAAAGCAAACCGTTTAGGAATTTTATTCCAAGTTCGTTTCTTTCATTTTTGAATTCCGTATGAATTCGAAATTTGTTCAAGAATATATAATTTTCTTGGAAATTAATCTTGAAAGAAACGTTAACCATTTATTTTCCACGATATGTTGTGGAAAATGTGTTTTTTTTTCAAATAGAAAACCGTTTAGGAAAATTATTTCCAATTTGTTTTCTTCTCGAAAAAGTAAGAAACACGTTTAGATACTAACCACCTAACAAGCTTAAGACTCTTGATTAGTATTGACGAAGAACAGGTACAAGTTTCGGACTTGTTGGAGCTTGAAAATTTTGTCTTGCTAGTATGATTTTTCCAAACAGATTTGAAAAAAAACTATATTCTGAGTTTGGTTTTGTTTTGCGATTCGATTTCGGGAAAGAAAAAAAACGATTATGTTCTGAAAAAAAAACGAATCATTTTTTTAAAGGAATTAGCGTTTTTTTTCCGACTCTGCTTGCAAAAGAAAAAAAAGCGATTTACTTTTGGGAAATTTTCGTTTGCTAACTGTGGAAAAAAAAAATTCCTTCTCTGTTTCAGTGAAAAGAAAAAAGAGTCAATCTGAAAAGTTTTTTTTTCTCCCCCTTTTTATTTCTATTTTTTGTTCTCTGTTTTCGAAAAAAAGGAAAAGAAATGAAATGAAAAGTGACGAAGAAGATTGGTGTTACAATAGAGTTGAATTTGGACTCCATTAAACATGAAATAAGAGAATTGGAAGCTTCAATTGATACTTTGAAACTCAACTTAAAGACAACTCAGCTTGAAATGGTTCCTTCTACTCTATAAAATGGAAAGCAAATAGAAATAAGAAGCTAAGGAAATAGAGGAAACAAGGGAATGCAAAACACATATGATCTTAGATGCCTCTTCTCTGCTGCTGTCGATCTTTTGATGCGTGAGGGTTGGGGATGACACACGGAACTAGGGCTGAGCAAAAATCCGCCCATCACCGTAAACCGACCATCTCCGGCCGTCCCCGTCACCGGAAAACCCGAAACCGACCTAACCACGGGCGGGTATGGGTTGGAAATAGGTGAACCGGTCTGGTCAACGGGTTTGACCGGTTTTCACACCAAAAAACCGGTCCTACCCGAACCGACCGGTACGATGTTTTATATGATTATGAGGTATTAGTTGTAGGAATTGTTGTGTTTTGTTTGAATGTTTGAAGTATTTAAACTAAAATCAGTTTTATAATAGGCAGGTTTATGGAGTTAAGTTAAATTGTGTGAAATTAAGTTTGAATTGTAGGAATTAAGTTGAATGTTTAAATGTTCATTTCCGTAGGCCCAATAAGAAAGTCCATTGGGCCTGGGTTGGTTGGTTATAACCGTCCCCGGCCGGTAGTGAGGACGGGCGGTTATCGGCCTTCCCTTTAGCAACCGGTGATGGGTATGGGTACGGGTTTTATGTAACCGGGAAAAATGGTTTGGGTAACGGGTTTGGGATTTTGGGCGGGTACCGGCCGATGCTCACCCCTACACGGAACGGTGCCATTTTCTTCCCTGTTTGGGCTTATCTGCCAAACAACCCAAACGGCCCAAAAACTCAATCGCGACGATTTGAAGAAAAAAAAGAATTCAAAAGTTTGAAAAAGTGTCTGGCTTTGTGTTCAGCGGATGAGTAGAACAAAAGGTTGAAGAAGTACTGTTCTTTCTTTTGTCTTGTGCGGCTGAAACAAATACTAAAAACCCTATTTTGTTTGTGGGCTGCGTTATTAGCAAAGAAAAACAAATTATGATAGTTTTAAAATATCTTTTGTTCAAAGCCCAATAGGATTTAATTTCAGCCCATTCAATTGTTTTAAAACCTGTTGAGACGCGCGGGTCAGGGAGTAAAACCAGGTCTGCGCGCATTAGCACGCGGGTCAGGAACTCAGGTCTTGGGTCATCCGACCCGGCTGGACAGCTTTGGAAAAAAATTAATTATATAATTTTTTTTCTTCTCTCTACGGTTTGAATTTAATAGAAAAAAAATTGGAATTACGTTCGTAAACAGTTTTCTTCAAATTCAAGACAAGGGAAACAAACTAGGAGTTATTCCTAAACGGTTTTCCCTTGATTCAAGAAACAAATTGGAACTACGTTCCTAAACGGTTTTCTTAAAATTCAAGAAAGGAACAAATTGGAATTATTTCCTAAACGGTTCCCTATTAACGAGTTCAAGAATTATTTTCCAAAGGGAAATTACAAATTCTTTTACAAGTTTGAATTCATACGGAATTCAAAGAAAACAAATTGCAATTGAGATTCCTAAACGGTTTTCTAAAAAGAAGGAAACAAAATTGGAAATGATTTTCCTAAACGGCTTTTCTATTTTGAAAAAAAAACGTATTTCTCTACAACGAAGAGGAAAAACGAGTTCAATCTGTAGAAGATCAACAACGAAGAGAAAACACAATCGGCTCTAAAAAGTTCGAGCCGAGTTTCTAGATTCAAAAAGCATGGTAAGAAACTGAAACTCATTTCAAACGTTTCTTTTTCAGATTTGATTCTCGGTTTCGAAAATAAATTCTCTGTTTCTTCTTCAAAATTAGATCTAAAATCGTTTTCGGGAAATACCCTAACTCGAACCAGCGTTTTTTTTCTATTTCGGCGAAAAAGTTTCCTCTAGTTATTCAAAATTGCACCTGATTCCGAGAACGAATAGGAAAAAAAAATTCGGCTGTCAAAACTGATCCTTAAAAAGGATTAGAGGAAAAAAATAGTTTTTTTTTCATTCAAACCGATTCGAGGAAAACAAAAATTCCGAAATCAATTTTTTTTCATGTACACACCAATCCTGTCAACAGATCGTTAGTAACAAATAAATTTATCCTTTTGTTTTCTGTTCAGGTACTCCAATCAGAAGTCGAAGAACCAGCCAAACTAGGATTTAGAATTTGTAGAACCTGTCAACATATGAACACATATTAGGAAATTGGATTAGAACTTGTTACCAGTATCAATCATACGATTCAAAAAATGATATGTTATCAGTTGTAACAGTTTTGGAAACAAAACCAGTAGGAAGCTCTGTAGCCAATTTACACCAAACGAATTGGTTTTGTTTCTGCAAAGACTTAAACAAAACACATCAGGACATACTACCGGTTATAGAATGTTATTTTGCTTTCTTGTACGTAGAACCTGCTCTTCATCAATATACTTATCAAGTGTCTTAAGATTGTAGAGAATATAGGTTAGTATATTGACAATAAACAAATTCAAATAAATGAAATAATAAATTAAAATAACAAATAAGAAATAACTTTCACCGAATCAGCTAGCTTACTGATTACGGATTGGGAAATTCAGGTTTAGTCGAGTCTAGGTACCCCTGTCTCCTTAAGACACTTGACTGCCCCGTATGGGCAGCGGTCTCCCAGGATACAACGACTAACGTTAGCGAACTCAACTCCGTGTAGAGAAATCACCAGGACTAAGAAAGAATGAAAAACGTGATTGGGAGAGAAAGATGTGGTTTTCGATATGTGAAGTTTTTTTTTGGTATTTGTGATGTTTTTGAAGTGTACAAAAGATGACTTAGTAGGTTGGTATATATAGGCTCTCTAATAGTGATAAGAAGGTAATTTTATGGGGTAGCTAATCCCATAAAAGCCTCTCATTAAGAGGTCATGGCCAACCAACTAATAAATCATTTTTAAAGCCATGAATTATATTTAGTACCATAAATCATATTTAAAACAACAAAATCACATTTTAACCACATTTTTCCAACACTAACTGTGTTGGAAATGTGTTTTTCAAGTCCTAATTGAGGGTCACCTTTTTTTACATGTCATATACCAAAGGTCACCTCTTGTCACATGTCATATACAAAAGATGATTTTTTTTGACAAAACATGAAAAATGACACCAAAAAAGTGTTTTTTTGGTAAATTTACACCACCTACCTCTTGTAGTGCACTGATAAACGCAAATTATACAAAAATTAAGAGGAAAAACCATCGAATGCGAACGTTATACCCCTTTTTTTGGTGTCATTTTTCATGTTTTGTAAAAAAGAACCACCTTTGGTATAGGACATGTAACAAAAGGTGACCCTCAGTTAGAACGTGAAATACACATTTCCAACACAGTTAGGATTCAGGGTTTTCCCTAAAAAATTTTGAATTTTAAAAAATAGATTTTATAAATTTAAAACAAGTTTTATAAATTTAATAAATATCGTCTTCTTGAAAATATTAAGTAAGAGGAGAAATCAAATACAAACCATGTCTTAACCTAAAAACTAGAGAACCAATCTAAGCCATCTATTTTAAGAATGGATGGATGAGATGCAATTGAGTAGTTGACTTGTTGACTGCAAAAAAACAGCACTTTTTAATAAGTGGTAAGAGCTATTTAGTAAAACTATCATGTTATTTTTTTAATCAATTCACTAATTTAATTTTTCCCGCTTCGTTTGAACTCCGATTGGCTTCAAACTTGCGCCATTAGTTTTGTTTTTTTAAGGGATTTAAATCAAGATCAGTCATGAATATATTTTGAAGCACGAAAAAAAATATTATTTCGGTGTTGATTTTTTTTATAAAAAAATCTGGGTAATTTTTATCAACACTTTGCTCTGGATTTATCAACACTTTTACACTGATTTTATCAACACTTTACACTGGTTTTATCACCGCATTTTCTAAAACTGATCATGTTTTTATCACCTCATCGCGTGCTTTTTATGAACACTAGTTTTATCAACACTAAACACTAGGTTTATCATTCAATTACGTGTGTTTTATCATCCCCATCACATGGTTTTTTTGAAGCACGATTTTTTTTTTCGGGCTGGTTTTTAAAGAAATTATATCTGTCTAATTTTTATCAACACTTTGCTCTGGTTTTATCAACACTTTACACTGGTTTTATCAACACTCTACACTGGTTTTATCACCCCATTCTCCAAAACTGATCATGATTAGTTTATCACACTTATTATCAAAATTGAACATGGTTTTTATCACCTCAGTATATGTTTTTATCAACATTTAGCACTAGTTTGATACCTCCGATATAAAACATTTATTAGTGAAGATTTATCAACACTCAACATTTTTTTATCACTCCAATATACCTTTTTATTTTCGTGCTTCAAAATATATTCATGATTGATCTTGATTTAAAGCCCTTGAAAAAATAAAAATATTGGCGCAAGTTTGAAGCTAATCGGAGTTCAAACGAATCGGGAAATATTAAATTAGTGAATTGGTGAAAAAAAATGGACACTTGTCCACATGGCACCACGCTTTTACAATTATGCCCTTGCTTGTGTGAGAAAGGATGACATTGGCGTGAGTTTGGGTGAAATTGGGGTGGTGATGTGGCATCATGTGGAATGTTGGATGTTAGGTGTGTGTGGCTAGGATTGGTTCTCTAGTTTTTAGGTTAAGAGGAGTTTGTAACCGATTTCACCTCTATTAAGTAAAATGCTTTTTTTTTATTCTGTGGATTAATCATGGGTAACTATTATGTCATTTTATCTAAAAGAAACTAACAAACTTTAACAGAAAAACGTATGGTGTTATATTGTGTATAAATTAGGATAGGTATTCATAATTTCAAAACGTTAATGTGGTCATGTGTAATACGTGTTTATGTTAGTGTGGATAAACATAATTAATCCTTAATAATATAGTCACTTCATCCTTGTAGAGTTGAACTTTCAAAGGATATGCAATTGGATATGATGTTGATAATATTGTATGTTAATCGTTAAAAGTATTGTAATTTGATTCTTGGAAGTTTAGACATAAAATCAAGATTAGAGACTGATTTTCAGTTGGCTAATTATTCTGCATTGTAAAGGAAAATTATACATAATCTTACCTAATTTCGATCTTTTTCACCCCCTATTTTATTTGGCTAATTAGTCCCCTAACTCATTTATTTCTAACATTTATTCTAACACCGTTAATTTTCCACCCAAAAAACATAAAAAGTCCAAAATAACATTCATAAGTTTTAAAACTTTGAGAATATGCCATTAAATTATTTTCCGTATTAATTTTTATTTTAAAAAATTATTTAATCTCATTTATTTTGTTTAAATTTAAAATTAATTTTTCAAATATCTTTTCATTCATTCTCTTTTTTTGAATAATTTTTTAATGACATTTTATTTTTATTTTTTTTAACTGCTTATCTTTTAAAAATAAGTCTTTTGTTTTTTGTGTTTCCAATAGTTCTTTTAAAAATTTCAATTAGTCTTTGCTAAATTTTTTAATTTATAGTAATATTTTTCAATAACTCTTATTTTATTTTTAACTAATTTTATTTTCAAATAAATAGTAATTAATTAACCAAAACATAATCAACTAATTAAATTTAGTCCTTGTACAATATCCTTCTCTACCACCCATCCAATTATATAATCAAGGGGTTACTCCATGTCCTAACCTCCACTTTTCGTTTATTACTAAGTCCTAACCCAAGAAAACGTAAATTGTCATGTAGTAACATTGACCGTAACTTTGGCATCTTCCGTCCAAAAGTTTAACGGCCGTTTAGTGAGTAACAGTAAAAGTAAATAGTTCAGAGTTATGACTTGAAAATAAACGAAAATGTTTACGTTATGATTTAAGAATAAATGAAAGGTCTACGTTATGATTTGAGAATAAACGAAAAGTTGAAGTTTCCATTTTAGGAAAGTTTTAGAGCACGTGAAAAGCATGTGACTGGTGTTTCACGACTCAAACTTAACAGATTTTGATACATTTTGACAATTAATTGGTGAAACCTGTTACTATCTGATATTTTTCATATATGTGGGTTATGATTTGATGTTTGACATTAATACAATGAGGTGACATGAACTTTCCTCTATAATCTATTAACCAATACATGTATCTTTAACCTCTTTTTCCGATCAAGCCTAAACACCTCTTCATCTATGCTCATCAAGCACATAAACAAACCAAATCCCTAAATTCAATCCAAATTAAATCTATAAAACAAATGGTTAATTACGTTTATCTACACTAACGTATACTCGTATTACACATGCACACACTAACGTAAGGAAATTATGGATAGTTTGAGCTAGTGTGACTATTTATTGGAGGATCATGTTTTACTAATCATGCATATAGAGATATCAGTCAACGTTAAAGATGTCGAAGAGTTTTACATTGGATGACCCACCTTGAGAATACTCCATAGAACACGGGACATGAGTATCTCTCAATTAGAAAAGTAGATATTAGTCCTACAACCATGACATCACCATACTATATATATATATATAGGAGTGTGCTCACGTGTTACCCCATGCTTAATTTGTTACCTGTTACCTTTATTTGGACCTTTGGATTCAGTTGATCTAATGGCTAAAAATTCAATGGCATTCAGCCGTAAAACCTAAACTCCCAACCTCGTGAACAAATCAATCAAATACCCATGCAATTTATAAATCATGTATATGCCATAACCTAAAAACATCAATACAATAACCACAACAGAAATGTGTTTTCTGTTTTGGAATCGGAATGTGTTGAAATTTCTGTAGCTTATCTGTGGGAAATTGTAATGAAAAATTCTGAATCGTTCCTACAGAAAGTATGTAATCATGACTGTATATATTTGTTGAATTTTATATTGCAGCTGCAGATAATGTTTCTGTAATCTTGAATGTAGTATTTTGTAACGTCAAGGTTATTATTATTATTATGTATGTTTAGTGTAATATTCTGTAACAATACTGTTTGGATTATGTAACCCAACTTTTGGGTATTTTTATGTTGCAATTTTGGTACCGAGCTTTGTAACTTTAGTGTAGTTTCCGGTAACACTTGTAACTACAAGGTAGTTTTTTGTACTATTGTTACAAAGTTTTTTTTTAGCTATTTGTAACTTGCAATAAAGATTTTTGTAATTGTTACAATGATTTTATAACTTGCAGTGTATTTGTTTGTAACCATTGTTATATAGATTGTGTCACTTGCAGTGTATTTGTTTGTAACCATTGGTATATAGATTTTGTAATTTATGTATTACAAAAAACAGTGTATTGCTTGATTTCTGTAACTCAAAGAGTAAAATGTTGTAACATGCTTGTGAAAAATATGTATTTGTAACTTATTCGATTTCTTGACCAACATTCTATAACAAATATGTATAAAATCTGTATTTTTTCATCTAGATATCTATAACTATATTTTGATAATTATGTAACATATAAAATTTATGTAATATCGGGCATAAATTTTTTTAATATCATACATAATCTTACGTAACATCACGTACGAAATCTTTGGAGCGATCGAAAATTTAAACTTAAAATTTAAAAAAAAATTATTTTTTGAAAAAATAAATATTAAAAAAATCAGATTTAGACAGTAAAATTTTTATTATGTAATAAAAAAATAAAGGAGATGGACTTACCAAACTACCCTTTTGGTGTTTTTGCTATTTAGTTTGTGGATATTTGAAGTAGAAAATCTACAACCATTAGATTTCAGAATTCAATGGTCTAGATTTGGGTAACAAGTAACAACTTAAGCATGAGTAACACGTGAGCGTGCCCCTATATATATATATATACATGTGTGTGTGTGTGTGTTGATTCATGTCTTGACATAACCAAGAGCTACTCCCGACAAGATATTTATTTAGGTTGTGCTCAAATGTGGGTACGCTATAAGGTATATGAGTGGTGGTTATAGGGACTTATCACTTGTATTTATACAAGTCAGATGTCATGAGGGCCCCTCTTGATGAGTGGAGATTGAAAAATAAGCATAGCCATGCTTGTGATTTTTCACCTATTATCCGAACTCACGCTCAAGAGAATCATTGACTGAATAGAAAAGAGTGATTCTTCTATGCCTTTTGTTCAGTCATGACATCATTAATGAGACCACTTATGGTAACAATATTTTACAAAGACAAAGTAAAGATTG
Source organism: Erodium maritimum (assembly GCA_963921825.1). NCBI lineage: Eukaryota > Viridiplantae > Streptophyta > Magnoliopsida > Geraniales > Geraniaceae > Erodium > Erodium maritimum. The sequence goes on along the minus strand of OY997588.1, from coordinate 79,254,583 downwards.
AATTGGGTAGTTATGAGCATTGCTAGGAGTTACCTATAACTTGTGGATGAAATGAGGATTCTAGTGTCACTGCCATCGTCATACGAATCTCAAAGAGGAACACACAATAAAGTAAATACCATAACAAAATGAACCTTACAGGTTCGACTTAAATAAATCGGGAAAATTATATTTGATATATCAAGTATATTTATTTAATTACTTCCTCATAGCCAGATATCATTATTATTTTTTTAAAGTAAATGCCAAATTTTATTTATTAACCGAGAGATAAACATACATATGATGAAAGCGCACATGGAAAATAAAGGAAATACAGACTCCAACCATGCAAGAAAGCACACACCGAGAGTGCAACATAATGCACACCTAACCAGAGTCAAACTCAAGGCCTCTTACATGAGAGACCGAGCCTTGACCACTGTGATTTCCCCTTGGGGTCATTATTTGTATTTATTTAAATGTCTTGCATTATATTTATTTAAATAAAATAAAACATTAAAATACGCAAAATAAATGGGTTAGGCCGAAATCATTATTCACAGTGAATGCTGATTTCGGCCCACACATATTTGTGCATATTTGGTGTTTTTATTTCACTGATTAGAATAAGGAAAATAAAAGATAATTCTAGAATTGTCTACACAAAAGAGAAATCCTAGTTGGACTAGAATAAAGAAAATAAGAATCCTTTTGCTAGATTTCCTAATTGTAATTGAACTTGGTTTAAGGGAAATCAAATCCTATATATAAGATACCATGGTGGCTGAAATTCACAAGCATAAGTGCTGCAATTTTCGGTGACCACATATAGAGAAATAGTGAATTTGTACAAGGCTACTAGCAAGTTCAAGTTGTGGATTCGTCTTACTCGTGTGGATACTATAAGAGGGAAAACATTTGTGTGCATTGGTTAATATTTTCAAAGATCCACGCCTGGAACCAGCAAGCTCAAAAGTATCGTACATCGCGGTAATTTCTTTACATATATCCATAAATTAATTTTTGTGATGCATGTGAATCTAGGCTTAATATGATTACTCGACAAAATAAGTTTTTTTTTCGTCGTGTTTAAGAAACACGTAATCCTACAGTCGGGATGTAATGGCCCGATTAGCAGTTGTATCCAAGGAAACATTTGGAAATTTCTTAAGGTGGTTGATACATAATTCTAGTTATGTCTCGCCCCAAATCCGGTTGACTCGAGACGTGACTTGAGTTGACACTTAAATAATAACAAAAAGATAATAAAACCGATTAAATACTCAAGAGGTTCCAATAAAATACTCGAATAACATGTTCTGAATCATAATTAAGAGTCAAGGCTCCATAAACAGTACGTAAAACATAGGGTTCACTACAGTGACCAAAAAGACGTCTCTAAGACCATAATGCCCAGACTCTCCAGAAGCTCCCGGGCCTCGAGTCCACTACTCATCAAGCACGCCTGTATAAACAGTAAATAAAACAAATAGGGGTGAGCTTACGCTCAGTAGGGAAAATCATAAACAGTTTAACTTCGATTTAGTAAGAAAACTGTTTTAGCACGACGACACATTTTACAATTAATACTTTAAATGAATAAGATACTGTAAACTGAGCAAGATAAGATTAATATCACATTCTTAAAGATAACAGCAACTTTCAGGAGAATAAGTGAAAAGCGATCTAAAGATTTAATAACTACTAAAATGGGATCAAGTGAATATCACACCAACATCTCAAATCCTCAATACTCCGATCCACGAATAGGTTCTTGTGTCATATCGGATCTCATACTCCGATCCACAAGAGTACTCGTATCATGTCAGATTTTCCCTGGGTCCAGAGGAGGCACATACATCGAGGCACCGGAAATATCCTTGAAAGGACACATATCGTCGGAATTCTCGGAAATGCCCCAAAGGACCATAGATCATCGGGATGCAACAGGATAACAATCCCTTGGCTACGATAATACCCTACACCGGAATCCTCAACGGTGTAGGTACCATACCGTATCAACAATCACCATTATATCATCCTACACCGGAAGTCTCAATGGTGTAGGTACCATATCGCATCAACAATAACCATTATACCACCCTACACCGGAATCCTCAACGGTGTGGGTACCATCCATCGGCTATGATATTACCCCACACCGGAATCCTCTACGGTGTGGGTACCATACAAGATCACCAATAATCAATATCCCGCAGGATCAGCCAATCAATGCCCCGCAGGGTCCACCAATCAATATCCCGCAGGATCAGCCAATCAATGCCCCGTAGGGTCCACCAATCAATATCCCGCAGGATCAGCCAATCAATGCCCCGCAGGGTCCTCTAATCAATAACCCGTAGGATTAACCAACCAATGCCCCACAGGGTCCACAACCAATATTCCGCTGGATCAATCAACCAATGCCCCGCAGGGTCCACAACCAATATCCCGCATGATCAATCAATCAATGCCCCGTAGGGTCCAACACCAATATCCCGCAGGATCAATCAATCAATGCCCTGCAGGGTCCTCTAATCAATATCCCGCAGGATTAACCAACCAATGCCCCACAGGGTCCACAACCAATATCCCACAAGATCAATCAACTAATGCCCCGCAGCGTCCACAACCAATATCCCGCAGGATCAATCAATCAATACCCCGTAGGGTCCACAACCAATATCGCGCAGGATCAATCAATCAATGAGATAGATTAACCAACACACATCACAAGGGATTCATACCCACAATTACACTTACCTGCATACTTACTAACCACGTTCCATCGGTCTATCACTCACCCGATCATACTCTTTTGGCACAACCAATTACACTCAATCATTCATTCATTCATGCATTCATTCAATCATACAATCATCCAAGCATTCATTCGATCATACAAACATACAATTTATCTAGTTTCATTAGACACTTAATTCATCATAAGACTAAGCAAGCATTGCATGTGAGGCAACCACAACCAATCCTATGGCTCATCTCGGCCTTTCTACCAGTAAAGCAATTTCCCAAGTATTGAAAGCAAGTTAAACTAGTTGTTCACATCCTATGCATGCATACTAGACACGTCCGGTTATTAATAATTGAACGGCGGTTATTCTAGTTATTAGCATACTATATGCAATCTAGGACCTTTCCAATTTTATTAACCTAATAGGCATACTAAAGTATTAAATTGCACGAGGAGTTTAGTACTTTCCTTACCTTGCGGTCTTCCTCTAATAATACTCCTAGCTGCTGACGACCGGGCCAACTCCGTCTTCTCGGGCGAAGTCCAAGCTCTCGAGCGAAGTCCCAGTCTGGGTTTTTAAACAGGCACATGGTCCAATCAGTTCTCAAGTGTCCAAAATCCTCGGAACGTCTCAAATGTCTTTAATTTGCCAATTTTAAGTCAATTTCATTAATTAATTAATAAATTAATTCTGCGACCCAGATCCGGCCCGAATCCGGGCCCAACCCGGACCCAGACTCGAATCAGATCCGGTCCAAGCCCGACCCGGAACCAAACCCGAGTCAGACCCGGTCCGGACCCGGTACAAACCCGGACCCAGGTTCGTCCAAAGGCCCAAGGGCCGTCCAAAAGGACCAAGGCCCAACTCAGGGACTTGGCCCAAAAATTTTGCCCAGACCCGAGTCTGACTGCGATTTTTTCCGGCCGTCGCGTACGACGTCAAGGGACGCTCGGGAGAGGGGAAACGCGGATGGTGACGGGCTTGGGTCGCTGGCGACGTCGTGGTTGCGCCGTAGATGCCAGGAAACGTGACCCAAAGCCTCCCGTTTCAGATCTAACAGAGGTCGAGCTCACTGGCGCTGGTTCTGGTCGAAAACGCTCGAATCGAGCTCGTTTGATAAGTTCCCAGCCACGGCGAGGTCGGAGAAGGAGGTTGCGACGGGAAAATAGCTCAGGCTTGTGCTATTCTCCGTCGTCGGCGATGTTCAGGTTCGAGAAAAAGGACGACGATGGGGTTTGGAGTAGGTGCCGCGGGTGGGGGTGCGAGAGAAGCCGGGGAAGCGAGGAGAGACGGCGATGTTCGGTGCAGAGGGAGAGAGACGCAAGAGCGAGAGGAGAGAGAAAGCGGATCTGAAGCCCTCGGGAAGCGTGCAGCCGCGTTGAAGTAGACTATGGGTTAGGGTTTCACGCGGTTTGGGCTCGGGGTGTGCGTAATGGGCTTGGGCTTGGGCTTGCCCTTTGATGGCCCAAACACGATCCAGACCTGCACATCCCAACTTCTTCTCCCTTTCTCTTCTCTTTTTTTTTTCTTTTTCTTTTCTTTTTCTTTTGAAGTCGATCCAATTTTCCCACTCGATTTCCACCCACGACATTGCAAGACGATAAAATTTACATTTTACTTCTTTTAATTTAACCGGTCTTTACAAGTTATAGTTTCCTTATCAACTTGAATTATTATACCATCACGAAAGTTAAATTACACCAACTTCACATATACTTATGTACCTATCTAAAATGGATTATTCACCTTTCAGTACTGCAGAAATGGACTTGGCACACGGATAAAAAGGATCTGTCACGAAAGTTTTGGAACCCTAGCCACGGATAAGGACATCCGCCAGCCAGGTGATGACTTGCCTGACGGATGATACATCCGTAGCTAAGGTTTTCTCACTTGGCTGAAGGGTAAAATATATGTGGAAAAGGTCTCCCATATCCGTCAGCCAGGTGAACACTTGACTAACGGATACAACATCCGTAGCTAAGATTTTGTCACCTGGCTGACAGATAAAATATTCGTGGAAAAGGTCGCCTGTATCCGTCAGCCATGTGAGAAAACCTTAGCTACAGATGCCTTATCCGTCAAACAAGTGTTAAAACCTTAGCCACATATATTGTATTCGTCAGGCAAGTGAAAGAGTACATTGTTCGTCATGGATGGCTTATCTGTCAGTCAAGTTACTTGTATCCGTTGGTAAAATGAGCCAGTGTACAAACTATTTACAAAATCATTTATAGTCATCCCGATGAACATATCGACATAATACATGAACATGTATTATACAATCGGTATATAAGCACAACAACAATTCATAGATAATGTGTTTTTGAAAAAAGTACATTAATCATCCGAAAACTTAAATAACAAAATACATAAACGCATAATAATAGAGTTACGATGCAAGCATATTTCTGATAACACGCTCTTGCATTGCTATCAAATCTTCCATCCATTCAACAAAACGTCTAAACCACACAGGCTCCTCTATAGCTTCAATGTCATTCTCCTGAACCTCGTCAAAGAACGGAGGCCTCTGCAGCGGGACTACACCATCAGGGGGTGGAGGAAGGTCATCACCTTTCTCACGTATCAGGCGCCGAATATAGGCGAAACGTTGATGTCCTTCCTTCACTAGTCGGTCATACTGTTGCAGCCACGCTGGGTGTCACGCCCCAGTTTCAGTAAACCGAACTCAGGACGTGAACTTTTAAAACAATAAAACATTTTGAAACCTTTTACATTAAATCACTTTAAGATCAACGTTTGTTCAACAAAATAATATTTACAACTTAAAACACGTCCCAACAAGTGGACAAAAGTATGGTATCCGTCGCTAGACTCAAATAAACCCAGAATCCCGCTCCTAGCTCTTCAAGCTTCAGAAGCTCACCTAGTCAAACCTGCGACCGGTACCTGTAGGAAAAGCAGCTAGGGGTGAGTGTTCGCTCACCACCACGGATAACAGACTGACTACGACATAATTAGCATACAATGCCGGTAACACCAACAACCAACTCAACACCGGGAACACCATCCCCAAACTCAAGTAACCCGACCGACACCCACACACTGATACTTTCCCTAGCCGACTCAACACTCGGACACGTAAGGTAGACCCGACACAACGATCGACGACCTCCTCCAAAGACACGACAGACCACCACGCAACACCCAAGATCACAAAGGATCGCACACCCAACAAGATCACAAAGGATCGCACTCCTGTCAGCTGCTCAATGCCGGTTGCTAACCGGCTGGGCTCGAGCCTGCCCCAAGCGCTTTGCCGATCCCTGGCAGGCTCCAGGCGGTCGACCTGTTGGCGATATATACAGCGCTGCTTTTCCGATAGCTAGTCGGAAGGGGAGCTGCCCTCTCATCGCCTAAAAACGCTCACAACCTCCCGAGACTCGAACTCGGTCAGGCTAGCCAAAGAACGCTCGCAACTTCCCGAGACTCGAACTCGGTCAAACCAGCCAAAGAACGCTCGCAACCTCCCGAGACTCGAACTCGGTCAGGCCAGCCAAAGAACGCTCGCAACTTACCGATCCCTGTCAGGTAAGCCAGCCAAATGATGCTCCACTTCCCGACACGAAGTCGGGTCACTAACCTCGGGCAAACACGATCACAATCACAAGCAAGGTTCAACAAACAGCAACAAGACCGGTTCAACACTCCACAGGCACTCATGGCCACCCAAGACACCAACGGTAAAACACGGACTCAACAACCCCACGGGCACTCACGGCCTCCCAAGACACACCAACCATAACTCATGGGCTCAACAACCCCACGGGCACTCATGGCCTCCCAAGACACACCAACCATAACTCACGGGCTCAACAACCCCACGGGCACTCACGGCCACCCAAGACACACCAACAGTAACTCACGGGCTCAACAACCCCACGACACTCATGGGCACCCAAGACACACCAACAGTAACTCACGGGCTCAACAACCCCACGGCACTCACGGCCACCCAAGACACACCAACAGTAACTCACGGGCTCAACAACCCCACGGCACTCACGGCCACCCAAGACACCAACAGTAAAACACGGGCTCTCATGGCCACCCAAGACATAAAATACACAAACAACCTCCGGCATAACCAATGCCTCCAACAGTCCTAATATCAACAATTTCACAAACAACCTCCGGGCATGGTCATATGCCTCCAGTACTCCTAATCTCGATAAGTTCGCAATCAACCTCCGGGCATGGTCATATGCCTCCAGTAATTCTAACCTCGATAAGTTCTCTGCTCCTACGACACTTCTAAGTGTCACATGCATTTCCAATCTTTGATAACCTACTTAACCCACGACACCCCAAGTGTCACATGCATTTCTAATATTCGATAACCTACTTAACCCACGACACCCCGGTGTCACATGCAATTCTATTGTTAACTTTCCCTAGTCAGGGCCGAGATCCGGCTACTTTTTCCTACCTCGTATAGTTCTCCAAAAGTGTCCAAATAAGCCCCGGCGTGATCTCAGTGACTCGCCTAGCTTCCTTTGCCTCGGTCCGCAGCACGATCTAAAAGAACACAATTTTAAGGCACTTTCAAACTCGCAGGAATAACCGAAATTCAATAAACTCAACGCCCAAACGTAACCCCGACAATGTCGATCACTCCCAAATTTCCCAATTACTCGACATCGTCGATAAAGGACCCGTAAAGGCCCGATTCGCCCGACATGGCGAATCTGCCCGGGTTTTGGAAATGCCCTTCCGGAGCTCCGAAAATTCCCGTTTTCGTTTCTACGGTCTTAGAATAATTCAAGGGTTCCTAGGCACTCGACGGAATTCAATTCCGACTTCCGAGTCATTTAATTCGCGTTTAAAGTTTCTAAACCCGTCAATTACAACTTCCACAATTTAATTCCAAATTTCGATCCGGTTGAAGATTAATTACTTGGGGAACGTTCTAAACCACCCGAACACGAAAACCCGATACCCGGGCATGTGGGCCCCACACGGCCACAATGGAAAAATTCCCTTTTTGCCCCAAAACGTTCCTAACGAACCCCAAACCTCAACCCTTCATCTTTAAACCAATTCTAACCAAAACCCAACCATATTTGAATCGTTTAAACTCAAACCCTAAAATTCGAACTTAACAAAACGAAAATCGGTTAGGTGCTCACCGTAGAGAATGACGGTGTGAACTCGATTCTTCTATCGTTGAGACGATCCAACGGCTTGATCGACGGGAAAAGCCAAAACTCCAAACACCCCCTTCTCTTTTCTCTCTTCTTCTCCTTTTCCTTCTTTCTCTATTTTCTCTCTCCAAAAACCCACTTTTTTCCAATATGGCGAACATCACCCTTGGCTCATCTTTTGTATTTTTTCAAAAACACCACCTTTATCATATATACACAACTAACACCACCTTTCCATATTTTGTTTTGTTCAATGTTACCTAACACCACCACATTGGTGACATGTGGCAAGATGGGTCCCACACCTTTTGAAAAATATCTCCTAGATATTTTACAGTCAGATTCGCGAAATTCGGCCGTCTCGGGCCCTGTACGGGCACTTTTTCCAAGAAATTACGAAACTTCATGGGCTACAAGGAAACGGCTCAACTAAGACCGCTGCGACGATGGCTAAGCTTTTTGGATCCAAAAAGGTCCTCGAATGGACCAAAACGTCGCCCGGTTGACTTTTCCAGCGAATAGTCAACATTTCCCAAGTTGATCAGAAAGTTGCCCTGAGTCCCCCAGAACTCACTTTGGTCGATATCGGGGTCAACTTAAGTCCGGTATGACCCTCGGGGTCAATCTTAGGTTTAATTAAGTGTCTGCTTAAATTTTTTAAATTTTCCTGTTTTTCGCAGATTTGACTAGCGTTGACCGGGAGTGGTTATTACACTGGGCCAGCTGCAGCGTTGGCTCTTTGTCACACTGTTAATTGTGTACCACAGATTTAGGTGCTGGAGGTGGTTTCTGAAAGACGAAACAACAAGTGGGTGACCTACGGATACAATCTGTCTGAAAAATGGAAAACCTGACCTACAGATGATATCCGTAGGCATGGTTGTATACCCTACCTACGGATACCATCTGTGGCTGAGGATCTCCTCATAGATGGATACAAGTGTCCGTCTTCCAAAAAGTACACCGACGAGACCTGGCCGACGGATCCTGGCCGACGGATGCATCCGTTGGCGAAGAGCCCTACCGACGGATAGGCTGACATACCCTACGGATCTTATGCGTCTGTCAAGTCCCTTTCAGCAGTAGTGTTTTCTTGCCCGCTTTCATGTCTGTTTGTATTTATGCATGCTCTTTCTAATTAGTGTTTATCCCTCTCTGTCTTATTGTAGTTTCCTCTAGGGTTCGTGGTTGTTCCATCCTGAACTTCACTCACCGGAAAGCTCATGTGAGCGAAATTTGTATGATGCAGTAAAAGGAATAAAGAAACGCTAACCTATGGAACTGACAACTCTAGGGTGGAGTTTTTCTAAATTTGAGGTACCCACCGCTTTTCGCTAGAATCGACTAATACTTTACTGTTGTTTTCCTTTTTGAAAATATTAACTGGATATTCATGTATGATCTTATAAGTATTTTATTTCTCTACCAGAGGTCACCTTACATGCTTTTATTTTTCTGTTTGTGAAAGGGAAAGATAACGACAATCCTTCCTCCTAACAACATCACGTCATATTACGATGTTTTGTTACAAGTTGTTCAACTTGTTTACATACATCGGATGTCAGTTGTGATTTTTAAATGTTAATGATGTATGGGAAAGAGTGAAACATGATTGTTGATTGTTATCTATATATAGAAGTACACTAGATGTTATCGGCCAAGCTAATAACTTAAGGGACAATTTTGATTTTCCGACCAAACCTTATATTTGAATGACGTCAGTGTAAATCGTCAGCCAAGTACTTAATCGACGAGACATAATCGACGGCTGACTTTTATTTTCGTCGGTTAAATACTCCACCGACAAATCTCTGGATCTTGGATGCCAGACTTCGTTCATAGGTCGTGAGGCTTATAAGAAAATAAAGAGTAATTACAATAACCACGTATTCACAAGCCTCAAGAATTGATAGATTTTTGGTCTCATTGAGCTTCTTATCAGTGCACAACTCAGTGTCCCAAATCTGCTTGTCTAGAAGCATTTCAGATCATAGACCAGTGACTCTTGCTGATAAGGTGGTTGATTGGGGGCCTAGGCCATTCAGATTCTTAAATGTCTGGTTTGAAGATAAAAGATTTATTCCTATGGTTGAGAAATGCTGGAAGTCTTATAAGGTCATAGATATCCCCTCTTATGTTTTATGGATGAAGTTTAAATTATTAAGGGCTGATCTCAAGTTATGGAATTCTCAAGTCTTTGGGAATTTAGATACTCAAATAGCTCTGCTGACCAAGTCCTTAGATCTCTTTGATACAATTGTGGAATCAAGATCCCTCTCCTCCAGTGAATGCAACAATAGAGGGGCTGTAAAAGTAGAATTAATCCAAAAATATAAGCTGCTCTCCAAACTTTGGAGTCAAAAAGCCAGGAGAAAATGGATCAATGAGGGTGATAGAGGATCTAAATACTTTCATAAAGTAGCCAATTACCAAGGGTCTATGTCTAAAGTATCCCAAATCTTATTTGATGATACCTTTGTTACTGATCCCTCTGAAGTTAAGCAAGCAGCCAAAGATCATTTTCAAAAGAGGTTCACAGCAGAAACCACAGATAGTGTTGACCTCACTACTTTGCCCTTCTCCTCTCTATCCTCAGAACAAAGCATTTGGTTGGAAAGACCCTTCTCAGAGGAGGAAATTCTTCAAGCTATCATGGCTTGTAATGGAGATAAGGCCTCAGGACCAGATGGCTTTACTCTCAAGTTTTTTCAGGTCTGTTGGCTCATCATCAAGGAAGATCTCATGCTTTTTTTCTCCTAATTCTATCAAACAGGTCAACTTGGCAAGGGCTTGAATTCCTCATTTATTACTCTCATCCCAAAAAATAAAGCTCCAATTACCTTTGATGAGTTTAGGCCAATCAGTCTAATGGGAGGGCCTTATAAAATCCTCTCTAAATTATTGTCTCTCAGACTAAGTGTGGTTATAAGTACCTTAGTTAGAGATGAGAAAACTGGATTTATCAAGGGAAGGCAAATTATTGATGGCATATTAGTAGCTTCAGAGATAGTTCATTATATCAAACAGGCAAAGATCAAGGCAATCATCTTCAAAGTTGACTTTGAGAAGGCTTTTGATAAAGTTAGCTGGTATTATATTCTCAATCTATTGACCAGGATAGGCTTTGGTATATTTTGGAGATTGTGGATGATTTCTTGTTTCAAAGCAAGCATTTCAGTCTTGGTAAATGGCTCTCCTAGCCTTGATTTCAATATGGGTAGAGGTCTAAGGCAAGGATGTGCACTCTCCCCTTTGCTATTTGTACTTGTAGTTGAGGGTCTAAACCAATTAATGAAGGCAGGGCTGCAACAAAACTTATTTCAAGGAGTCCAAATACAAGCTCAAGGGCCATCCATTTCTCGTCTGCAATTTGCAGATGATGCAATCTTCTTTGTCCAGGCATCCATTGAAAATGCTCTTACTCTAAAAGACACACTGTCAATGTTTCATCTAGCATCTGGACTCAAAGTGAATTATGACAAATCTCTAGTACTCCCCTTGAATCTATCAGAAGAAGAAAGTGAGGCAATTATGCAGATTTTACCTTGTGAAGAAGGAGTCCTCCCTATTATCTATCTTGGCTTTCCTCTGGGAGCTAATCCTAAAAGAATATCTACTTGGGATCCAATTATTGAAAATTCAAGGCTGCCTTGGGACTTTGGCAAGCAAAGTTGTTATCATTTGGGGGAAGAATAACCCTTTCTTAAAAGTACATTAGGAGCCCTGCCTCTATACTTTTTCTCTGTGTTAAAGGCTCCCAAAGCTGTGATCAAAGCTATGATTAGCTGGCAAAGAAGATTTCTGTGGCATGGTAAAGCTTCAGCTAAGGCCTTTTGTAAAGTTAGTTGGAAACAAGTGTGCAAGCCCAAGTCTGAAGGAGGTCTAGGAATAAGGGATTTATCTTTGATTAATTCAGCTTTATTGGCAAAATGGTGGTGGAGGTTTGCCTTAGAAAGGAAATCACTATGGAAATTGGTCATCTGTGGAAAGTATGGGTGGAATGCTCAGGAATGGGATCTAGGACATTTTCCAGAAGTTGGAGCTGCTAGTTTTATGAAACATATATTAGACCTCAATTCAGATTATCATTTTGCTGAATTATTTGGGGCTTCTGGGCTGACTTGGAATATGGAATCAGGTCACAGGATCCTCTTCTGGGAAGATAATTGGTGGGGAGAAGTGGCCTTCAAATACCTCTTTCCTAGGCTCTACCTAAAAGCTACATCAAAAAGGATGTTGGTTGCAGAAGCAAAAGTTGAAGATGGTTGGGATTTAAGACTCAGATCAACTCCTAGGGGTAGGGCTGAAGATGAATGGGTCATTCTGAGTAATATTTTGACAAATGTTCATTTATCTGATATAGAAGATAAGCTCTGTTGGGTTTGGGATGAAAAAGGCTTCACGGTGAGTAAACTATATTCAAAGCTACAGCATTTTGGAAATAGCACTTCAGTAGCTCAATCTTAGTCCAAATTTCTCTGGTCTGTTTCAATCCCTCCTAAGATCATAGCTTTCTGTTGGCTAGCATGCCTTGATTCAATCCCTACTAAGTGTTTTCTGGAGAAAAGAGGGATGCCCTTATTGTTGGATCAAATGACTTGTCATATTTGTAATTGGGATGTTGAAGACACAGATCATGCCCTCCTACATTGTCCAAAAGCATGGCTGGTGTGGTGTTTGGTGTTAAAGTGGTGGGGAGCTAGTTGGGCAATTGCAGGTTCAATGAAAGATTTGATGGCTTCTTGGGTCTCCATTCTTCCCTCTAAATACAAAAAGACTTGGCTCAAAGTTATTCAAATTAGTGCCTGGCAGATCTGGTTAGCTAGGAACTCAGCATTCTTCAAAGGGGAAGATCTCACTGCTGAGGAAATCTTTACAAAGGTGCTACATCAAACTTATAGTTTGGAATGGGAAAATCAATAAACCTATGGTTCCTTCTTTTCCTTCCAAAGTTGGAGAGCAGCTCCAAGGTCCTATTGCTTCTCTAAGAGGGGACCGCTTCCTGCTCTGGTGCATTGATGGGTTTTGGGGTTTGGGGAGGGTTTGGGGTGGTTTGGGTGAGCTTTGGTAAGGTTGGTAAGGTCTTCTTTTTTTTCTCTTCTTCTGTTCTTATGTGTGGGTAGGTAGTCTTTTCTCTCCCCCTTCTTTTGTTGCTGGTTTTTTAGTGTGGGTTAGCTTCCCTTTAGGTTTGAGTGCTTCTTTTTTTGTTTTTCTTCCTCCCCCTCCCCTTGCTGGTTTTGGCTTTTTTGCAGATCCTGTTCTGTGTTCCTTGGCTGCCACTCTCAGTCTCTGAGGCTTTCCTGTAGCCCAAGCCAGGTGGTTTTGGGTTTCTTGCGGCCCAAGCTACCTCTGCTGCTCCAAATCTCCTCCATTTTCAACACTTTGGCTGCTGGTTCCCATCTTGTTGATATCTGTTGCTGAAAAGTCTAGCTTTACTTTTGGGTTGTTGTGCTTAAGCGATGCAGCTCCTGTTTTAGCATTGCATCTATCAGTTTTAAGCAAACAATATAGGCAAGTCTCGTTTATACTGGTTGCCGTTGGGTTTTTGTTGAGCAGTTGCTGCAGCTGTGGTACGTGGCCTCCAAGCCAACTTCTACAACACTAAGTGGCCCAGTTCCTTATAAGTTGGGTGGGGTTTTGGTATTGTTGTTAGCTGTCATTTTATGCAGAAGGATCTCTGCATCTGCAAGTCCTGATCGAAGAGGTTGCTGATTTGGGTTGCTGCTGCTGTTGCGTTGCGTGGCCCCCAAGTCATCTAGTATAAGTTTAATTGTTTGGTTCCAAAACATCGGGGTGGGTTCTTGTAATGTTGCTTGCTGTTAGGTTTGGTACTTTGGGTTTGGGTTTTGTTGTTGTTCTTGGTTAACATCTGTAACATCTTACCTCTCATAAGAGGTTTAATCTAAATATGCTATTGCTGATAAAAAAAAAATAACCACGTAGAAATAGAGGTATGTTTGTTATAGACTAATTCAAAATCTAACTCCAAGAGGAATAAGAGTAACTCTATTTACTTGGTTCCTAACAAATAGAAACTGATTGGTAGTGAAAATAGTTGACGATCTTGTTTGATTAATCATCCGAAATGAACGTCCAGATTCGGCAATAAACAGGGACATTGAATACAAGTCCATGATCATACCCAGAAGTGGCATTAAACGATACCTTCAACCCCTTACATATGAAAGGCTTGGAATAATGTCCCTTGGCAGACCACGCCGTCATCATAGTCATATCGAATGTAACGGCATCGTCTCGTATCTGATCAGCCACAATGTTCTTCGCCACCCAATTCTTCACCCGTCGCGTCGCGGTCACATTGATCGGGGACGATGAGCGTTGCTGGGCACGAATTCGAAACGGAACGGCCGCAGCCGCCACTACCAGAGGCTCTCTGTGATATAGGACGGTGATCTCAACTTTGTCCACTAGCTGTCTCAACTTCCAGTTATCGTTGCTTATGCTCAATGTCACGTTCCAAGTGGCGGTTATCGAGGAGGGGTAGTTTGGGGAATTGGAAATGTTCAAGCCCAAGGACGAGACTGAGAGAGAGTCGATTTGGACGGTGATGTACATTGGAAAAGAGTCGTTGAGATCCAACAGAACCGTGAGGCTCAAGATTCCCAATAGAGTTAGGAAGGCCAAATGGACTTTGCAGCACCGTCTGTTTTTTCTCGTGTTCTCGCTTATTGTATATGTCGGCCGCTCGATGAGGGGAGTAACGATCGATTTTGAGTCGGTGGGTTTTCCATCTGCAAAGCTTAGAGATGATTTTAGGTTCTGAGTTGTTTATATAGAAACAACACTTGATTAATTGAATTTAAGTTAAAACAAATCGAATAATATTAAAATCATTTTGGAGAAGATTGTGCGGAGATCATTTGAACGTTTCTTAATCGTTTATATTTTCATAAACTTACAGATGATTAAAATACACGATAATTTAAAAGCAAGAAAATAATTTTCAATTTTCCGCGTGTTAAGTTTTTTATGGTAGATTTAATTTGACTGTATCAATAGAGTTGGCCGACCTTGGATATTTCAGGCTAACCTCATATATCCATTAAAATACAAATAATTTATTATTCGATCGGTTAATCCTATATATTTACGAGAAAATTTCTCTCGCTATATGTCGAAAGCTTCTTCTAATAAAACCCTAGTCCTAGCCTGTTTATGGAGCTCCCTATACTTATCACCGCAACTGACAAGCTTGCATGTCATGTCCCGTCACCGCCTGGCACCATGTAGTTCTCTGCTATTCCACTTCCCTGCTCTTTATCAGAAATTGGGTCTCCTTTTAAGACTCGATGCCAAAGAAAACTGAAGAAAACCCTAGCCGGGAAAACTTCTCCGTTTCCTCTCCCCCCACCATCCTCCGAGATGCCGTCATCGCCACCATCCACGACGATCGTGGATTTTCTCCGGGGTTCTCTACCCTGCTAGTGAAGCCTCAGAGAGGCCGTCTGGTGAAAGTACCAACCATTTCTTCCTCTTCAAGTAACCCACCGACCGTTGTTCCTATTCTCGGTGAGGTTCTGCCACCTCCACTATACCATGATCCTCTTCGTGGGAAGACACTCATGGTACACATCGAGAGAAGGAATTAGAGGCGCTCATTGACGGGGTTTCAATACCTAATGCGCGCGCGAGTTCCAGTGATCCCATCCTTGCTTACTACGCCTCCGGGCATGACGGGTGCCTAAACCGCAGGAAGATGGGTTATGGTACCGTATTCTCCGATGGACCCATCCACAATAACGCGCCAACAATTTTCCATGATGAGTAAGCTTTGGACTTCAAAGCCTTCCCAAAAGGATGTTTTACTCCGGATCATCACCAATGCAGGAGGAAGGTCCGCGGAGGGTTTGGTAATCAAAGACATAGACCCTGGAGTCTTTGTGTTCTATTTCGAGTCGGAGGAGGATCGTGCATGTGTTCGGGGCAATGAGCCCTGGTGTTTTGATGGGCGTCCGCTCGTACTCAGAGAATTGCCCCCAATGGCTAGGGAACCCCCTACTCTAGATCGCCTACAACTATGGGTTCACGTCCATGGCCTCCCTCCGCTGGTACGGACTTGAGCGATTGTGAAAATGATAGGCTCGGGTCTTGGGATATGTGTCACTGCCCTTGTGATTAATTGGGCCTCTATTGGGGAGGTTCGGTAAAAGCGAGGTTTTGGCATCTCGTGGAGCGTCCCTTGCGCCGGCATCTGCTGTTGCGATTCAAGTCTCGCTCACCTACACAAAGCTACTTGCTTTTGCTTCAACTATGGGTTGATCGGACCTGTCATCCAAGAGTGCGACCGGGAGATGGGTGGTACCCCACGTTTTCACTCATCCATGTTTGAGTACCAGATGGATTAGAACATCAAGCAATACGCGACTGATTGGGGGATTCAGGGGCCTCAGAGCTTACCACCACAAGTCAGACCTGTATCCCCGAGCATTGTACCTAGGGGCGTCTTGCCTCAAGGAAGGGGCTTAGTTGTATCCCCGAGGAATGTACGTAAAGGTACATGTCCTCGAGTAATCACTCAGGCCGAGAAGGTCGATCCCGGTTGGAAAAACTTATTGGTGAACCCCGAGATGATCAGGCGAGGGCTGGTAAGCATCCTTGGGATGTTAGGTTCCTCTAGCTTCAGTGACTGGCTTCGGGAGGGGTTCCTGGTCAAAGTCATACCTCCTACAATTGATTTAGTTCAAGTTCGGTCGCTTCGCCCCCAGATGTAGCGTGTAGGCACTACCTTGAGCAGGACTTCCAGCTTCTCTTTCCAGCCCCCACCTTTCCTTCCTACCTATGTCGCGTTTCAATACCGTTTATGACGATTATAGTGTTAAAAGAACTATGAACAACTATGTTCTATATCTACTCTTCTTTAGTGGTCAGGGAGTGATTTCCCTGGACCACTCTTTTGTAGTTTTTTGTTTTGATCAGCAAGTTTTTTGATTTTATAAACCGGTTCTTCAAAGGGGAAGAAACCAGTCAAGGGACTAGCCCTCAAAGAGCACAATACCAACATTACAAACAAAACTTGAGCCGCAAGCTAAGAGACTTGAGGCACAAGTAAACCAAGGAGATCAACCTATACATCAAAGCCTAACCCAACCCTTTGCTGCAATACCAAAACCAACAAGTTCCCAAAGCAGTACCCAAGTAGTCTAAACTTCCAAGGCAACTCAAACCCTTTGCTGCTAAAACAGAAACATGCAAAAAAGAATAAACCAGTACAGCTAAATTAGATCTTCAAAACTTCAACAACAAAATCTTCAGCAAGGAGAACAATAATGAGCTTCAACCCTACTGGCCTGTGGAGCCAGAACAAACCCTGTAGGAGAACCAAGGTCGTCCAACAAAAAGACCTTCAGCAGCCAAGTTAAAAATCACCCAAGGAACCCTAAAATTTCCAACAGATCAGTGCAGAAGATCCCAAATACAGCCTTGCAAGAGTGACCAATACAACCAGCAGTACTCCAAAAAAAGCAAGAAAGGTAGAGTACTAGCAATCAACCAGTAGGAAAGGCTAGGCCTTAAAACAAAGGAAACCAAGTGATTGAACTGTACAGAACAAGAGAACGACCAAAGAGACAACCACCACTCAAAGCTAAAAATGGCTACCCTCACACACAAGTGAAACAGAGAAGAAAAAAGAAAAACCTAACAAAATACCCCCCTCACAACAATACAGACACTAGAGAAAGAAACCAAGCTATCCTACCTTACCAAATTAGCTCACCACACTCCCCATACCACCCACCAACCCATCCCAAAACCCCAGTGCTGAGAGGAACCAAAAATACAAGTATCAATGATCAAACCATAACACAGATCTCTTCTTCAAACTGAGACAAAGCTGGGGAGTGTTAATCCAAGCCAGAAAGGAGAAAGAGGATCTAACTTTAAAATTTGCCCACAATAGTTGATAAGAATCATTTTGAATGTGTTGAAAAATTTCTTCAGCAGAAAGGTAGCAATTGTTGAAGACCAAGTTGTTCCTGCTTAACCAAATTCTCCAAATAATAACAGAAAATAGCATAGACCAATACCCTCCCACCTTTCTAGGACCAAGATGATTCCAACCCAAGAACCAGTCCAATATTGAATCAGGCAAGGCAGATGAAATACCCCACCAATGTAAGCAAAGGATCCACACCTGTGAAGAAATCACACAGCCAAGCAGTAAATGGTCAAGCTCTTCTGGCTCTTCTCCACAAAGAGGACACCAAATATTTCCATTGTAGAGACCCCTGGCCAACAAGAAGCATTTTGTTGGGATCCCATTCATGTACACAAGCCAAGCAAAAGCTACCACTTTAGGGGGAAGGATTGGTGCCCATAACAAAGCAGGCCAATCCAAGTCAGGACCTGTGGAATCATCTAATGTTTCATACATCTTTTTAACAGAGAAACCTTTATGATCAACAATCCAGGAAGCAACATCATCCCCACTATTCAGCAATATACCATTGATTAAATCACACAATAAATCGAATTGATCAAACTCCCACCCTCTGAGATCTCTCCTAAACTGCAATATCCAATCACCCTCAAACCAGAAGGAGGAAACCAAATCAGTTTTTTTGTGTACTGAGATGATAAAGCCTCTGGTAGTTAAATTTCAAAGGAGTTTGAAGAGCCCACTTATCATCCCAAAAGCTAACTCTACTACCAGAATTAACCTTCCATTGAATTCCCATTGCTCCAATGGCACTAGCAAACTTTGGACACAGAAGTAATGACTCCACATGACTCAAGAAGCTTTTTCCACTTTGTATCAAGCAATTTGAGAGATTCCAGGTTGTGCTATCCCACCCAAACTTTGCACAAAGGAGTTGTTTCCACAAAGAGTCAGTTTCCAAGGCAAATCTCCACCACCACCTAGCGAATAAAGCTCTATTCATAATATGCAAATTTTTAATTCCCAAACCCCCTTTAGCCTTTGGTCTGCAAATGAGATTCCATCTAACCTTGTGCAAAACCTTTTTAGTAATTGATCCATTCCAAAGAAACTTTCTTTGCCATTTTTCCATTTCCTTAATAACTGATTTTGGGGCTTTATACAATGACATGTAATACAAAGGCAGAGAACTCAAGGAAGATTTGATCAAGGTAATTCTGCCCCCAAAGGATTTAGATTTTGCTTGCCATAGACTTAACTTGCTCTTGAATTTGGAGATGATAGGATCCCAAGTCTTTTTTCTTCTTGGATTAGCACCCATTTGGAAGCCAAGATAGTCAAATGGGAATTCCATAGCAGCACACCCAAGTATCTGAGTGATCTCTTGAATGGAAACAGTTTTAGCATTAAGGATCATCACCTTGGACTTATGAAAATTTATCTTCAATCCTGTAGACTTTTGAAGGCAATTAAGGACATGCTTGAGGTTAATTGCTTGGTGAATACCAGCCTTAATAAAAATTAATGTATCATCTGCAAATTGCAGATGGGAGATCTCAGGGCCTTGATTGTTGCATTGAATACCAGAAAACATATGAGACTGCCTCCCTTTGATCATGAGTTGGTGCAAGCTCTCAGCCAGTAAAGCAAATAATAAAGGAGAGATGGAGCATCCTTGTCTAAGGCCCCTATGTAGTTGGAAATCTTGAGAAGGAGCCCCATTTACCAAAACTGAAGACCAAACTTGCATACACCTTTGCATTCAAGAAATCCAGGTTTGACCAAAACCCATACAGCTGAGGATATTAAGAAGTGTACCCCAGTTAATGTGATCATAAGCCTTCTCAAAGTCCACTTTAAGGATCAGAACTTCCTGCCCTGATTGTTTGATAGAGTGAATCAGCTCTGATGCAATCAAGATGCCATCAAGAATTTGTCTACCAGAAATAAAACCAGATTGCACATCATGCACCAATAAATTCATAACCTTTTTCAACCTAAGAGCCAACACCTTAGAGATGATTTTGTAAATGCTCCCAATGAGACTGATAGGTCTATACTCCTCAAAAATCAGTGGAGAGTTATTTTTGGGGATGAGAGTAATAAAGGAGGAATTTAAACCCTTTCCTAATAAACCACCCTGGAAAAAATGTTGTAAACAAGCAAGAATCTCAGGTTTGATAAATTCCCAACAAGTTTGATGAAACTTCATGGAAAAACCATCAGGTCCAGGGGCCTTGTCTCCATTACAAGCTATGATAGCACTATGAATTTCCAACCCAGTGAAGGGGGTTTCCAAATCCTGTGAAAGGGCTTGAGAAAGAGTTTTGAAAGGGAGGGATGAGAGATCAATGCACACCACTGAAGTATCCTTGAATCTTTCCTCAAAATGAAATTTAGCCGGGCCTTTGATCTGAACAGGATCAGTATAAACAATACCATCAACCAGAATTTGAGAAATTCTCTTCCTAGCTCCATTAAAATTTGCAATAAGATGAAAAATCTTTGAGCATCTATCCCCCTCTTTAGACCACTTATGTCTAGCCTTTTGGCACCACATTTTAGCCTGGATCTTTAGCTTCTGAATCAGTCTAGCCTGAAGTAAGGCCCTGAGAGATAGCTCCTGAGGAGTTAAAACTCTGGATTCTAGTAATTCATCCAACCCCTTGATCTCAAGGGTGATATCTTCAATGTCTTTATCAATTTTCCCAAAAACCTCCAAATTCCAGGTCTTGTAGAAAGTCTTCATAGCTTTTAATTTGTACCAAAGTATGTAGGAGGGAGAACCCTCAGCATGTAATGACTCCCAGAATTGCTTAGAGTGAGCCATAAACTATGGATGAGTGATCCAGGCATTTATAAATTTAAATGGCCTAGGACCCCAATCCAAACTAGCATTGCTAAGAAGTATGGGTTTATGATCTGAAATGGTTCTAGGAAGGAAAAGTTGGGAGAGGCTTGTACACAAGGTAAGAAGCTGTGGAGAAAAAATGAACCTATCCAATCTAGAGCAAGGTTCTAAAAGTCGCTAGGCGCTAGTCGGGTGGCTAGGGCCTTTTGGGGATTAATCATGGATTAAACAGGGATTAATCGGGGATTAACTCAACTAATCGGGAATTAATCGGGTCGACCAACAAGGAAATGGGGCCTAGGCGGGCGCTTAGGCGGAACCTAGTCGGGATTTTTAGAACAATGATCTAGAGGCTCTAGAACTGTGACCAAACCGGGTGTACTTCCCACCACTTAATTGAAGATCAACAATACCCAAATTGTTCAGCAGATTTTGGAAATCATGAATGCTGGATTGAGAGGAGTGGGAGCCTGTTTTTTCAAAAGGATCCAAGATGGCAATAAAATCCCCAGCTAAAATCAAGATACCAGAGCAAGAAGAAGCCTTGAGTGTGATCTTCTCCCAAAGTAAAGCTCTTTCTGATACAACACAAGAGGCATACACATTTATGATTGAAAATTCAGTCTCTTCTGCCAAGAAAAATCCTGACCAATAAATAACATTCTCCTCAATACTGTGAGAGATCATTTGACATTTATCTTTATTCCAAATAGTAAGAATGCCCCTAGATAACCCTGTGGCAGGCAAATATAACAGCTCCCAAGAGAGGTTGAAACCACAACTTCTTAAGAAAAAAATCAGGAACCTTCACCAGCTTTGATTCCTGAATTAAAACCATTTCCACTTGATGTTTATTGCTTAAACTCCTAAGTGCCTTCCTCTTTTGGCTAGAGGAAGCACCCCTCATGTTCCATGAGATAATTCTCATGGAGAATTTAGTCTATGAGTGGGGAGAGAGGGGCAGGAAATGTCCTCTGCTAGACCCTCCTCAACTTCTTCAAGATCACAATATTCATCATCACTGTTAGCTTCCCAATCTACAGTCCGATTAACTTCATTCTCCAAGTTGTCAAATTGCTCCACCACCAGATCATCATCAATATAGGATTTTAACCCTAAAGCTTTGCAAAAGTCCCAAGCTCCAGCACCTCCACTGTTGAACACTTGTAAATTTTGGTCCTCACCATTGGTGTGTGTTTTTTTGGACACCTTTGGTTTAAGAACTTTGGCTCTTGACCTGGTATTATAAGCTATCACTATGTCACTTTTTTTCTTTATAAAATGAGGTCTACTTTGTGTTGCAACTGAACCAGAACCATCAGAGGATGTTGGTCTAAAATTTGAAATATTCCCTCCCTCCAAAATTGGACTTTTAGCAACAGTAGATTGGACCCTGGGACCCAAATCAGAATTTGAAGGGAGAATGGTCCCTTCCACATTAATGTGAGCAACTTCCAAAGAACCTTTTAGATGATCACACTCATCAATCCCATCTACTCCAGGCTGTGCTTGAGTAGCTACTTCAGTAGCATGAATAGTGAAAGTGGTGTCTGAGGTTGAAGCTGGAAGATTTTCCGATGAAACTAAAGCTTGCTTAAAATTTAATCTTGGTGTGCAGAGAGAAGAAGGTGTTTCCTCCACCAGAATACCTGGTTGATCCCCTTGTTGCTTGTCACCTTCCAAAGAATCAGGGACGATAACCTGCAATAAATTCTCATCAGTTGTACCATTAACTTCCTCCTCCACACTCACCAAAACCTCCATTAATGCTTTGTTAACAGAATCAGTCACACCCTGTTCCTTTCCACCTCCTTCTTCAGTAACTGTTACATTAAATTCAGATGACAAAGAGTTCTCAGGCTCCTCTGACTCCGAGGAGGTAGACAACGATTCATAAAGGTGAGGAGAGGTTGTTGGAATGATGGATCCATCAACGGAGTGAATGAGGATTTTATAGTTTATCCCCTCAACCCTCAAACCAGTTTCCTTATAAACCATCAAGTACTCCTGAGAGTGGACAAGGATGTAAGCAGAATCAAAGGAAACCCCAGAGCTAGAGGTTGGATGTGCACAAACAAAGGAACCAAGGTCTGCAGTAACAGCCTGAAAAGTTTCATTGCACCAAGCTAAAATGGGGATTCCAACCAAAGCCACCCAGGTAAACTTGCCACCCTCCCTGCTGAGATGATTTTTGCCACTGATCATACTCATCCAAAAGCTTAACCAACCAAACTCAGCTTCTATAACTTGTTTCTCAACTTCAATATCTGGGAAAAGAACAAGGACAACTCTATTTCCCAAAGATCTGATCTGGATCTCAGCATCTCTTTCCCTTTTAAAATCTTCCATGATAGCTTATGGGGAAACATTTTTGTGTAGAAGTGCCAAATGCCCTCTCAGAATCCATTTCCTGTTCTCTTCCAGCACTATACCTTCAACAAAATCTTCCTCCCTAGTTTCCTCAGCTTCAGGAAACTTGTGTTTCCTCCACCTATTCACCTTGTTTGTAGCAGTGGGAAGTAGCCGAGACTTTCTCCAGCCTTTAATCACAAACAACTTGTATCCCTTCAGAACAAATCCATTGAAAGTTCTCAGCCCATTCTGAAACCCTGAGAGGTTTTTGGTGGCAGGTTGTGGACAAAGATTCTGAGATGATCACCACCCTCACCAGTGTTCGAAGGCAATGATTTTGTCAGGTGACCCTCACCACCAAGCGGAGTGACTATCATAGAACGGAGGCGACCAACTCCCAACCTATACTCACGATCAGAAGAATTCAAACCCTCAAAACCAGGTGGAGGCCCTGTAGCAGAAGAAGAAGCCATGTTACAGTTAAAGCTCTTGTTAGGCTGTGGGAAGCAAACGATGGTTCGATGATCAGATGAAGCTGATCACCCTAAACACTACACAGTCGACGATGATCAATAACCGACCAACTCCATGGAATCAGATCCACAGAACCAAAGAACGCCAAGAACAGAGGAGAGAAACCCACAGTTCATTTTGTACTCTTTTGTAGTTGACTTTTGAGTTTTGATAAAATTTCACCTTTTACTAAAATAATCGTATATATTTACTTGCCAACGGGTGGATGGGAAAGAGCTCACTGCCAAGTTGACTATCGTATGTATTGTTTGAGAGAATTTCAGTTTATTAACTTAAAATTATTCGATTTTCAAATCATTTTTGTTAATTTGAGTTTCTTTTTTGCTATCCTAATTATATAATTTTAGGTATTATATTTGGTATTTTTAAACAATGGGTAGTTCATTATGTGTGACCAAAACTAAAGGATATTGATGAGTGGGGATGACTATGCGTCAAATCTTTTTTTGTATATGCATCAATAAGGGTACAATCCGTTGTAAATGAAGTTTATGTTGTAAAATGTAAATAGATTGGAATCATTGGATTAGATTATATGGAAGGATGAGATTAAAATAGTCATTAATGACATAAATGTAAATATATGGAACTTTAAATCTATTAAGGACATTTTATATGGAATGGGTAAATTTTATTTTATTACTGTAATTTGATTTTATTACGGTTAAAAAATCTGATTTTTTTTAATAAATTTGAAAATATTATTTTTTTAATATTTTACTTTTAGTATGATTTTTTAATATATTCAGCTTTTTAATATTACAAATAATTTATTATAGTAACATGTAGTCAATATTACAGTAATTTATAACTAATATTACAGTAATTTGTAATCAATGTTATAGTAAATTTTCCGTCAAAAAAAATATTATAGTAATTTGTAGTCAATATTACAAATAATTTATTACAGTAATTTGTAGTCAATATTACAGTATTTTATAGCTAATATTACAATACTTTGTAATCTATATTACAGTAATTTATAGTTAATATTACAATAATTCGTAAATAATGTTACAAAACCTTATAGTCAATATTACAGTAAATTGTAAGTAATATTACATGACTGTCAAATTACGATCTTACAGAAGAATCTACACATACAAATTAGTATAACTCAATGTTACAGTTCCATATATACATATGGTAAAAGGATTACAACATACTTATAACCTTGTGACAGTATATATTGGATACTGTTACAGTCATAATTACATAATGTTATAGTATGAAATGACGACATACTACGACATAAAGACATACAACAATACGATTACAACATAATTTTAATCTTACTACAGTATATCATAGTGAATATTACAGTCATACCAATTAGTATAACTCAACATTACATCCCCATATAGTCACGTGGTAAAAATATTACAGCATAGTTATAACCTTGTTACAATATATACTAGATACTGTAACAAGGTTATAACTCGCATTCTTAATACCCAAAATGATAATATAACGTTTGAAAAATACACTTTCAATTTCATACATGATGCTACAGAATTATATACATGATGTTACAACATTTTATCCATAATGTTACAGAACAATTTCATACATGATGTTCGAACATATGCAAAATTTCATAAAAGCAGAATATAGAATAACCCATTAAAAGTTTTAGAATCAAACCAAACGAAGCCATTTGCTGCAAAAACAATATAAACCAAAACAAATCATTTGCTACAAAATATTAGATACCTCCATATATTCACTGTCGGGAACTGATGAACGGACTTAACGGGAATGAGAGGCGGATGGAGACACGGCTTGCCGGAGGTACGTCCGTTCGTCCCAACCTGCTCTCGGACGTCTCTCTTCAACCACCATCTACAACGTTGAGCAAAAGGGGGCGGCGTATATCCATAACTCACCGGCCACGACGACGGCAAGACCTGGCGACAAGGACCTGGGCCAGAACAGCGGCGGCCTCCTTCCTCGAGCATCGGCGGCCCGACATTCTCCTTCTCGCGGCATTACTTCCTAATCTGGATGCAAGGAGAGACGTGACCGGCGGAGGAGCTGCTCGCTCACGGTGGTGCGACAGACTCCATCCCAGCGGTTGTCTGCTGCTCTATCCAAGTTGCTCCCTCTTGTTTGGTTAATGAGAAGAGTACGTATAGGTTAGTTATGGTTAGTGGGTAAAATAAGATAAGTAAAATACCAAAATACCATCCTATATAAATTAATTGTCTAAAATAAAATCCAAGTTCATATAAATTACAAAAATGCCATCCATAATGCTGATAAAATCTAAGCCTTCTATTTTTCTAATCTCATGGCTATAATCTATTTACATATTTTATAGTATAACAACCTATTTACAACGGATTGTGTACTTCAATACCTACTCATAAACACTTTTACCAAATTTTATTTTCAAAATATATTTGTATTTATAAAAATTCAATTTCATTTTTGAAAACAAGTTTTATTTTAATGAATCTATTTTAAAAAATATATAAATTTATTTTTCATGAATTTTTTTTTAAATTACAATTAATTTTAAATTTAGAATTAGAATTTAAAAAAAAACTAAGATTTCAGTGTTCTTCAACGTCTGAGCCCTCTCATCTTCTTCATCAAAAATATGAGCCCTGATCTCCTCTTGTTGGAGTCGTCCAACTTCTCTCCGGTCGAACCCACAACCCCAACCACCAGCACCAGTGGGGCCTAGAGCTAGGCTTGGGGACAAGGTCCACAGCAGGGCCCAAAGCTGATATGGGAAGGCCTAAAGATCCAGGCCCAAGTGCCAGCACAAGACTCGATGTGCTCCGAGTAAATGCCGAGTTCTTGGGTCGAGAAGCCTCGGGACAAACTTCTTTGAGAACTCAAGCGACGTGGATCTCGAGACTCACCAGCGGAGAAGACGAGGGGATGTGGTCAGAGCTGGTCTTCGGTGATGGAGACCGGCCACGGGGAGGAGAGATAACAACCCCAAGGCCCAAGGTCGACCACTCCGACACCTTTGGAATCCGAGGGGGGTACTCATCGTCCAACCTCACTTCTCCATTTCTAAAATCGTCGGGCTCATGTACAGAGTCTCCATCCTCGGAGTCGACGGGCTCGAGCTCGAAGTCGGGGAGAAGGTGAGGCTCGAGACCATCAACCCTAACTGGGAATTTGGAGCCCTCGATTTGAAGCTCTACAGAGAGAACTTCAGGGTCTAAATTGCTAGTGATAATGAGGACAAATGCCTAATCCAGACGAGTGAAGGAGGAGGAGCAAGGATGAACGGAGATAACTTTCCCGGATGTCGAAGCAATGTTGCGAATAGACTCCATAGACCAATCAGATATGGAATTGCGACCAGCGAAACCCATCTGAAGCATTGACCGCCTAAAACCGAGCTCAAGTCTAAGAAGAAATTGAAGAAAAAAGGAGAGAGCTCGAACCAAATTATTGCTTCTGCAGACATGAGGGCCTCGGCTGAGGAGAAGCAGATCAGAAATGCTCTGTTCCCTTGCTCGAGAAGTGAGACTAGGCCAAGAAACGAGAGAGGAAGGTAGGCCTAGTTCGACTTCTTGAGAGCCTGAGCAAGTGAGGGTAGCTCTGATGCTAGTGAAGCAAGGGGTAAGGGAAGGCGAAACAGCCGGACCGACAACAACTTTTTTGAAGGAGCAGTGAGAAGAGGGAATTGGCGAAGGATTGGTCCGAACCGAAGCCGGGGAACGGCAGGCCCCACATTGAGGACCTCTGCAAAAATCAGCAATCCAACGTTCGGAGCCAAACGAGGAGCGGTGGAGAGTAGAGACCACCGCCGACGCCGAGTCGGTCTTGAGCAGGAAAACGAAGCCAAATTTCTTTCCAGAGCTATAGAGGGAGGCCGGGAGAAAACTCTACTGACAAGACTGAGGTCTTTGAAGATAGTAGCAACGATTTCCGGATAACAGTCCAGTGGGAGGTTACAAACGAAAAGGCGAAAAGAGAAGACGGGGAAAGGAGAGCCAGAGGCCGAAGGGATTTGGGGCGGAGGGTCAGGAGGTTCCATTTGGTTTTAGTCGTGGCTTCGAATCCATATTTAGTTAGTATTGTGTACTGTGTATGAATGTTGATGAATTAGATACATAATATCTGATTTAATACCGTATATGTATAATCATGTCATGAAGGCTGTGAAATTACTATGAAGGTTGATATTGCCGCTTGAATAAAAGAAAAGAAGATTTTATGGGAATGTTCTTTGATCATAACCTGTATTCATTGTGGTTGCTTTTAATATTGAATATCAAATAAATTGATTTGCTCTCCAAATTATAAAACAGTGAGATAGTTGCGCTCTTGTGACTAGTCAACCACTATATTTTGTTGTGAAGTGTTGTTAGTTTGATTTAAATAAATGCAGTAGGTTCGTCAGAAAAAGAAAACATGGATATCAATATGTTGCTGCTAAAATTCAGTAGTGTTTGAATCAGGGCATGATGCAAGTTTGCCCAACAACTAGAACAATATTATAAAACTTGCTTGCCAGAGAAGGAGTAACACTAGCCAAAGAAAAGCTTGCCCGAAAACAACACCCATACAAAAGCTTGTCAGAACACAACATGAACAACTAACACAAGCCAAAGAAAACGAACATATGAAGGGTATCATGTAGCAAAAACAGTGTTTCCTAATTGGCAGCTGCGCCAATAAGAGCGTTTTTGATCCAAATCCAAGAGCCCGATATAGGATCTGGGCCATCCTCATTGCCGAGCAGGTAGCAGAGACAACATGTAACGAGAACGATGGCAAAAACAATAAACTGCCACAAATATGTTTTAAGGCCGATGAATGCAACAGTTATCATGGCCTGAGAGAAGCACGATGCCATGACAGCAATGAGTTCCAGCTTATCAGTTGGATCGATGGACTTGGCAACAAAGATTATCATGAACCCCCAGGCAGCGTACGTTAGACAAGGAGCCATGGATTTCAGGATGAAGTGGTGTGCGATTAGGACGGCTAGCATCTTTGTGAAGCCAGCTCCTGCAAACGGCATTAGTAAACAGAGGAGAAAAAGAAGAAGCAGAACTACCACCAGACCCAAAACAAAATATCCTACACCCTCTCCTAAGGAATACGCAAACCAAGCCGTAATAGCAACGCAGAAACCACCGGAGGAAAGAAAGAAAAAGCCGAGCCAGAATGTGACGTAATGTCCTCTTCCAGGTAGCCGGACTCTCTCTTGAGCCCACGCATCTATGCGTTGATTGGCACGAGTAGGCAGCGTTCGAAACCAATTTACAACTCCATTTGCATTCGCGTTGCCATTGCCACCCTCCATCAATGCACCCTCCATCTTACTTGTTGCTTTCGTGTGATAGAAAAAAGAAGAAGAAAAACGTGTGAATTTATAGCCTCTTGAGCTGGATGGTGCACGGTTATTCATTTTGGTTTGATCACTGTTGCGTGTGAACAACAAAACACTTTATACTTCTGGGCTTGCCGCAGTTGCATGTCAGAAGATACAAACGTTGTATCCGATCATCTGCTACGGTTGGGGCCGGCTTTTATCCGATCATCGGACTGCTCACAAACAAGAATCAAACGGTGTGTCCGTGTAAAAGACAAATAAAATAATTATTAAATTTTCTACTTAATGTTGTCTTGTATCCTCTAGATCTAATTGTCAAATCCCAAAGATTTTGGCATTTCATATACTCAAGTCTCAAGTAGACCACTTCCTCACTAGTCACTAGCAAGACCTCCTTTCCAGTCTTTCTCCCCACCTCATGTCATCTTTTCTTAACCCCATCATCCCAACACGCCAGTCTCTTAATTACACCTTTCAACAACCCATTCAATTCCATTGTGATGTTTTCAACGACAACATCTTTTTTCTCTCTTTTTTTTTACTTAATACAAGAAACTTTAGAATCATACTAGATATATTAATGTCGCATACAAATATGATAAAAAATTATTTACTAAAAATCTCGACGCCTTGTTTTCATATTTCCAAATATCTGAAAATGTTTTCGTTGCCGATACAATAACCAATATCTTTCGATGTATCTGATGACACTATCAACCAATGTTGGCAACTACGCCTGCTCTAAGTCTTCCATAAATTATTTTCTTAATGGTTGCAATATGTACACGTTTAACCGGCTCGAAAATAAATACTTAAATTCAAATTTCTCTCATTTCGTTTATATTTTCCCTATTGATGTCTATAAAAAGTAGTATGTTGATTTTATTAAATAAACTAATCGAGTTTGACTTGTTTATTGTTAAGATATATTTGAATAGAGGAGAAATCTAATGAGAATCACTCTTAACATAGGAACTGTGAGAACCAATCCTAGCCACTCTCATTTATAATCCAACACTCATTAAAATGTCACATCATCACCACAATCCAACCTATTTACACGCCACTTTCATCCATTCTCACACAAACAAGGGCATAATTGTAATAGCATGGTGCCATGTGGACAAGTGTCCATTTTTTTTCACCCATTCACTAATTTAATATTTCCCGATTCGTTTGAACTCCGATTAACTTCAAACTTGGGCCAATATTTTTCTTTTTTCAAGGGCTTTAAATCAAGATCAGTCATGAATATATTTTGAAGCACGAAAATAAAAATGTATATCAAGGTGATAAAAACAATGTTGAGCATTGATAAGTCTTCACTAATAAATGTTTTATATCGGAGTACCAAACTAGTGCTAAATGTTGATAAAAAACATGTAATGAGGTGATAAGAAATAAATAATTAGGTGATAAAAATCATGTTCAATTTTGATAATAAGTGTGATACACTAGAGTGTAACGTTGATAAACAAAAAAACGTGTGATGGGGTGATAAAACACACGTAACTTGTCACGCCCCAAATCCGGTGTTGACCGGACTCGAGACGTGACCTGAGTTGAAATAATTAAGAAACATAAATGATAGATAAAGGTTCCAAAATCTCAACAAACTTCGTCAAACGACATAATAGTAAATAGTTTAAAACAACGTGAGTCACAGCTCAACATAAATAGTCAAATAAAGTATGTCCAACATAAGGGACCAACATAACTCTAGTGAGAACCCGAAGAGTCCCAAAGCTCCCTAGCCTCGGCCTCTCTAGACATCTGGTACTCCTGTAAAACAGTTAGAAACCAAAGGGGGTGAGCTGACGCTCAGTAGGAAAAACCTTAATAACTCAACCCTTAAGTTTAAGATGAACTGTCTACGAATGTAACCCGAACGACAGAACGATATAATAAATAAGGAAGGGATAAAGAATCAGAAATAATTACAACAACACAATAGTATCCAAGTGACAGGAATATAACTTGATTTATAATAAATGTTCCAAAAGACGAATAATAGTAAACTGGGAAATATCAGTATCTTGCCAACCCCTTGCTTTCTCAAGCCTCCGATCCGTGGATAGATTCTGGGATCACCTCGGTTCCCATAATCCGATCTACCAGAGTATCCACATCATGTCATATTTTCCCTCGGTCCAGGGGACGCACATGCGTTGGGGCACCGGAAACAATCCCAAATGAGCGCTTATCATCGGGATTCCCAGAAATACCTCCAAAGGACCATATATCATAGGGAACCAAGGTAGTGCTCTATGGGGACGCACATCCTTGGGTGGAACCTTAGTAACCATCTCTCAAGAAGTAACCCCAAATAATATCCCGCAGGATCTACTCCTAATCGGTCTATATCCCGCAGGATCTACCAATAATCAATAAATATCCCGCAGGATCTGCTCATAATCAATCTATATATCCCGCAGGATCTGCCAATAATCAATAATGTCCCGCAGGATCTGTCAATAATTAACCCTCGTAATATCCAATAACCAATGCCCTCAGGCTCCAATACTCAGTCCATGTCTCACTGTATCTGTCCAACTCCAACCACCACAACGGCACGGGATTACCCCCCCCCCCCCCCCCCCCCCGGTGTAGTACCGAACCAAGCAAACAACCAGACAAACCAACAAACGAGCATACATTCAAGAATAAGAATAAAGGAACAAGCATAAATGGGTTACCAATCAACACTCAACCGATCACACCTTCATCACAACCAAGACATCCAATACACTTCATACTTACCGTATACTTACCTGTCGCGAACCAACGGTACATCGATAAGGAAACAGTTGGTTGATCCGGTGAGGAGATCCTCGGGCATGAAGATTCATTCCCAACTCAAATTATTCATTATCAACTCAATGATTGAGTCCGTACTGAATATTCATTAGTTGAGAATCAAAGTGGTAAGGCATACTTATCCTTTTTTTTTATCGGCAAAGCAAATTTTAAATTAAAACCTCTTTAGAGGATAAAAAGGAGTACAAGTATGATCCGAGTACAGATCAAAAACAAAAACCAAACACGTCTTGAAAAGTACCATAATAATGCTAACGAGGCATGAGTGTGAAGGCCCCAGAACCCTAATAAACTAAAGGTTGTCCTTCGAACCACAAGATGAGACGAATTTGAATCTGAAGAATAATGAGCAAGACATTGATAAAAAGTTAGTAGCGTCATACACACAGGAGTACTAGGAATGCATGACTTTGAATCAAGGAGGAGTGTTGGAGTTTGGCCGATTCAAATTATGTAATGGTTAGTGGTGATAACTTAGTAGGTTTTGTAAAGCATGAACAATATTTACATTAAAGCACTAAATAAGTTAGTGATGTAGTGGACCTATTACTAGTATTTGGTAGTTATTATATTTCTTATATAACAATGTAAATATGAGAACCAAAATGAGAAGAGTCATAACAGCTTTCTCACTTTCTGTTCCGTTATATTTTTGTTTTTTTTATCAGCAATTTTTTTTTGTTTTTATAAATCAATTCTTCAAAGAAGAAGAATGGATCAAGGGCATACCCTCCAAATGTTACAAACTAGTCTTTCAAACAACCTTAACTAGACTTGGCTTGCAAGACAAGGCAAGCAAGACAAACATAAACCCTATATTCAACAAAGATCTAACAAGACTTGAGCTACAAGTTAACCACCCAATTTAAACTTCCTACCCTCCTAGGCAAACTTGGCTTGTAAGCCAAGGCACCAAAACTGTTTTAAACCCCCAACCAACGGCTTTACTTGCGATGCACGAACCCAATACAATAGTAAAAAAACAAACTGAATCAACATTTTCTCCCCAGAAAATTACCCCAAAACTTTGAATGAACATAAGACCCTTTCAGCAGCTGTGAAGAGTGAAGTCTGCAGCAGAAAATGGAAGTTGTTCCAAACCAGAAGTGATGCTGAGAAAACACTCCCACCCAATAACAAGGGGGCCAAGTGTACTGCACCAAAACTGCCCCAAGCAAAGAGTCTGTTGCCAAAAAAGTCTTTCAGAACCTATGCTAGTCCAAAAATCCTACAAGACCAGATTGAACCAAGGAAAAAACCACCAACACCAGATGAACCTTATCAACTAAACTCTCCACCTAAACAAAAGACTACCCACACACCAGCAAAGAGGCACAAATAAAAAGAACCCCCACTCAAAGTGTCAGATTAAAAGCCCCCCAAATGTGTCCTACCTCTCCTCTAAAACTCTCACTCACCCCCATCCACCCACCAAAACCTCCCTTACCCAACCCAAAAGTAACAGTAGAGCAGGATCTCTTACAGTAACCTCCTTTTTGATGAGGAGCAAACCCAAGGGTTATTAATCCAGGAGACAAAAGAGAAGGCTTGACCTTCTTTAAAATTAGCCCATAGTAACTGATAAGAGTCATTTTGAATTTGGAGGAAAATATCATGTGGGTAGAGAAACCTGTTGTGAAAACATGCCTGATTTCTGCTTAACCATATCCTCCAAATGACTAGAGAAGTAATCATATTCCAGTTCCTCTTGGTCCTGACTGAGGCCAATTGATTCCAGCTTATAAACCAGCCAAGAATTGTGTCTGATAGAGCAGTTTGTATCCCCCACCCATCCAGGAAATAATACCAGACCAAAGTAGCAATCTTGCAACCTATGAATAGATGATCTAGATCTTCTGGATCTTCAAAACATAAAGGGCACCAGATGTTGCCATTGTATAAACCCCTGGCCAATATGAAGCATTTTGTAGGTACTCCTTGCATACAAACTAACCAGGCAAAAGCAGCCACTTTAGGTGTTAAAATGGGAGCCCAAAGCAAAGCTGGCCATTCCAAAGAAGTATCCCAATTCTCATCTAAAATCTCATACATTTTATGGACAGAGAAACCCTTGTGATCATACACCCAACCAGCTAAATCATTACCCTCTGATAATTGATGAGAGTTAAGAGCATCACACAATAAATGGAACTTATCCTTTTCCCACCCTCTCAAGTCTCTTCTGAATGTTATCTCCCAATTCCCTTCAAACCAGAATGCAGACACCAAAGCCTTTTTATCAATGCATAAATGATATATCATGTTGAACTGGTACTTAAGAGGGGCATCAATCAACCATTTGTCCTCCCAAAAAAAT
The DNA here is from genome assembly GCA_963921825.1 of Erodium maritimum. Lineage (NCBI taxonomy): Eukaryota > Viridiplantae > Streptophyta > Magnoliopsida > Geraniales > Geraniaceae > Erodium > Erodium maritimum. The sequence continues at coordinate 79,220,603 of OY997588.1, read as the reverse complement.
ACCCTATTCCCTGATTTAACAGTCCAAGAGATCCCCACAGCCCCAAAAGTAGAGGAAAATTTAGGGCATAATAGTAATGATTCCACATGTCTGATGAAGCTTTGGTCATTTTGTAAGCAGAAGTCAGATAAATCCCAAGCTCCTATTTCCCACCCAAATTTAGCACACAAGAGTTTCTTCCATAATGAATTAGTTTCTAAAGCAAATCTCCACCACCACCTTGCTAATAAAGCCTTGTTCATGATATGAAGGTTTTTTATGCCCAAACCACCCACTGATTTGGGTCTGCAGATGAGGTTCCACCTTATTTTGTGTAGGACCTTTTTGTTTATTGACCCATTCCATAAAAACCTCCTCTGCCACTTCTCCATTTCAACTATGACACATTTTGGAGCTTTATATAGGGACATATAGAATAAAGGAACTGAACTGAGGGAAGATTTGATGAGTGTAATCCTCCCCCCAAAAGACGTGGCCTTGGCTTGCTAGAGATTCAGCTTTCTTTTGAATTTATTTACCACTGGATCCCAAGTCTTCCTCCTCCTAGGATTGGCTCCCAACTGAAAACCCAAGTAATCAAAGGGAATATCCATTGAAGCACAACCAAAGATTTGAGTGATTTCCTGTATAGATATTGTGGTTGCATTCATAATCAGAACTTTTGATTTCTGATAATTTATCTTTAAACCTGTGGCCTTCTGTAGACAGTTAAGTAAGTGCTTTAGGTTGATTGCCTGTTGTAAACCAGCCTCAATGAATATTAAAGTATCATCAGCAAACTGAAGATGGGATATCTCAGGGCCTTGAGAGTTACATTTGACTCCTGCAAACATATTTGATTTGATCCCTTGACACATAAGTTGGTGTAGGCTCTCAGCCAATAAGGAAAATAATAGGGATAATAGAGAGCATCCTTGTCTAAGGCCTCTCAGTAAAGAAAAATCTTTTGTGGGTGATCCATTGATTAAAACTGAAGACCAAGCTGCAATCCACATTTCCACCCAAGAGATCCATTTGTTTCGAAAGCCCATGGATTTCAGAATATTTAATAAAGTTCCCCAATTAATGTGGTCATAAGCCTTTTCAAAATCTACTTTGAAAATAATCACCTCCTGCCTTGAGGTTTTGATGGAGTGAAGAAGTTCAGATGCAATGAGAATCCCATCCATTATCTGTCTACCTGATATGAAGCCTGACTGTACATCATGTACCAGATGATTCATGACCACTTTGAGTCTGAGAGCTAGCATCTTTGATAGGATTTTGTATACACTACTGATAAGGCTAATGGGCCTAAAATCATCAAAGGTCTTAGGGGAGCCAGACTTGGGGATAAGAGTGATAAAAGAAGAATTTAACCCCTTTCCTAAGGCCTCTCCATGGAAACAATGCTCCATACAAGCCATGATATCAAATTTTGTGAATTCCCAACACTTTTGATGAAATTTCATTGAGAATCCATCAGGACCAGGGGCTTTGTCCCCATTGCATAATTTAATTGCTGCAAGCACTTCAACCTCAGTAAAAGGTGTTTCCAAAGCCAAAGACTGTGTAGAGGATAGGACATTAAATGGGAGAGATTCAAGCTTAATACAAACTGAATTATTCTCCAAGAACCTCTCTTAGAAATGTTTTTTGGCCCAATGTTTTATCTCAGCTGGTTTTCTATAATATACCCCATCAACCATAATTTCTGAAATTCTTTTTCTAGTCCCATTGAAGTTTGCCACCAAGTGAAAAAACTTAGAGCACCTGTCCCCTTCCTTGGACCATTTGTGCCTTGCTTTTTGACACCATATCTTTGACTGAACTTTTAGTTTTTGAATAAGCTGAGCTTTGTGCAGAGCTCTCTGAGAGATTTCATGTGGGAGAAGATCTCTAACATCAAGAATAGTGTCCAGTGCCTTGATCTCCAAAGTTAGAGATTCAATATCATTTTCCACCCAACCAAAGACCTCAGAGTTCCACTTCCTGTAAAAACCTTTTAGAGCCTTTAGTTTATACCACAGCTTGTAGGATGCTGACCCATGCACCACAATAGATTCCCAAAATAATTTAGATTGAGTAAAGAACTGAGGGTGATCAATCCAAGCATTAATAAATTTAAAAGGCCTAGGCCCCCAGTCAATCCTTGGGTTACTGAGGATGATGGGCTTGTGATCTGAGATGGATCTAGGCAACCCTTCTTGGATTAGACATGAGCAGATTGTTAAAACCTGAGGAGAAATTAGAAACCTATCCAGTCTTGAGGCTGAAGAGTTGGGGCCAAACCAAGAAAATTTACCACCAATGAGTTGGAGATCAATGATACCAAGGTTGTCCAGCAGCTTTTGAAAATATCTGGAGCTCTTTGGAGAAAAATTGGAACCTGTTTTCTCACTAGGATCAAGTATAGCATTAAAATCTCCAGCTATCATCAAAGGATTAGTACACTGAAGAGCCTTAACTTCAATATCTTTCCACAAAATGTCTCTAGCTGGTATTGAGCAAGGAGCATAAACATTTATGACTGTGAATGAAGAGTTCTCCTCAGTAAAAAAACCAGACCAATAAATAGCATGCTTATCAATCAAGGAGGATTGCACTTGACAAAAGTCTTTGTTCCATAGAGTAATGATACCACCAGAATTACCAATGGCTAGGGCAACCAACACCTCCCAAACCTGAGAGAATCCACAGCTAGAGATGAAGTAAACTGGTGACTCCTCCAATTTTGATTCTTAAGCATCACCACTTGTTTTTTGGAGCACAAATTTCTAAGAGCCCTCCTCTTTTGTGTTGAGGAGGCACCCCTCATGTTCCATGAGATAATTCTCATGGAGAAGCAAGCCTCAAAGTAGAGATAGAGGGGCAGGATTCCTCAACTGCTACACCCTTATCCAGATCCTTTCATAGTTTCTTACAGGTCACCCTTTAATTCAGTGGTGGCGGAAAGAATATTTAACCGAGTCTTGATGATATTTCAAACATGAATTATTTTCTTAATGGTTGCAATAAGTCGAGGTTTACAACCTGAGAGAAATACGATTATGACCGACAAGGTGGACTGGAGGAGAAGATAAAGAGTATTTCTTAATGATTGCAAAGAGTGTGGAGGCATCTGTGGTTTATACAACCAAGCAACCCAGCGTATCCTTCTGACAAACTACATCTAGGCCCGGCGCATAAGAGAAATTTTAGCTTGGATTCAGGAACCGAACCTCTCCAAAAAGGTAATCCAAAGTGATGTTTTTTGAAGGCTCAAAGGTCGTCCCAACTAGATTCCGATTGTTATGAATGCTCCTCTCAACGTTCGACTTATGGAAATGGTCTCGGATGAATTAGTTTGCAAGGCTGTTTTCGTGATGGGAATAAAGAAGTCCCATGGACCAGATGACCTCATCTTTTTTTCTACCAACATTTCTCAAACACCGTCAGGGAGGAAGTCAAAATATTTTTCAGGGAGGTGGTCGTTACCCAATTCAATCCTCTGTCCATCAACAAGACCATCCTCGTCCTCATTCCTAAAGCTCCATCCTCGACCCAAGTAACAAAATTTCACCCCATAGCCTATGTGAAATATACTCTTTAAAGTATCTCCAAAATACTCGGATAAAGGTGAAACTTTTTCTATGGAATTATCTCAAAGACTCAATGTGCATTTTTTTCCAGGTTGGGCCATCTAGGATAACATCATATTTTCCTTTACGGGTATCATTTCCCCTAAAAGTAAGAAACAGGGCAAAGCCTGTCACATGGCCTTGAAATTGGATATGAGTAACGTATACAACCGTGTCGACTGATCTTGGGACTACCATGAATCTCTACGACTTGACAAATCCTTACCAATGAAAAGGGTGTTGTGAGCAGTCGTCCACGTCATGTGCTACCCAATGAATCTTTCCTCACTAATACAATAGGGCTCAACCCAATGTTCACATGAAAGAGCATTTTTGAAGCTCATGACCTCACCAACAGAAAGGCATGCCGCTCAATTGACCGGGTACAAGCACTCTAATTCTTTTCTTCTCATGACTCCAAGGGACGACCTTATGGTTCACACTCAGCTCCAATTCTTGAAGGTCGTATGGTTAATTCTGTAATGGTTAATAGGCAAATGAGGTTGGGTGTTGACCACCTAAATTTTTTGAGGAAATGGATCAATGGTAAATGAACATCTTTGGATCCCTAATCCCTGATAAACTTCTCAACAGTTACTAACATATCATGTAACTCTTATTTGGTCTTGTCCATATGTTGCATGTGATAGTTCATGATGAACCCAACATATGTGCGAGGAAGGGAGCGCAGAACCATATCTGTTTCCATCGCCTTCTGTTGACAACTTGCAGGATCGAAGTTCATTAAAGACATTGTATCTTACAATACGTGCCCTTTCTTTGAACATAGTACTTATCATGCCCATCATTTCATAAGGGTCATGAGACTACACCATAAACTGGTCCAGGGGCTCACTCTCCATACAACCCAACATAATACACGCCACATCGATGTAATCATTAAGGTGCTATTGGTATGCATCCTTAACGCCCCTTGGTGCATTATTAGCTGGCTTCTCAGGGATAGCCTTGTAAGGACTTACTCTTTGTATCCGTACTTGAGGACTATCCTCAAATTTCTATCTCAGTCAAGATAGTTTGTCCCAATTAGCTTGACCTTGTCATGAATGGTTTTCAACGACAAACTACTACTGTTCGCTCAAGTACTTGTCATCTGATCTACACGACAAACGAATTTAATTAGTAAACTAAATAAATTTTATGAAGATCGAGTTTAAACACCAACCATTTGATTCTAAACTTTTAGAATCTAAAACCAAAATCCTTTATTCACTCGATTAAGCTGAACAGAGGCTCACTACTTAATCGAGCTATGTATGTAGGATCCCATCCAATCACATCCAATGTGACTCTTGGCTAGGGTATGTGTATATGTACACAAATTACCCTATCTGATACCTTAGCTCAACCCTGGTTGAGACTCGTAGTCGGGTCCATAAATTTCCAACGATGGCCAGACAATATGTAGGTGCTCTGCTAAGGTGCACGACACTGACATATGTCTTCCAAACTTATTACCCTGCTTTCTTATGGATGCTCCGCTAAGGCGCACGACACCCATATGAAGGGGAGGTAGTAAGGTGCAGAAATTGGGTGGTATCTAACATGACGCGAATTTACTTGTCCAATTGTGTTTAAAACTATTAGGCATATCCTAGATACGACGAGCTCATCAACTACATAATCAATGTAATGATGCCTCCAATTACATCTAATGTAATTCTTCTTTTGAACCTGTCAACTACATCCAATGTAAAGAGGGTTCTAAGGGCTCACATAACAAGGATCAAAAATAAATTTTATTTTTGCATGTGAGGTGATATGCTCGAAATATAAAGTTAAGCATGCGATTCTAACATAAATTTAGAATTACTAATGCAAAAATAAACAAAGCATAAAGCGATAAACGTGCACATAATAGCCCCCTTAAACTAACTTGCACTCTCTTCTTGAGCTCCATCGACTCCAAGCCGATGCCAAAACCCGAAAGCCACCATTTAATCTTTATCACCATTTCTTTCTTAAGAAAAATATTACAATTAAATAGACGAGTCGCATGTCAGGAAATAATAATTATTAAAAATGAGTGGTACGACGACCACACCTCAAAATATAATTACACGTTATTTCTAACCATTTGTATATTGTGTAAAAACGACAGATAATTAAAACGATCTCGGGGCTATTATAGGCATCATGCCACCATCACATCACAAAAGATGTTATCATTCAAGCATGTTATCACACAACATGATAATTTCCGGTTTTAAATAATCGCCAAGTTTATAAAAAATTTAATGCTCGGTTTATCGAAACCGTTCAAAAATGAAACTTTTAAACGATTGATTTTTTGAGTTCGTCAAGACGGTTCTAAACTCGTCATGATTAACTAAACGGTTTGGCCCCAACGTTCTGACCATCCAATGGTCACGACTCAGAGTAGCTCCGTCCAACGGAGCCCCGTTCGGTCACGGGTTTGGCTCTCCAAGAGTCACGCTCTCGTGACCCGAAAAATAAAATATTTTTTCAAAAATTTCGGGTTTTAATAATCTTTCAAAATTACATATTTAATGGAAACAAAAAAATAAGTAAGAATCTAAATCTTGTTATCAAACAACATGCAAACACTCAAGAAAACCCGAAACTACAAGCAAAGTCTTGTGAATCCCGGAGGTAGCACGACACTGATACCACTATTGGGACTCGATGGAGGGTATAGAACATGCAATCGCAGTGGAAGAAAATAAATCGAGACCATTCATAAATAACTATCACGATTAGATTCACAAAACAAATCGAAATCACAATTTCTTACCAAATCAAGAACACCAGGTAAGGAATGATATGGTTCGAGTCTCCAAGACGCCTACGTATCCTCATAGGAATCAAAGTCATGTAATTCTTATCAAGAGGACTCAAGAACACAAGAAATAAAGGAGAGAGGAGTCGTGGCCGAAATTACAAGGGAGAGAGGATGGAGTTCTTCTTCTTCTTTTGTATGTTGTGTGTATTATGTTGATAAGTATGACTTTTATGTCATTTAATCCATTAAAATAATAAAATATTAGTATATTAGGATAAGGATGGTGTAAAGTAGTATTAGTTAATTAGAGAGCTGGTAGATTGTGGGTCCAATCTTATCACCTACTAACTAACTTAACTAATTAGTTAGAACCATTTAATTAAGTCTTAACTAATTGGTTCCTTTGCCCTTTGGTGGCATTGGCCACCCATGGGCCTCGCAAGTGATGGCTCTTGGCCATTCCCGATGAGGTCCCGTGACGTCCTCACCGCCTCCATGCCTTCCATCCCTGATATGTCCAACATTATCCGATGAGATCGTTCCCAAGACTTTCGGTCTTGTCTCGATCCGCAAAGTCCTAATTACTTAAGGGCACATGTGTCACGCCCCAAATCCGGTTCTTGCCCGGACTCGAGGCATGACTAGTGACATAAGAGTAAAGGAGATAACACTTTAAAACAAGTTCCGGAAAATTTCAATAAACAACTATAATCCAACAAAACGTAGTTCAATCATGAAATAACCCTCAAGGGGTGTAATAATAATAATCTCCACAGTTTGGTTCAAAACATAAAAGTAAAGTCCGAAGCCTCTAACAAGTACCCCGCCGAGAAGCGCCCAAGCTTCTACTCCTCAATCAAGCCTGTAGACACAACAGTGAAACATAGGGGTGAGCTCACGCTCAGTAGGGAAAACGCATAACAAGTGAACCTTAAACTCCAAAGAACCAACGGAATGCCCACAAGATCCATAAATCCCCGATACAGTCCACAAGGTAATTCAAAACATCACAAGTAAATTCATTAATAAAGTTAACATGTAGCTCTTAACTATCCGAGACAATAGATAAACAAAAAAATGCCGTGGCACATGAGGCCACCACCCTCCGATCCATGTCTTACGTGTCCTCTCGGATTTTCCCTCTAATCCGGAGGAGACGCATATCATTGAGACTATCGGAAACACCCTTCAGGGCACATATCATCGGAAGTCTCAGAAACGTCTCCAAGGGATTTTAGATCATTGGGAACCCAGGGCCATACTCCCATAGGAAGCGCACACGTGGGCAATTTAATGATAAACAGTTAATGAATGAATAACGCACTCAACCGAAATATGAAGTAATACAAGCTCAACTACCACCAATCCAAGTCCACACACGGCTCAACCATCACCAATTCACCACAACACATAGTACACAAATCACGCAACCATAGCACACCCAACACACCATTCCAACTTACCGTTCACTTACCAGTTTCGAACCACCGGGGCATCGATCACCTGATTGCACCGCTCGGTACAACCAGTCATACTCGATACCCCCAATAACCAACCAGGTAAAACAAGTAATCATTCGAATACAATCAACGAGCAAATACGAGTATGATCAACAAAATCATCAAGCCTTCAAAGTAGCATTCAAGCATGCAATTCCACTAGTTTCATTAGACTCTTTAGCCTATCCACTAAGCAATCAACAACCAAGCATGTGATCCTATCACGCAACTAATCCGAGGGATTTGCCAAGGCTCCTCTACCAGACAATCATATCCCAAGTATTGAAAGCGAATTACACTAGTGATTGGCATCCTAATGGGTCACCACTAGACACTCCGGTTATTAGGAAATGAAGAACGATTATGCTAGTTATTCGCATCCTATATGCATATCTAGGACCTTTTCCAATTTTATTAACCTTGCATGCATACTAAGCATCATAAACGAGAGGTTAAGGCTTTCCCTACCTCAAGGTCCTCCTCTTCAACGCTTTGGTGAAGTCCGGTGATCACCACCTCGCTCTTCCCTCGGGTCTCGGTGTGATCCTCGCTCCTCTAGCTCGATCCCCAAAGTCTTGGACACAAAGAGACAATAATTAGACTCCACTTAAACAGCAAGAAAGACCCCCAAAACCCTTCCAAAGTTCAGCTCAAAACCAAGATGTAAAACCTTCGAAAAACCCCCAAGAAACCCTCATCCTGGTGGGTCACGGACCTGGTCACGGATCCGTGATGGCAACCCTCATGGTCACCGTCACGGAGCCGTGACGAGTGCCGTCACGGACTCCCTCACGGAGCCGTGACGTCGCCCGTCACGGGATCCGTCACGGATCCGTGGCGCACCAGGGCAGATTCGCCCTTCTTCAACCTCCAGCTCCAAAACTCCGAAAAATCACCATCAAACCCAGAAATTTCCCCTTTCCATCCCCCAAACAGTCCAAATCCATCAATACTCCTCTACCCATGGTAGGAATCAATACACAAACAAGTTTTCCAATGATTCATCAAATCAAACCCAGTTCAAAATCTCCAACAACCATTGATTTCTCAACAAAAGCTTCACCAAACTCTTCACCAACACCATCTCCCATCATCTCTACCCAAACCCAACATCATCTAGCAACTTTCACCCAAAACCCATGAAAATAGATGAGGAGAAATGAGGATTATAGAGTTCCATTACCTCTAGAATGTGGAGATGCTAGTGTTTTTGAGGGAGGAATGCTAGAGGATGACTCCAAATGACTCCTTCTTCTTTGATTCTCCTTCAAGCTTCCATGAGAGCTCCTCTTCCTTGCCTCTCCTCCAAGTTTCGGCTACACTCACAAAAATGAGTTGAAATTGATTCTCCAATCCAATATAATACCTAGATGTAGGAAAAGACCAAAAGCCCTTGAGCTAGAAACCCATGTAGAAGCTTTTGGGAGGGTAAAAGGGACAATGACTATCCTTTTTCTCTCCTTCAACCACAAAGGGACATGTGTCCACCTAGGTCAATTAAATTTCCAATATAAATTCCAGCACTTTTAAAATTGGAGTTTTAGTCGATATAAAGTCTCGTTTTGACCAAAATTGACTTTATCCAATATTATACTCAAACGAAAGGGTTTTCTCCCCTGAAGCCAACCGTGATAGTGGCTACTTCGTTTGGTTTTCGGAAAAGTCCCGCGTGACTTCCGGAGTCACCGGTTCGACCGGAAGCGGGTCTTACAATCTACCCCCCTTAAGGACATTTCGTCCCCGAAATTAAAAGCAAGGTACCTCAATGTCGAACAGGTGGGGATACTTCACGCGGATCTCATCCTCGTGCTCCCAAGTGGATCCTGCTCCCTGATGTCCCCACTGTACTAGTACCAACGGAATCGTCTTGTTCCGCAGGATCTTCTCCTTCGTACCCAAAATCTCAACGGGCTGCTCCTCAAAGGTGACATCATCTGGTATCTCGATGTCTGACCACTCAATGATGTGCGAAGGGTCTGCTATGTACTTCCGCAGTTGGGACACGTGGAAAACGTTATGCACGTTCCCAAGCTGCGGTGGCAAGGTCAACTGGTAAGCTACAGCTCCAATCTTCTCTAACACATCAAATGGCCCGATGTAACGCGGTGCCAGCTTGCCCCCGCTGCGGTTAAACCGCACAAGACCCTTCTTCGGTCTCACCCTCAGAAACACGTGCTCACCGACCATGAACTCAAGTGGTCTACGACGCCTGTCTGCGTAGCTCTTCTGTCGACTCTGTGCAGTCTTTAGCCGCTCTCTAATCAAAGTGACCTTCTCGGTCGTCTCCCTGATCATGTCTGGTCCAAGTACGCTCCGGTCTCCAACCTCAGCCCAACACACCGGCGATCTGCAAGGTCTGCCATACAAGGCCTCAAATGGCGCCATACCGATACTAGACTGGTAACTGTTGTTGTAGGCAAACTCTGCCAACGGCAAATGATCCTCCCATGACCCCTGAAAGTCAAGCACACACGCCCGAAGCATGTCCTCTAGAATCTGAATGGTGCGCTCTGACTGTCCATCTGTCTCAGGGTGGTAAGCTGTACTCAACAGTACCTCAGTGCCCAAGGCCTTCTGTAGACTCTTCCAGAACCTGGATGTGAAACGGGGATCTCTATCCGATACCACTGATACTGGTACACCGTGCAGACGAATAATCTCTCTGACATACAAGCGAGCCAACATGTCCACAGAATCAGTCATCCTCATACCCAAAAAGTGGGCCGACTTGGTCAGTCGATCAACCACCACCCAAACAGCGTCATGCCCCTTCGACGATCTGGGCAATCCACACACGAAATCCATAGTCACGTGCTCCCACTTCCAATCAGCGATCGGTAAAGGCTGTAGCAAGCCTGCGGGACGCATATGCTCGGCCTTTACCTGTTGGCAGGTAAGGCATCTAGAAACGAAATCTGCAACTGCCCCACGCATCCCACTCCACCAAAACTGCCGCCGCATGTCTCTATACATCTTGTTGCCACCGGGGTGCACAACTAGACGGGAGTGGTGGCACTCACGCAACACAGTGTCTCTGCACTCACTGGGTACAAACAGTCGTCCTCTAAAGCGGATACCCTGATCGGTGCCCATCTCCCAACCCTCAAGCTCGACTCCATCCATCAACCTCTGCCGAATCCCTGCTGTCTCAGCGTCCTCAGTCTGTGCCTCTAACACCCGAGTAAAGAGCGTGGGCTGAGCCACTAAGGCACACAAGGCCATGCTCTCTGTGACCTCCTCCAACTCCAGTCTAAATAAGCTCAATTGCTCCAGCATATCCCACTCTCGGACTGCCATACTGGCCACGCAATGGCTAGACTTCCTGCTCAAAGCGTCGGCGACCACGTTCGCCTTGCCCGGATGATAGAGCAACTCAAAGTCATAATCTTCCAGTAGTTCCATCCATCGCCTTTGGCGCATGTTCAGATCACGCTGCGAGAAGATATACTTGAGGCTCTTGTGGTCTAAAAACACCCTGAACTGCTCACCATACAGGTAGTGTCTCCAACTCTTCAACGCAAATACTACCGCTGCTAGCTCGAGATCATGGGTGGGGTAGTTGCGCTCATGCACCTTCAACTGCCTCGAGCCGTAAGCAACCACCTTCCCTCCCTGCATCAGAACACAATCTAGCCCTTCGCCTGAAGCGTCACAATACACGTCATAGCCCACTCCCCGATCTGGAACGATCAACACCGAGGCGGTAGTCAACCGAGCCTTTAGCTCGCAGAAAGAACGCTCACACTCATCCGTCCAAATGTACTCCGCTCCTTTGCGGGTCAAAGCTGTCATAGGTGCGGCAAGGCGAGAGAAATCCTGAACGAAGCGCCGGTAATAGCCCGCCAACCCGAGGAAACTCCGAATCTCAAATACACTGCTAGGCCTCGCCCACTTCGATACTGCCTCAACCTTGGCTGGGTCGACCAAGATGCCCTCCCGAGATACCACGTGACCGAGGAACTTCACCTCTGAGAGCCAAAATTCGCACTTCTCCAGATTGCCGTACAACTGGTGAGTGCGTAAGAGTGTCAAAACGGTCCGTAGGTGCTCCGCGTGCGCCTCCTCACTGGGCGAGTAGATCAAGATGTCATCGACGAAGACTACCACGAACTGGTCTAGATAAGGCCTGAAGATGCCATTCATCAAGTCCATAAAGGCGGCCGGCGCGTTCGTCAAACCGAACGGCATCACCAAAAACTCGAAATGTCCATAACGAGTGCGGAACGCTGTCTTCTCTACGTCCTCAGCTCGGACTCTCAGCTGGTAGTACCCAGATCGAAGGTCGATCTTTGAGAAGTACTTTGCTCCCCTCAGCTGATCGAATAAATCATCAATCCTCGGCATCGGGTAGCGGTTCTTCACTGTCACCCGGTTCAGCTTCCTGTAATCTATACACATCCTCAAGGCTCCACCCTTCTTCTTCACGAAGAGGGCGGGCGCTCCCCACGGAGACACGCTCGGGCGAATGAACCCCTTCTGCTGCAGTTCCTCAAGTTGTCGCTTAAGTTCGACCAACTCGGCTGGCGCGAACCGATACGGCGTCATCGAGATCGGCGCCGTACCCGGGATCAGATCGATCCTGAACTCCACCTCTCGTGCTGGTGGCAAGCCGGATAGTTCCTCCGGAAAGACCTCCGGGAACTCCCGCACTACCCTCGGTAGCTCACTGCTACTCCGTACGGTCTCCGCCTCAGACTCCGTAGTCAATGCGGATAAGAGCACTCCGCTCCTGCTACCCAAAACACACGTGATCACTCTATCACCTGACCTCACTGTCACCTGACGCCGGTAGCAGTCGATCGTCGCTCGGTACCTCGTGAGCCAGTCCATACCCAGAATCACGTCAAAGGTGCTCATGTCAAGAACGAGTAAGTCCTCCAGAAATGGGCAATCTGCCACCCTAATCGCACAGTCTCTGCAAACGGTGCTCAACACCACTGCACCCGTAGCCGGGGTCTCCAAACAAAGGGCCTGACTCAAAGTCTCAACCCGCAAACCCAAAGAAGAAGCAATAGACGAAGAAATGAACGAATGGGAAGCTCCCGTATCAAACAAAAATGAAGTCCACGCATTATAAAGTAAACACGTACCCTGGGTGGTCTCATGGCCGGCGTACGACCTCTCAATCCTGGAATCAGTAACTGCAAAGACTCGGCCCTGTCGTGCCGGCGGTCCTCCTCTAGGTGGTGGGGGAAGGGCCACTCGCTGCTCGGCTCTCGGCTGGTGCCTCTGACTTGCTGCTCCCGCCGCTGGACGCGGAGCTCTCTGCTGCGATGCCTGACGTGGTCTGACAGGGGGCGCAGGGTGAAGCTGAGTCTGCTGGGGCCTCGGTGCAGGCGCTCTGCCAACTATCTCAGGGCACGCCCGGATGAAATGATCAGATCGACCACACATGAAGCAACCTCTCAGCTGTGCTGCCTCAAGACACGCACGCATGAAGTGGTCGGCGCTGCCACAGTGAAAACACCCCCTCGGCGCACTAGGCTGCCTAACTCCGGTCCCCTGGGGACGACCAACATGACGCTCTACAGGTCCAATGCCCCTCGGGCAGTCTCGTGCCAGGTGACCCTGCTGTCCACACTGAGGACACGGCTGTGCCACCGGGGCGGGTCCAACTGACGCGACGGCCCCTGCTCGGCGCATGCCATCCTGCTGAAACTGATGCTGGGAGTGTCCTGCAACTCTCTATCTGCGTCGGTCTCGATGGTCAGACGGCTGCAAAAAGCCACTCGGCCTAGGCCTGGTCTCTCGCACCCTGGTAGTATCTCTGAAATGTCTCTCCATAGCCAAGGCCTGATCCAAGAGTGTGGAGTAATCTGTGGTCCTGAAAGCGATAACTCTGTCGGCTATCGACGGGATGAGCCCGTTCTCAAACCTCCTGCAACGGTCCTCCGCAGTCCGTACCAACTCCGGCGCGAAGCGGGCCAAAGAGGTGAACCTTACTGCATACTCAGAAACACTCAAACCCCTCTGACGCAAATCCAGAAATTGCTGGCGCCGATCATCCCGAATGGAGCGAGGGAAGTACTGCTCCAAGAACAGCCTGCTGAACAACTCAAAATCACTGCCAACCCTCTCCTGCACTGACTGCCACCAGTAGTAGGCCTCTCCCTGAAGTTGAAAAGTGGCGAACGAAACCCTCAGACGCCCCTCCGATACCCTAGAAGTATCGAGGTTGCGGGTAACCCGCTCCAACCAACCAGAAGCCGCCTCGGGGTCAGCTCCCCCAGAGTAGGTCGGCGTACCAAGTCTGCGAAACTCTCGGAGCGACTGGGCCGTGAGACTATCCAACTGTCCTGGCCTCTCTCCAAAATCTGCTGAAGCAACAGGCACGGGCTCGGGTGCCGGTGCGGTAGTCCTCTGCTGAGCGTTCAGGGCTGCTAGCATAGCGCGAACCACCTCCTCGAGATGGGCCGCTTGAGTCGGCTCTGCGACTGGAGATGTCCTGGGTGGCGACCCTGCTGGTCCGCCCTCAAAACGCTGATGCCCTGTGGAAGCAGCATCCTGAGAATCAGCTGTCCCCTCCTGCTCAGTGGCAGGTGCCTGACTCGGACCCCCAACTGGGCGGCTCCGGGTACCTCTATGAACATACGTACGAGCCATGTCGCCTATCCGCCTGCACGGATAACGCACATGTTCAGTACTTAGTTCAACAACGGCTCTCACACGCCACAAGGCCAAACACACACGCGCTTACACAAGTCACCCACAGATACGCCCCTCACCCTAGTAGGTATATATACTCACATAATATAGCACCCAAGTTCGCATCTCTATGCGTCACATAGCAACAACCAGCGATTTAGCAATCAACACGAAGTCCCACAGGAAGGTTAAATCAAACAAAAAAATCCACTCCCACAGGAGGATTCAACCAATCAAAGAAATCCACTCCCAAAGGAGGATTCAATCAATCAAAGAAATCCACTCCTACAGGAGGATTCATTCTCAAGCACACCACACAAACGGCACAACACAATAGGCATACCCCTTGCTCGGGTATCCTTTCATAAGAGGGGTTTAGTACTTAACACAATTCAATTCCAAAAGTCACCCTTAACCTTTTCTTCCCTTCCATGAATTCCCATTTCTTAACTTTTACTCAACCCTTTTTCATGTCGATCTCATGTTGTTACAATCTGATTCAGGCGTCCCCGAACCTCATTGTAACAACTTGACATCAAACATCACGCTTGACTACAGTGGCGCCCCTGAGTCAACCCGTGATGGTGTAAACATTTTAATTCTACTGAAAATTCGGCATGACCCATTCGTATTTCCCTTACCCCCCGCTTAAGCGGGACAACCACCAACACAAATTCACAAGGTACAAGTCCACAGAGTTCTCATGCTCTTTCAAGACATCACACAGTAAAAAAATAATAATAATAAAAAAAAATAACGGAGTTCTCATGCTCCAAAGGTACACAACGCAATCAATAAACGGAGTTCTCGTGCTCCCAATTACTACGGGGTACTCGTGCCCCAAACTCGCCACACACGGGCCTACGGGATTCTCGTGTCCCAAATTCGCCACCTCATCGGGCATAGGGGATACTCGTGTCCCAAAATCGCCACCTCAGCGGGCATAGGGGATACTCGTGTCCCAAAATCAACAATACACCACGCTCGCAACTTATTGAGTCATCAACTCGTAAGCCAGCTTAAGAATGCTCGCAACCTCCCCGAGGCCGGCCAAAGACACCAACCTTAGTACACAGGCTCTCATGGCCACCCAACCACAAACAACCACACGGCTCTCATGGCCACTCAAACCAAAGGCAAGACACGGGTTCGACGACCCACTCATAGTTCTCAAACAATGGGATATGGGGTTCTCATGCCCCACCCAAACTCTCAATAACAGCATACATGGAGTACTCATGCTCCAGCTCAACATTCAATCACAATTCAACACTTGAACAGGACCAAACCACAACTTGAAATTTTTTCGAAGTAATACGTCAAAGGGCAAATACCACTAACTGTTGGCTCACTCTATCATGTATGCATAGCGGGTCGGTCATTGACCGTCAATCCAATTCCGATCTCAACCATTCGGCTTCACCGATCATTAGGGAGAGGATACCAATCAATTAATGCAACATTGTAGTGTGAGGTTCCAATTAAGACAACTCCTTAAGCACTCAAGACTCAAACTTCCTAACTCTACCCGCCTAATTGACTTCGGTCCGAGGTTTGAAAATCAGTTCAAAAGACACCTGTTTCAAATGAAACCAGGCTCTGATACCAAATTGTCACGCCCCAAATCCGGTTCTTGCCCGGACTCGAGGCATGACTAGTGACATAAGAGTAAAGGAGATAACACTTTAAAACAAGTTTCGGAAAATTTCAATAAACAACTATAATCCAACAAAACGTAGTTCAATCATGAAATAACCCTCAAGGGGTGTAATAATAATAATCTCCACAGTTTGGTTCAAAACATAAAAGTAAAGTCCGAAGCCTCTAACAAGTACCCCGCCGAGAAGCGCCCAAGCTTCTACTCCTCAATCAAGCCTGTAGACACAACAGTGAAACATAGGGGTGAGCTCACGCTCAGTAGGGAAAACGCATAACAAGTGAACCTTAAACTCCAAAGAACCAACGGAATGCCCACAAGATCCATAAATCCCCGATACAGTCCACAAGGTAATTCAAAACATCACAAGTAAATTCATTAATAAAGTTAACATGTAGCTCTTAACTATCCGAGACAATAGATAAACAAAAAAATGCCGTGGCACATGAGGCCACCACCCTCCGATCCATGTCTTACGTGTCCTCTCGGATTTTCCCTCTAATCCGGAGGAGACGCATATCATTGAGACTATCGGAAACACCCTTCAGGGCACATATCATCGGAAGTCTCAGAAACGTCTCCAAGGGATTTTAGATCATCGGGAACCCAGGGCCATACTCCCATAGGAAGCGAACACGTGGGCAATTTAATGATAAACAGTTAATGAATGAATAACGCACTCAACCGAAATATGAAGTAATACAAGCTCAACTACCACCAATCCAAGTCCACACACGGCTCAACCATCACCAATTCACCACAACACATAGTACACAAATCACGCAACCATAGCACACCCAACACACCATTCCAACTTACCGTTCACTTACCAGTTTCGAACCACCGGGGCATCGATCACCTGATTGCACCGCTCGGTACAACCAGTCATACTCGATACCCCCAATAACCAACCAGGTAAAACAAGTAATCATTCGAATACAATCAACGAGCAAATACGAGTATGATCAACAAAATCATCAAGCCTTCAAAGTAGCATTCAAGCATGCAATTCCACTAGTTTCATTAGACTCTTTAGCCTATCCACTAAGCAATCAACAACCAAGCATGTGATCCTATCACGCAACTAATCCGAGGGATTTGCCAAGGCTCCTCTACCAGACAATCATATCCCAAGTATTGAAAGCGAATTACACTAGTGATTGGCATCCTAATGGGTCACCACTAGACACTCCGGTTATTAGGAAATGAAGAACGATTATGCTAGTTATTCGCATCCTATATGCATATCTAGGACCTTTTCCAATTTTATTAACCTTGCATGCATACTAAGCATCATAAACGAGAGGTTAAGGCTTTCCCTACCTCAAGGTCCTCCTCTTCAACGCTTTGGTGAAGTCCGGTGATCACCACCTCGCTCTTCCCTCGGGTCTCGGTGTGATCCTCGCTCCTCTAGCTCGATCCCCAAAGTCTTGGACACAAAGAGACAATAATTAGACTCCACTTAAACAGCAAGAAAGACCCCCAAAACCCTTCCAAAGTTCAGCTCAAAACCAAGATGTAAAACCTTCGAAAAACCCCCAAGAAACCCTCATCCTGGTGGGTCACGGACCTGGTCACGGATCCGTGATGGAAACCCTCACGGTCACCGTCACGGAGCCGTGACGAGTGCCGTCACGGACTCCCTCACGGAGCCGTGACGTCGCCCGTCACGGGATCCGTCACGGATCCGTGGCGCACCAGGGCAGATTCGCCCTTCTTCAACCTCCAGCTCCAAAACTCCGAAAAATCACCATCAAACCCAGAAATTTCCCCTTTCCATTCCCCAAACAGTCCAAATCCATCAATACTCCTCTACCCATGGTAGGAATCAATACACAAACAAGTTTTCCAATGATTCATCAAATCAAACCCACTTCAAAATCTCCAACAACCATTGATTTCTCAACAAAAGCTTCACCAAACTCTTCACCAACACCATCTCCCATCATCTCTACCCAAACCCAACATCATCTAGCAACTTTCACCCAAAACCCATGAAAATAGATGAGGAGAAATGAGGATTAGAGAGTTCCATTACCTCTAGAATGTGGAGATGCTAGTGTTTTTGAGGGAGGAATGCTAGAGGATGACTCCAAATGGCTCCTTCTTCTTTGATTCTCCTTCAAGATTCCATGAGAGCTCCTCTTCCTTGCCTCTCCTCCAAGTTTCGGCTACACTCACAAAAATGAGTTGAAATTGATTCTCCAATCCAATATAATACCTAGATGTAGGAAAAGACCAAAAGCCCTTGAGCTAGAAACCCATGTAGAAGCTTTTGGGAGGGTAAAAGGGACAATGACTATCCTTTTTCTCTCCTTCAACCACAAAGGGACATGTGTCCACCTAGGTCAATTAAATTTCCAATATAAATTCCAGCACTTTTAAAATTGGAGTTTTAGTCGATATAAAGTCTCGTTTTGACCAAAATTGACTTTATCCAATATTATACTCAAACGAAAGGGTTTTCTCCCCTGAAGCCAACCGTGATAGTGGCTACTTCGTTTGGTTTTCGGAAAAGTCCCGCGTGACTTCCGGAGTCACCAGTTCGACCGGAAGCGGGTCTTACAACATGATCCATAACCCTATTTTGGACATGTTTTGTTTCAACGTTCTTGTTTGCCCGTTCTCCTCCATAGTGTTATTGAGTTTCATCCTTCAGTTTGACCCTCTTTGTCTTATGCATGTTAGTAGATCAACGTAAAATCCTATTTTACTTGACCCAATATAAGTGCCAACTACGAGACTTAAGAATTGTCTGACACTACATAATGAATCGACTCATGTCGATTCTAACCTTTTTGTCGTTTATATCACTATCCTTTAATCTCTAGATATCTTGATTGAGATAAGGAACAGAACTGTCATACTTAGCATTCTCATTTATTGTTCCTTGATATGTGAGAAAACTGAATGTTTGATACCCGATATCATGTGCATGGCCAAGCTATTCTCTCATCATTCTCGATTAAGCAGCCGAGAACTGATATCTTTCCCATATACCGTAGTATGAGGGATAAATCTCTTAACCGTATTTCATGGCACTGATGCAGTTTATCCCCAAGCCAATCCTAGCCGTTATGGAAGCCCGGTGACAGGAAATGTTAGGCGTAGGTCAAACTTACCTATGAATCGACTCATGTTGTTTGCCGCATAGCAACCACAAACACTCCTTGGTTTAAGTATACATGACAAGCTAGTACATTGAATATGTTCATGACTTGATCTATGGCACATATCTAGATCGGGTCATCCAATAGCATGTCCCACATGATATCTATGATCAGACTCCGGAATCTCATTCCATTGACTAATAGAACGTGAGCCATAAAGAGTCATATTTCATACTAGTCGCTTCTAGTGAAACATTATTGACTAGGGACCCATCAAGCACGATCCATCTCGATCTATGGTTCTACTTCGCATGGTGAACATAGATCAGAACACACGTCGATATATTACTCTAACACATAAGTAATATAAATCCTCTTACTTTTATTGCAAACGATGATATATACATATGGAGATTTGCGATTGAACTACGGACACCAAGACTAACACAAATCACCATTTTCCATAGAGTATTTCTATTGAGGCCAAACCTCCAACACCATTTTATCGAAGAAACAACATTCATCAAAGATAGATTTTTAATTTCCAACCCACCATCCTCTTTTGTGAAATTGACAAGTACAATAGATGTCAAATGAAACATTTTGAGAGCATATAGCCCCTTCCACATATGGCTTAATGAAGAAAATACAATCATCAACTACTTGAAGATGTGTAATAGTAGGACCACAATTCCCCAATTGCACCCCTTGAATAAAAATACATTTATAACTTATCTCCACTGAACACCTAACCCCATTGCTTCTAGTATATTCATAACATAGCTCCAACGAAATTTGTCAAATACTTTTTTAAACTATCAGAATACCATCTAAGATTTGTCTTCACGATATAAAACATGTTTGTTTATCACCAACTAGAATTCTAATTACTACATTAAGTCTAATAGCCAGAAAGTTATAGAGTATTTTGGAACCTCCTCCACCCCCCTCCCCCCATATAAAATTTACAGGTCCATAATCATCAAAAGTTATAAGAGAATCACACTCAGGAAAAAGTTTCATGAAGGATGAATTTAGACCTTTACAAATTTGACTAGTTCAAGGCACATGGTTGAGAAAAGAGATAATATCAAACTTCATAATTGGCCAACAAACTTAGAAGGACTTATGTGTATAAACATTTGTGCCAGTAGCCTGATTGAAAAAGTCTCTCAAACCAATTGTCTTGTTGATGAGAAAGGGAGGAGAAGGAGAGATTACTCTGATTTATAATCTCAGAGGTTGTGGTAGAGAAGCTGGAACTAAAATGATCAACATATGTTTGTTCGATTGAAATAGGATATGAGATAACTGTATCATGAACCAACAGTTGACAAATCTTCTTTCTATATCCATTGAAGTTTTTAATCATGTGAAAGAATATAGAGCCTTTGTCTCCTTTTAAAGATCATCTTTTCCAAGGCTTTTGACTCCACAGTTTAGCAAGGATCTTAATTTTACAATTAGCTAAACCTTTAAGGCACACAATCAGAGCTTTCCTTGGGGGTCAAGATTTCACTTTCAACAATAGAGTCAGTATGATCAATGTATAACCTCAGTGTATTGCTCTGAATGTCCAAAAAAACAAACTCTTTAGGATTCCAGGTCTTGAGTCCCTCTTTAAGGTGCTTTAATTTGTTCCATAGAACATAATGTTGAGGTCCAATAATTTGTAAAGAAGACAAAAAAATTGCACAACCGGTAGGAATCTAGAGTCCTTAATCCAGATATTTAAGAACTTGAAAGGTTTAGGGCCCTAATCGAAAAAGTTTTCAAAAATGAATAATGGCTCTATGATATGATATACATCTTGGAAGATAATATTGTGTGAGGGAACCAAACCAAGCAAGAGGAGACCAGGATCTGATCAATCTTGGAGGCTCTAAAGCCAGGTCCAAACCAAGTATAACAACTACCTATTGTTGGATTTGTGCCCTAGGCCAATCTTGATCTTGGACGACACTATCATTTATTAATACATTGCCACTACTATTATCATTTGTGATGTTAATAGTGTCAATAATCGACTATTTCTAAGAACATTAAGTACGTGACTTGATCGTAAAAGTCTTAGAAGAAAAGGAGCATTATTCTAATGTTACCTAGTCTTATTGATATACTAAGACTAGTATGATGTTGAGTGATGATCATGTTTTACTAACCATTCATATTGGATATAAAGTCCAATCATAAATTCCATTATGAGAATATTGCATAGAGACTGTCATGAGTATTTCTTAGCACCGTAATATGGCTTAAGTCCTTTGACCTTATAGTCATCATGATTTCTATATAGGTGGTTATGTGTCTTGACACAATTCAACGTTGTCTTTAACCGGGCCACAATACATATTGTTGTTGGATACATAATTATCTATGTGAGAAATGTGGTTAACTGATAAGGGATTTGTCCCTCATGTAAAAAAGAGACAGATATCGTTTGGGCCCCTTGATAAGTGAGACTACAGAAATGCATGGCCATGTGAATCGATAATGACTTATCACAATAGCAGTCTACTTAAGATCAAGAAATAGTGATTGAATAAAATAAGGATGACGTCCCTATGCTTTATTTGATCGAGATAGCGATGACAAAGGGATTAAGATATTGACGGTAAAAGGTCAAGTCGGGTTGACGATCATCATACAACTTTGGTAGTCATAATGCCTTGCTAGAGACCAACTATGACATTTGGACGAAATGAGGATTTCAGGCTCACTTCCAAACGTTGTATGAGCCTATAGGGTCAGACACAACAACAAGCCCAAAATCAAAGTGACTTTAGAAGTCAATTAAGTGAATAAAATAATATTATTTTGATATAATATTTATTTATTCATTACTCGTTTTCAATGGCTAATATAATGAGATTATGTTAGACAACTTATATGCAAAAATGACTCTTGAATTTCATAAATTCAAAGAGGTTATTTTTGCATGTACACTACTCATAAAGTGTCTCCACTTGTCAAATTTGGAAGCCCATGTGTTGGCTTTTCGAAATATAAGATAGTGTGATCATGTTTGGGAATATTAAGCATGCAAAACAAGTGCGAAATGTTCTCGAGGTAGAGAAGAAGAAAACGAGAGAGAAACAAGAAGAGTTCTTCCTTGTGTGCTAGCACAAAAGATTTTTGGAATGCTTGTTGGTGTGGATCCTGAAGAGGATAGATTCTTTTGAAAATTGTTGGGTCTCGAGGTAGGGTAGGAGATGAACCAACTCGCAGCAGAATGACGAATAAAACCAAGAGACCATTAAAACCATGAATCAACTACTAAAGATTAATCTTAGCTTAATGGTACTCTGTCGGCCCTAGGAAAACGCGCGCCCACGTGCTCGTGTCACGCCCCAAATCCGGTTATCGCCTGGACCTGAGGCATGACGAGTAAAAGAAGACAATAAAAAGATAAAACAACATTTACTTCCTGAAAATCTCCATTGAGGAAAATAATCCGTTAAACCGAGTTCAAATACGATAACCCTCCAGGGGTGTAATAATAAACCTCAACAAGTTTTGGTTCAATACATTAAGAGGTAAAAAGTACGAAGTCTCTATCATGCACCCACCCTGAGAAGCTCCCGAACTTCTACTCCTCAATCAAGCCTGTAAATACAACAATGAACTCACAGGGGTGAGCTTACGCTCAGTAGGGAAAACACAAAACAAGGTAACCTTAAACTCCAAGAAATCAACGGCAACGTCCGCAAGATCCATAATTCACCAACACAGTCCACAGGATAGTTCAGAAAATTACAAGTGAACATCATCAGTAAAGTCAACACATAACTCGTAACAATCACAAATAAAAGATAACCCGATCAATGTCGTGGCACATGAAGTCACCACCCTCCGATCCACATCTTATGTGTCCTCTCGGATTTTCCCTCCAATCCAGAGGAGACGCATATCATTGAGACTATCGGAAACACCCTTCAGGGCACATATCATCGGAAGTCTCAGAAACGTCTCCAAGGGATTTTAGATCCTCGGGAACCCAGGGCCATACTCCCATAAGGAGCGCACACGTGGGCAATTTAATAATAAGCAGTTAATAATTGAATAACGCACCCAACAGAAATATGAAGTAATACAAGCTCAACGACCACCGATCCAAGTCCACACACGGCTCAACCATCACCAATCCAAATCCACATACGGCGCAACCATTACCAATTCACCACAACACATAGTACACGAATCACGCAACCATAGCACACCAAATACACAATTCCAACTTACCGTTCACTTACCTGTTTCGAACCACCGGGGCATCGATCCCCTGATTGCACCGCTCGGTACAACCAGTCATACTCAATACCCCCAACAACCAATCAAGTAATTCAAGTAATCAACCGAACACAATCAACGAGCAAGTACGAGTATGATCAACTAAATCATAAAGCCTTCAAAAGAGCATTCAAGCATGCAATTTCACTAGTTTCATTAGACTCTTTAGCGTATCCACTAAGCAATCAACAACCAAGCATGTGATCCTATCACGCAACTAATCCGAGGGCTTTGCCAAGGCTCCTCTACCAGACAATCATATCCCAAGTATTGAAAGCGAATTACACTAGTGATTGGCATCCTAATCGGTCACCACTAGACTCTCCGGTTATTAGCAATTGAAAGACGATTAAGCTAGTTATTCGCATCCTATATGCATATCTAGGACCTTTTCCAATTTTATTAACCTCGCATGCATACTAAGCATCAAAAACGAGAGGTTAAGGCTTTCCCTACCTCAAGGTCCTCCTCTGCAACGCTTTGATGAAGTCCGGTGATCACTACTTCGCTCTTCCCTCGGGTCTCGGCGTGATCTTTGCTCTTCTAGCTCGGGTCCAACATCTTCGCTCTCAGGCGAAGTCCCGTCTAGGTTGACACATAAAATGTCCAAATCAATAAGGATAAAAGTCCCAAGTTCCTCTGATTTAATCACAAGTTACCCGTTCCAAAATCTCACCTTGAGTTCGTTAAACCGATTTATTAAATCTGATTTTAAAACGGTTTCCATTAAAGTCCGATTGACCCGGGTCCAAACCCGAACTGGTCCAGACCTGGTCCTGAAGTCCAACTGGGTCCAACTGGGCTGGAGCTTGGTCTGGGCTGAAGGTTGACCTGGGCTGAAGGTCCATCAAATGACAATCTGGCCCAGGGCCCAAATGCTGTTGAGCCCAACTGGCCATAGGGCCTAGTATGCTCACCGGCCCAAGGCCCGTTTGTTCTGCCCATTCTGGTCCGATGAGGTCGGTCGGAGCTGGACGTGACGCCGACGAGAAAAGGTGCTCCGGCGGTCTCCCACGGTGGCAGGTGCGGTGTGATGACGACGAGAGAGACGCGGAGGACGGCGGCGGGTCTACGGCGAACCCGAGGTCGTGGCAGTGGTGGTTCAGGCGAGAACCAAGGCTCTTCCGTCGTCCAGATCTGACGACGGCTCGTCTTCTCCGGCGAGTGGAGTTCGACGGAGCTCGGGTTTTCGACGGCGTGCTCGTCCTTACCCAGCTCGTCCGGCCGGCTGTCTGGCGGTGGCTCACGGAGTAGAGGAGGACGACGAGGGTGTCAGGCGAGTTCGAGCTCGGAGACGTCACACGTTCTCCGGCAAGCTCGCTTCGATTCCGGCCGTGGGAGGTGCGATGGGAGCTCGGAGGTGACGGGGGAAGACTCTGCGCGTCCGGTGGCGTGGCCGGAGAGGGAGGGCGAGCTCAAGGGTCGTCGGCGCCGATCTGGAGAGAGGGGAGACGAAGGGTCGAGGAGGCAGGTGTGAACAGTACCGAAATTAGGGTTTGGCCCCTATTTATAGAGGAGCTTCGGTTCTGGGTTGGGCTTGTAAGCTGGGCTGCTCAGCTGAAGCGAATGGGCCAGAGCTGGCCCAAATCTAAGCTCGGCCCAAACGGCTGCCTCTCTTTTCTTTTCCTTTTTTTTTTATTTTTCCTTCTCAAAAATTTAATTGTTACACTTTCACACCTCGACATTTCAATCTGCACTTTACCACCCTTTTCAACGAAGCGGGTTCTACAATCTACCCCCCTTGAAGAAATTTCGTCCTCGAAATTTAACGTGAACGTACTCCTCTTTGCCCAAAACTTAGGGAACGTTCGATTTCGACTTACCTGAGAGGGAGTCGCGGTGTACCTCCGTAATTCGGAAACAAGAGGGAGTTGCCAGACAACGGTTCTGGCTCTCTCTGAGGACATCAAACGTACAAAAACGTGTGGGGCCAACTGTCCTCCATCGTTGTCGATCCGCTAAGACTCCTTCTTGGGCTCACTCTCAGAACTATCTGATTCCGCGATGAAACTCAGTAGGCCTGCGCCTTTCGTCTGCGTAACTCTTCTGTAGGTTTAACTCGGTCTTTAACCGTTTTCCGTAATTACTCGGCCTTTACCAATTCGTGCTTCACTAGTTCACGCTAGTTACTCAAGAAGCCGTACTTGGCTGTGAGCAACATCCTTCCCCACAGTTCGTAGTTTCAACAAGCGGCCCTAACTCAAGAACTGCTGATGCATCCAACATGTCAATTAACACTCGAATCGTAAGGATTACCAGATGGCGGTATGGCATTCTATACCGGAATCCTACCTTGGTATAGACGTCGCACTGACGCACTCTACGTCGGTCTGGATATTCTATACCGGAGCCTCTCGTCGGTCATAGACCTCGTGTCGAAACATATCGTAAGGCGAACTGTAGTAGGAGTTCATACGTAAACATGACCACTCTGTTTCCTTCTTAGTAACTGTTACAGGGACAACTTTCCAGAAATCCAATATTCATCAAGTCAAGATCGACCAAAACGATCGTGCGATCCTGTAACACAACCACCATTTCCTCAAGACAAGGGATCTCATGATCATTGCACGGTTCGAAACAAACATCCGGTTTACCACATCCGATGGGCCAATAGGCGCAACTCAATAAGGGTAAATCGTACCCATCTCCGATACTGAGGAATGCCAGAAACGATCTTGGCAACCTCTACCAGACTCCAATTTTAGTGCAGACGGCGGACCGT
The DNA here is from genome assembly GCA_963921825.1 of Erodium maritimum. Taxonomy (NCBI): domain Eukaryota; kingdom Viridiplantae; phylum Streptophyta; class Magnoliopsida; order Geraniales; family Geraniaceae; genus Erodium; species Erodium maritimum. The sequence goes on along the minus strand of OY997588.1, from coordinate 79,194,314 downwards.
CGCCAATAACTTCGATGTAGAAGCCTCTTATCAAGATCCTCAACTGTACCGGTATCACAACGGATAGAACGACTTCGGTTCTGACAAGCCATACCAGGATCTTCCTTTGATATGGGTGTCTTATCGGAAAGCTCCGAAAATCGGACAAGGACGGAGTCATCCGAAGGTGTGACTCCTCAATTTCTCTTTAGTAACCGTCTCCCGAATAGTTCTCACTCGAACTCCAAACAGGTCTTGTCACGACCTCACATACTCAAGACGAGTAAACAACACACAAACGTGATTTCCCAAACAAAGGTCCTCATAACCACTGCGGGGTTTGGAACAATCGCTCGCCCCATCACATCCCAAGAAAAGTAAGTACACCTCTGCTAAGCAACGGGTACCGCGTACCGTCAAAGTCGAAAAACGGCATGCCTTAAACATAACTTACTCAACACCTCCCGTCATGCCAAGTCTGGCATACGGTTGCGTCACACAACTAACTCCCATGGAACTCGTAACCACACTCCTCAACTCAAAACCCCACTACACATACACAACACGGTAGAACGAACCCACACCAACTGCAACCACGACAAATAACAGGTCATCAACAACCAAGGTAAACGATAAAGCACGAACGTGTCTCGCATACAACCAACATCACGCACACTGTCACAGCGGTTAAACCTGAACACGGTCCTCAACCTGGTACGGGTAGTTACACATCGCGTACCCCAAACACAACTCGTGGTAAGCCAACCACACCACTGTGATCAATCGATAAGGTTACCCAACTCGCGGTATTTCTCTGGACAACAAAATTAGTCCTCAGCATCTGATCGACCACTTCACAAGTCATCTCACCCGAATCCTCCAACACGAGATAATGGTTCTCAAAACCGGTGCATGGTTTGGTACTACCATGAACTCTACCAACAATTCATTGGACAAACAACGCACAACAACACGGACCAATAGAACCCCTCACCGGTACTTGGTCGAAAGTAGGTGTCCTTCAAGATACCACCTTTGAACGTGTGATAGTTACACTCGACGACGAACCACGATCCCTGATCGAATGCTAAAGGTCATCCCGACCGGCGGTATCCTTTATACCGTTCACGAGCTATCCATCACCTGACTTATAGTCAAATCCATCCAAGTCGCCCTTTAAGGGTTAAACACCACGTACTGAGATCTTGAACACCTTGAATAGTTTAGGAACTCGTGCAGCTCCGTCATTCGCTACTTGACAGAATAAAACCCACAATGGTTAGCTCTTAGTCTTTCCTGCGCTCGCATGTGACACCAAAATCTGACCCAACATACAATTCCTCGATCGGTGCCATCTTGTTACTAGCCTGAAATCTGGTGGGAGTCCTCCGCTATCTGTGGCTGGACTTCAACGAGAGTTGCTCTCGCTTCTAGGACATAACTCCATGGTTAAGCTTAGTCCTTCTGGGGATAACGTAAGAAACACACCTTCATTTAGTTCCCCACGTACGGCACATGCTCGTGCAACCTTCGCTTGCTATTAAGGGCTTGGAACAACATCGTCTCGACGGTTCGGATCTTATAACTTAGATCTAGTGGCGGGGTTAGGAGAAACTGTCGATTACGACTACTGTGGGTATGGGTCCACCACGCTTCCGCTGCGCTACTCTGATCCTATCGTCGCTCGGTCATCTCTGGTGACCGGTCGGACTGTTTACCGGTCGAGGCTGTAGTCTTTCACTGCTTCGGCATTCGTCGCCGATGGCGCTCGATGAACGCTTGCTGTTTCAACTCTCGGTTCTTGAAATTCGATCCGCACTTTCGGAGAAGAAAATAACCTTAAATCTGACTGAGTTTGTTACTCCATTTCCCAACTCCTACTGATGTTCGTCGGTACTGCCATGCTTCTAGTTGATGTGGTTAAAGTATCGGTGGGCTTACCAGTGTTAAACTCGCCCGATCAATACGTCACCACGAACCGATACACCAGGTGCAATGCTCAAGTGTCAGCTGACACGAACTCCAAAATGCAGGTGGTCACAAGTACTCTACTCGATCTCAAGATCGGTATCAAGTCCTTACTCGGGCTCGGCCCCGCCCCGTCGGAGGTTCTCCTCTCGATGGGATGAAAGAATTCACTGATATGCCAGCATACTCCTTTGTCGACTCTCGTAGGTCGACCTGTGGAACGGTTCGTAGATCCATCACTCAACTGCCTTCCTGGCCTAAACGTTCCAACTGTTTGCGTAGGGCAACCATGCCACCGAGGCAGGTCCAACGGACGCTACTTGTCCAACCCATCGTGCCTCAAGAAGCCTCTCGGCCTCGGCCCGGTCTGACGCGCCTTGGCGGTTTCCCAATCTGCCTTTCTAACGCTAGTGTTGCTCCGCTAGTGTTGAATCGTCCACGGTTTTGAAGTAATGACTCACTCTGTGCCAAGGGAACGGAGTCCCTTCTCAAATGCCTACGACGGCTCTCCTCGGTCGGCCGCATCCCGGGTGCGAAGCGATACGGGGACATGAACCTCGTCTAATACTCATAGACGGTCATCGCTGTCCAATGCAGATCCCAAAACCGCCGGTGTCGGTCATCTCGATTAGATCAATGGACATACTGTCCCAAGGACAGTCCGCTGAACGGGTGGAAGCTATTTCCAAGTCTGGTCTGCACACACTGTCACTAGTACTGTGCTTCTCTCTCAGGCGGGGGTCGCGGAACATAATCTCCAACGAATAACCGAATACTCTGAACGTATTAAGGTTGTGGGTACTCCACTCTAGCCCTAATACAACTGTCTCGGGGTCCAACTTCCCGGATCAAACTGGTTTACTCAACTGAAGAAAACTCCTGAGTGTCTGGGCCGTATAACCGTCCACCTGGCCTGGCATCGTGGTAGTGACCGCGTCGGCGGTAGACACAGGCTCTTGTGCCGGTGTTGTAGTCTCAAGCTGAGCGCATCTAACACTGTGCGAACCACCTCCTCTAACACGAATGCTCCTCACTGCCTTGTTGCTTAATGCCTCACTACCCCAAGAGTAGTTTCCAGTATCCAATCTCAGCGCTCTCCACTTCACATTTCCTCCTCTGATGGGCCGCTTGAGTCGGCTCTGCGACTGGAGGAACTCTAAGTGCTGACTCTACCGGTTTGTTCCCAAAACTCTCGTGCTCTGTGGGAGTAGCTCCCTGGGCGCTCACTGCCCCTGCCAGAACGATAGCTGGTATCTGGCTCTGCCCCACGACTAGACGGCCCTTAGTACTCTCTCGGATAAAACACGGGACACCTCGCCATCTCACTGCCTTTAGCAACTATAGGTTCACAAAACAATCTAACCCAAACGGTTCGATTTGCCCAAGCATGACGTTCTCGTGCGTCTCCACCGGATCCCACTTGGACCAAAAGTAAGTCGTAAAGTCAAAAGTAACATTTACGTACACAAAAGACCCGCACCTCGTGCGTCTCACCCCAAAACAAAGGTTCGAACAAGTACAAGGATGTACACGCGCGTCTCACAAGTCACCCACAAATACGCCCCTCACACTAGTAGATATATATATACTCATATAATATAGCACCCAAGTTCGCATTCTTATGCGTCACACAGCAACACCCAGCGATTTAGCAATCAACCACCAACTCCCACAGAAGGGTTCAACCAAGTCAAAGAAATCCACTCCTACATGAGGATTCAAACTCAAGCACACCACACAAAAAGTACACGCAACAGGCATACCCCTTGCTCGGGCATCCCTTCCAGAGAGAGGTTTAGTACTTAACACCATTCAATCCAAAACTCACCCTTAACCTGTCCTTCCCTCCCATGAATTCCCATTTCTTAACTTTTATTCAAATCTTTTCATGTCGATCTCATGTTGTTACAATCTGATTCAGGCGTCCCCGAACCTCATTGTAACCACTTGACATCAAAACATTACGCTCGACTACAGTGGCGCCCCTGAGTCAACCAGTGATGGTGTAAACCTTTTAGTTCTACTGAAAATTCGGCAAGATCCATTCGTATTTCCCTTAACCCTCCGCTTAACCGGGACAACCACCAATACAAATTCACAAGGCATAAGTACACAGAGTTCTCATGCTCTTTCAAGACGTCACACAATCAAAATAACGGAGTTCTCATGCTCCTAAAGTACCCAATGCAATCAATAAACGGAGTTCTCGTGCTCCCAAAATATTACGGGGTATTCGTGCCCCAAACTCGCCACCTCAACGGGCATACGGGATTCTTGTGTCCCAAATTCGCCACCTCATCGGGCATAGGGGATACTCGTGTCCCAAAATCGCCACCTCAGCGGGCATAGGGGATACTCGTGTCCCAATCTCAACAATAAACCTCGCTCGCAACTTACCGAGTCCTCAACTCGTAAGCCAGCCAAAGAATGCTCGCAACCTCCCCGAGGCCAGCCAAAGACACCACTTTAATACACGGACTCTCATGGCCACTCAAGACTCAACAGTCAAACAAGGCTCTCATGGCCTCCCAAACACCAATGGTCAAGACACGGGTTCGACGACCCCACTCATAGTTCTCATACAACGGGTTCCAAGGTTCCTCGTGCCCCACCCAAAACACTCAACATCAACACACATGGGGTACTCATGCTCCAGCTCAACAGTCAATCACAAGTCCAAACTTGAACAGGACCAAACTACAACTTGAAAATTGTCGAAATAATACGTCAAAGGGTAAACAGCACTAACCGTTGGCTCACACTATCATGTATGCATAGCGGGTCGGTCATTGACCGTCAATCCAATTCTGATCTCAACCATTCGGCTTCACCGATCATTAGGGAGAGGATGCCAATTAAGTAATGCAAACATTGTAGTGCAAGATTTCAATTAGGACCGCCCTCAAAGTAACTCAAGACTCAAACTTCCTAACTCTACCCACCTAGTTGACTTCGGTCCGAGGTTTGAAAATCAGTTCAAAAGACACCTGTTTCAAACGTAACCAGGCTCTGATACCAAATTGTCACGCCCCAAATCCGGTTATCGCCCGGACCTGAGGCATGACGAGTAAAAGAAGACAATAAAAAGATAAAACAACATTTACTTCCTGAAAATATCCATTGAGGAAAATAATCCGTTAAACCGAGTTCAAATACGATAACCCTCCAGGGGTGTAATAATAAACCTCAACAAGTTTTGGTTCAATACATTAAGAGGTAAGAAGTACGAAGTCTCTATCATGCACCCACCCTGAGAAGCTCCCGAACTTCTACTCCTCAATCAAGCCTGTAAATACAACAATGAACTCACAGGGGTGAGCTTACGCTCAGTAGGGAAAACACAAAACAAGGTAACCTTAAACTCCAAGAAATCAACGGCAACGTCCGCAAGATCCATAATTCACCAACACAGTCCACAGAATAGTTCAGAAAATTACAAGTAAACATCATCAGTAAAGTCAACACATAACTCGTAACAATCACAAATAAAAGATAACCCGATCAATGCCGTGGCACATGAAGTCACCACCCTCCGATCCACATCTTATGTGTCCTCTCGAATTTTCCCTCCAATCCAGAGGAGACACATATCATTGAGACTATCGGAAACACCCTTCAGGGCACATATCATCCGAAGTCTCAGAAACGTCTCCAAGGGATTTTAGATCCTCGGGAACCCAGGGCCATACTCCCATAAGGAGCGCACACGTGGGCAATTTAATAATAAGCAGTTAATAATTGAATAACGCACCCAACAGAAATATGAAGTAATACAAGCTCAACGACCACCGATCCAAGTCCACACACGGCTCAACCATCACCAATCCAAATCCACATACGGCTCAACCATTACCAATTCACCACAACACATAGTACACGAATCACGCAACCATAGCACACCAAATACACAATTCCAACTTACCGTTCACTTACCTGTTTCGAACCACCGGGGCATCGATCCCCTGATTGCACCGCTCGGTACAACCAGTCATACTCAATACCCCCAACAACTAATCAAGTAATTCAAGTAATCAACCGAACACAATCAACGAGCAAGTACGAGTATGATCAACTAAATCATAAAGCCTTCAAAAGAGCATTCAAGCATGCAATTTCACTAGTTTCATTAGACTCTTTAGCGTATCCACTAAGCAATCAACAACCAAGCATGTGATCCTATCACGCAACTAATCCGAGGGCTTTGCCAAGGCTCCTCTACCAGACAATCATATCCCAAGTATTGAAAGCGAATTACACTAGTGATTGGCATCCTAATCGGTCACCACTAGACTCTCCGGTTATTAGCAATTGAAAGACGATTAAGCTAGTTATTCGCATCCTATATGCATATCTAGGACCTTTTCCAATTTTATTAACCTCGCATGCATACTAAGCATCAAAAACGAGAGGTTAAGGCTTTCCCTACCTCAAGGTCCTCCTCTGCAACGCTTTGATGAAGTTCGGTGATCACTACTTCGCTCTTCCCTCGGGTCTCGGCGTGATCTTTGCTCTTCTAGCTCGGGTCCAACATCTTCGCTCTCGGGCGAAGTTCCGTCTAGGTTGACACATAAAATGTCCAAATCAATAAGGATAAAAGTCCCAAGTTCCTCTGATTTAATCACAAGTTACCCGTTCCAAAATCTCACCTTGAGTTCGTTAAACCGATTTATTAAATCTGATTTTAAAACGGTTTCCATTAAAGTCCGTTGACCCGGGTCCGAACCCGAACTGGTCCAGACCTGGTCCTAAAGTCCAACTGGGTCCAACTGGGCTGGAGCTTGGTCTGGGCTGAAGGTTGACCTGGGCTGAAGGTCCATCAAATCACAATCGGGCCCAGTGCCCAAATGCTGTTGAGCCCAACTGGCCATAGGGCCCAGTATGCTCACCGGCCCAAGGCCCGTTTGTTCTGCCCATTCTGGTCCGATGAGGTCGGCCGGAGCTGGACGTGACGCCGACGAGCAAAGGTGCTCCGGCGGTCTCCCACGGTGGCAGGTGCGGTGTGATGATGACGAGAGAGAGGCGGAGGACGGCGGCGGGTCTACGGCGAACCCGAGGTCGTGGCGGTGGTGGTTCAGGCGAGAACCAAGGCTCGTCCGTCGTCCTGATCTTACGACGGCTCGTCTTCTCCGGCGAGTGGAGTTCGACGGAGCTCGGGTTTTCGACGGCGTGCTCGTCCTTACCCAGCTCGTCCGGCCGGCTGTCTGGCGGTGGCTCACGGAGTAGAGGAGGACGGCGAGGGTGTCGGGCGAGTTTGAGCTCGGAGACGTCACACGTTCTCCGGCAAGCTCGCTCCGATTCCGGCCGTGGGAGGTGCGATGGGAGCTCGGAGGTGACGGGGGAAGACTCTGCGCGTCCGGTGGCGTGGCCGGAGAGGGAGGGCGAGCTCAAGGGTCGTCGGCGCCGATCTGGAGAGAGGGGAGACGAAGGGTCGAGGAGGCAGGTGTGAACAGTACCGAAATTAGGGTTTGGCCCCTATTTATAGAGGAGCTTCGGTTCTGGGTTGGGCTTGTAAGCTGGGCTGCTCAGTTGAAGCGAATGGGCCAGAGCAGGCCCAAATCCAAGCTCGGCCCAAACGGCTGCCTCTCTTTTCTTTTCCTTTTTTTTTTATTTTTCCTTCTCAAAAATTTAATTGTTACACTTTCACACCTCGACGTTTCAATTTGCACTTTACCACCCTTTTCAACGAAGCGGGTTCTACAGCTCGTCTCCTGATCAGTCCCTATTGGAGTGTAGCTGATGTTGATCTGCTTTATGGTCTGGTGAGAAGTTGCAGAGAGGTTTCGTTCTCGACGCCGGTCAGAACTTCCTTCACATATCGTCGTTGGGATTCGTCATGTGTGTGGCTGCTCGCAGAGAACTGCTCAGTCGTCGTAGTTGTTTCCAACTGTTCTCCGTTCACTCCTCTATCACCAGAATCGGTGGTTGGAAATCAAGCTAGAGAAACGATGGAATCGGCTTGGCTCTTGCCGACTTTGATCCCAACCGTGTCGACCGCTGGTGACTTTGTCCTTCGTCGGTAAGTGGGGTTAAGGGTTCGCCTCCAGCGTTTCGGTGGTTTAGTACGATCAAGCCAGAGGCTCCACCGACTGAGATAGTTCATCGCCGGTAAGGGGCCATCTTTGGGTCGTGGTGTTCGGCGGTCGAATTGCAGGTCCGGAGAATTTAGATACACAAGCTGCTGAGTTGGGACCCTTGAGTTTGCAGCAAGGTGTTCAAATCTCGTGTTGTTGTGGGTCTATTTCCACCAGAAACAGAGTTCGTTTTGCTGTGTAATCGACATTTATATATCAAAACAATGAAAAAAGTTCTCAAACACTCGCGGATCAAGTCAAGGCCGGAGTTGCTTTCTTTTACGTCCTTCTATTCAGGATTGATTGCTCTGTATGGGGAATATTGTACTGTTATCAATGGGGCACAAATCACAATGGGTAAGAAGGCTTCTACTGTTCAGTGTAATCAGAATTTACAAGCTGCTACTATTAGCGGGAAACAAAATTCACGTGCTCATAAGGACACAAGATCTTCTACTATCAATAAGAAACTCAGGCGTCCTAAGAGTCAGTTTGCTCTGGTGGAACCGGCCAATGCTACTGCTCTACCGAAAGACGATCTTAATCCACTGAATTCGACGGGGATCGTTTCTGGCCGCAAACAGGGTAAAGTTGTCAGAAATACTGTGAAGGGCATATCACACCATGTGGAAACGTCTTCTACTCAGGCTCTGAAGGATACTGTACCAACCGGGTTTAAGAATGAGGCAAGGAAGCAAGGGCGTGAAGTATTTCTTTACAACCTTTCGTTTGATACCTCATCGAAATGGGTCCGAAATTCGTTGGGAACGTTTGGTGAGGTAATTTCAGCCAACGTTCTCAAGAGACCGAGCCGGAAAGGTCGTTTTTTTGGTTTTGCGGAGTTTACGCTTAAGGAGTCGGCCGATCAGGCGATAGAGGCTCTTAATGGGTTTACATTTAATGGTTATAGGCTGTTTGTAGCTTCTGCTAGGCCTGAGAATAGGAGAGCTCGATCTGATATTTCCGATCATTTGTATGCCCTTATTTCAGCACATGCAAATTAAAGCAGGTCGAATGCCTCTGTTTTAAAAATTAAGAAGGTTGTCCCTGGTGTGGTGGAGATGGGTGATGGTGTCATGGCTGCTGTAGTTCGGATGGATGGGTGTTCGCCTATTCAAATTCCTCTTGATCCTCAGGGGGCATCCGTTGAAGCAGATTTAGTCCATCCCTCCCAAGTTACTAAATCTGCGTTTGCGATTGATTATTCAGTCTTGTCTCGGGAGGACGAAGGTGGATGTGTCGTCGTCTCTTGTAGGGTGGACGCTGAAGTGAGGGATTGTGGCCAAGCTTTAGTGGCGCAGAAAAAAGGCCCAGCCGAGCAAGCCCAAGATCCAGGTTTGGCTATTGTTTTTAAACGGATTGAGACTCATTTGGGCCCGGTGTCTGTTGTGGGCTCAGGTTTAGTGGCTCAGGATGAACCGAACCCGGCTATCGGGATTCAAGGTAGTCTTTGGAAGGAAGCCTTGTCAAAACTTCCGACTTCTGGGGTTGAGCCAAAGAGACGTGGACGACCAAAGAAGTGATAGTCGAAGTTGGTTTCCCCACCAGTTGTTTTATATCAGACAAGAGCCAGGACTTCTGCTGATAAACGCGGTAATACAGGACGTTTTGTTGTGGACATTGCGAAAAAAGATTGCTCGGGGAATTGGAGTTATAGCAAGAAAGTTGGGCATAAGGAAGTTGATCTTTGTTCTTTGGCGCTCGTTCAGTACAAGAAGGACTCCGAGGACGTGGATTAACTTGAACCAAATACAGAAAAAGCTCTAACCCCTGTTTACTTGTTTGAATCCGGATAGGAAGTAGGCATTTTTGTTCACATCATGTTTGGGTTTTTTGTTATTGTTTTGCTCTGTGTATCTGTTATGGTCTGAGGAAAAGATATTTTTTAGGATCTTTTCTTGCTTTGTTCTATAGTCTTGTAGAACAATTGCTCAATAAAGTTTTAGCCTATCAAAAAAACTACCAAAGATTATAATCACAAGAAAAAATCAGCATTTTCATACCAAAACAAGAACATCGGATAAAAAATGATTTGGCTTGAGTCTCCAAGATGCCTACGTATCCACTTGGGAATCAAAGAAATGTAGCTCTTTTAATGAGGACTCAAGAACACCAAAAATTGAGATGGGAGCTTGCCTTTACCGAAATATTGCGGGGGGGGGGGGGGGGGGGGAGAGAGAGAGAGAGAGAATTGCTTCCTATTTGTGTCTTGTGTTTGTTAAGTTGGAAAAGGATGGCCTAAACCAATTCAATCCCATCAACATAATCAAAAATAGTATATGACAAGCATGGTGTAAATAGGACAAGTGTGGTGTTAAGTATGGATAGACAAGATGGGGTTAGGTGGTGAATCGGAAACACCTTAAACTTTATCTAGCTTACTTAGTTAATTAATCAAGACTTGATTAATAGTTTGATGGGCCTTGGTTGCATGAGCCTCTTGGAAGATGGCACGTGGCCGTTCCCAACGAGATCACGTGACGCGCTCATAGCCACCAAGCCTTCCATACCATAAATGTCCAACATTATCAGACGTGATCAATCCCAAGACTCCAAGCCTTGTCTTAGTCCGTAACTTCCTATTCACTTACGGGGACATGACTCAAACACCAGTTTTGCTCATGTTCCGAGATAACTCCCTTCTGGCCAATGTATTAATGAGTTTCATCCTTCGGTATGACCGATAGGTTTATACATGTCAATAGATCAACGTAAAATCTCATTTTACTTGATCCCATAGAAGTGGCAACTAACGAGACACTAGTATAGCCTAACACTGCATAACAAATTGACCATGTTGATTCTAAACTTTCCGCCCTTCCTGTCATTATCCTTTTATCACCGATATCCTGATTGAGATAAGACATAGAGCCGTCATCGTTATTATTCTCAATCACTATTCATTTATATGTGAGATGACTAAATATATGATACCCAATATTATGTCCATGGACATGTTATTTCTTCAGTCACTCTCGTTCAAGCGGCCGAGAACCGATATATTTCCTATACCGCAGTATGAGGGATAAATCCCTTAGACGTCTTTCGTGTCAATCATGCAGTCCATCCCCAACCCAATCCTAGTTGTTATGGAAGCCCTATTACGGACAACGGCTGGCCTAGGTCAAACTCAGTTGCTGACTGCATAACGATCACAAAGACTCCTTAGTCTAAGGATACATGATAAGCTATGACACTGAATATGTTCATGACTCAATCTATGGAACATATTCAGGGCGGGTCGTCCAATATCATGTCCCACATGATATCTATGATCAGACTAGAATCTCATTCCAATGACTAACATAACGTAAGCCATAAAGAGCCATCTTTCACACTAGTCCCTTCTAATGAGGCTTTGTTGACTAGGGACTCATCGAGTGTGATCTATCTCGATCTATGGTTCTATTCGCATTATGGGCATATATCAGAACACACATAAATATATTAATCAAACACATAAGTAATATAAATCCGCTTTAATTTTATTGCTAATGATGATATATACATTTGAATATTTATGATTGAACTACGGGCACTAAGACTAACAAAAATGTCTCGGTATATTCAAACTGCAAAAGCGTTCTTGGTTCTTGTCTCGAATCAGACTCACAACTGAGAGGTAATCTCCTTCAATTTTTCGTTTGTCAATTTACTCAGAATCGCATGGATCTAGAGGCTTTTCTAGGGAATTTTATTTTTCCGCTACATTTTTGCACCCTAGAAATCCCAACAACTAAAATAGGTAGATCAATAAGTCCCAAATTGACAACCAAGGTTTGTAGAAGCTCCGTATCTCTACACCCCCTACAAGTATTAGATATGTACTTAGCTTTCAAGGTGGCATTGAAATATCCAACCAATACCAATCATAATAGAGTGAAGTAATTTTATCTTTCGGCAAATCCTAGATAATCCTTCTTTCTCTCCTTGTGCCAAAGGCATACACATTAATAAATCAACAGAGTTTGTTTAAATATTTAGAGGTTTCAAGCCAAATCAAAGCTCCATCTAACCTTTTCCAATCTGTTAGCATATCTGATTTTAAATATCAAATGTAATATATTTGAATTGTATTTATCCTTATCATGTATAGGATATGAGGTGTATATATTCATGATTAATGGAATACATGAGACACGATTTGTAATAACCACTCCCGGTCAACGCCAGTCAAACCTGCGAAAAACAGGATAATTTAAAAATTTTGAGCAGACACTGAATTCAACCGGAATTGGACCTCGAGGGTCATACCGGACTTAAGTTGACCCCGTTATCGACCAAAGTGAGTTCCGGGAGACTCGGGGAAACTTTCTGATCAATTTGGAAAAAATTGACTTTTCGTTGGAAAAGTCAACCGAGCGACGTTTTGGTCCATTCGAGGACCGTTTTGGATCCAAAAAGCTTAGCCGTCGTCGCAGCGGTCTTAGTTGAGCCGTTTCCTTGTAGCCCGTGAATTTTCGTAATTTCTTGGAAAAAGTGCCCGTTCGGGGCCCGAAACGGCCAAATTTCGCGAATCTGACTGAAAATATCTAGGAGATATTTTCCAAAAAGGTGGGGGACCCACATGACACATGTCATGAATGTGGTGGAAGGAAAAAGGGAGGACAACTTTGCCCTTGACTTTAAAGAAAAGACAGAAAAGGGGGGGGGGGGGTATTTTGGTCTTTTTGCTATGTGTTAGTTTTGAAAAAATACAAAGATGAGTGCTGGAGGTGTTCGGCCATTTTGGTGAAAATATGAGAGGTTTTTAGAGAGAGAAAATGCAAGGGAAGAAGGAGAGAAAAGAGAAGGTGTTGTTGGGGTTTTGACATTTCTCGATCATCCGTCCGGTGGATCGTCTCAACGATAGAAGATTCAAGCTCACATCGACATTCTCTACGGTGAGCACATAACCGATTTTCATTTTGTTAAGTTTGAAAATTAGGGTTTGGGTTAAAACTATTATTTTTTGGTTGATTTGAGGTGTGGGGTTCGTTGGAGGTGTTTTGGAACGAAGAGATGAACGTTTTCCGGTGACCGGAGGCTCGGGGGAGCTCCGGCCACCGTGTATTGTGGCTGGCCGGTTTTGTAGGGTGGCTGGTCGGAGTTAGGACCAGCCACCACCTTGGTGGACCGACCCCAAACCGGCCTTAGCCACCCACGGCCAAAGGGGGTCGGGTGGGGCCCACATGCTCGGGTGTTCGGGTTTTGTGTTAGGGTTGTTTAGAACGTTCCCCGGACCATTTATCCACAACCGAATCGAAATTTGAAATTAAATTGGAAAAGTTGTAATTAACGGGTTTTAGAAACTTTAAACGTTAATTAAATGACTCGGAAGTCGGAATTCGATTCCGTCAAGTGCCTAGGAACCCTCGAATTATTCTAAGACTGTAGAAACGAAAACGGGATTTTTTGGAGCCCCGGAAGGCAATTTACCAAAACCCGGGCAGATTCGCCATGTCGGGCAAATCGGGCCTTTACGAGTCCTTTATCGACAATGTCGAGTAATTGGGAAGTTTGGGAGTGATCGACATTGTCGGGGTTAAGTTTGGGCATCGAGTTTAATGATTTTCAGTTTATTCCTGCGGGTTGTTAAGTGCTTTGAATTTGTGTTCTTTTAGATCGAGCCACGGACCGAGGCAAGGGAAAGCTGGGTGAGTGACTGATATCAGCACCGGAGCTCGTTGTTTGGCTTTTGGGAGAACACACACGAGGTAGGGAAAAGTAGCCGGATCTCGGCCCCGACTAGGGAAAGTTAATAGTAGAATTGCATGTGACACCGGGGTGTCGTGGGTTGAGTAGGTTAGCGAATATTAGAAAAGCATGTGACACTTAGTAGTGTCGTAGGAGCAGAGAACTTATCGTTAGTAGAATTACTGGAGGCATATGACCATGCTCGGAGGTTGATTGAGAAACTGTTGATATTAGGACTGTTGGAGGCTTTGGTTAAGCCGGAGGTTGATTGTTTATTTGGTGTCTTGGGTGGCCTTGAGAGCCCGTGCTATTATTGTTGAGTCTTGGGTGGCCATGAGAGCCCGTGTTATTATTTGGTGTCTTGGGTTGCCTTGAGAGCCCGTGCTATTATTGTTGAGTCTTGGGTGGCCATGAGAGCCCGTGTTATTATTTGTGTTTGGGTGGCCTTGAGAGCCCGTGCTATTATTGTTGAGTCTTGGGTGGCCATGAGAGCCCGTGTTATTATTTGTGTTTGGGTGGCCATGAGAGCCCGTGTGCTAAGGTTGGTGTCTTTGGCTGGCCTGACCGAGTTAGAGTCACGGGGGAGGTTGCAAGCATTCTTTGGCTGGCTTACGAGTTAGAGTCTCGGTAAGTTGCGAGCGTGTATTATTGTTGATTTTTGGGTGGCCACGAGTGCCCGTGGGGTCGTCGAACCCGTGTCTTTACCTTTGGTGTTTTGGGTGGCCATGTGTGCCTGTGGGGTTGTGAACCCGTGTCTTTACTGTTGGTGGTGTGAGTGGCCGTGAGTGCCGTGGGGTTGTTGAGCCTGTGAGTTACTGTTAGTGTGTCTTGGGTGGCCATGAGAGTCCGTGTTTGACTGTTGAGTCTTGGGTGGCCATGAGAGCCCGTGTTTAACTGTTGAGTCTTGGGTGGCCATTACGGCCCGTGTTTGATTGTTGGTGTCTGGGGAGGCCGTGTGTGCTCGTGGGGTTGTTGAACCTGTGTCCTTACTGTTGGTGTGTCTTGGGAGGCCGTGAGTGCCTGTGGAGTTGTTGAACCCGTATCTTTATCGTTGGCGTGTCTTGGGAGGCCGTGAGTGCCCGTGGGACTGTTAAGTCCGTGTTTTGTGGTTGGTGTCTTGGGTGGCCATGAGTGCCTGTGGAGTGCTGAACCTGTGTTGTTGTTGTTTGTTGAACTTGCTTGTGATTGTGATTGTGGTGACCTGAGTGAGGGAGGCTACTGAGACAGGTCGACTGCCTGGACCGACTGGGATCGGAAAGAGCGAGGGACAGAGAAGTTGTAAGACAGGTCGACTGCCTGGACCGACTTTGTGTTAGAAAGAGCGAGGGACAGAGAAGTTGTAAGACAGGTCGACTTCCTGGACCGACTTTGTGTTGGAAAGAGCAAGGGACAGAGAAGTTGTAAGACAGGTCGACTGCCTGGACCGACTTTGTGTTGGAAAGAGCGAGGGACAGAGAAGTTGTAAGACAGGTCGACTGCCTGGACCGACTTTGTGTTGGAAAGAGCGAGGGACAGAGAAGTTGTAAGACAGGTCGACCGCTTGGACCGACTAGGATCGGAAAGGGCGAAGGACAGAGAGGTTACTGAGACAGGTCGACCGCCTGGACCGACTGGTATCGGAAAGGGCGAGAGAAACAGATTTTGGTTACTGAGCAGCTGGTTTGCGATCCTTTGTGATCTTGTTTTGTGTGCGATCCTTTGTGATCTTGTTTGGTGTTGCGTAGTTTCTTTTGAGTCCTTGGAAGAGGTCGTGATCGTTGTGTCGGTCTACTTACATGTTTGAGTGTTGAGTCGTTCGAGGAAGGTCACCGTGGGTGTTTGTCAGTCAGAGTACTTGAGTTGGGGACAGTGATCCCCGGAGTTGAGTTTGTTGTTGGTGTTACCGGCATTGTCTGCTAATTATGATGTAGTCAGTCTGTTATCTGTGGTGGTGAGCGAACGCTCACCCCTAGCTGCTTTTCCTACAGGTACTGATCACAGGACGGACTAGGGGAGCTCTCGAAGCTTGTGGAGCTAGGAGCGGAGTTCGGGTTCAGTCTTTTGAGTCTAGTGACGGATACCTTGTACTTTTGTCCACGTGTTAGGACGTGTTTTTAAGTTGTAAATATTATTTTGATTAATTAAATGGAGATTTTAAAGTGTTTATCCAAAACGGGTTTCATTGTTTTATTGTTTTTACAACGTTTGCGTCCCGAGTTCGGTTTACTGAAATTGGGGCGTGACCCGATTCATACCTAAACTATTATGGTATCAGAGCCTTGAGTTTTAATCCAACTACAACTCTCCTCTGTATCTATCTCTTCCGCTAATTCAATTACTTTGCATATCACTTTCTATTTTCTCTAATTCACACGCAGGTATCAGAATCGCAGGTCATCTCTTTCACACGCAGATCATCTCTCATTACGCACCAATCTGCTGAAAATGGCAAGTCACCCTGCTCTCACCGTCACAAATATCCGTCTTGCTATTCACATTGTACTGGACATGGAGAAGCAACACTATTCATCGTGGTCGGATCTCTTCAAGATCCACTATCGAGCATTCCAAGTAACTCAGCATATCCTCCCTAATGTTGTGCCACGAACTTACCCATCCATTTTTATTGAGGAGTCGACTGATTCATCCTTGGAAGCATCAAACACTGCTGAAACAGAGTCAGTAAAATCAAAGGATGCAAGCATCAAGGCTGCCACGACCTTGGCTTCACCGGTTGAATCTCAGGTGCAATCTTTCTCTACTACACCCAATACTGAATTATGGTATCGTGTTGATGCTGCTGTTTTGCAATGGATATATGGAACTATTTCGGGTGATTTATTGCAAACAATTATTGAACCAGACTCGACTGCTGCTCGGGCATGATCTACTTTACGTAGTATTTTTCAGGATAATCGACACACCCGGATTGTCCATCTTGAGAATCAATTCTCAAACACAAGGCTGGAGTCATTCACCGGTGTGTCTGCATACTATCAGGAGTTAAAGTCCATTGCTGACCAGCTCGCCAATGTCGGAGCACCGGTGTCTAATAACCGGTTGGTTGTGTAGATGGTCACGGGATTATCTAATGCCTATGACCATGTCGCTGCTCTTATACAACAGTGGGATCCATTTCCTATGTTCCACGAGGCCAGATCGCAACTGATATTGGAGGAGGTCAGAAAACAAAAACAATCCATGTATTTGGGAACTCCCTCTACTCCCATGTCTCAGGTCTCTGGAAACTCACATGGTGGAGCAACTTCTGGCCGACATCATCGTGGACAACGCCCTAACAGAAGTTGTCATGGAAGGAATAGAAATAGCGGCCAAACCCGATCGCAGCAGATGCAGACGCGCACCTCGCACGGTAACCGTTTCTCTGATCGACACTTTGATTCTGATTTGCGTTACCAGGCCCGTGGGCCTCACTTCCAACATGGCCCATGTTCTTATCCCACACAAGCTGTGTGGTCTGGACATCAGCGGGCTCAGTGGACTGGATCATTGGGCGGCCCAGCTTCGAATTTGCAGCAGATGCACGCGCATCACTCTGGGAATAGCAGCGCCAGCACCCAGCATCAGAACAACATTCTTGGGCCCTCTCCTCATGCACGCGGCCCATCTCACAATCAGAATGGAGCAGCCCAATCTTACTTCAGCCAGACAACCCGAGCACCTTCCTCCACCTCCGGGACTGAGCATAGTGTTCCCACCAATATTAATCCCGCCTTCAACTCTATGACGTTAACTCCACCCGACCAATGGTACATGGACTCAAGTGCGACTTCCCATATGACTTCACAATCAGGTAGTCTTTATTCTTATTTCAATTGCATTTCTAATCGTCATTTTGTGGTAGGAAATGGCAATCAAATTCCAATAGTGGGTTATGGTGATGCATCATTAACACCCTACCATCCGTCTTTAACCCTATCTAATATTATTCATGCTCCTCACATTATTAAAAACCTTGTCTCTGTACGTCGTTTCGTCATGGACAATAATGTTTCTGTTGATTTTTATGGATTTGGTTTCTCTGTGAAGGACTATCAGACGGGAAAAGTTATGCTGAGATGTGATAGCTCATAAGATCTTTATCCTGTGTCTTCACTGTCTACCTCATCTCGTGGTGCAGAGTCTTCGTTTTTGGTTTCCTTTTCTTCTGTTTGGCACTCCCGGTTGGGTCACCCTGGTGCTCTAGTCTTTGATGCTCTTCGGCGTAATAATCTGGTCCGATGTGGATCACATTCTAGTTGTTTTTGTCAGTCTTGTGCACTTGCGAAAAACATTAAATTACCATTTCATATTTCTTGTACTTGTACCTTTGCACCCTTTCACATTATTCATGGGGACTTATGGACATCACCTGTTTTGAGTTCTGCAGGACATCGTTACTATTTATTATTGATTGATGATTTTACTAACTTTGTATGGACTTTTCCGTTACAAAATAAATCTCAAGCATATTCTATTTTTGTATCGTTTCACTCATATGTCCGTTCTCAGTTTGGCACATCCATCAAAGCGTTCCAATGTGACAACGGGAAGGAGTTTGATAATGGACCACTTCGCAAAATATGCTCGGAATTTGGCATGTTGTTTCGCCTCTCGTGCCCGTATATGTCTCCTCAAAATGGACGTGCAGAGCGTAAATTTCGTACGATCAATAATATTATTCGTGCCCTCCTGGTGCATTCCTCTGTCCCTCATAAACTCTGGCATTTCGCTTTGTCTATGTCTACATATCTACACAATATTCTTCCCTCTAAACGGCTTAAATTTGTCACTCCTCACAATTTATTTTCTCGTATTCCATCGTATGATCATCTTCGTATATTTGGTTGTACATGCTATCCTCTCACTCTTGTTGTTTCAATGCACAAGCTACAATCTCGTTCTGTTCCATGTGTGTTCTTGGGGTTTCCTTCTCATCATCGTGGTTTTATCTGCTTTGACCCAAAGGCCAATCAAATCATTGTGGCGAGACATGTTATCTTTGACGAAACGGTATTCCCTTTTGCTACTGATCTTCCTTCATCTAATGATTATGATTTCTTAGATCTTACCACTCTACTATTTTCAGTACCCGACAATACCAGCTCAATGCCTGTACCCAGCTTGGCCTCAGCCTCACCTGCCTCTCCTATATCACCCGTATCTATGGAACCGTCCTCTTCCACTCCAGCAGATGTTACCCCGACATCCACTCAACCCTCAACCATCGTACCTACAGCTCCTCCACCACCAGCTCATCCTATGGAAACTAGATTGAGGTCGGGGATTATCAAACCTCGCACTCTATTTAACCTCTCAGCTTCCACCTCTCCATCTCCAATACCTAAATCCACCAAGGATGCTCTCCTTGACCCACATTGGCGTCGTGCCATGCATGATGAGTATGAGGCATTGATTAAGAATAATACATGGGAACTCGTACCTCGTCCTCGTACTGCTAATATTGTCCGGTCTATGTGGCTTTTCGTCATAAAGTTCGTTCTGACGGTTCTTTTGAGTGCTATAAAGCTTGTCTTGTAGGTGATGGGAGCTCTCAACAGGTTGGTGTGGACTGCACAAAGACGTTTAGCCCGGTGGTTAAACCAGCTACCATTCGGACGGTGTTAAGTATTGCTCTATCACGTTCGCGGCCTATTCACCAGCTGGACGTCAAGAATGCTTTCCTTCATGGTGATTTGTCAGAGACTGTCTATATGCATAAGCCACAGGGATTTCACAGTACTACACATCCAGACTATGTTTGTCTTCTCCGAAGGTCCCTCTATGGTCTAAAACAGGCTCCCCGAGCATGGTATCAACGGTTCACCGATTATGTCGCCACTATAGGATTCTCTCACGGAAAAATTGATCACTCCTTATTTATCTATCGTAGTGGGTCTGACACGGCATTTCTCCTTCTCTACGTAGACGACATTATCCTCACTACATCTAGTGACTCTCTACGTCTGTCTATCATGGAGCTCTTGGCATCTAAGTTTGCCATGACGGATCTTGGTCCTCTGTCATACTTCTTGGGCATAGCAGTCACTCGTCACGCTGGTGGTTTGTTCTTGTCCCAACGTAAGTATGCTGAAGATATCATTCATCGAGCTGGCATGGATTCTTGCTCCCCCTCAGCCAGTCTAGTTGATTCTAAGGGCAAGCTCGGAGCCTCTGCTGGTGAACCATTCTCTGATCCGTCACTATATCGGAGTCTCGCAGGAGCATTGTAGTACCTCACATTTACTCGTCCTGACATTGCTTATGCTGTTCAGCATGTCTGTCTCCATATGCATGATCCTCGTGTTGGACATATGGGAGCTCTCAAGCGTGTCATTCGCTACATCCAAGGATCGCTACACCTTGGACTACATCTCTATGCCTCTACTACGATGAACCTGGTTGCCTACACAGATACAGACTGGGCAGGATGTCCGGATACACGACGATCCACCTCTGGCTACTGCGTTTTCCTTGGTGATAATCTGATCTCCTGGTCGTCTAAACGATAACCCATAATTTCTCGATCGAGCACGGAGGCTGAATATCGTGGGGTTGCTCAGGTTGTATCTGAGTCATGCTGGGTTCGTAATCTACTCATAGAGCTCCACTGTCCATTATCTCGTGCTACTCTGGGCTATTGTGATAATATCAGCTCCATATATCTTGCTGGGAATCTAGTGCAACACCAGCGGACTAAACACATTGAGCTTGACATACACTTTGTACGGGAGAAAGTCGCTCGTGGTCACATTCACGTTCTTCATGTTCCTACACGCTCTCAGATTGCTGACATCTTTACAAAAGGATTACCACATGTTCTGTTCGTTGATTTTTGAGCTAGTGTGAACGTTCGTGATCCTCCCGATCTTGTGTTAGCATATCTAATGTCAAATATCAAATGTAATGTATTTGAATTGTAGTTATCCTTATCATGTATAGGATATGAGGTGTATATATTCATGATTAATGGAATACATGAGACACGATTCATATCTAAACTATTACAATCCAACAATAGGTAATACTTTGCCCGCTACATAGAGTTACCAATCAATGTAAAAATAGCATATCCCACCCCAAGAAAGACTACAAGATCTGAGGAAATTAATTGGAACAATTTCCGTTTTCGATACTTTAACAAAAATGAAGGTAAAACATTTATTGCGCACATCGTCACTTAAGTGTCATTATTTTTTGTAAAGAGGACAATCCTCTCATATTCCATGAGAATATCTTCATCGAGATCTAAGTGGAAGAGGTATTAATGAGCATATTTCTCAGCTCTGAATTAGTATCAGAATCTCTTTCAACGTCAACAAATTCATTATCACTTTCAACTTCCATGTACACTCTTAGGTTTTTCACATCTTCCATGACATTCAATTGATTATGAATTATTTCTCAATATCTTCTGTTCTCAAATCGATGGATTTACGAAATTCCCAAACTCTCTTGGCATTGGATTTTTCAACAAGGAAGGGGAGAGAAGGACATGCTTTGGAGTTCAAGGAATGCCCAACTTGGAACTTAGTATTAGAAGACCAATTCAAGTAAAAGCTCAAGCTAATAGTTGAAGGTCCAATTATAGTTATATTGTAACACGCGTCCTCACGGTCACGGACAAGCCTGTTTACGGGTTTGGAGGTGAATTATGTAGAAGAGGAGATAAGCCCATTTTGGGTAAATTAGACAAATAGAAATAAATTAGAATTTCTGTAGATAGTGGGCTTTGAACCCGGGTCCGTGAGGAATCAGGCTCTGATATCATATTAGAAGACCAATTTAACTAAAAACTCAAACTGATAGTTAAAGGCTCAATTATAATTATATTGTAACACGTAGATCCAGTTTCATACACATGAGAAGAGTTATGATTAGCCGATTTATTTTTCTTTGATTTGGTTTTGGGACACATTTTTGGAGTTGTTTCTTTACAGCCCAAGTAATATGAAATTTCATTAATCTGCTTTTGCAAAATGGGGTGGGAAGAGAGAGACCTTTCACTTGCGAATTCGAAATAAAAACATTGTTCAAAATATCCAAACCTTGTGGCCCTACTGATTGTATCTGTAAGGGGAAAAGAGAATCTTCAAGAGGGTAAGGTACCCTTTATTAAACCAATATTCAAAGACTTTGGGGTACCCAAATGTGTAAGAGCTAATTCTTGGGCCCCTCCCAACATTAAAACCCCTTCTGTAATTGTCCTGGCCTTTGTTGAAAGAGAGTAAGGTAATTGCAATGTAACTGAAATGTCTTGGTTACTCCTCCAACAGTCCAAGCCACCAACAACTCTATCAACTAAAGAATGAACTGGGAGAGAGGATGAGTAAGAAATTTCTTGAGAAACCTCCAAATCCATACAAGGCTGAGAATGAGGAGGAACTATTTCTCTTTCAAGGGGTAACCGTTTTTCAACTAGCTTTGTTTCCACTTTCCTAACTACATCTTACCTTTCGTGACAATTTCATATTGTGAACTATCCAATTTTTACACGGAGTAACGAATACTTTCTATTGTGGCGTCTCTGAGAGAGTACTTTTCTCTCTAGTTACTGTTAAGTCTACTGTGTCAACTATGAAGATTTGAAGATATTGTTGTCTGTCTATGAAGATCTGAAGCTGCCACAGTATTGTTCCTTCATCAGTTCATCACACGTTGCGGTGTTGTGTCCATGACGATCACACTATTGATCGCCGGGCCACCGTGATTGTGAATCTATACTCACAACCTTCCTTCCTTCCCCCACTTTTCCTCTGTCTTCTCTTCAACATTCATCGGATCAACTTCTCCATGAGCACTTCATCCACGGTTGGACCTCCGCCGGGGTTCGAAATCCTTGACAGGGTTGGAACACAACGTCTTAACAATGTACAAGGTAGATCTTCACCCATTGCTCCTGATTTTTCATTGGATAGACAAACTTTGGATTTGGAACAACATAACAGAGGAGAGTATAGAGCCTTTATCCATAACCTACCTCCTTCTACTTCCACTCATTGGCTCCAAAATCTCTTCTTGGAATGTGGAGAGATTACTCTGGCTGAGTCACCCAAGAAACCCAACACTAGAGGCAGATGGTTCGGCTTCATCACTTTCAAAACCAAGGAGAGCCTACTGAAGAGTATCCAGATTTTCAATGGTTACTATTTGAAAGGGTACAAGCTATTTGTTTCTGAAGCTTGGAGGAGGACTGTGAACACTAATGGGAGACCCAACCAAACCTACTGGAGAAAGAAGAACTTGGAGAATCGAAGTGACAATAGTCCTGAGACAGAAAATAGGAACAAGAATGCGGTAATTGGCACTGTGGTTGAAGAGCACAGAGAGTGGATCAACAAAGGGCTTTTGGCACTCCTTCACAAAGACTATGCCATCTCAATCATCAAGAACCATTTTGAATCTATAAGAGGGGGTCAGATTTTAATTAAAGCACTTGGCAATACGGTTGTGCTGATTTACTTTGAAGATCCAGAATTACAAACACAAGCACTGAAGGAGGATGCAGAGTGGCTTAGGCCTTGAATGACCTTGATCAAAGACAAGAACCATTTATGTAGAGAGGGAGTAAGATTTAGTTGGGTTGCTATTTATGGAACCCCCATTTTGGTTTGGTGTGAGCAAACTTTCCAAGATATTTCATCGGATTTGGGATCATATGTGTGCACACACCCTTTAACTCTATTGGGAGATGATCTAGAAGCAGCCTATGTGCTCATTCATGCACAGGACTATCTGAGAGTTTACAAAGACTCTGTACTGGTTTTGGAAGGGGTTGAGTTTAAATTAGTCACTCAATCGGTCAACATTTCACTGGTGCCCCAGAGAAGTAGCTTTGGAGTGACGAGGACTCTAACTGAGGAACTCTCTTCCTCCGATGATATAGATGTTTCGACAGAGTTTGAGATTTCCCCTACAGAGGAAACTGACATGGATCATAGAAAGGAAGACACCATTATTGAAGTTGTGGGCAGAACTATTGAGGAAACTGACATTGATCCGAAGAATTTACAATCCTTTAACACTGTTTTTCCTCCATTAATTACCGAAGCACAGAAGAACCTTAATGGTGTACCAACTGTTCAAGAGGTCAACACACAAACCACTCTGGACATTAATGCTACAGACAAGACACGGTTGGTGGAAGATGGCCTGAGATTGGAAGTGAATCCCTTGTTGATTGCTCCGGCAACTTTCAAAGATGTGTTGGTCGCAGCAGATACCTTTGGAGAAGAAAATACTGTATCACTCAACACTGTTTCGGTTACTACTGGTCTAACTAATTATGCAGAACCAAGGGAAGATGGGATGGGGCAAAGACAGTGTAGACAATTTGTAACATTGGAAAGGGGGAGCATTAATGTGGAGAGGGACATTCCTTCAACAGCTACAGGTTTGGGGGCACATTACCTAACACCAAATTTTCAAAATTTGGATTTGGAGGGAAGGATTATTTCGAATTTATCAGTTAATTCCAACATTAGTACTCCATCAGTTAAAGGTTTGGGGACTAAAACTATTAAGAGGAAGGAAAATACTACAGTGGTAGCTTACAACACAAGGTCCAAGAAGAAAACCCTCACCCCAATTGTCAAGGCACCCTCTTCAGTTGGAAAATCAACCAAGAACTCTCAGAGTTTTAAACAAGGAGGAGTAGGGGCATGGGATTACTGTAAGGCCTTGGGACTCAAGGGTTATTTGACTGATGATCAGATAGTGGAGCAGTTCGAAAACCTGGAGAATGAGATCAACCCTACTGTAGACTTGGAGACCAATTCAGAAGATGAGTTTTGTGATGTAGAGGATTTGGAGGATAGACTTCTCTCCATTCCTACACAGAGACTCTCCTCACCATGAGGATAGTCTCACGGAACATCAGAGGGCTCTCTTCCAGGCAGAAGAAGAGAGCTCTACGTAACGTGTGCTGCAAGCAACAACTGGACATGGTACTAATACAAGAATCCAAGCGGGATAAGTTACCATTACACTTTCTATCTACTTGTGGGTTTAATCAAAGTTGGAAGATATCCTCTGGCACATCTGGAGGGGTCATTACATTTTGGAACACTTTGGTGTTTGAGGTTATGGATACTTTCATTGATGAACATGCAATCTATTGGACTGGCACTTTTCTTCCTGCACAACTGGATCTAACTATCATCAATGTGTATGCCCGTTGTGACATTGCTAAAAGGGCAGCTTTGTGGATTGACATTGGCTCCAAAATCAGTGCTTACCTGGAAGACTTTATTGTGGCTGGGGATTTCAATGCCATTATTGATCAATCTGAGAAGACTGGTTCATTTTGCCCTACCAACAGCACTAGGGATTTCAATAATTTCTTGTTAGACTTGGGGGTAGTTGATTTACAAATGTCTGGAGGAAACTTCACATGGTTTGGTCATGGATCCTTGGCTTCTCGTTTAGACAGGTTCCTAATCACACCTACTCTTCTCTCAGCTATCAACAACCTCACACAAACCTGTTTAAAGAGATGTTTATCTGATCATAGGCCTATACTCCTTGCTGATCCATGCCTAGATTGGGGTCCTAGGCCATTTAAGTTTATTAATGCCTGGATTAATCATGCTGATTTTCTTACTGATGTCAAGATTTTTTGGGTTTCATTATCAGTCATTGGCTCACTTGCATACAAACTTTGGTTCAAATTAAAGGCTTTGAAGGGTTTTCTCAGGAATTGGAATATCACTAAGTTTGGTTGGCTGGAGGATGAGATTGATAAACTTATAGTGGAGATAAACTCCCTGGACTCCTTGATTGAGAGTAGGCCCTTATATTCCACTGAGGTGATCTTGAGGGCTTTTCTTGGTGCACAATTGATTCAAAAACTTAAGCTACAGGCTAAAATATGGTGTCAAAAGGCTAGGCTGCAGTGGAATAAAGAGGGTGATAGATGTACAAAGTTCTTTCACATTGTTGCTAACTTTAATCACTCCAAGAAGCAGATTTCACAAATCACTGAGAATGGAGTGACTTGGTCTACACCAGCTGAGATTAAAATGATTGCCAGGGAACATTTTGCCAACAGGTTCAGAGATGATATGGTTGTCAGTGTTGATATTACCTCTCTTCCTTTTAATAGATTGTCTATTGTTCAAGCACAAAAATTAGAGATATTATTCACTGAAGAGGAAGTCTTTAAGGCCATCAAAGCTTGCAATGGGGACAAAGCTCCAGGTCCAGATGGATTCACTATGAAGTTTTACCAGACTTGTTGGAATTTTATTAAAGAGGATATCATGGAATTCATGAATTATTTCCACTGTGGAGGAAATTTAGGTAAGGGGATCAATTCATCCTTCATTACTTTAATTCCCAAGGTGACCACTCCCTCAACCTTTGATGAATATAGGCCAATAAGTCTCATCACCAGTTCATACAAGATAATCTCTAAGGTCTAGCTGCTAGACTCAAAGAAGTGATGAATTATTTGGTTCATGATACCCAAACTGGTTTTATAGCTGGGAGGCAGATCCTGGATGGCATCCTCATTGCCTCAGAACTCATGCATTCAATAAAAGCTGATAAACAAGAGGTGATTGTGTTTAAGGTTGATTTTGAAAAGGCATATGATCATATACATTGGGGAGCACTTCTCACTTTACTAAAGAAGTTGGGTTTTGGACAGAAATGGTTATCTTGGATTGCTGAATGTATTAAGGCTCACTCTTCTGTTTTAATCAATGGGGCTCCTTCTGGAGACTTCCCACTACTAAGAGGCCTCAGACAAGGGTGCTCATTGTCTCCCCTACTTTTTGCTCTTATGGCTGAATGTCTCCATCAATTGTTTACCAAGGCTACTGCAAACAACATGTTCTCTGGGGTACAGGTTAATCAGCAAGGGCCATTTATTTCTCACCTACAATTTGCAGATGATACAATCATCTTCATCAAAGCTGGACTTCAACAGGTTATTCATCTCAAACACACTCTGAATTGTTTTCAACAAGCCACTAGTCTTAGAATTAATTTCCAAAAATCAAAGGTTCTGGTTCTAAACCCTTCCTCTGTCACTTGTGAGGAGGTATCTGCTATCTTGGGTTGTTCTATCATGGAGGTCCCTTTTGACTATTTAGGGTTTCAACTGGGGGTTAATCCCAGGAGAAAGAAAGCTTGGGAACCAGTAATCAAAAAATTCAAACAGAAACTAAATCTGTGGCAAGCCAAACATAGATCATTTGGGGGCAGGATCACCTTGATCAAGTCTTCTTTAAGTTCCTTACCTCTTTACTACATGTCCTTGTTTAAAGCTCCCATAGGTGTGATCAATGAGATGGATAAGTGGCAGAGAAGGTTTCTCTGGAATGGGACTGTCACTAAGAAAGTGCTACACAAAGTTAGGTGGAATTTGATTTGCAGACCTAAGAATGTTGGAGGTCTTGGGATCAAGAATTTACACATTATGAACAAAGCACTACTAGCAAGGTGGTGGTGGAGATTTGCACTTGAAACAGATTCACTTTGGAAACAACTCCTTTGTGCCAAATATGGGTGGGACTTGTCTAGTTGGGATTTATCCAGCTTCATGCTACACAATGGACAATCATTTATTAGACACATTGAGTCCCTCCTTTCCTATCCTGGCTTTGCTGATGCATTTGGTGCTGTGGGTCTCAATTGGGAAGTTAAATCAGGTACTACAGTACATTTTTGGGAAGACATTTGGCTTGCTGAAATTGCCTTAAAATTCAAATATCAAAGACTCTTCCACCTCAGTACACAAAAGAGGTTGGTTATCTCTCATTTTTGGGTTGATGGTGACTGGATCCTTCACTTTAGAAGAGAACTTAGAGGCTGGGAGATTAGGGAATTCTATCTTTTGTCAGATGACCTTAATTTACAACAACTCACTTCAGGCCAAGATAAGGTCTCTTGGGTCCATGATCAGAGGGGTTTCACTGTTCAGATGATGTACAAAGTTCTGGATAATCAAGGTGATCTTCAACTGGATTGGCCTGCCTTGCTCTGGGCTCCTATTCTCCCCCAAAAAATTGCTGCATTTGTTTGGCTATTATGTATGCAGGCCATTCCTACAAGATGTTATCTACTGGCTAGAGGCCTTTATACAGGCTGCATTTGGTGTCCTTTATGAAGTGATGAACCTGAAGACCAAGACCACCTTTTCTTGTCTTGCAAGTTCTCTTGGACAGTATGGCACAAAATTCTGCAATGGTGGTCCATCTATACTGCTCCTCTTGAACAAATACAACAATGGTTTATTTCATGGAATGCTCTTCAGACCAAGTCCAGGCATTGGTCTTTTCTGGCTTCCTTAGCCATTTGGATGATTTGGTTGGCTAGGAACAATGAGATCTTCAATGAGGTGCATGAAAGCCCTGACATAGTATTTCAGAACATTCAGAGCTATTCTTTTCAGCTACTGTGGGCCAAATTCAACAAGGGCAACTCCTTCACTTTCTTGAATTGGATTAATTCTCCCTCCACTTGTAGTTTCAAGAGTAAGAGGACTCACTTATTAGCATAGTGTTTGCTTGAGCCACTATGTTTTTCTTTCACATTTTGGGGGTTTTGGGGTGGGGTATGGGCTGGGATGGGTACTGTGGAGAGGGGGGGTAAGGTTTACTACTTTCCTTTATTTTGTGATACTGTTGGTGTGGGGGTAGTAGCTATTTTAGGGCCTTCTAATTTGTGGTGTGGGGGTAGAAATTATTAGGTTGAAAGTGTTGTTTATTGACTGGTTTGATCACTTTCCTTTGATTTTTGGAACCTGGTCTACCTTCAGTTTCTTGGCTCTGCAGGATCTACAGACTTCACTGATTTTGGGTGTCTTTTTAGACCAAAGGCACTCAGGGGCTACATTTTGTGGCTGTTGAGACATTACTATTGGTTCTGGGCAGTGGTGGTGGATTTGGGGACATTCTTGGGTTACTTTGGTTCTTTTGGTGGTACTGATAATTTATGTAGCATAAGTGTTGGTGTGCAACTGCATTTCGGGGTCATAAGATCACTTAGATGTACTGGTTTTTGGGTTTTGGAACTACTTTTGTTTCTTGTCTTTGGAAAATTTGTCTTTGGGGTTTCATAGGACCGTTGGATGCCTTGGGGTACAAGAATGCATCGGTGAGAATTTTAGTTTTCTTAAATTGGGGGCAATTTAGCTAATGTTTGTTATGTGACTTGGGATGCAAGAAAGCATCGGTTAGAAATAGTTTGTAATCTCTTGAGGGCTAGACCCTTGGCTTTGTTTTCTATTTCAAAAACAAGGTTTCAATAACAAAAAAATTGCTGATAAAAAAAAAACGAATACTTTCTATTTTGACGGCACTATTAGACTTTTCAGCACATAATGGTCATGTGCAGACTAACATTTTCTTAAATGCCTGTTTCCCCCTCTTTTGTTTGGCTTTAAAGTTAAATCTGAATTTCCTTTTCAATGTGTGTTGAGCTCATACATAGAGAAGGAAAGAGAGAGAGTTAGGTGAAGGAGAGAATAAGCATCTGGACGGAAGAAGTTAAGGAGAGACGAAGCAAAACCTAAGGTTAGGTGATGGTTTGAGAAGTCGATTTTGACGAGGGTTTGATTTTATGGGTTTCTGAGTTGAGTTGGGAGTTGATTTCCATTTTCTTTTTTATTTCTAGTGATGGGTTTGTAAGTTTCCATATATATGTATGGATTTAGTGCACATGCATAGATATGAATGAAATTTATAGGTTTGATTTGATGTGCATATGTTTGATTTTTGTTTCTTAACTTTTCCGGATGTTAGTATATGATTGATTTGGTTCATGTTTCTAGGATATGTGATTTATTATAATTGCATCTTCTCTATGTTCTCATGTATATTTTAAGCATGTATGGATTGGAGGAGTAGCTATGGATGTTTTTCATTGATAGAGAACAACTGTTGAACATTGTATCGGATAACTATGTCAAAATTCAACCTTCTATGATTCAGGTAAATAAAAAAAGGATTGTTCAAAAAAGGTTTTTTTTAGCGAAAGCTGCAATTTGTTAATTTAATTCCAAATACATCTGAGTGCATCAGTGATAAATCCCTAACCACGAAGAACAGACAAAAGACACAATGATGTTGCAGTTCTTTTCATACTATAACTGTCCCTAATGGTATTGGGTTGGCCAGCTAACACTGAGCTGGGATTCCGTATAGGTAAGGAAGGAAGACGGGGGTTGAGAAGGTGGTACTAGTGTTCTTGCTCCGAAAACTGGCAAAGGACTTCAATAGTAGTGTGTTAGTCTTAGTGCCCGTAGTTCAATCATAAATGTCCAAATGTATATATCATCATTAGCAATAAGATTAAAGCGGCTTTCTATTACTTATGTGTTGGAGTAATATATCGATGTGATTTCTGATCTATGCCCACCATGCGAATAGAACCATAGATCGAGATGGATCACACTCGATGGGTCCCTAGTCAATAAAGCTTCACTAGAAGCGACTAGTATGAAAGATGGCTCTTCATGGCTTACGTTCTGTTAGTCATTGGAATGGGATTCCGGAGTCTGATCATAGATATCATGTGGGACATGATATTGGACGACCCGCCCTGAATATGTGCCATAGATTGAGTCATTAACATATTCAGTGTCGTAGCTTGTCATGTATCCTTAGACCAAGGAGTCTTTGTGATCACTATGCAGTCAACAACTAAGTTTGACCTGAGCCTAACGTTGTCCGTAACAGGGCTTCCATAACGGCCAGGATTGGCTTGGGGACGGGTTGCATGAGTGACACGAAAGACGGCTAAGGGATTTATCCCTCATACTGAGGTATGGGAAAGATATCGGTTCTCGGCCGCTTGATCGAGAGTGACTGAAAGAATAGCATGGCCATGCACATGATACTAGGTATCATATATTCAGTCATCTCACATATCAAGGAACAGTGATTGAGAATAATAAGGATGACGGCTCTATGCCTTATCTCAATCAGGATATCGGAGATAAAAGGATAATGACAAGGAGGACGGAAAGGTTAGAATCGATTGGTTCGATTCGCTATGTAGTGTCAGGCAATACTAAAGTCTCGTTAGTTGCCACTTATATAGGATCAAGTAAAATGGGATTTTACGTTGATCTATCGACATGCATAGACCTAAGGGTCACACCGAAGGATGAAACTCATTGACACATTTATGGAGAATGGCCAAAAGAGAGTTGTCTCGGGACATGACCAAAACTGGGTTTTGGGTCATGTGCCCGTAAGTGAATAGGACATTACGGATCAAGACAAGGCTTGGAGTCTTGGGATTGATCGCGTCGGATAATGTTGGACATTTCCGGTATGGAAGGCTTGGAGGCGATGAGCACGTCACGGGACCTCGTTGGGAATGGCCATGGGCCATGTTCCAAGAGGCCCATGAAAGGCCCATGCAACCAAGGCCCATGGAACTAATTAATCAAGTCTTGATTAATTAGTACTAAGTAAGCAAGACAAGGATTAAGGTGTTGGTGATTCACCACCTAACCCATCTTGTCTTGCCATACTTAGCACCATGCTTGTCTTACTTCACACCATGCTTCACACCTTACTTGTCCTTGATGGTTGTTGATGGTTTAAGTCATCTTTTTCCTACAACAAATCACAAGACAAGAATAGAAACACAACTTCTCTCCCTCTCACACTACAATTTCGAGTTTGGCACTTTTCCCCCCTCTTGTTGTGTTCTTGAGTCATCTAAAGAAGAACTACGTGGCTTTGATTCCATTTGGATACGTAGGCGTCTTGGAGACTCAAGCCGATCATCGTTTCTTTGGTGTTCTCTTCCTTTTCTTGAACTAGTTGGTAAGGAAACATCCATATTGTTTATTCTCTTGTGTATCTAATATTTGGTAGTGTTCTATGACATGGTCTCGAGTTATTTCCGCTGCAAGTATGTGTTCATACCCTCCATCGAGACCCAACAGTGGTATCAGAGCCGTGCTACCTTCGGGATTCACAAGAGAACTTTCGGTTTTGCTTGCTAGTTTCGGTTTTGCATGTTAATTTGCTAAATTGTTTGATAACATGTTTTAAATTCTTGTTTATGGGTTTAATGCATGAAAAATGAATTTTTGAAAAGTTTATCAAATCTGGAATTTTTGAAAAAAAAATTGATTTTTCGGGTCTCGGGAGCGGGACTCTCGGGGAGCCGAAACCGGGACCGAACGGGGCTCCGTTGGACGGAGCTAGGCCAAGCATGACCATTGGATGGTCAATATGCCGAGCTAAACCGTTTTGTTAGTCATGACGAGTTTGGAACCGTCTTGATGAACTCAAAAATCAAATGTTCAAAAGTTTCAATTTTGAACGGTTTCGATAAACCGAGTATCAAAAATTTTCGAAACTTGGCAATTAATTAAAACCGGAAAATCACATGATGTTTGATAACATGCTTGTTTGATAACACGATGTGTGATATGATGTTGGCATGGTGTACATAATAGCCCCGAGTTTGATTTAATTATTTATCGCTTTTCACGGCCTGCGAGCCGTTAGAGTTAGCGTGTAATTATTTTTTCGAGGTGTGGTCGTCGTACCACTTATTTGTAATATTTATTAATTCCCGACCTGCGAGTCGTGTATTAAATTGTAATATTTTACTCAAGACGAAGAAAGGGCGAAAAGGTCATTTGGTGGCTTCTCGGGTTTTGACATCGGCTTGGAGTCGGTGGAGCTCAAGAAGCTAGTGGGAGTTAGTTTAGTGGGCTATTATGTACATATTTAACGCTTTATGCTTGGTTTAGTTTTTGCATGATCTTTTCTATGTGTTTTAGAATTGCATGCTTAACTTAATTTACCGAGCATATCACCTCACATGCAAAGATAAAATTGGTTTTAATCATTGTCTGTGAGCCCTTAGAATCGTCATTACATTGGATGTAGTTGACGGGTTCGAAGGAAGAATTACATTGGATGTAATTGGAGGCATCATTACATTTGGAATGTAGTTGATGTGCTCATCGCATCTAGGATGTGCCAAAAGTTTAAAACACAACCGGACAAGTAAAAACGGGTCATGTCCGATACCTCCCAATTATCAACACCTTACTACCTCCCCGTCCTATGGGTGTCGTGCGCATTAGCGGAGCATCCATGGGAAAGCGGGGTAGTAGGTTTGGACGACATGTGTAGGTGTCGTGCGCATTAGCGGAGCACCCACATAGTGACGGGCCATAGTTGAAAATTGGTGGACCCGACTACGATTCTCAGCCTGAGGTTGAGCTAGGGTATTAGATAGGGTAAGCCGTGTACATGAGTACATACCCTAGCCAAGAGTCACATTGGATGTGATTGGATGGAGTCCTACCTACATAGCTCGATTAAGTAGTGAGCATTAGTTCAGCTTAATCGGGTGAATCAAGGATCTTGGTTTTAGGTTCTAAAGGTTTAGAATCAATTGGTTGGTGTTTGAACTTGATCTTCATAAAATTTATTCAGTTTACTGATTATATTTTGTTTGTCGTGTAGATCAAATGGCAAGTACTTCAGCGAACAATAGTAGTTTGTCACTAAAAACCATTCTTGATAGGATCAAGCTAAGTGGGACAAACTACTTGGACTGGGACAGAAACTTGAGGATAGTCCTCAAATTCGAGCGCAAAGAATATGTCCTAGACCAGGCTATCCCTGAGGAGCCAGCTAATAATGCCATTAGGGCCGTTAAGGATGCATACCAAAAGCACCTTAGCGATTCTATAGATGTGGCATGTATTATGCTGGGCTGCATGGAGTCTGATCTCCAAGACCAGTTCATGGAGTACTCTGATGACCCCTATACTATGATGGGGATCATAAAGGGTATGTTCAAGGAAAGGGCACGTATCGTGAGATACAATGTCCTTAATGAACTTCTCTCCTGCAAAATGTCAGCAGGAGTCTCCGTGGGTCCTCATGTCCTAAAGATGAAGGGGCATCTCGAACATCTTAATCGACTGGGTCTTAAGATAGAGAACGAGATGGCAGCGGATGTGGTTCTGCGTTCCCTTCCTCGTTCATATGCTACGTTTGTCATGAACTATCATATGCACGATATGGACAAGACCATTTCAGAGTTGCATGGAATGTTGGTAACTGCTGAAAAGAACGTCAAGGATCAGGGATCCAAGGATGTTCTGATGGTCAGACAGGGAAACAGTTTCAAGAATAAGGGAACTGTTAGTGGTAAGGGCAAGGCCCCTATGCACTTGGCAGGAAAGATGAGGCATCCGAAGCGTCCTAACCCTCCTAGGACCGGGGAGTCCTCAAGGAAGGGGAAGGATGTCGAGAATGTCTGCTTCTACTGTCAACAGCCTGGTCACTGGAAGAAAGATTGCAGGAAGTTTCTGGATGATCTGAAGAAGGGCGGTGGGACTGTGCCTTCATCAGGTATTTTCTTTATAGAGCTAAATCTCACTACTTCCAAAGATTCATGGGTATTGGATACCGGGGCTGAATCTCACATTTGTACTAATGTGCAGTGGCTGGAAGGTAGGAGAAGCTTGAAGAAGGACGAGGTGGACCTCAGAGTGGGCAACAAGACTAGAGTTGTGGCGACTGCTGTAGGATCCATAAGTCTTCTTTTGCCAAGTGGGCTAGTTTTTGTTTTGAACAATGTATATTGTGTACCTACTTTCAGTAGGAATATTGTATCTATTTCTTTGTTGGACAAGGAAGGATACAATTTTGATGTTGGAAATGGGATTTTCAATATTTTATGCAATGATATATTTTATGCTAGCGCCAAAATGGTTGGAGGATTGTACATATTGGATATGGATAACAATGCCTCAAGCTCTATATATAATGTAAATACCAAGAGGTCTAAGTCCAATGATTTAGACCAAACTCTTTTATGGCATTGTCGTTTAGGCCACATAAACGAGAAACGCATATCAACACTTCACAAGTGTGGACTTCTTAGTCCATTCGAATTTCATTCGATTGATAGATGCGAATCTTGTTTGATGGGAAAACTGACTAAAGCGCCCTTCATCGGTCGCGGTGAAAGGGCGGGTGACTTATTGGGGCTAATACACTCGGATGTGTGTGGACCAATGAGCACACTTGCCAGGAGGGGTTTTAGCTACTTTATCACATTTACTGACGACTTCAGTAGATATGGTTATGTCTATTTGATGAGACATAAGTCTGAAGCTTTTGATAAATTCAAAGAGTTTAAGACGGAAGTAGAAAACCAGCTCGGGAAAAGTATTAAAGCACTTCGATCAGATCGAGGTGGAGAATACTTGACCACAGAGTTTTTAGATCATCTAGCAGAAAGTGGGATCCTTTCGGAATGGACTCCTCCCGGAACACCACAAAATTGAATGGTGTGTCCGAACGGAGAAATCGGACTTTATTGGATATGGTCCGGTCCATGATTAGTGGGACTGATCTCCCAATCTCTTTCTGGGGTTATGCTCTGGAGACGGCCGCATTCATTTTGAATCGGGCTCCGACGAAGGCTGTGGAAGGGACACCATTTGAGAAATGGCGCGGGAGAAAGCCCGTTTTGTCCTTCCTAAAGATTTGGGGTTGCGAGGCTTATGTGAAACGTTTAGTTCCGACTAAGCTCGAACCAAGATCTGATAAATGCACCTTCGTTGGGTATCCCAAAGAAACAATGGGGTACTACTTCTACAAACCCAGCGAGAACACGGTGTTCGTCGCTCGGGGTGGGGTCTTTATGGAAAGGGAGTTTATTTCCAAAGACGTCAGTGGGAGGGTTGTACATCTAGAAGAAATTCAGGGTGGTACAGATCCAACTGATCCACTGGACAACCCTGTAGAAGAGCCTGAGATGGTCGTAGAGCAAGGACCAGTTCCTGCAACAATTCCAGAAGGTCCAAGGCGATCTGAAAGGGTTAGTCGTCCACCTCCGAGATATGGTTACTTTGTGTCTGGAGGTGACGGTGAGCTTGTGGTGGATCACGATGATCCAGCTACATTTCAGGAAGCTGTGGACGGACCCGACTCTGAGTTATGGCTGGGAGCCATGAGGGAGGAAATGCAATCCATGTCGGACAACCAAGTCTGGGAACTGGTTGATCCCATCGGTGGTGTAAGAACCATCGGATGCAAATGGATCTTCAAGGTGAAGATGGACATGGAAGGCAACCCTCAGACCTACAAAGCCCGACTGGTGGCGAAAGGTTATAGGCAGATCCAAGGGATTGACTATGAGGAAACCTTTTCCCCAGTGGCTATGGTCAAATCTATCCGAATTCTTCTTGCCATAGCTGCATATCACGATTACGAGATATGGCAAATGGATGTCAAAACCGCTTTCCTAAACGGAAATTTGTCGGAGGACGTTTATATGTCTCAACCCGAAGGTTTTGTCGATCCGAAGAATAAGGGAAAGATTTGTAAGTTGTTGAAATCCATTTATGGATTGAAACAAGCTTCTCGGAGTTGGAACCTTCGTTTTGATGAAGCTGTAATTGGATTTGGCTTTATCAAGAATGAAGATGAACCATGCGTTTACAAGAAGGCAAATGGGGGTATGATTACCTTTCTGGTGTTGTATGTCGATGACATACTACTCATTGGAAACGACATCCCAACCTTGCACGAGACTAAAGCTTGGTTAGGGAAGTGTTTCTCAATGAAGGACTTAGGCGATGCTGCTTATATCTTAGGGATTAAGATATATAGAGATCGCACCAAGAGGGTCTTGGGTTTAAGTCAAAGCACCTATGTGAACAAGGTATTGAGTAGGTTCTCAATGCTTGATTCCAAGAAAGGACTCTTACCCGCACGTCATGGCGTTCATCTCAGCAAGACTCAGTGTCCTAAGACACCTGATGAGCTGAAAAGAATGATGCGAATCCCATACGCTTCGGCGGTAGGATCGATCATGTATTCCATGATATGCACGAGACCGGATGTCTCATATGCCTTGAGTTGTACCAGCAGACATCAGTCTAACCCTGGTGAGGAACACTGGATAGCGGTCAAAGCGATTCTCAAATATTTGAGAAGAACTAAGGACGCGTTTCTAGTGTACGGGGGAAAAGATGATTCTGAACTAGTTGTTAATGGATATGTAGACGCTAGTTTCCAGACAGATCCAGATGACTTTAGAAGTCAGTCAGGATATGTGTTCACGCTGAATGGCGGAGCTTTCAGCTGGAAGAGCGTGAAGCAAGACACCGTCGCTGACTCCACGACAGAGGCCGAGTACATAGCGGCTGCAGAGGCGGCCAAGGAGGCTGTGTGGATTAGGAAGTTCACGGCAGGGTTGGGTGTAATCAAAAACCCATCCAGCCCGGTGAACCTATTTTGCGACAACACAGGGGCTATTGCGCAAGCTAAAGAGCCCAGATCGCATAACAAATCCAAACATGTACTGCGGCGATATCACCTCATCAGAGAGATACTGAACCGAGGCGATGTGAAGATCACCTATATTGCAACTGATGATAACATAGCCGACCCGTTGACTAAGGCACTAACGTTGCCTAAACATGAGAGGCATGTAAGGTCAATGGGAATAGATTGGAGTTTAGATTGGAACTAGGGCAAGTGGGAGATTGTTAGTCTTAGTGCCCGTAGTTCAATCATAAATGTCCAAATGTATATATCATCATTAGCAATAAGATTAAAGCGGCTTTCTATTACTTATGTGTTGGAGTAATATATCGATGTGATTTCTGATCTATGCCCACCATGCGAATAGAACCATAGATCGAGATGGATCACACTCGATGGGTCCCTAGTCAATAAAGCTTCACTAGAAGCGACTAGTATGAAAGATGGCTCTTCATGGCTTACGTTCTGTTAGTCATTGGAATGGGATTCCGGAGTCTGATCATAGATATCATGTGGGACATGATATTGGACGACCCGCCCTGAATATGTGCCATAGATTGAGTCATTAACATATTCAGTGTCGTAGCTTGTCATGTATCCTTAGACCAAGGAGTCTTTGTGATCACTATGCAGTCAACAACTAAGTTTGACCTGAGCCTAACGTTGTCCGTAACAGGGCTTCCATAACGGCCAGGATTGGCTTGGGGACGGGTTGCATGAGTGACACGAAAGACGGCTAAGGGATTTATCCCTCATACTGAGGTATGGGAAAGATATCGGTTCTCGGCCGCTTGATCGAGAGTGACTGAAAGAATAGCATGGCCATGCACATGATACTAGGTATCATATATTCAGTCATCTCACATATCAAGGAACAGTGATTGAGAATAATAAGGATGACGGCTCTATGCCTTATCTCAATCAGGATATCGGAGATAAAAGGATAATGACAGGGAGGACGGAAAGGTTAGAATCGATTGGTTCGATTCGCTATGTAGTGTCAGGCAATACTAAAGTCTCGTTAGTTGCCACTTATATAGGATCAAGTAAAATGGGATTTTACGTTGATCTATCGACATGCATAGACCTAAGGGTCACACCGAAGGATGAAACTCATTGACACATTTATGGAGAATGGCCAAAAGAGAGTTGTCTCGGGACATGACCAAAACTGGGTTTTGGGTCATGTGCCCGTAAGTGAATAGGACATTACGGATCAAGACAAGGCTTGGAGTCTTGGGATTGATCGCGTCGGATAATGTTGGACATTTCCGGTATGGAAGGCTTGGAGGCGATGAGCACGTCACGGGACCTCGTTGGGAATGGCCATGGGCCATGTTCCAAGAGGCCCATGAAAGGCCCATGCAACCAAGGCCCATGGAACTAATTAATCAAGTCTTGATTAATTAGTACTAAGTAAGCAAGACAAGGATTAAGGTGTTGGTGATTCACCACCTAACCCATCTTGTCTTGCCATACTTAGCACCATGCTTGTCTTACTTCACACCATGCTTCACACCTTACTTGTCCTTGATGGTTGTTGATGGTTTAAGTCATCTTTTTCCTACAACAAATCACAAGACAAGAATAGAAACACAACTTCTCTCCCTCTCACACTACAATTTCGAGTTTGGCACTTTTCCCCCCTCTTGTTGTGTTCTTGAGTCATCTAAAGAAGAACTACGTGGCTTTGATTCCATTTGGATACGTAGGCGTCTTGGAGACTCAAGCCGATCATCGTTTCTTTGGTGTTCTCTTCCTTTTCTTGAACTAGTTGGTAAGGAAACATCCATATTGTTTATTCTCTTGTGTATCTAATATTTGGTAGTGTTCTATGACATGGTCTCGAGTTATTTCCGCTGCAAGTATGTGTTCATACCCTCCATCGAGACCCAACATAGTGGTGGGAGGCAGTATATAAATCGGGGTTCCCTCCCTGGAAAAATCCCTGATTCTCTGTTCCATAGGCATTGATCCTGAAAAGATACACTCAAATAAAGTAAATAGGACACTCTCGATCATCCATCTCCATAATTGTGAAGGGGTTCAAGGCGGTTGCGGCGGTGGAGGCCAAGGTGAAGGACACACTGACTGTGGCTGCAGCTTCAGGGACGTCTCTAGAGATGGCGGCGGCATCAGAGACGCCGGCGGCATTAGACACACCGACGAAATAAGAGACGACAGTGGCTTCAACGACGGCGGCGACAACATCAGGGATGGCGGCCTTAGAGACGAAAACATCCGTATTTGCAGAGGAGGGACCAAAACAGGTCGGGAGATGCTTCGTTGGTGGCGGGAGAAGGTCAATGTCATAGTGGCTAGAGGCGGCTCGAAAGGAACCCTAGCAAAAAAAAACCTTTGCATGATCCATAAGGAAGGTGCAAGGGAGATGATGTGTAGAGGAGAGAAGCGTAACCATGGCATAGGCCATGGTAAAATCATGGCCATAGCCATGACCAGTGGCGGATCTAGATTTTTCATTGAGGGGGGGAACTACGATATATTTTTTAAAATCATAACTAACGTAAATACAATAATGTAGAAACTGAGTTTCACATAAAAATATTTATAAAGGGGCAATTTATCATACTGTGACGTTAAGATTTTAAATTTTTTGTAAAATATATTCATTGTTACCGTGGTCAAAAACGTATATCTCGAAATATATAATCATATTGTCATTCAATTCAGTTAACATGAACTAACGTCGAATATTATGTGCATAGTCTAGAATAGATAGTCTTTTTCGATATTTGTTATAAGACTTTCATAATAGATTTTCCAAACTTATATCTATTGTTTTATGATTTTTTTTCACAAAAAAAGATATCCGATTTTGTCAAAATTTCCTTTTCTTCAGGAGAGATTGTAAGAATTTTTAAAATATCTCTACATGATTATATTAAATTTATAGAGAACTAATTTTAAAACTCAAATTGATGATAACACAATAATAATGATATCTTCAAACCCTAAATAATAAATTAAATAACATCTTTTATAGAAAAAAGAGAGTACAGACTGTACAAATAAAGGAAACATTAACAAAAAGAAAATAATAGGAATAAAAGTGGAGTAAAACTGTAAATTTCAGGGGGGGGGGGGCACGTGCCCCCCTCGGCCCCGTGTAAATTCGCCAGTGGCCGTGACTTTTGGGTGCTGCGGTAGAGAGCTTCTCTTAGGGTTCCAAAAAAAGGTTAATGAAAGAAGGGAAATAAATAAATGGAAATTAAAAAAGAGGATAAATAAAGAATTTCCTTTTTTTAGCTCCCGGATCTCCTTTTTTTTCTTCCCTTTGTGTTTTTCTTGAGAGAGAAACTGAGAGAGTAAAATAAAGTGAGGTTTGGGAGCTGAATTAAAAGGTTATGGTCAATATTAAAGGCATTTAGGAATTTTTGCAAGAAAAACTAGCAGGGTCATCAAAAATCATGAGTTTCCTCACTCCGTATAAAATACGAATAATTTACAGTTTGGAATTGTCACGAACGATAAGTCACATTTAGGAAAGTGAAAACAAAGCTAATACATAGTTTAGAAGCAGGGTTTCCCCCTCTTTGAATGACACCCCTTTCCTTCTCCGAGATAGACCGTCCCAATAATGGTGTTTCTTCTTGCTGCAAACAAGCATTTAAAACGAAAGTGTCCTCAGGGGAGAAAGGCTTAACCTTGTCAAGAATGTCCTCGTCCTCGAATTTATCTTTAATGATTTGGTTTTTCAAATACACATTAATGTCATCAATTAATAAGGGTGGAACATTCTCTTGAGGATGTTCAGAAATCAGAAACTCATTCTGCACCAAATCAATAGTAATATCTTCTTCAAAGGAAAGATCCAACTTAGGAAAGACAAAAGAATCAGGACTGAAGTGCTTGAAAAAGAATTGCAAGAAGATGAAGGAATATTATCCTTCAAAATGGGTGGGATAGTCGGGTCATCAATTGATGCAACCCAAAATTTTAAACTTTTGTGCACTCTCATATACCAGGGCTTCTTAAAAAACCCTCCACAAACTGATTTTCTTTTCTTTTTCTTTTTTGATCAACAATTTTTGGTTTTATTTACAAGCCTTTGAAATAAAGGCAAGGATGAGGAGCTGATATGTATTTCTGAGTACGTTTTCATTTAGGGCCGGACCATTTTGGATTTACAATTCTATGTTATGTTTGGGCTTTTGATATAGCCAAGCCCATGGCCATTTTGTAGTCCCTATTTAGCTTCTGAGAAATGAGGATGCAGAGCATGTATTTTCATCAAACAAATTGTATTCTTCTTCCTTTGTCTTCTTCCCATTCTCTCTCTCTTTATCTGTTCTCCCCTTTTCCCAATCCCAACCCTAATTCTTGGATCTGACGCCGCTTTTACATCTATACTAGGAATTTTCATATCACTGGTGTCAGACTCATCCTTCTAGGCACCAAAAAATGGCTCCTTCCGGCTCCTCCAAGTCCTTTCAACAACTAACACTGAAGTTCTTTCCATCAAAGAATATGTTGCTGATTTGCAAACCAAAATGGGTGATATTACCAAGCTGCTCCAGTCCTTGGCAGAGAAGTTCCCAGACACGACTCCCCAACGTCAATACTCATCGGTTCCTCCATCCCCGGTTGCTGGTCCTTTTCCCTTGACACCGGCGCAACACCAATCGATTTTGGGCGCTCCTCCAGATTCAAGTCAGGAACCTCCAGGGAGACGTGAGTCACGACCTCGCAACCCTCCTTGTTTTGATGGCACGTATTTCCTTGGCTGGGAAATGAAGTTCCTGCACCACTGCCTCTCTGAGAGCATTCCAGAGACAGAGAAGCTTCACGAAGCCATGCTCGGTTTTGAGGAAGCCGCCTTGCGACACCAGCTACACTTCACCAAACAGATGGAGTCCAAAGGTGTTGCTGATATCACTTGGCCGGTTTATTTGGATGCACTCCGGCGTAGATTTACCGATGGAGACTACACAGACTATATGTCTGAGTTAGCTCACCTACACCAAGATGGATCTGTGGAGTCATATTATCAAGCTTTCCAAGGTATTGTTACCCACTTGACACTCTCAGATAAGGATTCTTTAGCCATGTTCATCAGCCATCTGAAACCGGACATTGAGGATGCCGTACGTATGCATTTCCCAGCTGACATCAATCAAACCTTCAATATGGCAAAGAGATTGGAGAAGAAAGGCTCCTCCTTTCATCGCTCTTCCCCATCTGCCCCATTTAGATCTGCGCAAGCTCCGACCTTTAGGTCGTTCCATACCCCCACTCCACCCAAACATCCACCATTACCCTCTGCTAAACATTTTTCCCCAAATCAAAAACCACACATCCCTCCAACAGCTGCCCAGAGACAATTACGGGATGATCGATTCAGAAAAGGGTTGTGCGTGTGGTGTGGAGACAAGTTCTCGCGAGAACACAGGTGCACCAAATCACAGTTGTTCCAATTGTTGGTAGAAGATGATTCGGTTCCTCAATCTTATGGTGAAGTTTTTGTTGACTGCGTGTCGTCCTTGGATCTAATTACAGAAAAAGAGTTGCAAGCTTCACACCCAGGGCCTATTATATCACTCCATGCTCTTTGCGGATTGTCACATTACAGTACCATGAGAATTCCTGGGATGGTAAACAAGCAAGACATCATAGTGCTAGTTGATTCGGGAAGCACTCATAATTTCATTAGCGCTGCAGTGGTTAAAAGACTCCATTGTATCACAGAACCTACTCCCCACATCAAGGTTTCTGTGGCAAATGG
The DNA here is from genome assembly GCA_963921825.1 of Erodium maritimum. Classification (NCBI taxonomy): domain Eukaryota; kingdom Viridiplantae; phylum Streptophyta; class Magnoliopsida; order Geraniales; family Geraniaceae; genus Erodium; species Erodium maritimum. The sequence continues at coordinate 79,151,622 of OY997588.1, read as the reverse complement.
TGATACTCTTTCTACACGAGCTAGATGCAACGACTTGACATGGGATATGCAGAGCATGGCATTCAAGGCATATTTTCTGGTCCTCCTAGTTCAAGGCTGTGGCCTTATATTGGGAATTCAATGGCTCGTGACCTTGGGTCCAATCCTTTGGGACTTCTCGAGACTCACCATGGATTTCAATCTGCACAGCCACTGGGTGCGATTATTGGGAATTCCTCCTGGAGCGATTTCTTGGACGACAAGCAAACAATGGAATAGAATCTCTGGCCATAATTCTTCTATATCAGTGTTTTCTTGCTCTCGCGTGGAGAGTTCCTCACCCCTCCCATTCCATGCGCAAAAAGGTTCGCCATCCCTTCCTCTTGTTATTGATACTTAGTTATCAGATTTTGGTGCTCTGTTTGCAGAACCAAAAGGCATTCCTACAACCCGCACGCATGGTCATGGGATACAACTCCTCCCTGATGCTCAGGCTGTCAAGATAAGACCATATCGTTACTCATCACTGCAAAAGACAGAGCTTGAACGACTGGTAGCTGAAATGCTTGAATCTAGAATAGTGTGCCCATGCACGAGTGAGTTCGCTTTTCCGGTTATCCTAGTCAAAAAGAAGGATAATTCGTGGCGTCTCTGTGTGGATTATCGCAGGCTGAATTCCATGACCGTGAAGGACAAATTTCTCATCCCATTGGTGGAAGAGCTTCTTGATGAGCTCTATGGCGCTTCCTTTTTCACCAAACTCGATATCACGGCGGGCTACTATCAGATTCTCATGAAGGAAGACGACATCCACAAAACGGCTTTTTCCACTCACTCGGGTCACTATGAGTTACTCGTCATGCCCTTCGGATTGACTAATGCGCCGTCCACGTTTCAATCGTTGATGAACGACATATTTCACCCTCTCCTACGCCACTGTGTGCTGGTCTTTTCCGATGATGTACTGATTTACTCCATGTCACTTGAGGATCATGTTATGCACCTGCGACTTGTGTTTGAAATCCTCAGCTCTGAACAGCTATTCCTCAAGAGCTCCAAATGTGTTTTTGCAGCCTCTGAGATTGAATATCTTGGTCACATTATATCTATCCAAGGAGTGGCAATGGACAAGAAAAAGGTAGCTGCGGTTTTGGACTGGCCAGTTCCAACCAATGTCAAGAAGCTCCGTGGATTTTTGGGTTTGATCGGCTATTATCGTCGCTTCATCAAAGGCTATGGCACAATTGCTAAACCACTGACAGAGTTATTGAAGAAGGACTCGTTCAAGTGGTCTTCAAATGCAACAATGGTCGTCGAGTCGCTCAAGATTGCCACAACCTCAGCACCAGTCTTAGCCTTACCAGACTTCTCAATTACATTTGTCCTTGAAACGGATGCGTCGAGTACCGGAGTGGGTGCTGTCCTTACTCAATTGGGATGCCCAATAGCTTATTTCAGCAAAGCTTTGGGTTTTAGACAAAGGGCTTCCTCGGTTTACGACAAAGAGATGCTAACCGTGTTACTTGCAACAAAACACTGGAATTCCTACTTGATGGGCAAACACTTTATAATCAAAACCGATCATCAAAGTTTGAGGTTTTTACTCCACTAGCGCACTTCTACCCCAGCCCAACTCCAGTGGGTAATCAAAATGATGGGCTATGATTTTGAAATACAATTCAGGAAAGGTACCAACAATGTCGTCGCGGACGCCTTATCTTGCAGACATGATTCAGATTCTACGATTGAATCAAATGAGCTACAAGTCTCTGTTTTGTCCATTTCATCTCTCTCAACTGACCTCTTGGATCGCATACAACTTTCTTGGGTGGAAGACACCAAGCTCCAGGCTCTAATTGTGCAGTTGCAACAAGGCATTCCAGCAGGTCATTACTCTTGGGCAAACAATCAACTGGTTAGGAAAGGCAAGCTCGTGGTGGGTGACAACCCAACTCTTCGTACTGAACTGATCACTTATTTTCACAGCAGTGCCATGGGTGGACACTCAGCCATCCACGCAACATACAAGCGTATCACAACCCATTTCTATTGGAAACACATCAAGAAGGACATCACTACATCCATTTCTTCTTGTGAGACTTTCCAAGCACATAAACCAGATCTCTCGGCCTCCCCTGGTTTATTACAACCTCTGGACATTCCCCATCGTATCTGGCACGAAATCTCCATGGAATTCATAGAGGGTCTTCCAAAGTCACAAGGGTTAGAGACAATTTATGTAGTGGTTGATCGTCTTTACAAATCAGCTCACTTCATACCTTTAAAACACCCATTCACAGCGGTTTCAGTTGCTCAGGCTTTCCTTGATACGGTCTATCGCCTCCATGGCATGCCGGCATCGATTTTAAGTGACAGAGATAAGTTCTTTATCTCTTCTTTCTGGCGAGAGCTCTGTCGCCTCCAACATGTAACTCAAAACATGTATTCGGCCTACCATCCTCAAACCGATGGCCAAATGGAAGTAGTCAACCGTTCCCTAGAAACCTACATGCGCTGCATGTGTTCTGACTGTCCCAAGAGCTGGTCAAAATGGCTGCCACTCGCTGAGTATTGGTATAACAGCTCCTACCACTCTGCTATCCAGATTACGCCATATCAAACACTTTATGGCCAACCCCCACCAACACATTTTCCATATCTCACTGGTTCAACAACTCTAGAGATGGTTGATCGCAGCTTCATGGCCCGCGAAGATGCAATTCAACTGCCGCGTTTTCACCTGACAAGGTCCTAAGCTCGTATGAAGAATCAAGCTGACAAGAAACGATCGGACATAGTTTTTTCTTGAGGGGGACTGGGTATTTGTCAAGCTGCAACCATATCGACAGAGTACGCTGGCTCGTCGATCATCCAACAAACTCAGTCCCAAGTTCTTCGGACCCTTCAAATTCTCAAAAGGGTAGGTGCGGTGGCTTACACACTCGATCATCCCGCTGATTCGCGAGTGCACCCCACCTTCCATGTATCTCAGCTGAAGCGGCATGTTGGACCAGTTGTGACTCAAGCAGCTATGCCCATTGTGTCCTCAGAGGGTTTAATTGCTCGATCACCGATTCGAATTCTTGACAGAAGGATCACTAAGTGTGGCAATCGTGCGGCAACCCAACTTCTTATTCACTGGTCTGATGGAAGTCCAGATGAAGCATCAAGGGAATTCTTGTTTGATTTGGAATCAAAATTTCCAAATTTTGATTTCACTTCATGAGGACATGAAGTTCTAAAGGAAGGGGCAATGATACGTAACTTTTGGGTCACATTTTCATTTAGGGCCGGACCATTTTGCATTTACAATTCTATGTTATGTTTGGGCTTTCCATATAGCCAGGCCCATGGCCATTTTGTATTCCCTATTTAGCTTCTGAGAAATGAGAATGCAGAGCATGTATTTTCATCAAACAAATTGTCTTCTTCTCCCCTTGTCTTCTTCCCCCTCTCTCTACCCTGTCTCTCTCTCCATCTCTTCTCCCCTTTTCCCAATCCCAACCCTAATTCTTGGATTTGACGCCACTTTCACATCTATACTAGGAATTGTCATATCAGGAGCTTCCTCAAAAGTTTTGTAATTTTGTTACAAAAACAAAGCAGCAACCCTTTCCAACTACAAATTCAGCACTCAATCCCAACAGTAAATACTAAACTCCACCTATTTCTACTAACCAACCGGCCCTTGATGAGACTTGTACCCCTAGTCACCCAAGACACTCCTATGAACAAAAAAACCCCAGCCCCAAACAACAAGAACATAAGCCACATCAACATACATTCTCCCTTATGCATTTTGTTATAGGGGAAACCTGGTATCTTAATCCAGTTTGACCTTTGTTTCCTTCGTTCTATCTGCGGCTGACCTTTTTCACATTTCCTACTTGTGGCCTATCACGTTTTTACACAAACTAACGAAATCCGTCTGTTTTGACCTTGTCATAAGTTTTTTGGACATGCGTGGCTCACGTGCAGAATAACATTTTCCTAAATGAAAGATTTTCCCTCATATTTGTTGAGCTTTCAAGACAATTCCTAACGGTGAGTTATGAACTTTTTACATAAAAATAAAATCTAATTTTTATATATTTAAAATACTAAAAACATCTTATATGCTACTTTTAATTAAAGAAAAAAATTAATCCATAATAATAAAATCTAGTTATATATATATTTTTTTAAAAATAATATCTTATTTTGATTGAAGAACAAATTGTGAAAAAAAGTATTTAATCCATGCAAATAAAATCTATTGTTTTATATATTTAAAATAATAAAAAATTAAATCTGTTATTTTTTAATTCAAGAAATTTTTTTGAAGACAAAAATCTAGTTTTTATATATTTAAAAAATCAGATTTGATATTTTTTATTAAATAAGAAATTGTAAAAAAAAGTATTTAATACATCAAAATAAAATCTATTTTTTATATTTAAAATAATAAAATATCAAATCTTTTTTTTATTAAAGGAGAAATTTTGAAAAAAAAAATCTATTTTTTATATATTTATATAAAAAAAATCAGTTCTGATTTTTTTTATTAAATATAAATTGTAAAAAAATATTTAATCCACAAAAATAAAATCTATTTTTATTTATAAATTTAAAATAATAAAAAATAATTAAAGAAGATAATTTGAAAAATAAAATAAATCTTGTCTTTATATATTTAAAATATAATAAAAAATAAGATCTAATATTTTTTATTAAAGAATATATTTTGAAAAAAGATATTTAATCCAAAAATATAAATCTATTTTTTTATATATTTTAAAAGTCGGATATGATATTTTATATTAATGAGAAATTTTGGAAAAAATATTTAATCCATAAAAATAAAATCTAATTTTTATATATTACAAAAAGATCTAATTTTTATATATATTCAAAATAAAAAATAGGGAAAATTTTGTTTTAACACCCTACCAAACATTTAATTTCAAAATGATAGCCTAGCATAAGTTTTTTGCACTTTTATGCCTAAACCAGACATTTAATAACATTTTCATAACCAACCGTCAGATTCAAAATAGGTAAAATGTCCATAATACCCCTAAATATCACTAAATTTTAAACTCATGCCATTCATTTTCAAAAATTATTTTTATTTTATAAAAAAAATCATATTTTTATTTTATAAAATCAGTTTACTTTTTTAAAATTCAGTTTTATTTTTTAAAAAAATAAATGTTTATTTTAAAATCAGTTTAATTATAAAACAAATCATTTTTATTTTTTTAAAAATTTAAGTTTTATCTAAAGAATATCATTTTTTATCTATGAAAATCATTTTTATTTATAAAAAAATCAGTTTTTATTTTTAACATTGACTTTTTATTTTTAAATTTCAATTTTTACTTTTAAAAAATCAGTTTTATTTTAAAATTTTATTTTTTATTAGTATAATTCAATTTTTTTTATTAATTTTGTTTATTAATTTCTTATTCATAACTATCTTTATTATTATTAATCTTAATTATTTGTTATTTTATTTGAAGATGAATTAAATTATTGGGATGAAGCCGATGTCTTTGCCTTTCATCCCCCTATATGGCAACCCGAGAAGCTCCTGCAAATTGATTGAAGCCATTTCCCTTCCTACAATAGTTTGGTGTGCTTTTCCTTCAAAAACAAATCCCCCTTCTACACTAACAAGTAACAACACACTCAATTTGAAAGCAATTCTCTGGAAATGAAATAAACAAAACCCAAAATCACATCTTCAAACACAACCAACCAGGATTTCAAGCTCAACTTCAACCCACAAGGTTTCCCCTTTGTTATATCCTGATTTCCGATATGTAATCCAAACAATAGGTAATGTTGGGACAAAATAACATATTGCAAGTTACTTTATTAAGAAAGGCAGAAGTTCAATCTCTTATTTACATAACAGAAAAAATCTTCTAGGGGTAGAGCTGAGCAAGATTGGGCTACTCTATCATCAATTTTAATTGGTATAAGGCTTGGCCTACATGAAGATGTGCTTATTTGGCAGTGGGATCCTAAAGGCTTCACAGTTAAGAAACTCTACTCCTTACTTGAGCAACAAGGCACTCAATCCTCTACAGATTCAGTTTGAGCAATTTGAGCTAGATCCCTGGTATATTCCCTAAGGTCTCAGCCTTCTCTTGGCTGGCCTGTCATGATGCAATCCCCTCTAATTGCTCCCTAGAGACAAGAGGTTTATCATTGCCCTTGCAAGATCTAAATCTGCCCAATTTGTCAATGGGACCTTGAAGATGGAAGTCATGTTCTATTACATAGTGCTAAAGCTTGGTAGGTCTGGTGTATGTTGGCTAAGAAGTGGGATACTTTATTCATTATCTCTGAATCAGTTAAAGAATTGCTAGTAATTTGGCCTCACTTTCAAAGGAGAAAATACAAAAAGAATTGAATCCAATTGTTTCAACTTACACTATGGCAAATATGGTTGGCTAGAAATGACAACATCTTCAATGAGAAGAATTATTCAGCAGACGAGATCTTCCAAAAAATTATGCAGCAATCCTACAATTGGGAATGGTCTTCTTTTCATAATGCAAGGTTTTCATTCAATAGCTGGAAATCCTCTCCCAAAGCCCGCCTTGATTGGAAACTACTGAGCATTGCTGGTGTTGATGTCTAGTTGGTGCCTTACTTGTCAAGTTTCATCTGGGGTTGGGTTCTGGGGTGGTTTTGTAGGGTGGTTTTGGTGAGTGTTGTGAGGGGTGAGGCTCTTTGTTTGGTGTTTCTGGGCTCCTTCTCTGTGTGTGGTTAGTTGCTAGCTTTAGGCTTTTGTGTGAGGGTAGATCATTCTAGGTTGAGTGTTCTTCTTTTGCTCTTTGGTCTCTGCTGGTGCTTCTTCAGTCTGCTTTTGACAGGTTTATTTCAAGGTTGGGCCATTCTTTGTCCATTGGTAGCTTCTCATTCACAATCTGGGAGGGACAGTCATTTCCAACACAAGATTGGTATCAAATCTGCAACTACCCCTCAATCATCATGGATGGTTGGCTGATAAATGGATGGACTAAGGCAACCTTTCATACCCGACAGTCTTCGTAAAATATAGAGATCCTCAAGGCATTTCCCCTCCTTCTGAAGCAGAATCACAATCCTTCTTTGACAGTAACCTCTTACAGACTTGGCCAACATTTAAATGTGACAAGAACTTACATCTTTGTTCTTGTTGCATTAGCTAAGTCACTGCACAAGTTTACTTTTGATATCCTTGGGCTCCTCAGATTTTCTTGAGCTTTGTCAGATTTCATTTCACTACCCTTTAGTTTCTGTTTTTGTCTTTTTTGGTGGCTCGAACTTTAGTTGGTTCGCTTTGTAACTCCTTTTTATCCTCTAAAGAGGTTTCAATTTATAATATGTCTTGCTGATAAAAAAAACTAGAAAAAAGTATTTCCCATATAAACAAAATTAAATAACTGGTATCTTATCATGACCTTGATTATTGTAAATCTCCTTCCGAAATTTTAATAACACTCTCGAGCATTATATCTTTTGTCGTACTCTTCACTTGCATTGGCTCAGTTTCGGGGCATAGATTGCGCAAACAACAAAAACGGAATGTTACAAACATGTTCACCAATACATACCCATATAATATCGAAAATAAAAATAAAATAAAATAATCGTATAACAAATGAAGAAATTCCCGAAGAGGTATCTCATAGCAATCATGTAAAATAAATAAGGAAAAACTCTGTTTCCTAACCTTTACAAACGTTTCATTATCAGATCCTAACCCAGGCCAACGTTTGGTCTCAATTCGTAACATAATAGGTTTCGAATTTCTCAGAAACTATAAAAAGCCGTCCAAACTCACGATTCCTTCAACTCGTCGAGCATTGGGTTCGGTTGCTTGAGAACGAGGATAAGTTCAACGTCGACGAAGGCACCATGGGTAATGTACGCCAACAACGACAACGCTTGGATGAGTTGACGGAATCGTGAGTTTAGACGGCTTTTTATAGTTTCTGAGAAATTCCAAACCTAATATGTTAGGAATTGAGACCAAACGTTGGCCTGGGTTAGGATCTGATAATGAAACGTTTGTAAAGGTTAGGAAACAAAGTTATCCGAATAAATAAAGAACCGACGTTGATATCAAAAGCCCCAGAAATAATTCTAGAAGAAGTAATGGAAACAATAGTAAAAACAGATAGGGCATAAGGTTTCACCTTTGTTATATCCTGATTTTTGATATGTAATCCAACCACTACGTAATGATAAGACAAAATAACATATTGCAAGTTACTTTAGTAAGAAAGACAAAAGTTTAATCTCTTATTTACATAACAGAAAAAAGTATTTCCCATATAAACAAAATTAAATAACGGGTATCTTATCATGACCTTGATTATTGTAAATCTCCTTCCGAAATTTTAATAACACTCTCGTGCATTATATCTTTTGTCGTACTCTTCACTTGCATCTTCTCAGTTTCGGGGCATATGTAAGACCCGCTTCCGGTCGAACCAGTGACTCCGGAAGTCACTCGGGACTTTTTGGGAAACCAAACGAAGTAGCCATTATCACGGTTGGCTTCAAGGGAGAAAACCCTTTCGTTTGAGTATAATATTGGATAAAGTCAATTTTGGTCAAAACGAGACTTTATATCGACTAAAGCTTCAATTTTAAAAGTGCTGGAAATTATTTTGGAAATTTAAATGACCTAGATGGACACATGTCTCTTTGTGGTTGAAGGAGGGAAAAGTGGATAGTCCTTGACCATTTTACCCTCCCAAAAGCTTCTACATGGGTTTCTAGCTCAAGGGCTTTTGGTCATTTACTACATCTAGGTATTATATTGGATTGGAGAAGCAAAATCATTTCATTTTGCATTGTTGTAGCCGAAATTTAGAGGGGAAGCAAGGAAGAAGAGCTATCATGGAAGCTTGAAGGAAAATCAAAGAAGAAGGAGCCATTTGGAGTCTTCCTCTAGCCATCCACCCTCAAAAGCACTAGCATCTTCTTCATCTCCACATCCTAGAGGTAATGGAACTCTCTAATCCTCATTTCTCTTCATCTATTTTCATGGGTTTTGGGTGAAAGTTGCTAGATGATGTTGGGTTTGAGTAGAAATGATGAGAAATGGTGTTGATGAAGAGCTTGGTTAAGTTTTTGTTGAGAAATCAATAGTTCTTGGAGATTTTGAAGTGGGTTTGATTTGATGAATCCTTGGAAACTTGTTTGTGGGTTGATTCCTACCATGGGTAGAGGAGTATTGAAGGATTTGGACTGTTTTGGGGGTTGGAAAGGGTAAATTTCTGGGTTTGATGGTGGTTTTTCGGAGTTTTGGAGCTGGAGGTTGAAGAAGGGCCAAACTGCCCTGGTGCGCCACGGATCCGTGATGGATCCCGTGATGGGCGACGTCACGGCTCCGTGAGGGAGTCCGTGACGGCACTCGTCACGGCTCCGTGACGGTAACCGTGAGGGTTAACGTCACGGATCCGTGACCAGATCCGTGACAGACCAGGGTGAGGGTTTCTTGGGGGTTTTTCGAAGGTTTTACATCTTGGTTTTGAGCTGAACTTTGGAAGGGTTTTGGGAGCCTTTCTTGCTGTTTAAGTGGAGTCTAATTATTGTTTCCTTGTGTCCAAGACTTTGGGGATCGAGCTAGAGGAGCGAGGATCACGCCGAGACCCGAGAGAAGAGTGAAGTGGTGATCACCGGGCTTCAAAGCGTTGAAGAGGAGGACCTTGAGGTAGGGAAAGCCTTAACCTCTCGTTTATGATGCTTAGTATGCATGCGAGGTTAATAAAATTGGAAAAGGTCCTAGATATGCATATAGGATGCGAATAACTAGCTTAATCGTCTTTCAATTGCTAATAACCGGAAGAGTCTAGTGGTGACCGTTTAGGATGCCAATCACTAGTGTAATTCGCTTTCAATACTTGGGATATGATTGTCTGGTAGAGGAGCCTTGGCAAAGCCATCGGATTAGTTGCGTGCTAGGATCACATGCTTGGTTGTTGATTGCTTAGTGGATAGGCTAAAGAGTCTAATGAAACTAGTGGAATTGCATGCTTGAATGCTCTTTTGAAGGCTTTATGATTAGTTGATTACACTCGTACTTGCTCGTTGATTGGTATTCGAATGATTACTTGATTTACTTGATTGGTTGTTTGGAGCATCGAGTATGACTGGTTGTGCCGAGCGGTGCAATCAGGTGATCGATGCCCCGGTGGTTCGAAACTGGTAAGTGAACGGTAAGTTGGGATTGTGTATTTGGTGTGCTATGGTTGCGTGATTCGTGTACTATGTGTTGTGGTGAATTGGTGATGTTTGAGCCGTGTGTGGACTTGGATTGGTGGTTGTTGAGCTTGTATTACTTCGTATTTCGGTTGAGTGCGTTATTCAATTATTAATTGCTTATCATTAAATTGCCCACGTGTGCGCTTCCTATGGGAGTATGGCCCTGGGTTCCCGATGATCTAAAATCCCTTGGAGACGTTTCTGAGACTTCCGACGATATGTGCCCTGAAGGGTGTTTTCGATAGTCTCAATGATATGCGTCTCCTCTGGATTGGAGGGAAAATCCGAGAGGACACATAAGATGTGGATCGGAGGGTGGTGGCTTCATGTGCCACGGCATTGATTGGTCTATCTATTGTCTATGATTGTTAAGAGCTATATGTTAACTTTACCAATGAGTTTACTTGCAATGTTATGAACTACCTTGTGGATTGTGTTGGTGAATTATGGATCTTGTGGGCATTGCCGTTGATTCTTTGAGTTTAAGGTTCACTATGTTATGCGTTTTCCCTACTGAGCGTGAGCTCACCCCTATGTTTTTACTGTTGTGTCTACAGGCTTGATTGAGGAGTAGAAGCTTGGGCGCTTCTCGGTGGGGGTACTTGATAGAGACTTCGTACTTTACATTTTTATGTTTTGAACCAAACTGTGGAGGATTATTATTACACCCCTAGAGGGTTATTTATGTTTTGAATTACATTTTGTGGATTCGAGTTGTTTATTGGAGTTTTCTGGAACTTGATTTAAATTGTTATCTCCTTTATTTATATTTTACTAGTCATGCCTCGAGTCCGGGCAAGAACCGGATTTTGGGCGTGAAAATTTGGTATCAGAGCCTGGTTTCATTTGAAATAGGTGTCTTTTGAACTGATTTCCAAACCTCGGACCGAAGTCAATTAGGTGGGTAGAGTTAGGAAGTTTGAGCCTTGAGTTACTTTAAGGGTTGTCCTAATTGAAATCTTGCACTACAATGTTTGCATTACTTGATTGGTATCCTCTCCCTAATGATCGGTGAAGCCGAATGGTTGAGATCAGAATTGGATTGACGGTCAATGACCGACCCACTATGCATACACGATAGGGTGAGCCAACAGTTAGTGGTGTTTGCCCTTTGGCGTATTACTTCAAAAAAATTTCAAGTTGTGGTTTGGTCCTGTTCAAGTGTTGAATTGTGATTGACTGTTGAGCTGGAGCATGAGTACTCCATGTATACCATTTTTGAGCGTTTTGGGTGGGGCACGAGAACCCCATATCCCGTTGTATGAGAACTATGAGTGGGTCGTCGAACCCGTGTTTTTGCCTTTGGTTTGAGTGGCTGTGAGAGACATGTGGTTGTTTGTGTTTGGGTGGCCATGAGAGCCTGCGTACTAAGGTTGGTGTCTTTGGCTGGCCTCGGGGAGGTTGCGAGCATTCTTTAGCTGGCTTACGAGTTGATGACTCGGTAAGTTGCGAGCGTTGGTTATTGTTGATTTTGGGACACGAGTATCCCCTATGCCCGCTGAGGTGGCGATTTTGGGACACGAGTATCCCCTATGCCAGATGAGGTGGCGAATTTGGGACACGAGAATCCCGTAGGCCCGTGTGTGGCGAGTTTGGGGCACGAGTACCCCGTAGTAATTGGGAGCACGAGAACTCCGTTTATTGATTGCGTTGTGTACCTTAGGAGTATGAGAACTCCGTTATTTTGACTATGTGATGTCTTGAAAGAGCATGAGAACTCTGTGTACTTGTACCTTATGAATCTGTATTGGTGGTTGTCCCACTTAAGCGGAGGGTTAAGGGAAATACGAATGGGTCATGCCGAATTTTCAGTAGAACTAAAATGTTTACACCATCACTGGTTGACTCAAGGGCGCCACTGTAGTCGAGCGTGATGTTTTGATGTCAAGTTGTTACAATGAGGTTCGGGGACGCCTGAATCAGATTGTAGCAACATGAGATCGACATGAAAAAGTTTGAGTAAAAGTTAAGAAATGGGAATTCATGTAAGGGAAGGAAAGGTTAAGGGTGAATGTTGAATTGAATGGTGTTAAGTACTAAACCCCTCTCTGTGAAAGGATACCCGAGCAAGGGGTATGCCTGTTGTGTTGTGCCTTTTGTGTGGTGTGCTTGAGAATGAATCCTCCTGTGGGAATGGATTTCTTTGATTGGTTGAATCCTCCTGTGGGAGTGGATTTCTTTGACTGATTGAACCCTCCTGTGAGAGTTGGTGTTGATTGCTAAATCGCTGGTTGTTGCTGTGTGACGCATAGAGATGCGAACTTGGGTGCTATATTATATGAGTATATATCTATCTACTAGTCTGAGGGGCGTATCTGTGGGTGACTTGTGTAGGCGCGTGTGTGTTTGGCCTTGTGACGTGTGAGAACCGTTGTTGAACTAAGTACTGAACATGTGCGTTATCCGTGCAGGAGGATAGGCGACATGGCTCGTACGTATGTTCATAGGGGCACCCGGAGCCGCCCAGTTGGGGGTCCGAGTCAGGCACTTGCCGCTGAGCAGGAGGGGACAGTTGACTCCCAGGATGCTGCTTCCACATGGCATCAGCGTTTTGAGGGCGGACCAGCAGGGTCGCCACCCAGGACATCTCCAGTCGCAGAGCCGACTCAGGCGACCCCTCTAGAGGAGGTGGTTCGCGCTGTGCTAGCAGCCTTGAGTGCGCAGCAGAGGACTACCGCACCGACACCAGAGCCCGTGCCTGTAGCTTCAGCAGATTTTGGAGAGAGGCCAGGACAGTTGGATAGTCTCACGGCCCAGTCGCTCCGAGAGTTTCGCAGACTTGGTACACCGACCTACTCCGGGGGAGCTGACCCCGAGGCGGCTTCTGGTTGGTTGGAGCGGGTTACCCGCAACCTCGATACATCTGGGGTATCGGAGGGGCGTCTGAGGGTTTCTTTCGCCACTTTTCAGCTTGAGGGAGAGGCCTACTACTGGTGGCAGTCAGTGCAGGAGAGGGTTGGCAGTGATTTTGAGTTGTTCAGCAGGCTGTTCTTGGAGCAGTACTTCCCTCGCTCCATTCGGGATGATTGGCGCCAGCAGTTTCTGGATTTGCGTCAGAGGGGTTTGAGTGTTTTCGAGTATGCAGTGAGGTTCACTTCTTTGGCCCGCTTCGCGCCGGAGTTGGTGCAAACTGCGGAGGACCGTTGCAGGAGGTTTGAGAACGGGCTCATCCCGTCGATAGCCGACAGGGTTATCGCTTTCAGGACCACAGATTACTCCACACTCTTGGATCAGGCTTTGGCTATGGAGAGACATTTCAGAGATACTACCAGGGTGCGAGAGACCAGGCCTAGGCCGAGTGGCTTTTTGCAGCCGTCTGACCATCGAGACCGACGCAGACAGAGAGTTGCAGGACACTTTCAGCCTCAGTTTCAGCAGGATGGCATGCGCCGAGCAGGGGCTGTCGCGTCAGTTGGACCCGCCCCAGTGGCACAGCTGTGTCCTCAGTGTGGACAGCAGGGTCACCTGGCACGAGACTGCCTGGGGGGCAATGGACCTGTAGATTGTGATGATGGTCGTCCCCAGGGGACCGAAGTTAGACATCCTAGTGCGCTGAGGGGGTGTTTTCACTGTGGCAGCGCCGACCACTTCATGCGTGCGTGTCCTGAGGTAGCACACCTGAGAGGATGCTTCATGTGTGGTCGATCTGATCATTTCATCCGGGCGTGCCCTGAGATAGCTGGCAGAGCGCCTGCACCGAGGCCCCAGCAGACTCAGATTCGCCCTGCGCCCCCTGTCAGACCACGTCAGGCACCGCAGCAGAGAGCTCCGCGTCCAGCGGCGGGAGCAGCAGGTCAGAGGCACCAGCCGAGAGCTGAGCAGCGGGTGGCCCTTCACCCACCACCTAGAGGAGGACCGCCGGCACGACATGGCCGAGTCTTTGCAGTTACTGATTCCAGGATTGCGAGGCCGTACGCCGGCCATGAGGCCACCCAGGGTACGTGTTTACTTTATAATACGTGGACTTCATTTTTGTTTGATACGGGAGCTTCCCATTCGTTCATTTCTTCGTCTATTGCTTCTTCTTTGGGTTTGCGGGTTGAGACTTTGAGTCAGCCCCTTTGTTTGGAGACCCCGGCTACGGGTGCAGTGGTGTTGAGCACCGTTTGCAGAGACTGTGCGATTAGGGTGGCAGATTGCCCATTTCTGGGGGACTTACTCGTTCTTGACATGAGCGCCTTTGACGTGATTCTGGGTATGGACTGGCTCGCGAGGTACCGAGCGACGATCGACTGCTACAGACGTCAGGTGACAGTGAGGTCGGGAGATAGAGTGTCACGTGTGTTTTGGGTAGCAGGAGCGGAGTTCTCTTATCCGCTTTGACTACGGAGTCTGACGCAGAGATCGTGCGGAGTAGCAGTGAGCTACCGAGGGTAGTGCAGAAGTTCCCGGAGGTCTTTCCGGAGGAACTGTCAGGCTTGCCACCAGCGCGAGAGGTGGAGTTCAGGATCGATCTGATCCTGGGTACGGCGCCGATCTCGATGAACGCTTGCTGTTTCAGCAATCGGTTCTCAAAGTTCTATCCACACTGTCGGAGAAGAAAAGAACCCTCAATCTGACTAAGTTGTTATCCCACTCTCCGATTCCCACTGACGTTCGTCGGCACTACCATACCTTTATTTGATGTGTTGAACGTACCGATGGGCTTAACAGTGTTAAACTCGCTCGGTCAATACGTCACCCCGACCCAATACACTCAGTGTAATGCTCAAGTGTCAGCTGACACGGAATCCAAAATGCAGATGGTAACAAGTACTCTACTCGATCTCAAGATCGGTATCAAGTCCTCACTCGGGCTCGGCCCTGCCACATCGGAGGTCCTCCTCTCGATGGGATGAAAGAACTCACTACTACCGCAGCATATTCTCTGGTCGACTCTCGTAGGTCGACCTGTGGAACGGTTCGTAGATCCATCGCTCAACTGGCATTCTCGGCCTAGACGTTCCAACTATTTGCGTAGGAGAAAACCATGCCACCGAGGCAGGTCCAACGGATGCTACTTCTCCAACCCATCGTGTCTCACCAGACTGGGCCTGTGAATGGAAGAATCCTAAGGTCCCCTGCCTCCACAGATTGCGACTCTCTGACGGCCTCAAGAAGTCTCTCGGCCTCGGCCTGGTCTTCCGCACCTTGGAGGTTCCCAACATGACTCTCTAACGCTAGTGTTTGCTCCACTAGTGCTGAATCGTCCACGGTTCTGAAGCAATGACTCAATCTGTGCCAAGAGAACTGAGTCCCTTCTCAAATGCCTATGACGGCTCTTCTCGGTCGGCACCATCCCGGGTGCGAAGCGATACGGGGACATGAACCTCACCTAATACCCATAGACGGTCATCCCTTTCCAATGCAGATCCAAAACTGCCGGTGTCGGTCATCTCGATTAGATCAAAGGAAATACTGTCCCAAGGACAGTCCGCTGAACGGGTGGAAGCCATTTCCAAATCTGGTCTGCACACACTGCCACTAATATTGTGCTTCTCTCTCAGTCGGGAGGTCGCGGAACATAATCTCAAACGAATAACCGAATACTCTAAACGTATTAAGGTTGTGGGTACTCCACTCTAACCATAATACAACTTCCTCGGGGTCCAACTTCCCGGATCAGACTAGTGTACTCAACTGAAGAAAACTCCTGAGTGCCTGGGCCGTGTAACCGTCCACCTGGCCTGACATCTCAGTAGTGACCGCGTCGGCGGTAGGCACAGACTCTTGTGCTGACATTGTACTCTAATGCTGAGCGCATCTAACACTACGCGAACCACCTCCTCAATCGAGCCGCTTGAGTCGGCTCTGCGACTGGAAGAACTCTAGGTGATGACCCTACCGGTCTATTCCCAAAACTCTCGTGCTCTGTGGGAATAGCTCCCTGGGCGCTTACTGCCCCTGCCAGAACGATAGCTGGTATCTGGCTCTGCCCCACAACTGGACGGCTCTTGGTACTCCCCCGGATATAAACACGGGACATCTCGCCATCTCACTGCCTTTAGCAACTATAGGTTCACAAATCAGTTTAACCCAATCGGTTCGATTTGCCCAAGCATGACGTTCTCGTGCGTCTCCACCGGATCCCGCTTGGATCAAAAGTAAGTCGTAAAGTCAAACGTAACACTTACGTAGACAAGAGACCCGCACCTCGTGCGTCTCACACCAAAACAAAGGTTCGATCAAGTACAAGGAAGTACACGCGCGTCTCACTAGTCACCCACAGATACGCCCCTCACACTAGTAGATATATACTCATATAATATAGCACACAAGTTCGCATCTCTATGCGTCACACAGCAACAACCAGCGATTTAGCAATCAACCACCAACTCTCACAGGAGGGTTCAATCAAGTCAAAGAAATCCACTCCCACAGGAGGATTCATTCTCAAGCACACCACACAAGGCACAACGCAACAGGCATACCCCTTGCTCGGGTATCCTTTCACAAAGAGGGGTTTAGTACTTAACACAATTCAATTCAATAATCACCCTTAACCTTTTCTTCCCTTCCATGAATTCCCATTTCTTAACTTTTACTCAAACCTTTTAATGTCGATCTCATGTTGTTACAACCTGATTCAGGCGTCCCCGAACCTCATTGTAACAACTGGACATCGAACCACCATGCTCAACTACAGTGACACCCCTGAGTCAACCAGTGATGGTGTAAACATTTTATTTCTACTGAAAACTCGGAATGACCCATTCGTATTTTCCCTTAACCCTCCGCTTAAGCGGGACAACCACCAATACAAAAATCACAAGGTAAAAGTACACAGAGTTCTCATGCTCTTCCAAGACATCACACAGTCAATAAAGGGGAGTTCTCATGCTCCTAAAGTACACAACGCAAACAATAAACGGAGTTCTCGTGCTCCCAAAATATTACGGGGTACTCGTGCCCCAAACTCGCCACCTCCACGGGCTTACGTGATTCTCGTGTCCCAAATTCGCCACCTCCACGGGCATAGGGGATACTCGTGTCCCAAATTCGCCACCTCCACGGGCATAGGGGATACTCGTGTCCCAAATTCACCACCTCAGCGGGCATACGGGATACTCGTGTCCCAAAACAAAGTTCTCACACAACGGAATACGGGGTCCTCGCGCCCCAACCAAAACACTCAATAACAGCATACATGGAGTACTCATGCTCCAGACCAACAGTCAATCACCAGTTAAAACTTGAACAGGACCAAACTACAACTTGAAATTTTTTGAAGTAATACGCCAAAGGGCAGCACCACTAATTGTTGGCTCACCCTACCATGTATGCATAGCGGGTCGGTCATTGATCGTTAATCCAATTCCGATCTCAACCATTCGGCTTCACCGATCATTAGGAAGAGGATACCAATCAAGTAATGCAAACAAGCCTGTAAACACAACAGTAAATTCATAGGGGTGAGCTTACGCTCAGTAGGGAAAACGCAAAACATAGTAGACCTTAAACTCAATAAGATCAGCAACAAAGTCAACCAAGAACATCTTAACAAACACAGGTAACAGATAAGTCAACCAATGCCGTGGCACATGGAGTCACCACCCTCCGATCCACATCTTGTGTGTCCTCTCAGATTTTCCGTCCAATCCAGAGGAGACGCATATCATTGAGACTATCGGAAACACCCTTCAGGGCACATATCATCGGAAGTCTAAGAAACGTCTCCAAGGGATTTTAGATCCTCGGGAACCCAGGGTAAT
This sequence comes from Erodium maritimum, assembly GCA_963921825.1. NCBI lineage: Eukaryota > Viridiplantae > Streptophyta > Magnoliopsida > Geraniales > Geraniaceae > Erodium > Erodium maritimum. Next base: position 79,133,701 of record OY997588.1, on the reverse strand, counting down.
ACTCCCATAGGAAGCGCACACTTGGGCAATTCGATGATAAATAGTTAATAATTGAATAACGCACTCAACCAGAAACACAGAACAATCCAATTCAGACAACCACCAACTCGATATCAACCATAGATCGCACAACACCAATTCATACAACACGCAGTACACGAATCACATAAACATAGCACATCAATCACACAATCCCAACTTACCATTCACTTACCAGTTTCGAACCACCGGGGCATCGATCACCTGATTGCACCGCTCGGTACAACCAGTCATACTCGATGCTCCAAACTACCATTCAAGTAAATCAAGTAATCATTCGAATACGATCAACGAGCAAGCACAAGTATAATCATCGAATCATAAAAACCTTCAAGAGAGCATTCACACATGCAATTCCCCTAGTTTCATTAGACTCTTTAGCCTATCCACTAAGCAATCAACAACCAAGCATGTGATCCTAACACGCAACTAATCCGAGGGCTTTGCCAAGGCTCCTCTAGCAGACAATCAATTCCCAAGTATTGAAAGAGAATTACACTAGTTATTGGCATCCTAATCGTTCACAACTAGACACTTCCGGTTATTAGTAATTGAAAGACAATTACGCTAGTTATACGCATCCTATAGGCATTTCTAGGACCTTTCCAATTTTATTAACCTAGCATGCATACTAAGCATCGTAAACGAGAGGTTAAGGTTTTCCCTACCTCGAGGTCTTCCTCTCAACACTCTGATGACAAGCTCGGTGGTCACCTCTCCGTTCTTCACTCGGCTCCTGGCGTGATAAAAGCTCCTCTAACTCGTGTCCACGTTCTTCCTCCTTTCCTGGCTTGGTTCCAAGGTTTTGAACCACCAAAAGAACACAAATTAGATTCCTCAACCAAGTGTTCTTCTCCTCAAAACACACCACAATGTTCAGAAATGGATCAAGGTTTGAAAAGGAAAAGTGGGAATCAAATTGAGCTAAAAGGAAGGGTTTTGGGCTCTGGGGATCTGATTCGGAATGCCAAACGGACCCTGTCACAGGCCGGCCCGGAATCCAGAACGGAACACGACACAGACCGGCCCGGTGAGCGACACGGACCGTATCAGGTCCCGTGCCGGACTCCCGCCCGTTCCGTGCCGGGTGCCGTGCCGGGTGTCGTGCCGGTACTAGGCCCGGTCCGGGTCAGATTCCGTATCAGACCTGACCAGCTCCTTCCCCTTTCTTCCCCAACTCGAATTTCACGAAAATCCCAACACAAACTCCGTTTCTAAACTCTCCTAGCTCCAAAATAATTCACCAAAGATACCCAGCAACTACACCCTCAATGGGTTCATCAAACTTCAACCAAAACTCAATCCAACAACCTACTTCACTACTTCTTCTCCAAACAATCAATCAAAGAGCAAGTTCTTCAACTTTTAAGCCAAAACCCACAAAACCCATAGATTGGAAGTGGAAGAAATGGAGAGTTGAGAGCATCCTTACCTCTAGATAGTTGAGATGGAGAAGATGGAGTGAAAATGAAGGCAAAAGGACCAAGAAAAATCTTCAAAATCCAAGCTTTCTTCTCTATCTTCTTCCTCAAGAAAGTGAGCTCCTCCTCTCCTCTCCCTTGTGATTTTCGGCTGAAACAACAACAAATGGGCTGAATTGTTGCTCTCTTTCCTTTAAATGACCTAAAATGTAAATTTACTCAAAAGCCCTTAAGGTCTTATCCCTTTAAAGGTAACTTAGGAGGGTATGAGGGTCATTTGAAGCCCCAAATCTCATCCTCCAAGCCAAGCATGACAAGTGTCATGTGAGGTCACTCCTATTTAATAATTTTCCAGCTTTCCAAGATTTATCGACAAATAACCGATATTAAGCCCGAGTTTGACCGACGGTTAACTTTAACAATATTACAGTCAAACTGAAGGAAACGACCCAACTAAGCTAACCGTGCTAATGGCTAAGCTTTTTGGGCCCCGGAAAGGTCCCGACTGACTTTCCGAGACATCGGTTGACTTTTTCGGCCGAAAGTCAAACTTAGCTAAGATTCACCTGTTTTACCGAGATCGACCGGGGGCGGGTCTTACAGAGTTCGACGCAACGAGAAAGGCAGACGATCCACCTCGGGCGTGGATGACTTGCAAGGACCATTGGCATCAGTGCAACCAAAGAATCATCAAATTCTAGGAGAAGTACACCAACTTTGAGAACGCTCTCACAAGGGGGAGGAACGAGGTTGACCTCCTTGCAGGTGCTGAACAGGCGTACAGGGAGGAGGAAGGGCACGAGTTCAACCTCAAGTATATGTGGCTTATCGTGAGGGGGCAACCGAAGTGGCATACCAAGAAGGTTCCAGAATGTGACATCCCCGACATCAACCTCAACCTCGACGCCGAAAGTGAAGCAAGCAAGTGGACAAGGTTGGACGAGTCTCGCACCTACACTACGGGAGACGGGTGCGACCACGAGTTGAACTCGCTTGCAACCGAGGAGAGACCGATCGGCCAGAAGAGAGCCAAGGCCAAGGCTCAAGGCAAAGGCAAAGGCAAACAAATGGACCCCCACCCCAGCCAGCGGTAGTGGTACCTCCCGAGCAAATGCAGTTTCTCCACGCGTATGCTGATAAGAGACAAAATTTCGAAGATACCAGATTCAAGATGCAGACGCAGGTCATGGACATGTTGGACATGGTGGTTACGCAAGACACCACCAATATGTCCGAGGAGCAAAGCAAGGCTCGTACTGCTCTCATTCAAAGCCTCGGGAGGCGTTTGGAGTCGTTGGGTTAAGCAAGACTTCAACTTAGTTTGGTTTTTAATCTATGTAATAAAAATATTAATCTAGTTTTTTTATATAGTTTGAGTTTTATTCTACTTAATAAAAAAATTAAGAAAAAAAACTAATTTTTTTATCGGTTTATCTGATCCTCGGTCTTCGTGCACGGTTACTATTTCGAAATAGTAACCGTTGGGGTCGTGGCAGCCACGCCTCCCCCTCCCCCTCCCATCCTATAAATACCCCTCAACCCTCCCTCAAATTCTCACACCTATCTCTATCTCTCTCTCTCTCTCAAACTCTCTCAATTCGATATGTTGGGAGCATCTTCTTCTTGGGCAACCGGTCCTCTATGGTCGCCGGAGGAGGAGATGCATTTGGTGTTGAATTGGCTCACCTATTACGAGCATGGGGGCAAGTATTGGAATTAGCTCTACCTTGCTTTCGTTGAAACCGGAGATGAGGCGTGGCCACAGCGGACGGAGAAGCAAGTCAAGAATTATTTCCAAAAGATGAGCAAAAAGTGCAAGACTTTTGATGCTATTTACCGGGGTCGTCTCAACGACCGTAGGAAAGGCGCAACCGATGAGAAAATATATGCTGCGACCGTGAGTGATTATCAAAGAGAAGCCAGGCTATGGACAAAACGTCATGTGTGGGAGATGTTCAAAGACGATGCGAAGTGGTGTTTACACATTCAAACCATTAGGAATTAGGTTAATTATCTTATTTTTAATTATTGTGTTTTAAATTATCGAATATGAACTAGGTTAAATAATATGTAAGCTGTGTTTGTGGGTTTAAATAAAAGTACTAATTAAATTTGGGGTCTTTTTTAAATTATTGAAACTGTGTTAACATGGCTCCTGACACTAGTCATGTCAGACCATTGAAGGAGACATGTCAGGAAGTCATGTCAGGAAACCAAAAAGCACTTCCTGACACTGCTCCTTGACAATACTAGTGTCAAACCATTGGAGATGCTCTAATGTAAACTACTTAAAATAATAGTTTATGATATAAATAAAAATTATATGTGTTTTATCACCCCATCAATGTTCTTTATGAATGCTGAATATTAATTTTATCAACACTAAACACTAAATTTATCACTAAATTACATGTTTTATCACCCCTATCACATGTTTTTTTTATCAATACTGAACACTACATTTATCAACACTAAACTTTAATTGATGACCCTTGTTATCAAAATTGACCATGATTTTTATCACCTTATCACTTGTTTTTTTATCACTTCAGTACATGTTTTTTTTTATCAATGTTTGACACTAATTTGATCACCCCGATATAGAACTTTTATTAGTGATGGTTTATCAACACTCAACATTATTTTTATCACCCCGATATAACCTTTTATTTTCGTGTTTCAAAATATATTCAATATGCTACTTGATAGATAGACCTTGGAAAAAGAAAGCTATTGGCACAAGTTCGTAGCTAATCGGAGTCAAATACTGTTCCGTCAGGCTTTCTAATGTATGTTCCAAAGAACTGGTATTGCTATATATACTCAAAGTAGTTCTTCAGGGTCGTCGACTCTAGGCTTGGTTTCAAACAAATCGTGAATGATTAAATTAGTGAATTGGTTAAGAAAAAAATGGACATTTGTCCACATAGCACCATGCTATTACAATTATGCCCTTATTTTTGTGAGAAAGGATGAAAGTGGCGTGTATTTTTGGGTGGGATTGGGGTGAGGATGTGGCATCATGGTGAATGTTGGATCTTAGAATTATGTGGCTAGAATGGGTTCTCACAATTTTTTAGGATAAAAGGAGTTTCAATTAGATTTTTCCTCCTATAATATAAATAAAAGTTGTTTGAAATGTAAAATCAAATGGTTCGGGTTGGGATCTTGGCTTTTCCCAATCCAAGAGGTAGGGATCTTCCATTGTATTTGGAGCTGCAGGGGCTTTTGACGTCAATGACTTTGGTAGCCAGTTATGAAGACTCTTGTGTTCGCGTGGTGCAGGAGAAGAGGTTCTCAATTGAGAGATGTTTTAGGACCCTTACGCCAGAAACAAGGTGAAGGCTAAGGCAAAGGTTGCCTGGTTTCCCGGGATCCCGCCCAAGGTATAAGTTTTGGTTTGGTTATGTTGTCATGATGCAATCCCAACTTTTGTATTTTTAGAGAGTAGAGGTGTTCCGGTCCCTATTCATCATTATTGATGTTATTTCCGTGGAGAAAAGTTCTAGGATTTCCACCACTTGTTGATTCAGTGTGACTTTGTGTGGATTATTTTGTCGGAGGTCATGAAGCGGTGGGGCTTGAGTTTATTTTCTGATAAGCTAAAAATTTATTGAGCAATTGTTCTACAAAACAATAGAACAATGCAAGAAAAGATCTTTAAAAAGACCTTTTCCTCAAACCATAACAACTGCACATAGCATAACAAGAACACATAGCAAAACAAGAACAAAAAAACCCAAATAGGATGCAAACAAAAACCTTGCCTAGTTCTTATCCGGATTCAAACAAATAAACCGATTAGAGACCGGGACAAGGGTTAAAACTTTTTCTTCAAAGTAATCCTCGTCCTTCCTACCCTCGGAGTCCTTTTTTAATTGATCGAGCGCCAAAGAACAGAGATCAACAAGCTTTTTCCCAAATAGGGTGGGGCTTGAGTTGTTCAATCTCTTCAATAGTCTAGAAGTTGATGGTAGCCTAGCCAAACTTGATGCTTAGATGGCTCCTCGGGTTCCCATTTGTGGTGTTGTTTTGTCGGAAATATGAGTATCCCGGAATAGGTTGGTGTTCAAGGGAGAGGTTCCTTCAATTGAGCTGGTGCTTTCAAGGATTCAGTTAGTTGTTCTAGGGGGAGGGCCTTCTTTCCAGGTCTCTTTACGGTCCCTTTTGTGGAATGGTGCAGGTACCCGGTAATGAGTTGTAAGAGTTTCATTCGATCCAAATTGTAGGGGTTGGACCCCTCTTTTTAAATTTCGAGAACGAAATTCTTTTAAGGGGGGTAGACTGTAAGACCCCAATTATTTCTAAAGAGTATTATTGAAAATCGAAACATCAAGGTAGATATTTGCAACGAGGGAAGTTGAGAAGGAAAATCAAAAAAAAAGGAAAAAGAAGAAAACTGGACTGGGTTAGAGATTGGGCCAGCTTGGGCCCAATCAGATTCGCACGCCAGGCCCAACATGCCAGGTCCGAGCCTTTCTCTAACCCTAGCAAGACTCTCATCTCCTCTCATTCTTCACGCACGCAAACATATGCCCTAAGTCCTCACGCCGCTTCTCTCATGCGTTCAGAACAAGAACCCGCCGCCCCTCTTCCCCGAGCTCCTTCTCCGGCGACCTCCACAGAGCCCTCCACCCCCTTCTCTTCCTTCTCCATCTCTGCTCACCTGTGACAAACCCCATGAAACCAGAGAAGTCCTCAACCTCCCATTTCTTCGATTCGAGCCCTAGCCGCCGCATTCCTCTCCGACCACTTCTCCACCTCCTTCTCCGTCCTTCTTCTCCGCCCGTAGCTAAACCCAAGCCCAGAAACCCTGGTCTTCGTCTCCCTCGTCAAACCAGAAATCGAGAGAACCCAGAAGCCCCTCGCTCTCTTTTCCTCGCCAGTTCGAAGCGAGCGCCGCCGCCTCTTCTCGTCCCGATCTTATCCTGCAACGACCACCATCGGGAACCCTCTTCCCTGACGACACCATGGCGAGCTCGGGCTGGGGCGATGCTGGCCGGAAGCTCCCACGCCGAGACAGCTCTTCCCTTTCCAGATCTGAGCTAGGGAATGATTAGAGCGCGCTTCTTTCGCTACCGTCACCACCACACGCACTCCGGGATCCTGACGACCCTCCCGGCCGGTTTTGCGTGTCCTCCAGCCTTTCCCGACGGCGTCCGCCGCCGCGCCTCACCGGAGTTCACACCAGAGCTCTCACCAGACTCGAGCCAGTCCGGTTGGGCCACGAAGGACAGTGGACCAAGGTTGGTCTTTGGGCCGAGAAGGTCTTGGGCCCTGTCACAGACCTTGGGCCAGGCCCATGTCTGAAGTCCGGATTCTGGAGACGGGTTCGGACCGGTTCTGGAACCGGGTTTTGGTTCTGGACCGGGTCTGGACCGAGTCGGACTCGGATCCGGGTCAACCCGGTTTCAAATAACAATGTTTTTTTTAAATCAGATTTAAATAATTAATTAATCTAATTATTTGACTTAAAGTTGGACTTTAAAGGAAAACTTGTACAATTCAGAGGACCGTTGGACAAATACCGGGACTTATTGGACCTTTATCTGCTGAACTCAGATTGAACTTTGCCCGAGAGCTTGGACTTCGTCCGAGAAGACGAAGACCACTGCGGAATCCGTGTGAAGAACGGAGGAGAGACTAATCGACTTTACAGCAGAGTATTATTAGAGGAAGACCACAAGGTAGGGAATGTCCTAACAACTCGAGTATTTCATTGCTAGTATGCCTATTAGGTTAATAAAATCGGAAAGGTCCTAAAATTGCATATAGGATGCGAATAGCCAGAATAATCGTCTTTCAATTACTAATAATCGGGCGTGTCTAGTATGTAAGCTTAGGATGTGAATAACTAGTGCAACTCGCTTTCAATACTTGGGAATTGTTTTACTAGTAGAGAGGCCTTGATGAGCCCTCAGATTAGTTGTGTGTTAGCTTCACATGCTTGTTTGCTAGTCATTAGGATAATCAAGAGTCTAATGAAACTAGTTAACTTTTATGCTTGGTTGATTGATTGAATGTTTACTTGCTTGATTGATTGAATGTTTACATGATTGGTTGATTGATTGAATATTGAATGATTGAATGCTTGAACGGATGATCGAGTATGACTGGTTGTGCCAAACGGTACGATCAGGTTATCGATGGACCGATGGATCGTGATAGGTAAGTGTAACAGTAAGTGTAAAGGATTAAATGGATGTCTTCGGTGTGTTGTGGTGAAAGTATGATTCGATAAGCGTTGGTGGGTTGATGTGTTATTGTATGTGTCTCTTATCCTTATTCTTAAGATGTTTGGTTGTTCGGCATGATACTTACACCGGGGGGGGGGGGGTAATCCGGTGGTATTATAGTCGTTGGTGTGTGGCAGAGCCTGCGGGCATTGGTAATGGACCCTGCGGGACATCGGTTATTGGAGCATGCAGGCATTGGTATTGGACCCTTCGGGGCATCGGTTATAGGAGCCTACGGCCATTGACTATTGGACCCTACGGGGCATCGACTACTGGACCCTGCGGGGCATTGACTACTGGACCCTGCGGGGCATTAGATATTGGACCCTGCGGGGCAATTGGACGATTTTACCCTTCGGGGATTGATTACTTGTTATTTCACCCGAGTGTATGCTTCCTGCGGGAGCATTACCTTGGTTCCCTATGACATATGGTCCTTTGGATACGTTTCCGAGAATCCCGATGATATGCGTCCTCCTAGGGATGTTTCCGGCATTCTCGACGTTATACGTCTTTGCGACGTTATGCGTCACCTATGGACCGAGGGAAAATCCGATATGACACAGAGAGTATTGTCTGGGGGTCTGATCCGGAACGCCATACGCACCGTGTGGCTAGCCGTGCCAGAATCTGGCACGGACCGTATCACAGTCCGGCCCGGTAGCCAGCACGGACCGCGTCACAAACCGGCCCGCAGTGCGACACGGACCGTGTGAGGTACCATGCCGGACTCACGTCTGTTCTGTGCCGCGTGCCGTGCCAGTACCAGGCCCGTTCCGTGCGGCCTGCCGTGCCGGCACCTGGCCCGGTCCGGGTCACGTTTCGCGCCAAACCTGATCAGTTCCTTCCCCTTTCTTCCCCAACTAGAGTTTCACGAAAATCACCATTAAAACCCCATTTCCAATTCCTCTTAACTCCAAAATGTTCAACCAAAGTTACCTGATGTGGACATAAAATACATCTATTTCAGATGTCATTAGCCCACATTTATGTTCTTTTTAATCCCGAGTTAATATAAAATGATGCATTTTACTCTCATTTTGTGTAATTGATCTTATTTCATAGTTCGCCAAGCAATTGGAGCAAAAAGGGGTGAAACGGGAGTGAAACGGAGTCAAATTGGAAGCTGGTCAGAAGTGTCAGTCAGGTGCACCACTTCGTTGCACGGGGTGCAAAGAAGCAGTGCACCACTTGTTGCACGGCGTGCAACCTGATGGTGCATCCAGATCAGAGAGAAAAAAATCTGCACCGGAACGTTGCACGCTGTGCAAATAACCGGTGCACTTAAGATGCACCCTGAAATGCACGGCGTGCATGCGACAGTGCAGATGTCAGAAACGCGAATTCCAACTGCGTTTCCCGTTTTTAATCAGATTTAACTCAACATATAAAAGGGATATTAGGTCATTATGGGGGGATCACGAAATTAGAGAAGAAAGGTCACTTTTGGAGAGAACTTGGAGAACTTGGAGAAGAAGATTAAAGGAGAACTACTAGCATCACTTTGAGGTTTTTTGTAGTTTGGATTGTTCTGAATATTTTTATTGCTATTCTTAGTTAATATGAGTATGAGTATTTCAATCCTTCTCTTGTGTTCTTCTCTCTTTGCTATGAACTAAACTCGAATTGATCTAGGGCTTGGGGTAAGATGTGATGAGTTAAATTAACTTGTTCGGGTTATGCATTTGTTAAACTAATATTAGGATTTTGTTTATTTAATTCAATTCGTAATGCTACATTGCCTTGATCACGTATATGTATGATTTAATCTTGTTAACCAACAATTGAGAAATGAGGTTAGGAAGAGGAAAAGGGAATTAAATAGCTGGGTTTTAATCTAAGCCAGAATATGGTTAGACTGACACGAGTGCAATAGCCATAGGAGTAAAACCCGAAAGTTAGAGGAATTCATAGAATATAATGCTATATACCGCTCTACACCTAGATTAGAGATAATTAGGTGGATCGAGTATGTTAGGGTCCTAATACGATCGAGAGATGGTTAGGACTATACTTAGAGAATTCCCGTTGCCCTTAGAATAATATTAGTTGCAAATGTATACCGAACCCCGTTAAATCATTCATCACATTCGAACCCCGTTAAAGTCCTAGATCGCCTTTTATCTCTGATTTACAATCCTGTGACTTTGTGCTTATTTTCGGATCATTCATATAATCTCGTTACTTGCATGAATTTACATTTTACAAAACCAAACCAATCACCAGTATAGGAATAGCTTGATTATCGGATTAATTAACAAAAGTTCTTGTCTAATTGCTCCCTTGGGTACGATATCTCGGACTTAAAACCCGAATACTACTTGTGACCGGTACGCTTGCTGTACCATTCTGAGTGTTAATTCTCAGAGTGTCAAGTTAATGGCGTCGTTGCCGGGGAGCAACTAAGGCAACTTTGATACGTTTATAATTCGTATTAAGACTATTTCATTTTTTTCTCTTTTATTTAATTTAATTGTGTGTATGCAATTGCGGTCTCACCCCTCTCCGAGTTTGTTAACTACAGATATTTCAGAGGTCGAGAGGAACGCTAGGATTGCAAAGCGTCAAGGAAAGAAAGCTATGAGTCATCACTCTGAAACGAGTCATCACTCGGATAATGAGGATAACCAGGATGACATTCAAAGGGAAGCAATCCAGCCGAGGAATGAAAACCTAAACATGGAGCAGAATCGGGTTCCTCCGGGCTTTAATCCACTGTTTGCTCTGGAAGAACCACCAAGGCAAAGGGCGTTGATGGAGTATGGAACTCCATCACTCCGAGGCATTGAAGGCAGCATTGTCGCACCACCAGTCACGAACCCGACATTTGAGATCAAGACATCAGTTATCAACCTGGTGAGAGGTAACCCATTCCATGGGAAAGCACACGAGGATCCGTTGGAACACTTAACAACGTTTCTCGAGTTGTGTGACACATTCAGGTATAATGGAGTGTCAAGTGATGCAGTGCGTCTTCGGCTTTTCCCCTTCTCATTGAAGGATAAAGCAAGTAAGTGGCTGCGTGAGATGCCCACTGGGAGCATCAGAACATGGGACCAGTTATTGGATGCTTTTATGAACCAATTCTTCCCACCTAAGAAGACAATAAAGCTGAGGGCAGACATTAACACCTTTGCCCAACAAGGTGATGAGACATTGGTAGATGCATGGGAAAAGTTCTCTGATTTGCTGAGGCAGTGTCCACATCATGGGCAACCATTATGGGTGCAGCTACAGACTTTCTATTCGAGTTTTAATGAAGTCAGTCAAGGTCAGTTGGATTCAGCAGCGGGAGGCTCTTTTGTGCAATTGACTCCAGAGAACTATGTAGCTCTCTTGAACCTGATGGCTTCTAATAGAGTCTGGCAGTCCAGCAGAAGAGGTGCAGGAACTAAGGGGACGGTCAATGCAGTGGAGTCATCCAAAAGTTGGAAACCCAGATGAGTCAACTGGCCAATGCAATGAATTCGAGGGCTCCTGGAAGCCTCCAAAGCAACACAGAAAGGAACCCCAGGGAGAGTGTCAATGCCATAATGTTGAGTAGTGGCCAAACGCATGAGGAACCACAAGCTGTAGTAGAAGTGGAAAAACAGGAAGTAGAGATCGAGGGGCACGCTTCGGGTAAGAAGGTAAGGGAGTCCGATGTTGAATCAGAAACTTGGACTCCACCTCCTCCTTTTCCTTCAGTTATTAAGAAAAACAAGCTTGATGATCAATATGCAAAGTTTTTGAATGTTTTTAAGAAACTTGAGATTAATATGCCTTTCCTTGAAGCTTTAACTAGTATGCCCAAAATTGCTAAATGCTTGAAAGATTTGTTGGGTAGCAAGAGAAAATTATTAGAGGGGGAAATTGTGAACTTGAATGAGGAATGCTCTGCTGTGTTGTTGAATAAACTCCCACCTAAACTCAAGGATCCAGGCACCTTCTCGATTCCCTGTAAAATAGGTAACATACAATTTGACAAGTCCTTATGCGATTTAGGAGCAAGTATTAATTTAATGTCACTATCCATGTTTAGGAAGTTAGGACTTGGGAATGAACCTACACCAACCTCTGTGACCCTACAACTAGCAGATAGATCTATTAAGTACCCTAGGGGAATCATAGAAGATGTACTTGTGAAGGTTGGGGACTTCATCTACCCTGCAGATTTCATAGTCTTGGATATGGAGGAAGATCATAGAATTCCTCTTATTATGGGGAGACCTTTCTTGGCTACTTCTAGAGCCCTTATTGATGTAGAAAAGGGAGAAATAATAGTGAGATATGGTGAGCAGCAGAAAGTGTTTCATGTACTGAAGGATAGGACTGACTCTAGGAAAGAAGATAAGATCTCGAAAGTTGAGTCTGTAGGTATTAGAGATGAGCAACAACCCAGAATTCACCAAATGACTTGTGTAGATCACTCACAAGTTGAATTAGAAAAACCTGTTAGAACAGATCAGAAAGTCAAACTCAAATCTCTTCTTGATAATCTGAAATATGTATATCTAAATGAGAATGACTTGTACCCTATTGTAATACCAGGTGACTTATCTAATGGCAGGGAAGGAGAATTGTTGAATGTACTCAGGGAAAAGAATAAAGTTTTAGGTGAAACTTTAACTCATATTCGAGGTTGTAATCCTTCTTGTTGCATGTGCAGGATCCTGGTGGAGAATGACCTGAGCTTGGTGGTTAATGTGTGGAAGAAGCCGAAAGAGATTAGTGAAGGTGTTTGGGCGAGAGAAAGCCTCGCATCACTTTCCAATGAACCTTTAAGAGGATAAAATGGGGGGCTTAGACCGCCCCTTTCGTCGAGCTAACGACGTTAAACAAATGCGCTTGGTGGGAGGCACCCCAACTATGGATTGGAGAGCGTATGGATATTGACTACACGCGAGGCACCAGGCTCCTACGGGCTTGATCGGGCGAGGATTTCTCCATTCATTTATGCACCACAAGATCCCCACGTCAGTGGCGTACCACACAGCGGTTCTTCGAGGGGCAGTTTTCTTACCCTCTTGCTTATTATTGTTTTTTTCGCTGTTTTACTCCTATATGTCATCTGGTGGGTGCCGAGCACCTGAATTGTTGTGCTGATAGTATAAACATATAGGACTGTATGGTGGTTGAATCTATGCTAACTGACAAGTGTGGGGTGACATGTTCTGAATATTTATTGTGGGATGCATCTGGTCAATTATGTTAGAGTCGCACTGGGGACAGTGCTGTGTTTTAAAGTGTGGGGTGGGGTGCTTGCATTTCATTTCACACTTTTGGTCTGCATTAAAAAAAATTCAAAAAATCAAAAAATCAAAAAATCAAAAAAAAATATTTTCTGGTGATATGACTGAGTAAGAGAGTGCAGGATCTTAGGACTTCGATGATTGAACTGTTACACATGCCAATTTCCTATACTGTTCAAATAATACATAGATTAGCATGAATCAATTAAGTAGAGTAAGCACATGCATTAAGATCGCTCTTTTGTTTGCACTCTAAGTGTTTACTTGATTAGTCGTTGTTTCCTGTGATTCATATGCATTGTAAGTTGAGTCTAGAACTACTTGTGTATCCCATTCGAGGCGAAATAGAGTGAGGAACATGGTTAAATTGAGAAAATGATTTTAGGCCATCTTTGGAACGTTTGAGCCAAATCTCTAACCTTACTTTATATTCTTAGTCACCCATTTTGAGCCTATGGCCTTTCGTTTCTAACCATTACATTACAAACCTATGTACCCATCATTTCTTGTATATCCTCATGTTTGAACCCATATTTCGTGTCTTATGTGCTTCATGAGAGGGGGTATTGGGAATTTATTTGTGAGTTCAGTGAGTACAAAGAAAATGAAGTTCTTCATGATAATGTGCCATTTGGTTTGTAGAGAAAAAAGAGAGCAAATAAGATAGAAATCTCTCTTGTACCCAAGAAATTTTAATGGGTAAGAAAAAGAAAACAAAATCAAGAGAAGAGAAACGAAAAGGTGAAATAAAAGGGGCATAAAGAAAAAAAATTTAGCCCAACAAGTAGACTCAAAAAGAGTGTCTAAGGAATGGTTTGGTGAAGACTTGTGGTGAAAGTAAGCGGGATGTGTGAAAAGTGGTTAGGGGTGTGAGATAAGGCATGTTTGACACGTTTTATTTTATGAGCTTCGTGTTTTAAATCCGTTCCATGCCCTTTGCCTAGCCATACATTACAAGCCGAATATAAGTCCTTTTTGATTCTTGATTGCCATGATTCCTCACGATTAGTGGAGATGGGATTAACTAGTAGCATATGAATCTCAAAGATCCGTGTTGTAGGGAAAAGAGGAAGCACGCTAGTAAAGTGAACGAGGGGGTGCATGTTAGGAGAGTCGGTCTTTAATGTGAGTAGCAACTTGCTTATTTGCGTTCATCGGTTTATGTGTTTTCTTGAACTTTGCTCGATTTTGTGGTGTGTAATTCTGAGAAAGCTCTTATGATCAGCAAGCACACTTTAACTCAGTCATCACCAAATTTTCGTAACCTTTTTGCATGCTGCATCTTTATTTTACCATGCTTGAATAAAGGAGGCCCGGACTCCTCCTATCGAGGTGAACCTCGGGGTTTAACCGGGACATATCTTACTGTTTTGTTAGTTTAATTTTCTCGGGACGAGAAAAGCTTAAGTGTGGGGTGTTGATGTGGACATAAAATACATCTATTTCAGATGTCATTAGCCCACATTTATGTTCTTTTTAATCCCGAGTTAATATAAAATGATGTATTTTACTCTCATTTTGTGTAATTGATCTTATTTCATAGTTCGCCAAGAAATTGGAGCAAAAAGGGGTGAAGCAGGAGCGAAACGGAGTCAAATTGGAAGCTGGTCAGAAGTGTCAGTCAGGTGCACCACTTCGTTGCACGGGGTGCAAAGAAGCAGTGCACCACCACGCGTACTCCGGGATCCTGACGACCCTCCCGGCCGGTTCTGCGTGTCCTCCGGCCTTTCCCGACGTCGTCCGCCGCCGCGCCTCACCGGAGCTCACACCGGAGTTCTCACCAGACTCGAGCCAGTCCGGTTGGGCCAGGAAGGACAGTGGACCAAGGTTGGTCTTTGGGCCGAGAAGGTCTTGGGCCCTGTCACAGACCTTGGGCCAGGCCCATGTCTGAAGTCCGGATTCTGGAGACCGGTTCGGACCGGGTCTGGAACCGGGTTTGGGTTCTGGACCGGGTCGGACTCGGATCCGGGTCAACCCGGTTTCAAATAAAAATGTTTTTTTAAAAAAAGTCAGATTTAAATAATTAATTAATCTAATTATTTGACTTAAAGTTGGACTTTAAAGGACAACTTGTACAATTCAGAGGACCCTTGGACAACTACCGGGACTTATTGGACCTTTATCTGTTGAACTCAGATTGAACTTCACCCGAGAAGACGAAGACCACTCCGGAACCCTAAAAGAACGGAGGAGAGACTAATCGACTTTACAGCAGAGTATTATTAGAGGAAGACCACAAGGTAGAGAAAGTCCTAACTACTCGAGTATTTCATTGCTAGTATGCCTATTAGGTTAATAAAATCGGAAAGGTCCTAGAATTGCATATAGGATGCGAATAGCCAGAATAATCGTCTTTCAATTACTAATCGGACGTGTCTAGTATGTATGCTTAGGATGTGAATAACTAGTGCAACTCGCTTTCAATACTTGGGAATTGTTTTACTAGTAGAGAGGCCTTGATGAGCTCTCGGATTAGTTGTGTGCTAGCTTCACATGCTTGTTTGCTAGTCATTAGGATAATCAAGAGTCTAATGAAAATAGTTAACTTTTATGCTTGCTTGATTGATTGAATGTTTACTTGATTGATCGATTGAATGTTTACATGATTGGTTGATTGATTGAATGTTGAATGATTGAATGCTTGAACGGATAATCGAGTATGACTGGTTATGCCAAACGGTACGATCAGGTGATCGATGGACCGATGTATCGTGACAGGTAAGGGTAACGGTAAGTGTAAAGGATTAAATGGATGTCTTCGGTGTGTTGTGGTGAAAGTATGATTCGATAAGCGTTGGTGGGTTGATGTGTTATTGTGTATGTCTCTTATCCATATTCTTAAGATGTTTGGTTGTTCGGTATGGTACTTACACCGGTGGGGGGGGGGTAATCCGGTGGTATTATAGTCGTTGGTGTGTGGCAGAGCTTGCGGGCATTGGTATTGGACTCTGCGGGGCATCGGTTATTGGAGCCTGTGGGCATTGGTATTGGACGCTACGAGGCATCGGTTATTGGAGCCTGCGGGCATTGATTATTGGACCGTACGGGGCATTGACTACTGGACACTGCGGGGCATTGGATATTGGACCGTGCGGGGCATTGGATATTGGACCGTGCGGGGCAATTGGATGGTTTTACCCTGTCATGCCCAAATCAGGTTTTGACCGGACTCGAGACGTGATTGGAATTTAAAGTAGAAAAACAATAATTAAATACAAACCTTTATAAAATCAAGATAAGCTCTCTAAAATCAACATCGATAAATAGTTTCAAACTTCCAATGAGTCACAGCTCAACATAAAGAGTCAAATAAATAATGTTTAAAACACACGACCAACTTAACTCTAAGATAAATCCCAAGATGTCCAAAAGCTCCCGAGCCTCGAACTCACTAGACATCAGCTACACCTGTAAAACAGTAAGAAGACTAAAGGGGGTGAGCTTACGCTCAGTAGGAAAAACCTTAACAATTCACCCTTAGATCGCTACTGTACTGTGTGAATAGATAACGCAAATAACAACAAATACGACCAACAAGAATAAGATAAGTACGTTGAAATAATGCATAAACAAGATAGAATAAGATAAGTACGTTGAAATAATGCATAAACAAGATAAAATAAGATAAGTATGTACTCTTGTAAATAACATTAACTTGAAAGGTTCCTTAAAAGAATTAATATGAGTATCATAACGATTAAATGAGAGTAATTGATATCACGCCAACCACTTGCTCTCTCAAGCCTCCGATCCATGAATAGATTCTACTGTCACCTCGGTTCCCATATTCCGATCCACTAGAGTATTCACATCACATCAGATTTTCCCTCGGTCCGGAGAAGGCACACCCATCGGAGCACCGGAAACCATCCCATAGGGACGCTCATCGTCGGGATTCTCGAAAATGTCTCCAAAGGACCATAAGTCATAGGGAACCAAGGTAGTGCTCCCGTAGGATGCACACCCTTGGGTGAAATCTCAGTCACCATCTCTCATGAAGTAATCCACTCAATATCCCGTAGGATCTGCCGAGCTCTCAGGCTCCAATAACCACTCAATAATCACTCAATATCACGTAGGATCTGCCGAGCTCTCAGGCTCCAATAACCACTCAATAATCACTCAATATCCCGTAGGATCTGCCGAGCTCTCAGGCTCCAATAACCACTCAATAATCACTCAATGTCTCACTGTCTCTGTCAGACTCCAATCCTCCAATCACCACAACGGCACCGGATTACCCCCCCCCCCCCCCGATGTAGTACCGAACCGAAGAAAAAAACAACAAACAAACAAGCATTACAAGAATAAGAATAAATAAACAAACACTAGATTCGTCCAACAAAAAACACTTCTCAAATCACACTTTCATCACAGCAAAGACACCCAATAACATTCCACACTTACCGTATACCTACCTGTCACAAACCATCGGTACATCGATCACCTAATTGTGCCCCTTGGCACTACTAGTCATACTCGATCATCCGTTCAATCAACAAGTAATTCAACACATAAACACTCAACCAAGCAAGTAAACATTCAACCAATCGAACATAAAGTAACTAGTTTCCGTAGACTCTTGATTATCCTAATAACTAGCAACCAAGCATGTGAACCTAGCACACAACTAATCCGAGAGCTCTTCACAGCCTCTCTACCAGTAAATCAATTCCCAAGTATTGAAAGCGAGTTATACTAGTCATCTTCATCCTAAGCATGCATTCTAGACATTCCGGTTATTAATAATTGAAAGACAATTATTCTAGTTATTCGCATCCTATAGGCAATTCTAGGACCTTTCCGATTTTATTACCCTAACATGCATTCTAAGCGTTTAAAATAAGAAGTTAAGACTTTCCCTACCTCTTGGTAAACCTCTAAAACTCTGTTGACAACTCGATGGTCACCACTCCGTCCTTCACACGGGTTCCGGCGTGATTCTTCGTTCTTCAAGCTCTAGTCCAAGCTCTTCCTTCCTTCCTTGCTCGGTACCACGGTCTTAGACCACCACAAGACCAAAGTTAATAACTTAACAGTGTTCTCATCCCCCAAAATACAGAACAACACCCAAGTAATGGAAATAAGGTTTGAAGAATTGATTTAAGAATCGAAAAGGGCTAAAAGGAAGGGTTTTGGGTTCTGGGGGTCTGATCCGGAACGCCATACGGACCGTGTGGCTAGCCGTGCCGGAATCTGGCACGGACCGTATCACAGTCCAGCCCGGTAGCCAGCACGGACCGCATCACAGACCGGCCCGGAGTGCGACACGGACCGTGTGAGGTACCGTGCCGGACTCCCGTCCGTTCCGTGCCGGTACCAGGCCCGTTCCGTGCGGCCTGCCGTGCCGGCACCTGGCCCGGTCCGGGTCACGTTCCGCGCCAAACCTGACCAGTTCCTTCCCCTTTCTTCCCCAACTCGAGTTTCACGAAAATCACCATTAAAACCCCATTTCCAAATCCTCTTAACTCCAAAATGTTCAACCAAAGTTACCCAACAACAACACCCTCAATGGGTTCATCAAAACTTCAACCAAAACACAATCCAAACATCATACTTTACTACTTCTTCTCCAAGCAACAACCACAAAGCTAGTTCTTCAACTTTGAATCAAAAATCCACAAAACCCAAAGATTGAAAGTGGATGAAATGGAGAGTTAAGAGCATCGATACCTCTAGGATTGGGAGATGAAGAAGATGGAAGGAAAATGGAGGCAAAAGGACTACAAACTAGCTCCAAAATCCAAGCTTTCTTCACTTTCTTCTTCCTCAAGAAATGAGCTCTCCCATCTCTCTCTCCTTGTGATTTTCGGCTGCAACAATAGTGAGTGAGCTGATTTTTGTGCTCATGTTGCTTTAAAAGACCTATTTTGTACAAATACCGAAAAGCCCTTAAGGTCCTATCCCTTTAAAGGTAAGTTGGGAGGGAATAAGAGTCATTTGAAGCTCCCTTTTCATCCTCCAAGCCAAATATGACAAGTGTCAAGTGGGGTCACTTCCACTTGAATAATTTCCAGCTTTCCAAGATTTTATCGGAAATTAACCGATATAAAGTCCAAGTTTGACCGAAATTTGACCTAACCAATATTATAGTCAAACTGAAGGAAATGGCCCAACTAAGCTAACCGTGATGATGGATAAGATTTTTGGGCCCCGGAAAGGTCCCGAATGACTTCCTGAGTCATCCGTTGACTTTTCCGGCCGAAAGTCAAACTTGTCTAGAATTCGCCGGTTCGACCGGGATCGACCCGGGGCGGTTCTTAAAATATACCCCCCATAAAAGAATTTCGTCCTCGAAAGTAAAAGGAAAGTACCTCAAAGATCAAACAGGTGGGGGTACTTCTCCCGGGACTCATCCTCGCGCTCCCACGTTGACCTAGCTCCTTGACTCCCCCACTGCACCAGTACTAGTGGAATCGTCTTGTTCCATAGAACCTTCTCCTTTGTACCCAAGATCTTAATAGGCTGCTCCTCAAATGAGACATCGTCAGCTACCTCGATATCTGTCCACTCAATAATGTGAGAAGGATCCGCCATGTACTTCCGCAATTGGGACACGTGGAAAACGTTATGCACGTTCCCAAGCTGCGGTGGCAATGCTAACCGATAAACTACGGCTCCAACTCGATCCATGATCTCGAACGGTCCAATGAAATGTGGAGACAGCTTTCCTCCGCCGCGGTTATACCACAATAGACCCTTCTTCGGGCTCACCCTTAGAAATACATGATCTCCCACCGAGAATTCAAGCGATCTGCGACGTCTGTCTGCATAGCTCTTCTGCCGACTCTGTGCGGTCTTCAACTGCTCTCTAATCAACACGACCTTCTCGGTCGTCTCTCTGACCATGTCTGGACCAAGTAAGTGATGTTCCCCTACCTCTGCCCAACAAACTGGCAATTTGCACGGTCTACCGTACAAGGCCTCGAATGGTGCCATCCCAATACTAGACTGATAACTGTTGTTGTAGGCGAACTCTGCTAGAGGTAGGTGATCCTCCCATGATCCTTGAAAGTCTAGCGCACAAGCTCGACGCATGTCCTCCAAAGTCTGAATGGTACGCTCTGACTGTCCGTCTGTCTCAGGATGGTAAGTTGTACTTAGCAGCACCTCTGTCCCCAATGCCTTCTGTAGGCTCTTCCAGAATCTGGATGTGAAACGTGGATCTCTATCAGATACCACTGATACCGGTACTCCATGAAGGCGAATAATCTCCCTGATGTATAACCGACTCAACATGTCCACAGTGTCAGTCATCCGCATCGCCAGAAAGTGTGCCGACTTGGTCAGTCGATCAACCACAACCCAAATAGCATCATGCCCCTTAGACGACCTTGGTAACCCACAAACAAAATCCATAGTAACGTGTTCCCACTTCCACTCGGAGACCGGTAAAGGCTGTAGTAAGCCAGCGGGCCGCTGATGCTCCGTCTTCACCTGCTGACAGGTGTGACACCTCGAAACAAAGTCTGCTACTACCCGACGCATCCCACGCCACCAGAACTGTCGTCGGATGTCTCTATACATCTTGGTGCCACCGGGATGCACAGCAAGCCGGGAGTGATGACACTCTCTCAATACGATGTCCCTACATCCTCTGGGTACAAACAATCGTCCTCTATAACGAGACTCTGATCTGCACTCAACTCCCAACCATCGATCTCATCACCGTCCATCAGCTTCTCACGAATCCCTGTCGCCTCGGCATCCTCGGCCTGTGCCTCTAGCACCCGAGTGATCAATGTGGGCTGAGCCACCAATGCACGTAAAGCCATATCATCCGTGATCTCCCCAAGCTCAAGTCTAAAGGAGCTCAACTCCTCCAGCATGTTCCACTCTCGGACTGCCATGCTAGCCACGCAATGAGTCGACTTCCTGCTCAGAGCATCCGCGACGACGTTCGCCTTGCCTGGATGATAGAGCAGCTCGAAGTCGTACTCCTCAAGTAACTCCATCCATCGCCTCTGGTACATGTTCAGGTCGCGCTGAGAGAAAATATACTTGAGGCTCTTGTGGTCCGAGAAAACTCTGAACTGCTCACCGTAAAGGTAGTGCCTCCAACTCTTCAATGCAAAGACCATTGCTGCCAGTTCTAGATCATGGGTCGGGTATTTGCACTCGTGTACCTTCAATTGCCTTGAGCCGTAAGCAACCACCTTCCCGGACTGCATCAAAACACAACCGAGTCCCTCGCCTGAAGCGTCACAGTACACGTCGTAGCCCACTCCCCGCTCCGGAACAATCAACACTGGAGCGGTGGTCAGTCGAGCCTTTAGCTCTGACAAAGAGTGTTCACACTCACTAGTCCAAATGAACTCTGCTCCCTTGCGGGTCAACGCTGTCATAGGTACGGCCAATCGTGAGAAGCCCTGAACAAGCGTCGGTAATATCCTGCCAATCCCAGGAAACTACGGATCTCAAAAACATTCTTGCGCCTCGCCCACTTCGAAACTGCATCGACCTTCGCCGGGTCGACTAAGATACCATCACGGGACACTACATGTCCGAGGAATATCACCTCTGCAAGCCAGAATTCGCACTTTTCCAGGTTCCCATAAAGCTGGTGAGTACGTAACAAGGTCAACACTATTCTCAAGTGCTCCTTGTGTGTCTCTTCACTAGGCGAGTAAATCAGGATGTCATCAACGAAGACTACGACAAACTGATCCAGGTAAGGTCTGAATATGCCATTCATCAAATCCATGAAGGCTGCTGGCGCGTTCGTCAACCCGAACGGCATCACTAGAAACTCAAAGTGTCCGTATCGTGTTCGGAATGCGGTCTTCTCCACATCCTCCTTTCGGACCCTCAACTGATAGTAGCCTGATCTTAGATCAATTTTGGAGAAGCAGGTTTCTCCTCTCAGTTGATCGAACAGGTCATCGATTCTCGGCATCGGGTAACGGTTCTTTACCGTGACCCGGTTCAACTTCCGGTAATCGATGCATATCCTTAAGGCACCACCCTTCTTATTTACGAAGAGGGCGGGTGCTCCCCACGGTGAAACACTAGGGCGGATGAAGCCCTTCTCCTGCAACTCTTCGAGTTGTCGTTTCAACTCGACTAACTCAGCTGGCGCGAATCGATAAGGGGTCATCGAGATTGGCGCGGTGCCTGGGATCAAGTCGATCCAGAACTCTAACTCGCGCGCCGGCGGTAATCCTGATAGCTCCTCCGGAAACACGTCCGGAAACTCGCACACTACCCTCGGTAGGTCTCTGCCACTCTGCACAACCTTGGCCTCTGCTCCCGGAGTCAAAGTGGAAAGAAGGACTCCGTTCTTGCTACCCAAAACTCAAGTAATCACCTTGTCCCCTGAACGTACGGTCACCTGACGTCGAAAGCAATCGATTGTCGCTCGATATCTCGCAAGCCAGTCCATCCCTAAGATCACGTCGAAAGCAGTCATCTCCAGGATGAGTAAGTCACCAACGAAGGGGCAGTCTTCCACTCGCACCTCACAATCTCGACAGAAAGTATCCAACACTACTTCCCCCGTAACCGGGGTCTCAAGACACAAGGGTCTACTAAGTAACTCCACACTCAAACCCAAAGAACGAGCAAAAGAGGTAGAAATAAACGAATTGGAAGCACTAGTATCGAACAAAAAATGACGCCCACGAATTAAAAAGTAAACACGTACCCTGTGTAGTCTCATGGTCGGCATACTGTCCCTAAGCTCTACCATCCGTGACTTCATAAACTCGACCCTTCCGTGTCGGTGGTCCTCCTCTCAGTGGTGGTGGTAATGCCACCTGCTGTTGAGGCCTAGCCTGATGTCTCGGGGCTACCGCTCCCGCCGCCTGACGCGGAGCTCCCTGCTGCAGTGTCGGTCGTGGTCGGACGGGAGGTGCCTGGCGAGGCTGTGCCTGTTGGGGCCTTGGTGGATGTGCAGCTCAAACCCGATCGGGACAAGCGAAAGCCATGTGCCCCTGTCGGCCGCACTAGAAACAAGTCCGATCATCAACACGCTGCCTCTCACTAAACCCCTGCGGACGATCCATCTGTCGCTCTGCGGGTCCTCTGCTCCTCGGCCAGTCTCGGCCCAAGTGTCCCTGTTGTCTGCATATAGGGCAGAACTGTGTCAGTGGGGCAAGTCCAACTGATGCCACTGCTGCTACTCTGCGCAAACCACTCTGCTGAAACTGCGGCTGGAAGTGGCCAGAAGTCCTCTGTCGTCTAGCATCACGCCTCTCTAATGGCCTGAGGAAACCACTCGGTCTCGGCCTGATATCTCGCTCTTTGGCGGTCTCTCGGAAATGTCTCTCCACTGCCAAGGCCTGGTCTACCAGAGTAGAGTACACCTCTGTCCTCAAAACAATAATCCGATCTGCAATAACATGGAGGAGCCCACGCTCGAACCGTCGGTAGCGAGCGTCCTCAGTCTGCACCATCTCGGGTGCGAAGCGGGACAAGGATAAGAACCTCGCCGCATACTCAGATACCGTTAACCCCCTCTGCCGCAGATCCATGAACTGCTGGCGCCTATCATCTCGAACTGACCGCAGAAAGTACTGCTCTAGGAACAGTGGACTGAAAAGCTCAAAGTCCTCACCAACTATGGTCTGCACAGACTGCCACCAGTAAAAAAGCCTCACCCTCAAGCTGGAAGGTGGAGAAGGAGACTCTCAGACGTCCTTCAGAAATGACAGACGTGTCAAGGTTTCTCGAAAAAAAACATACCAAATGGGTCACCTTTTCAACTTTGATTCTTTAAACCATTCTCAACATCAAAACCGAATCAACACGCAAACAATTCCAGAATCTTAACATTCCAATCCTTCCATAAATCCACCATTCGATCACTCACCACTCCGACAAGTAATACACCAATAAGTCCAATCTCCCACCTCACCAATACCTCAATCAATCAACCTTTCAATCTCAACAACATGAAACGACCAACACGGTGGTAACATTCTTAACGAATAATTTACTCAACAATACACAATACGGTTCCATCATTGCTTGTTAGCCCAATACCGATCTCAACCATTTGGTTTCCCCGATCACTGTACATTACAGTCCATAGGGTAAGGATACAACTCAGGCGATGTAACCATTGTAAACAAAAGGTTTAAATTGAAACAACCATTGAAATCAGTAAGACTCGAGTCGTTCTCACTCTATGCATCGATCTCTTAAATCTTGCATCACTGAGTACATGACTTAGACCTCCTAACTCTACCCACCTAACTGACGTTGGTCCGAGGTTTTGAAAACAAGTTCAAAATTTACAACATGTTTCAAATGAAACCAGGCTCTGATACCAAATTGTCACGCCCCAAATCCGGTTTTGACCGGACTCGAGACGTGATTGGGATTTAAAGTAGAAAAACAATAATTAAATACAAACCTTTATAAAATCAAGATAAGCTCTCTAAAATCAACATCGATAAATAGTTTCAAACTTCCAATGAGTCACAACTCAACATAAAGAGTCACATAAATAATGTTTAAAACACACGACCAACATAACTCTAAGATAAATCCCAAGATGTCCAAAAGCTCCCGAGCCTCGAACTCACTAGACATCAGTTACACCTGTAAAACAGTAAGAAGACTAAAGGGGGTGAGCTTACGCTCAGTAGGAAAAACCTTATCAATTCACTCTTAGATCGCTATTGTACTGTGTGAACAGATAACGCAAATAACAACAAATACGACCAACAAGAATAAGATAAGTACGTTGAAATAATGCATAAACAAGATAGAATAAGATAAGTACGTACTCTTGTAAATAACATTAACTTGAAAGGTTCCTTAAAAGAATTAATATGAGTATCATAACGATTAAATGGGAGTAATTGATATCACGCCAACCACTTGCTCTCTCAAGCCTCCGATCCATGAATAGATTCTACTGTCACCTCGGTTCCCATATTCCGATCCACTAGAGTATTCACATCACATCAGATTTTCCCTCGGTCCGGAGAAGGCACACCCATCGGAGCACCGGAAACCATCCCATAGGGACGCTCATCGTCGGGATTCTCGAAAATGTATCCAAAGGACCATAAGTCATAGGGAACCAAGGTAGTGCTCCCGTAGGATGCACACCCTTGGGTGAAATCTCAGTCACCATCTCTCATGAAGTAATCCACTCAATATCCCGTAGGATCTGCCGAGCTCTCAGGCTCCAATAACCACTCAATAATTACTCAATATCCCGTAGGATCTGCCGAGGTCTCGGGCTCCAATAACCACTCAATAATCACTCAATATCCCGTAGGATCTGCCGAGCTCTCAGGCTCCAATAACCACTCGATAACCACTCAATGTCTCACTGTCTCTGTCAGACTCCAATCACCACAACGGCACCGGATTACCCCCCCCCCCCGGTGTAGTACCGAACCGAACAAACAAACAAGCATTACATGAATAAGAATAAATAAATAAACACTAGATTCGTCCAACAATAAACACTTCTCAAATCACACTTTCATCACAGCAAAGACACCCAATAACATTCCACACTTACCGTATACCTACCTGTCATGAACCATCGGTACATCGATTACTTAGTTGTGCCCCTTGGCACAACTAGTCATACTCGATCATCCGTTCAATCAACAAGTAATTCAACACATAAACACTCAACCAAGCAAGTAAACATTCAACCAATCGAACATAAAGTAACTAGTTTCCTTAGACTCTTGATTATCCTAATAACTAGCAACCAAGCATGTGAACCTAGCACACAACTAATCCGAGAGCTCTTCACAGCCTCTCTACCAGTAAATCAATTCCCAAGTATTGAAAGCGAGTTATACTAGTCATCTTCATCCTAAGCATGCATTCTAGACATTCTGGTTATTAATAATTGAAAGACAATTATTCTAGTTATTCGCATCCTATAGGAAATTCTAGGACCTTTCCGATTTTATTACCCTAACATGCATTCTAAGCGTTTAAAATAAGAAGTTAAGACTTTCCCTGTCACGCCCCAAATCCGGTTACAGCCGGACCTGAGGCATGACGAGTAATAGAAGACAATAAATTAATAAATCAACATTTACTTCCTGAAAATCTCCAATAATGAAAACAATTCCAAAACAAAACTGAGTTCAAAACACAATAACCCTCCGGGGGTGTAATAAAAATCCTCCACAAGTTTTGGTCAAAACATAAAAGTAAAGAGTACGAAGTCTCTATCACGCACCCACACCGAGAAGCTCCCGAGCTTCTACTCCTCAAACAATCCTATAAACACAATAGTAAATTCATAGGGGTGAGCTTACGCTCAGTAGGGAAAACGCAAAACATAGTAGACCTTAAACTCAATAAGATCAGCAACAAAGTCAACCAAGAACATCTTAACAAACACAGGTAACAGATAAGTCAACCAATGTCGTGGCACATGGAGTCACCACCCTCCGATCCACATCTTGTGTGTCCTCTCGGATTTTCTCTCCAATCCAGAGGAGACGCATATCATTGAGACTATCGGAAACACCCTTCAGGGCACATATCATCGGAAGTCTCAGAAACGTCTCCAAGGGATTTTAGATCCTCGGGAACCGAGGGAAATACTCCCATAGGAAGCGCACACTTGGGCAATTCGATGATAAATAGTTAATAATTGAATAACGCTCTTAACCAGAAACACAGAACAATCCAATTCAGACAACCACCAACTCGATATCAACCATAGATCGCACAACACCAATTCATACAACACGCAGTACACGAATCACATAAACATAGCACATCAATCACACAATCCCAACTTACCGTTCACTTACCAGTTTCGAACCACCGGGGCATCGATCACCTGATTGCACCGCTCGGTACAACCAGTCATACTCGATGCTCCAAACCACCATTCAAGTAAATCAAGTAATCATTCAAATACGATCAACGAGCAAGCACAAGTATAATCATCTAATCATAAAAACCTTCAAGAGAGCATTCACACATGCAATTCCCTTAGTTTCATTAGACTCTTTAGCCTATCCACTAAGCAATCAACAACCAAGCATGTGATCCTAACACGCAACTAATCCGAGGGCTTTGCCAAGGCTCCTCTACCAGACAATCAATTCCCAAGTATTGAAAGAGAATTACACTAGTGATTGGCATCCTAATCGTTCACAACTAGACACTTCCGGTTATTAGTAATTGAAAGACAATTACGCTAGTTATTCGCATCCTATAGGCATTTCTAGGACCTTGCCAATTTTATTAACCTAGCATGCATACTAAGCATTGTAAACGAGAGGTTAAGGTTTTCCCTACCTCGAGGTCTTCCTCTCAACACTCTGATGACAAGCTCGGTGGTCACCTCTCCGTTCTTCACTCGGGTCCCGGCGTGATAAAAGCTCCTCTAACTCGTGTCCACGTTCTTCCTCCTTTCCTAGCTTGGTTCCAAGGTTTTGAACCACCAAAAGAACACAAATTAGATTCCTCAACCAAGTGTTCTTCTCCTCAAAACACACCACAATGTTCAGAAATGGATCAAGGTTTGAAAAGGAAAAGTGGGAATCAAATTGAGCTAAAAGGAAGGGTTTGGGGCTCTGGGGATCTGATCCGGAATGCCAAACGGACCCTGTCACAGGCCGGCCCGAAATCCAGAACGGAACACGACACAGACCGGCCCGGTGAGCGACACGGACCGTATCAGGTCTCGTGCCGGACTCCCGCCCGTTCCGTGCTGGGTGCCGTGCCGGTACCAGGCACGTTCCGTGCGGCCTACCGTGCCGGTACCTGGCCCGGTCCGGGTCAGATTCCGTATCAGACCTGACCAGCTCCTTCCCCTTTCTTCCCCAACTCGAATTTCACGAAAATCCCAACACAAACTCCATTTCTAAACTCTCCTAGCTCCAAAATAATTCACCAAAGATACCCAGCAACTACACCCTCAATGGGTTCATCAAACTTCAACCAAAACTCAATCAAACAACCTACTTCACTACTTCTTCTCCAAACAATCAATCAAAGAGCAAGTTCTTCAACTTTTAAGCCAAAACCCACAAAACCCATAGATTGGAAGTGGAAGAAATGGAGAGTTGAGAGCATCCTTACCTCTAGATAGTTGAGATGGAGAAGATGGAGTGAAAATGAAGGCAAAAGGACCAAGAACAAGCTTCAAAATCCAAGCTTTCTTCTCTATCTTCTTCCTCAAGAAAGTGAGCTCCTCCTCTCCTCTCCCTTGTGATTTTCGGCTGAAACAACAACAAATGGGCTGAATTGTTGCTCTCTTTCCTTTAAATGACCTAAAATGTCAATTTACTCAAAAGTCCTTAAAGTCTTATCCCTTTAAAGGTAACTTAGGAGGGTATGAGGGTCATTTGAAGCCCCAAATCTCATCCTCCAAGCCAAGCATGACAAGTGTCATGTGTGGTCACTCCTATTTAATAATTTTCCAGCTTTACAAGATTTAACGACAAAACAAACCGATAGTAAGCCCGAGTTTGACCGACAGTTGACTTTAACAAAATTACAGTCAAACTGAAGGAAACGACCCAACTAAGCTAACCGTGCTAATGGCTAAGCTTTTTGGGCCCAGGAAAGGTCCCGACTGACTTTCTGAGTCATCGGTTGACTTTTCCGGCCGAAAGTCAAACTTAGCTAGGATTCACCGGTTCTACCGGGGTCGACCGGGGGCGGGTCTTACATCTGGGCCGCGGTCTGGTGGGCGAGGCCGCCGCGGCCTGGAGGGTGGTCTGGTGGCCGAGACCGCTGCGGTCTGGAGGGTGGTCTGGTGGCCGAGACATTAGCATTTTGACTTTTGGTATTTTTTTGCTCCAATTCGCTCCAATTTCGACCGAAAGTCAAACTTAGATAGGATTCACCGGTTTTACCGGGATCGACCGGGGGCGGGTCTTACAATCTACCCCCCTTAAAAGAATTTCGTCCTCGAAATTAAAAACAAGTAACTCAATGGTCGAACAGGTGGGGATACTTCGCGCGGATCTCATCCTCGCGCTCCCACGTGGACCCAGCTCCTTGGTGACCCCACTGCACTAAGACCAACGAAATCGTCTTGTTCCGCGAGACCTTCTCCTTTGTACCCAAGATCTCGACGGGCTGCTCCTCACATGTGACATCATCTGCTATCTCGATGTCTGACCACTTAATAATGTGGGAAGGATCTGTCGTGCACTTCCGCAATTGGGACATGTGGAAAATGTTATGCACGTTCTCGAGCTGCGATGGCAACGTTAACCGATAAGCTACGGCTCCAATCCGATCCAAGATTTCAAATTTTCGATAACTGCGGGGCCAACTTGCCTCCGTCGTTGTCGATCCGTTAAGGTCCCTCTTAGGCTCACTCTCGCAGATATCTGATCCCGCGATGAAACTCAGTAGGCCCGCGCCTTTCGTCTATGTAACTCTTCTGTAGTCTCTCCTTGGTCCTTAACCGTTCTCTGCATTTACTCGACCTTTACCAACTCATGCTTCACTAGTTCACGCTAGTTACTCAAAAGCCATACTGGGCGGTGAACAATAACCTTTCTCCACAGTTCGCAGTTTTGACATGCAACCATAACTCAAGAACCACTGAGGTACCCAACACGTCAAAGAACGTTCAAATCGTTAAGGAATATCGGATGACGGTATAAAACACCCTATACCGGAATCCTACCACGGTATAGACGTCGCACTGAAATACTCTTACTCGGTCCAGATATTTTATACCGGAATCTCCTGTCGGGCAGAGATATCGTGTCGAAACACCTCGCAATGCGAACTGAAGTAGGAACTTACACATATATAAAACCACTCAGTTTCCTTCTTAGTAACCTTTACAGGGACAACTTACTCAGAAATCCAATATTCGTCATGCCAAGACCAACCACAAACGATTTCCCGATCAAGTAAAACGTAACAACCACTACCTCAAGACAGAGGATCTCATGAACATTGCCCGGTCCGAAACAACCATCCGGTTTACCACTTCCGATGGACCAATAATGCGCAACTCAAAGGGTAAAACGTACCCACCTCCGATACTGAGGAATGCCAGAAACGATCTTGGCCACCTCTAACAGACTCCAATTTTAGTGTAAACGGCGGGTCGTTATCAATAGCATTGATGTAGATACTTCTTATCATGATCCTCAACTGTACCGGTATCACACCGGATAGAACGACTTCGGTTCTGACACGCCATACCGGGATCTTCCTTCGGTATGGGTGTCTTATCGGAAAGCTCCGAAAATCGGACAAGGACGGAGCCATCCGAAGGTGTGACTCCTCAATTTCTTTTTAGTAACCGTCTCCCGAATAGTTCACACTAGAGCTCCAAACAGGTCTTGTCACGACTACGGGTGCAGTGGTGTTGAGCACCGTTTGCAGAGACTGTGCGATTAGGGTGGCAGATTGCCTATTTCTGGGGGACTTACTCGTTCTTAACATGAGCGCCTTTGACGTGATTCTGGGTATGGACTGGCTCGCGAGGTACCAAGCGACGATCGACTGCTACAGACGTCAGGTGACAGTGAGGTCAGGAGATAGAGTGATCACGTGTGTTTTGGGTAGCAGGAGCGGAGTTCTCTTATCCGCTTTGACTACGGAGTCTGACGCAGAGATCGTGCGGAGTAGCAGTGAGCTACCGAGGGTAGTGCAGGAGTTCCCGGAGGTCTTTCCGGAGGAACTGTCAGGCTTGCCACCAGCGCGAGAGGTGGAGTTCAGGATCGATCTGATCCTGGGTACGGCGCCGATCTCGATGAACGCTTGCTGTTTCAGCAATCGGTTCTCAAAGTTCTATCCACACCGTCGGAGAAGAAAAGAACCCTCAATCTGACTAAGTTGTTATCCCACTCTCCGATTCCCACTGACGTTCGTCGGCACTACCATACCTTTAGTCGATGTGTTGAACGTACCGGTGGGCTTAACAGTGTTAAACTCGTTCGGTCAATACGTCACCCCGACCCAATACACTCAGTGTAATGCTCAAGTGTCAGCTGACACGGAATCCAAAATGCAGATGGTAACAAGTACTCTACTCGATCTCAAGATCGGTATCAAGTCCTCACTCGGGCTCGGCCCCGCCACATCGGAGGTCCTCCTCTCGATGGGATGAAAGAACTCACTACTACTGCAGCATATTCTCTGGTCGACTCTCGTAGGTCGACCTGTGGAACAGTTCGTAGATCCATCGCTCAACTGGCATTCTCGGCCTAGACGTTCCAACTGTTTGCGTAGGAGCAAACCATGCCACCGAGGCAGGTCCAACGGATGCTACTTCTCCAACCCATCGTGTCTCACCAGACTGGGCCTGTGAATGGAAGAATCCTAAGGTCCCCTGCCTCCACAGATTGCGACTCTCTGACGGCCTCAAGAAGTCTCTCGGCCTCGGCCTGGTCTTCCGCACCTTGGAGGTTCCCAACATGACTCTCTAACGCTAGTGTTTGCTCCACTAGTGCTGAATCGTCCACGGTTCTGAAGCAATGACTCAATCTATGCCAAGAGAACTGAGTCCCTTCTCAAATGCCTATGACGGCTCTTCTCGGTCGGCACCATCCCGGGTGCGAAGCGATACGGGGACATGAACCTCACCTAATACCCATAGACGGTCATTCCTTTCCAATGCAGATCCAAAACTGCCGGTGTCGGTCATCTCGATTAGATCAAAGGAAATACTGTCCCAAGGACAGTCCGCTGAACGGGTGGAAGCCATTTCCAAATCTGGTCTGCACACACTGCCACTAATACTGTGCTTCTCTCTCAGTCGGGAGGTCGCGGAACATAATCTCCAACGAATAACCGAATACTCTAAACGTATTAAGGTTGTGGGTACTCCACTCCAACCATAATACAACTGCCTCGGGGTCCAACTTCCCGGATCAAACTGGTGTACTCAACTGAAGAAAACTCCTGAGTGCCTGGGCCGTGTAACCGTCCACCTGGCCTGGCATCTCAGTAGTGACCGCGTCGGCGGTAGGCACAGACTCTTGTGCTGGCGTTGTACTCTAATGCTGAGCGCATCTAACACTACGCGAACCACCTCCTCAATCGAGCCGCTTGAGTCGGCTCTGCGATTGGAGGAACTCTAGGTGATGACCCTACCGGTTTATTCCAAAACTCTCGTGCTCTGTGGGAGTAGCTCCCTGGGCGCCTACTGCCCCTGCCAGAACGATAGCTGGTATCTGGCTCTGCCCCACAACTGGACGGCTCTTGGTACTCCCCCGGATATAAACACGGGACATCTCGCCATCTCACTGCCTTTAGCAACTATAGGTTCACAAATCAGTTTAACCCAATCGGTTCGATTTGCCCAAGCATGACGTTCTCGTGCGTCTCCACCGGATCCCGCTTGGATCAAAAGTAAGTCGTAAAGTCAAACGTAACACTTACGTAGACAAGAGACCCGCACCTCGTGCGTCTCACACCAAAACAAAGGTTCGATCAAGTACAAGGAAGTACACGCGCGTCTCACTAGTCACCCACAGATACGCCCCTCACACTAGTAGATATATACTCATATAATATAGCACACAAGTTCGCATCTCTATGCGTCACACAGCAACAACCAGCGATTTAGCAATCAACCACCAACTCTCACAGGAGGGTTCAAGCAAGTCAAAGAAATCCACTCCCACAGGAGGATTCATTCTCAAGCACACCACACAAGGCACAACGCAACAGGCATACCCCTTGCTCGGGTATCCTTTCACAAAGAGGGGTTTAGTACTTAACACAATTCAATTCAATAATCACCATTAACCTTTTCTTCCCTTCTATGAATTCCCATTTCTTAACTTTTACTCAAACCTTTTAATGTCGATCTCATGTTGTTACAACCTGATTCAGGCGTCCCCGAACCTCATTGTAACAACTGGACATCGAACCACCATGCTCAACTACAGTGACGCCCCTGAGTCAACCAGTGATGGTGTAAACATTTTAGTTCTTCTGAAAACTCGGCATGACCCATTCGTATTTTCCCTTAACCCTCCGCTTAAGCGGGACAACCACCAATACAAAAATCACAAGGTAAAAGTACACAGAGTTCTCATGCTCTTCCAAGACATCACACAATCAATAAAGGGGAGTTCTCATGCTCCTAAAGTACACAACGCAAACAATAAACGGAGTTCTCGTGCTCCCAAAATATTACGGGGTACTCGTGCCCCAAACTCGCCACCTCCACGGGCTTACGGGATTCTCGTGTCCCAAATTCGCCACCTCCACGGGCATAGGGGATACTCGTGTCCCAAATTCGCC
The DNA here is from genome assembly GCA_963921825.1 of Erodium maritimum. Lineage (NCBI taxonomy): Eukaryota > Viridiplantae > Streptophyta > Magnoliopsida > Geraniales > Geraniaceae > Erodium > Erodium maritimum. The sequence goes on along the minus strand of OY997588.1, from coordinate 79,100,602 downwards.
ACCTCAGCGGGCATACTGGATACTCGTGTCCCAATCTCGCCACCTCAGCGGACATACGGGATACTCGTGTCCCAAAACAAAGTTCTCACACAACGGAATACGGGGTCCTCGCGCCCCGACCAAAACACTCAATAACAGCATACATGGAGTACTCATGCTCCAGACCAACAGTCAATCACCAGTCAAAACTTGAACAGGACCAAACTACAACTTGAAATTTTTTGAAGTAATACGCCAAAGGGCAGCACCACTAACTGTTGGCTCACCCTACCATGTATGCATAGCGGGTCGGTCATTGACCGTTAATCCAATTCCGATCTCAACCATTCGGCTTCACCGATCATTAGGGAGAGGATACCAATCAAGTAATGCAAACATTGTAGTGTGAGGTTCCATTTAGGACAACTCTTAAAACACTCAAGACTCAGACTTCCTAACTCTACCCACCTAATTGACTTCGGTCCGAGGTTTGAAAATCAGTTCATAAGACACCTGTTTCAAATGAAACCAGGCTCTGATACCAAATTGTCACGCCCCAAATCCAGTTATCGCCCGGACCCGAGGCATGACGAGTAATAGAAGACAATAAATTAATAAATCAACATTTACTTCCTGAAAATCTCCAATAATGAAAACAATTCCAAAACAAAACTGAGTTCAAAACACAATAACCCTCCGGGGGTGTAATAATAATCCTCCACAAGTTTTGGTCAAAACATAAAAGTAAAGAGTACGAAGTCTCTATCAAGCACCCACACCGAGAAGCTCCCGAGCTTCTACTCCTCAAACAAGCCTGTAAACACAACATTAAATTCATAGGGGTGAGCTTACGCTCAGTAGGGAAAACGCAAAACATAGTAGACCTTAAACTCAATAAGATCAGCAACAAAGTCAACCAAGAACATCTTAACAAACACAGGTAACAGATAAGTCAACCAATGCCGTGGCACATGGAGTCACCACCCTCCGATCCACATCTTGTGTGTCCTCTCGGATTTTCCCTCCAATCCAGAGGAGACGCATATCATTGAGACTATCAGAAACACCCTTCAGGGCACATATCATCGGAAGTCTCAGAAACGTCTCCAAGGGATTTTAGATCCTCGGGAACCGAGGGAAATACTCCCATAGGAAGCGCACACTTGGGCAATTCGATGATAAATAGTTAATAATTGAATAACGCACTCAACCAGAAACACAGAACAATCCAATTCAGACAACCACCAACTCGATATCAACCATAGATCGCACAACACCAATTCATACAACACGCAGTACACGAATCACATAAACATAGCACATCAATCACACAATCCCAACTTATCGTTCACTTACCAGTTTCGAACCACCGGGGCATCGATCACCTGATTGCACCGCTCGGTACAACCAGTCATACTCGATGCTCCAAACCACCATTCAAGTAAATCAAGTAATCATTCGAATACGATCAACGAGCAAGCACAAGTATAATCATCTAATCATAAAAACCTTCAAGAGAGCATTCACACATGCAATTCCCTTAGTTTCATTAGACTCTTTAGCCTATCCACTAAGCAATCAACAACCAAGCATGTGATCCTAACACGCAACTAATCCGAGGGCTTTGCCAAGGCTCCTCTACCAGACAATCAATTCCCAAGTATTGAAAGAGAATTACACTAGTGATTGGCATCCTAATCGTTCACAACTAGACACTTCCGGTTATTAGTAATTGAAAGACAATTACGCTAGTTATTCGCATCCTATAGGCATTTCTAGGACCTTGCCAATTTTATTAACCTAGCATGCATACTAAGCATCGTAAACGAGAGGTTAAGGTTTTCCCTACCTCGAGATCTTCCTCTCAACACTCTGATGACAAGCTCGGTGGTCACCTCTCCGTTCTTCACTCGGGTCCCGGCGTGATAAAAGCTCCTCTAACTCGTGTCCACGTTCTTCCTCCTTTCCTAGCTTGGTTCCAAGGTTTTGAACCACCAAAAGAACACAAATTAGATTCCTCAACCAAGTGTTCTTCTCCTCAAAACACACCACAATGTTCAGAAATGGATCAAGGTTTGAAAAGGAAAAGTGGGAACCAAATTGAGCTAAAAGGAAGGGTTTGGGGCTCTGGGGATCTGATCCGGAATGCCAAACGGACCCTGTCACAGGCCGGCCCGGAATCCAGAACGGAACACGACACAGACCGGCCCGGTGAGCGACACGGACCGTATCAGGTCTCGTGCCGGACTCCCTCCCGTTCCGTGCCGGGTGCCGTGCCGGTACCAGGCACGTTCCGTGCGGCCTACCGTGCCGGTACCTGGCCCGGTCCGGGTCAGATTTCGTATCAGACCTGACCAGCTCCTTCCCCTTTCTTCCCCAACTCCAATTTCACGAAAATCCCCTTTTCCAGCTTTCCAAGATTTATCGACAAATAACCGATATTAAGCCCGAGTTTGACCGAAGGTTGACTTTAACAATATTATAGTCAAACTGAAGGAAACGACCCAACTAAGCTAACCGTGCTAATGGAAAAGCTTTTTGGGCCCCGGAAAGGTCCCGACTGACTGTCCGAGTCATCGGTTGACTTTTCCGGCCGAAAGTCAAACTTAGGTAGGATTCACCGGTTTTACCGGGATCGACCGGGGGCGGGTCTTACATTCCCTACCTCTTGGTAAACCTCTAAAACTCTGTTGACAACTCGATGGTCACTACTCCGTCCTTCACACGGGTTCCGACGTGATTCTTCGTTCTTCAAGCTCTAGTCTAAGCTCTTCCTTCCTTCCATGCTCGGTACCACGGTCTTAGACCACCACAAGACCAAAGTTAATAACTTAACGATGTTCTTATCCCCCAAAATACAGAACAACACCCAAGTAATGGAAATAAGGTTTGAAGAATTGATTTAAAAATCGAAAAGGGCTAAAAGGAAGGGTTTTGGGTTCTGGGGGTCTGATCCGGAACGCCATACGCACCGTGTTGCTAGCCGTGCCGGAATCTGGTACGGACCGTATCACAGTCCGGCCCGGTAGCCAGCACGGACAGCGTCACAGACCGGCCCGGAGTGCGACACGGACCGTGTGAGGTACCGTGCCGGACTCCCGTCCGTTCTGTGCCGCGTGCCGAGCCGGTACCAGGCCCGTTCCGTGCGGCCTGCCGTGCCGGCACCTGGCCCGGTCCGGGTCACGTTCCGCGCCAAACCTGATCAGTTCCTTCCCCTTTCTTCCCCAACTCGAGTTTCACGAAAATCACCATTAAAACCCCATTTCCAAGTCCTCTTAACTCCAAAATGTTCAACCAAAGTTACCCAACAACAACGCACTCAATGGGTTCATCAAAACTTCAACCGAAACACAATCCAAACATCCTACTTCACTACGTCTTCTCCAAGCAACAACCACAAAGCTAGTTCTTCAACTTTGAACCAAAAATACACAAAACCCAAAGATTGAAAGTGGATGAAATGGAGAGTTAAGAGCATCCATACCTCTAGGATTGGGAGATGAAGAAGATGGAAGGAAAATGGAGGCAAAATGACTACAAACTAGCTCCAAAATCCAAGCTTTCTTCACTTTCTTCTTCCTCAAGAAATGAGCTCTCCCCTCTCTCTCTCCTTGTGATTTTCGGCTTCAACAATAGTTAGTGAGCTGATTTGTGTGCTCATGTTGCTTTAAAAGACCTATTTTGTACAAATACCGAAATGCCCTTAAGGTCCTATCCCTTTAAAGGTAAGTTGGGAGGGTATAAGAGTCATTTGAAGCTACTTTTTCATCCTCCAAGCCAAATATGACAAGTGTCAAGTGGGGTCACTTCCACTTGAATAATTTTTAGCTTTCCAAGATTTTATCGGAAATTAACCGATATAAAATCCAAGTTTGACCGAAATTTGACCTAACCAATATTACAGTCAAACTGAAGGAAATGGCCCAACTAAGCTAACCGTGATGACGGCTAAGCTTTTTGGGCCCCGAAAAGGTCCCGAATGACTTCTTGAGTCATCGGTTGACTTTTCCGGTCGAAAGTCAAACTTGTCTAGAATTCGCCGGTTCCACCGGGATCGACCCGGGGCGTTCTTACATACCCTGCGGGGATTGATTACTTGTTATTTCACCCGAGTGTATGCTTCCTGCGAGAGCATTACCTTGGTTCCCTATGACATATGGTCCTTTGGATACGTTTCCGAGAATTCCGATGATATGCGTCCTCCTAGGGATGTTTCCGGCATTCTCGACGTTATACGTCTTTGCGACGTTATGCGTCTCCTCTGGACCGAGGGAAAATCCGATATGACACAGAGAGTACTGTGAATCGGAGGGTGGCGACTACATGTCCCACGACATTATTCTACTTGTCCCGATGACATATGGTCCTTTGGATACGTTTCCGAGAATCCCGATGATATGCGTCCTCCTAGGGATGTTTCGGTGGTGCTCCGGTGAGCTCCTGGTGAGTGCAACGCCTGTGGTTTCGATGAAGCATCTAGGTCTCGGTCTCGTTTCTTAGATTTGATTTACTTTTGGGCCTAGTTGTTTTTCTGTTGGGCTTTGTTTGTTTTAAGGTTTGCCCCTGGTTGGGCTTTGTTTGTTTTGTTTGGTTGGGCTTCGTCCCTGTTGGTTGTCTGTTGTTGCTGAATGTACTATTTAGGTTTTTAGACCTGCTAGTGTTGTTATTCCCCTTGTTGGGATTTTCTGGTTTGAGACTGCACCTTTGTGGATAGTTTCTTGATTGTATGAGGGTTCGCCCTTAACCTTTTTTTTATCAGCAATTATATTATTAGGAGACTAGTTCTTCAAATTGAAGAAAAAACCAAGAGACCACAAAGGCCTCTCAAGAGAACACTTACATATCAGGCCGAAGCCCACCAATACCCGTGACCTTGTATTCGGTTTGAAAACCTGTTCCACTAATAATACATTTGCTGATAAAAAAAAGCTAAATATTATTATCCATGAACTTTAAACCTTTATTACATTTGATTATGTAGTATTTATAATTTTTTATCGTTGGTTTTTCCTCATAATGGTCGTTTATAGTCAATTATAATCATATTGACCGGTTTTTCCTCACATTGCTTCGACTCTGTTGGCTGGTTGTTGTAAATTGTAATGATCAATTCTAATAATTTGTACTTCAACGTTCATTTGCCTCTCATTAACGAAACTTAACGATTTAGTCTGTAGGTGAGTATTGAATATGCCTATTTATTTGTATTCACACAGTAAATAATAGATATTGCACCAGAAAATAAGTCAAAAGAACAGTGACATTTTTTGAACGGCAAATTGTAATATTTTAATTTTTTTTAAAGGATTACATCGAAATGCCTCGAGGAACATGCTCCTCGATCATGAAAGACCAAGTATGAACGAAAACTAGTTCACTGGCCCTTGTAATACCAAAATCGTCATAGACGGTATTTTGACGCCTCATGGACAAAGAAAGAAGGCGGGTAGGAGGAACGTGATACCGGAGATCCTGAGGGACCTCTACGGTAATAGTGGTGGTGGGAGGCAAAGCATCGTCTAGGGACCCCTCCCAGGGCCAGTCCCCGATGTTCAGATGATGCATCATTCCTCCTAGCGGGGCATCTCCCCTGCTTGTGATTTGACGTGCCAGCCAGACGCAGGCGCCACCCTTTCCCATACTCCACAGTTGTGCTCCTACAAACCCATGGCGCCGGAGCTTCCACAGCACACGCTCCTGGATGGGCGCGGCCACAACCTCCACTTCCACCACACTCCCGCGATAGTAGGGCAGCAATTGAATCAGTAGAGAGCTGATCTCCACCAGCCCCTCGCCGGATGTTCCCATGTACAAAAGTCGGGGCTTTCGTGTAGGACCACCTAGGGGGGCCTATCGCAGACACTTGGATGGCATCTCAGATGAGGGATCGGGGATCCGGGTAAGGTACCGGGTCCATTGTTACCCCGTTCCCCATTCCTCGAGATAACTGAGCCTTAAGTATTGGGTACATTGTCACCAGGGTTGGGGCCTCAGGCTCCCGCTCCTAACCCAATGCCTCACCATCTCCACCAGACTCCCCATAGGCATGCGTTATCACCCCAACCGGACAGGAGTGGTGAACCATCAACCGTCTAACGTGGGGGCTCGGTCCTCTCGCTGCATTATACCGCAACAGACCTCTCTGATACTTTATGAAGTGAGTCTGAGGGTACCGTGGTGAGACCGAATTCCGGACTCTTCCTCGGACAATGGTCTCCATGTGCTCCGCCACCTCCATCCTCGAGTCTTGAGATAGAGGGCCAACAGCCCCATAAACAAGATCGGGAGCGACTCCGCTACAGGGTATCCAAACCCTACTCCACCTTTGTGCCCAACCGTGACGAACAAACGTAGAGGAAGTCTCCACCGTCCTCCGCCGCACCTCATAGCGGTCGCGGACCAGGTGCTGGAGTCAGGTCCTTACTATCGTGACCGAGGAGAAGGCCACGCTTTCCGTCACGTCCCGGGCCATCCCCGCTTCCATGAATCGAGAGGGTGCAGACCCTGGAGACGCACCTCCAGGCTGCATGCCGTCCACCCCAGCCACTAGAGCAAGGTCCTGGTGAGCCCAGGGAGACATGATAGGGGTAGGCCGAAACGCGGCCGCTTATTGGCGTGTGTCGTAAGGCACCCAGTTCCTTGCACCGATTCATCGAGCTGCAGAGAATGAGATATACCTCGTGGATTAGAAGGCTCAACCGACATGGTAGAGAAGAGACTTGTGGTCTCATGGCGATCGGACTAGGGCCCGACGAGATCGTAGGAGGGACAACGAGGGAGCGGGAAGACAAAGGGTGTGTCATTGGGATCCAGTCCCATCGGTATATATCCCCCTCACCAAGCGTGGTCTGCGAGGGTTGCGACCGGATGCGAATGATGAACAGGGAGACTGCAATTCCGACCGTAGCTACAGGCGGTGCGGGAGCGGCGGTGGCAGAAAAGAGCTCCATAGCAATTAAGGCTAAGGCTAGGGTTATTTTCTCAAGGACGAAAGAGTTTTTTGTTTGTTTCTTTTAGAATAGGGACATATTAGTGTTGGGTCTCGAGGTAGGGTTGGAGATGAACCAACTCGCAGCGGAAAATCAATAAAAAACCAAGAGACGATTAAAACCATGAAACAACTAACAAAGAATGGATTCACAAGAGAAAAATTCAGCACTATCTCTTACCAAAAAAAGAACACCGGTTAACGAATGATTGGCTTGAGTCTCCAAGACGCCTACGTATCCACATGGGAATCAAAGCCACGTAGTTCTTCTCTTTGAGGACTCAAGAACACAAAAATGGAGGTGGAAACTAGCCAAACCCGAAATGGCCATGGAAGAGGGAGAGAAAATGTGTTTCCTATTCTTGTCTTGTGTTTGTTATGTTGAAAAAAGATGACTTAAACATAACAAAACCCATACTTGTCCAACAAAAGGCATGTGACAAGTATGGTGTCAAGTAAGGTGTAAATAGGACAAAGTATGGCAAGACAAGATTGGGTTAGGTGGTGAATCACCAACACCTTAATCTTTGTCTTGCTTACTTAGTACTAATTAATCAAGACTTGATTAATTAGTTCCATGAGCCTTGGTTGCATGGGCCTTTCATGGGCCTCTTGGAACATGGCCCGTGGCCATTTCCAACGAGGTCCCGTGATTCGCTCATCGCCTCCAAGCCTTCCATACCGGAAATGTCCAACATTATCCGACGCGATCAATCCCAAGACTCCAAGCCTTGCCTCGATCCGTAAAGTCCTATTCACTTACGGGCACATGACCCAAAACCCAGTTTTTGTCATGTCCCGAGACAACTCCCTTTTGGCCATTCTCCATAAATGTGTCAATGAGTTTCATCCTCCGGTGTGACCCTTAGGTTTATGCATGTCAATAGATCAACGTAAAATCCCATTTTACTTGATCCTATTTAAGTGGCAACTAACGAGACTTTAGTATTGCCTGACACTGCATAGCGAATCAACCCTGTCGATTCTAACCTTTCCGTCGTCCCTGTCATTATCCTTTTATCTCCGATATCCTGATTGAGATAAGGCATAGAGCCGTCATCCTTATTATTCTCAATCACTGTTCCTTGATATGTGAGATGACTGAAGATATGATACCCAGTATCATGTGCATGGCCATGCTATTCTTTCAGTCACTCTCGATCAAGCGGCCGAGAACCGATATCTTTCCCATACCTCAGTATGAGGGATAAATCCCTTACCGCCTTTCGTGTCACTCATGTAGCCCGTCCCCAAGCCAATCCTGGCCGTTATGGAAGCCCTGTTACGGACAACTTTAGGCTCAGGTCAAACTCAGTTGTTGACTACATAGCGATCACAAAGACTCCTTGGTCTAAGGATACATGACAAGCTACAACACTGAATATGTTCATGACTTAATCTATGGCACATATTCAGGGCGGGTCGTCCAATATCATGTCCCACATGATATCTATGATCAGACTCCGGAATCTCATTCCAATGACTAACAGAACGTAAGCCATAAAGAGCCATCTTTCATACTAGTCGCTTCTAGTGAAGCTTTGTTGACTAGGGACCCATCGAGTGTGATCTATCTCGATCTATGGTTCTATTCGCATGGTGGGCATAGATCAGAGCACACATCGATATATTACTCCAACACATAAGTAATATAAAGCCTCTTTAATTTTATTGCTAACGATGATATATACATTTGGACATTTATTATTGAACTACGGGCACTAAGACTAACAATTAGTATATAGATTTTATAATGTATTATCATTTACGAATATATACATATAAATTGTTGAACAAACATCACAAAATATACTAGTTCTTCCATAAGGTTCCATGAGGTTAATTTCTATTTAACTAATTATCGATGACGTATGCTGAACTATATTTTTAGGGAAAACTACCAATACCTACCCAAAACCATGCCCATTTAACTGATGTTTACCCTGAAGTTTAAAGTTAACTGATGCATACCCTGAAGTTACGACTTGTAACTAAAAACTCATTCTGTCTGCTAAAATGACGAAAATACCCTCAGTGATTTTTTTAAATATTTTTTAAAAAATATAAATGAAGTGATTTTTTAAATAAAAATGAAGTCAATTAATAAGTAAATATATATATATATATAACAAAAGTAATTTTTAAATAATTTTTTTAACATAATTATTGAAGTGTAGTTGAGGGTATTTTCGTCATTTTAGCTGACGGAGGGGTTTTGAGTTACATTTTCGAAACTTAAGGGTATGCATCAGTTAATTTTAAACTTCAAGGTAAACATCGGTTAAATGGGCATGATTTTGGATAGGTATTGGTAGTTTTTCCATATTTTTAACTCCGTGTCTAAACTCCTTGCAAAATTAAGAACAGACTGTTCGCATGATTAAGTCCCTTGGTAGAGAAGGAGGGCTATCTAACGTGCAAAAATCTCACTTTTGTGCAATCTACATTAAGCTATACCGATACTTGCTAAGTTCCAGTAAATTGTGCACAATTCCTTTTTGTTGCAGCGGAAACTCTGGGTTTCACTACCTACCCACCGGCATACCTTAGCCCGCAGGCGTCAGGTAAAAACCTTCTTAGCGGAGCCAACTTCGCCTCAGCTGCATCTGGATACGATGAGAAATCAGCCAAACGAAACGTAAGCAAAACAAAACATTACCGACCCTTGTTGTCAGGGACGGAATTAGGAATATATTTCATGGTGTTCCACTCATAATTATCAAATATATCGGAAAAAATTAAAATTACAGTTTTAATAGACGATAAGGTATTGAAACTGGTTCTTGTCAGCATGCAATCCCATTGTCTCAGCAGCTCGCCTACTACAAGGAATATCAGAAAAAGCTAGAGAGCTTAGCCGGCAGCGCGAAATCAGCTTCCATTACCAAGGAGGCTTTGTATATATTAAGGGCCGGAAGTAGCGATTTTCCTCAGAACTACTATGTCAATCCTTATCTCAACAAAGCCTACACAGTTGATCAATACTTGTCAAAGTTTTTGCTCGATTCATTAGGGTAAAAGAATCGTCCTCGACCAAGGTTCAAGAAATGTATGCATAAATTTCTGCTATGTGTCTTGTTCAGGTCAAGAAATGTTTTGACATATAATTTCAAAAGGGTAAACTGTTAGTCTTAGTGCCCGTAGTTCAATCCTAAATGTCCAAATGTACATATCATCGTTAGCAATAAAATTAAAGCGACTTTATATTACTTATGTGTTGGAGTAATATATCGACGTGTGCTCTTATCTATTCCCACCATGCGAATAGAACCATAGATCGAGATAGATCACACTCGATGGGTCCCTAGTCAACAAAGCTTCATTAGAAGCGACTAGTATGAAAGATGGCTCTTTATGCCTTACGTTCTGTTAGTCATTGGAATGGGATTCCTGAGTCTGATCATAGATATCATGTGGGACATGATATTGGACGACCCGCCCTGAATATGTGCCATAGATTAAGTCATGAACATATTCAATGTCGTAGCTTGTCATGTATCCTTAGACCAAGGAGTCTTTGTGATCGCTATGTAGTCAACAACTGAGTTTGACCTGAGCCTAACGTTGTCTGTAACAGGACTTCCATAACGGCTAGGATTGGCTTGGGGAAGGGCTACATGAGTGACACGAAAGACGGCTAAGGGATTTATCCCTCATACTGAGGTATGAGAAAGATATCGGTTCTCGGCCGCTTGATCGAGAGTGACTGAAAGAATAGCATGGCCATGCACATGATACTGGGTATCATATCTTTAGTCATCTCACATATCAAGAAACATTGATTGAGAATAATAAGGATGACGGCTCTATGCCTTATCTCAATCAGGATATCGGAGATAAAAGGATAATGACAGGGATGACGGAAAGGTTAGAATCGACATGGTCGATTCGTTATGCAGTGTTAGGCAATACTAAAGTCTCGTTAGTTGCCACTTAAATAGGATCAAGTAAAATGGGATTTTACGTTGATATATTGACATGCATAAACCTAAGGGTCACACCGGAGGATGAAACTCATTGACACATTTATGGAGAATGGCCAAAAGGGAGTTGTCTCGGGACATGACCAAAACTGGGTTTTGGGTCATGTGCCCGTAAGTGAATAGGACTTTACGGATCGAGACAAGGCTTGGAGTCTTGGGATTGATTGCGTCGAATAATGTTGGACATTTCCGGTGTGGAAGGCTTGGAGGCGATGAGCGAATCACGGGACCTCGTTGGAAATGGCCACAGGCCATGTTCCAAGAGGCCCATGAAAGGCCCATGCAACCAAGGCCCATGGAACTAATTAATCAAGTCTTGATTAATTAGTACTAAGCAAGCAAGACAAGGATTAAGGTGTTGGTGATTCACCACCTAACCCAATCTTGTCTTGCCATACTTTGTCCTATTTACACCTTACTTGACACCATACTTGTCCCATGCCTTTAGTTGGACAAGTATGAGTTTTGTTATGTTTAAGTCATCTTTTTTCAACATAACAAACACAAGACAAGAATAGGAAACACAACTTCTCTCTCCCTTCCCTTGCAATTTCGGGTTTGGAAAGCTCCCACCTCCATTTTTGTGTTCTTGAGTCCTCAAAGAGAAGAACTACGTGGCTTTGATTCCCATGTGGATACGTAAGCGTCTTGGAGACTCAAGCCAATCATTCGTTACCCGGTGTTCTTGTTTTGGTAAGAACTAGTGCTGAATTTTTCTCTTGTGAATCCATTCTTTGTTAGTTGTTTCATGGTTTTAATCGTCTCTTGGTTTTCCTTGATTTTCCGCTGCGAGTTGGTTCATCTCCAACCCTACCTCGAGACCCAACAGTGGTATCAGGGCCTGGTTACCTTCGGGATTCACAAGACGGTGTTCAAAGTTTCGGTTTTGCTTGAAAGTTTCGTTTTTGGCATGTTGTTTTGCTAAATTGTTTGATAACATGTTTTAAATTATTGTTTATGGATTTAATGCATGTAAAATGTTTTTTTGAAAATTATTTCAAATCTGGAAATTTTGAAAAAAAGTTTGATTTTTCGGGTCTCGGGAGCGGGACTCTCGGGGAGCCGAAACCGGGACCGAACGGGGCTCCGTTGGACGGAGCTAGGCCAAGCATGACCATTGGATGGTTGATATGCCAAGGCTAAACCTTTTTGTTAGTTATGACGAGTTTGGAACCGTCATGACGAACTCGAAGATCAAATGTTCAAAAGTTTCATTTTTGAACGGTTTCGATAAACCGAGCATCAAAAATTTTCGAAACTTGGCTATTAATTAAAACCGGAAAATCACATGATGTTTGATAACATGCTTGTTTGATAACACGATGTGTGATGTGATGTTGGCATGGTGTACATAATAGCCCCGAGCTCGATTTAATTATTTATCGCTTTTCACGGCCTGCGAGCCGTTAGAGTTAGCGTGTAATTATTCTTTCAAGGTGTGGTCGTCGAACCACTTGTTTGTAATATTTATTTATTCCCGACCTGCGAGTCGTGTATTAAATTGTATTTTTTTACTCAAGACGAAGAAAGGGTGAAAAGGTCATTTGGTGGCTTTTCGGGTGTTGGCATCGGCTTGGAGTCGGTGGAGCTCAAGAAGCTAGTGGGAGTTAGTTTAGGGGGCTATTATGTGCATATTTATCGCTTTATGCTTGGTTTAGTTTATGCATGATCAATTCTATGTGTTTTAGAATTGCATGCTTAACTTTATTTATCGAGCATATCACCTCACATGCAAAGATAAAATTGGAATTTTGATCCTTGTGTGTGAACCCTTACAACCGTCATTGCATTGGATGTAGTTGACGGGTTCAAAGGAAGAATTACATTGGATGTAATTTGAGGCATCATTGCATTTGGAATGTAGTTGATGTGCTCATCGCATCTAGGATGTGCCAAAGTTTTGAACACAACTGGACAAGTAAAAGCGGGTCATGTCCGATACCTCCCAATCATCAACACCTTACTACTTCCCCGTCCTATGGGTGTCGTGCGCATTAGCGGAGCATTCATGGGGAAGCGGGGTAGTAGGTTTGGACGACATATGTGGGTGTCGTGCGCATTAGCGGAGCACCTACATAGTGACGGGCCATAGTTGAAAATTGGTGGACCCGACTACGATTCTCAGCCTGAGGTTGAGCTAGGGTAATAGATAGGGTAAGCCGTGTACATAAGTGCATACCCTAGCCAAGAGTCACATTGGATGTGATTGGATGGAGTCCTACCTACATAGCTCGATTAAGTGGTGAGCATTAGTTCAGCTTAATCGAGTGAATCAAGGATCTTGGTTTTAGATTCTAAAGTTTTAGAATTGATTGTTGGTGTTTAAGCTTGATCTTCATAAAATTTATTCAGTTTACTGATTGAATTTTATCTGTTGTAGATCAAATGGCAAATTCAGCGAACATTAATAGTTTGTCATTAAAAACCATTCTTGACAGGGTCAAGCTAAATGAGACAAACTATTTGGATTGGTACAGAATTTTGAGGATAGTCCTCAAGTCTGAACACAAAGAATATGTCCTTGACAAGGCTGTCTCTAAGACCATATCAGAGTTACATGAAGTGTCATCAGCTGTTGAGAAGAATATCTCAGGGATCTAGGATCCAAGGATATTCTGATGGTCAATAAGGGAATTGGAAGTGGCAAGGGCTGGGCCCATGCGCACTTGGCAGGAAAGATGAGACACCTGAGAATGTCTGCTTCTACTGCCAACAGCCTGGTCATTGGAACCGGGATTACAGGAAGTTCACGGCTGATCTGAAGAAGGGCAGTGGGACTGCGCCTTCATCAAATAGCCTGGATGATCTGAAGAAGGGCAGTAGGACTGCGCCTTCATCAGGAAACCTGGATGATCTAAGGAAGGGCGGTGGGATCGTGCCTTCATTCGGTATTAACTCTATAGAGCTACATCTCTCTACTTCCAAAGATTCATGGGTATTAGATACCATGACTGAATCTCACACATGCACTAATATATGGTGGCTGAAAGTAGGAGAGATTTGGAAAGCACGAAATGGACCTCAGAGTTGTGGCAACTGCTGTAGGATCCATGAGTCTTGCTTTGCCAAGAGGCCTTGTCTTAGTATTGTATAATGTATATTGCATACCTACTTTTAGTAGGAATATTATATTTGTATCCGTGTTTGACAAGGAAGGATATAATGTTAATATTGGAAATAGAGTTTTCAATGTTCTATGCAATGATATGTTTTATACCAGTACTGACATGGTTGGAGGATTGTACATATTAGATATGGGTAACAATGCCTCAAGTTCTATATATTCCGTTAATACCAAGAGATCTAAATCCAACGATTTAAACCTAACTCTGTTATGGTACTGTCATTTGGGTCGCATAAACAAGAAGCGCCTATCAGCACTTCAGAAGTGCGGGCTTTCAGGTTCATTCGAATTCCATTCGATCGATAGGTGTAAGGTTTGTTTGATGGGAAAAATGACTAAAGTGCCCTTTATCGATCGCGATGAAAGGGCGGGTGAATTATTGGGGCTGATACACTCGAATGTGTGTAGACCAATAAGTTCACTTGCCAGGAGGGGTTTTAGCTACTTTATCACATTTACTGATGATTACAGTAAATATGGTTATGTCTATTCGGTGAGACATAAGTCTGAAGCTTTTGATAAATTCAAAGAGTTTAAGACTATAGTAGAAAACCAGCTCGACAAAGGTATTAAGGCACTTCGATTGGATCGAGGTGGAAAATACTTGACCACAGAGTTATTAGATCATCTAAAAGAGAATGGGATCCTTTTGGAATGGACTCCTCCTAGGTCAGTGTAGTTGAAAGGTGTAGCCAAACGGAGAAATCGGACATTGTTAGACAATGGTCTGTTCCATGATTAGTTGGACTGATCTCCCAATCTCTTTTAGGGGTTTTGCTCTAGAGACGACCGCATTCATAGTGAATCGGGCTTCGACGAATGGTGTGGAAGGGACACCATTTTAAAAATGGTACGGGATGATGCCCGCTTTGTCCTTCCTAAAGATTTGTGGTTGCGAGGCTTATGTGAAACATTTGGTTTCGACTAAGCTCGAAACAAGATCTGAGATATGCACCTTCGTGTGGTATCCCAAAGCAACAAGGGGATACTATTTCTACAATCCCAGTGAGAACATGGTGTTCGTCGCTTGGGGTGGGGTCTTTATGGAAAAGAAGTTTTGTTTCCAAAGACGTCATTGGGAGGACTGTGCATCTCGAAGAAATTCAGGATGGTACAGATCTGTCTAAACCAATTGGCAACCCAGTAGAAAGGAGCCAGAGATTGTCGTAGAGTGAGAACCAATTCCTGTTACAATTCCGGAAGGTCCAAGGCAATTTGAAAGGATCAATCTTCCACCTCCAAGATATGGTATCCGGAGGTGACAATGAAGTCATGGTGGATCACGATGATCCAGCCACCTTTCAGGAAGTCGTGGATGGGCCCAACTCCGAGTTATGGCTGGGAGCCATGAGGGAGGAAATGCAATCCATGTCGGACAACCGAGTCTGGGAACCGGTTGATCCCATCAATGGTGTGAGGACCATAGGATGCAAATGGATCTTCAAGGTGAAGATGGACATGGACGGCAACCCTCTGACCTACAAAGCTCAACTGGTGGTGAAAGGTTATAGGCAGATCCAATGGATTGACTATGAGGAAACCTTCTCCTTAGTGGCTATGGTCAAAATCGATCCAAATTCTTCTTGACATAACTGCGTATCATAATTACGAGATATGGCAAGTGGATGTCAAAACCGCTTTCCTAAATGGAAATTTGACTGAGTACGTTTGTATGTCTCGGCCCAAAGGTTTTGACGATCCGAAGAATAAAGGAAAGATTTATAAGTTGTTGAAATCCATTTATGGATTGAAACGAACTTCTCGGAGTTGGATCCTTCGTTTTGATGAAGCTGTAATTGGATTTGGCTTAATCAAGAACGAGGATGAATCTTGCGTTTATAAGAAGGCTAGTGGGAGCAATATTACCTTTCTGGTTCTCATTGAAAACGACATCCCAACCTTGCACGAGACTAAAGCTTGGTTGAGGAAGTGTTTTTCAATAAAGGACTTAGGCGATGCTTCTCATATCTTAAGGATTAAGATATGTAGAGATCGCACCAAGAGGGTCTTGGATTTAAGTCAGGGAACCTATGTGAACAAGGCATTGAGTAGGTTCTTAATGCTCGATTCAAAAAAAGGACTCTTACCCACTAGTCATGGCATTCATCTCAGCAAGACTCAATGTCCTAAGACACCTGATGAGCTGAAAAGGATGATGAGAATCCTATGCGCCTGGGGGCAGGATCGATCATATATGCCATGACATGTATGAGACCAGACGTCTCGTAAGCCTTATGTTGTACCAGTAGACATCATTCTAACCCAGGGGAAAGATGATGTTGAACTAGTCGTCGAAGGATGAGTAGACGCTAGTTTTCCAAGACAAATCCAGATGACTTTAGAAGTCAATCAGGATATGTGTTTACGCTGAATGGCAGAGCTTTAGCTGGGAAAACGTAAAGCAAGATACCATTGCAAATCTACGACAGAGGCCAAGTACATGGATGCTGCAGAGGCAGCTAAGGAGGCTATGTGGATTTGGAAATTCATGGCAGGGCTGGGTGTAATTAAAAACCCATCCAGCCCGGTGAATCCATCTTGCGACAACACAAGGGCCATTGCGCAAGCTAAAAGCCTAGATCGTATAACAAATCCAAACATGTACTGCGGCGTATCCACCTCATCAGATAAATACTTAACTAAGGTGAAGTGAAGATAACCGATATTGCAACAGATGATAACATAGCCAACCCTTTGACTAAGGCAGTGTCACTGCCTGAACATGTTAGACATGTAAAGTCGATGGGGACATATTGGAGTTTAGATTGGAACTAGGGCAAGTGGGAGATTGTTAGTCTTAGTGCCCGTAGTTCAATCCTAAATGTCCAAATGTACATATCATCGTTAGCAATAAAATTAAAGCGACTTTATATTACTTATGTGTTGGAGTAATATATCGACGTGTGCTCTGATCTATGCCCACCATGCGAATAGAACCATAGATCGAGATAGATCACACTCGATGGGTCCCTAGTCAACAAAGCTTCACTAGAAGCGACTAGTATGAAAGATGGCTCTTTATGGCTTACGTTCTGTTAGTCATTGGAATGGGATTCCGGAGTCTGATCATAGATATCATGTGGGACATGATATTTGACGACCCGCCCTGAATATGTGCCATAGATTAAGTCATGAACATATTCAGTGTTGTAGCTTGTCATGTATCCTTAGACCAAGGAGTCTTTGTGATCGCTATGTAGTGAACAACTGAGTTTGACCTGAGCCTAACGTTGTCCGTAACAGGGCTTCCATAACGGCCAGGATTGGCTTGGGGACGGGCTACATGAGTGACACGAAAGACGGCTAAGGGATTTATCCCTCATACTATGGTATGGGAAAGATATCGGTTCTCGGCCGCTTGATCGAGAGTGACTGAAAGAATAGCATGGCCATGCACATGATACTGGGTATCATATCTTTAGTCATCTCACATATCAAGGAACGGTGATTGAGAATAATAAGGATGACGGCTCTATGCCTTATCTCAATCAGGATATCGGAGATAAAAGGATAATGACAGGGACGACGGAAAGGTTAGAATTGACAGGGTCGATTCGTTATGTAGTGTCAGGCAATACTAAAGTCTCGTTAGTTGCCACTTAAATAGGATCAAGTAAAATGGGATTTTACGTTGATCTATTGACATGCATAAACCTAAGGGTCACACCGGAGGATGAAACTCATTGACACATTTATGGAGAATGGCCAAAAGGGAGTTGTGTCGGGACATGACCAAAAGGGAGTCTTGGGATTGATCGCGTCGGATAATGTTGGACATTTCCGGTATGGAAGGCATGGGGGCGATGAGCGAATCACGGGACCCCGTTGGAAGTGGCCACGTGCCATGTTCCAAGAGGCCCATGAAAGGCCCATGCAACCAAGGCCCATGGAACTAATTAATCAAGTCTTGATTAATTAGTACTAAGTAAGCAAGACAAGGATTAAGGTGTTGGTGATTCACCACCTAACCCAATCTTGTCTTGCCATACTTTGTCCTATTTACACCTTACTTGACACCATACTTGTCTCATGCCTTTTTGGACAAGTATGGGTTTTGTTATGTTTAAGTCATCTTTTTTCAACATAACAAACACTAGACAAGAATAGAAAACACATTTTCTCTCCCTCTTCCATGGCCATTTCGGGTTTGGCTAGTTTCCTCCTCCATTTTTGTGTTCTTGAGTCCTCAAAGAGAAGAACTACGTGGCTTTGATTCCCATGTGGATACGTAGGCGTCTTGGAGGCTCAAGCCAATCATTCGTTACCCGGTGTTCTTGTTTTGGTAAGAACTAGTGCTGAAATTTTCTCTTGTGAATCCATTCTTTGTTAGTTGTTTCATGGTTTTAATCGTCTCTTGGTTTTCATTGATTTTCCGCTGCGAGTTGGTTCATCTCCAACCTTACCTCGAGACCCAACATAAACGGCATTTCCATACTACAAAATAACCTTTCTCTGTATGTACACATTATAAACCATTTTCGTTTGTAAGTCTTGTTAGAGACGGTTTGCCTTCATAATCAGAAACGGTCGCGGCATATATTTCGGCATCCGTTGCCCCTCTCCTAGGGTCGGCCAGTTTCTCCCGGTAGCATTTCTCAAACCACTTGCACTTCTTGCTCATCTTCTGGAAGTGGTCCTTCACTTGCTTCTCTGTCCGTGGTGGCCAAGCATCGTTCCCGGTCTGTACGTAAACCAGGTACAGAGCATGCCAATACTGGCCCCCGGGCTCGTAGTGGGTGAGCCAATTGACCACCAAATGAATTTCCTCATCTAGTGACCAAAGAGGCCCGGTTGCCCAAGTAGACATATCGACTTTATAGAAAAAAAAAGGAAATGCTAGAAAACGATAGAAATTATAGAGAGAGAATGTGAGAGGTGTGAAAAATGAGAGGGGTGTGAGGCTATTTATAGGAGGGGAGGGGTCGGGGTCGGCGCGGCTGCCACGACCTAGGGTTACTATTTCAAATAGTAACCCTGGCACGCTCCTCGAGGCTCCGATAATTCGATAAAAATTGTTTTTTTAATAACACACAAATCAAATAGACTGAAACTTTTATTAACAAAACGCAAATTACAGTAATTTAAAAACTAAATTTAAAACCTAAATTTAAAAACTAAATTTAAATTGAAGTCTCGGCTAATCCAAGTTCTCCAACCGCTTCCCGAGGCTTTAAATGAGCGAGGCACGATAATCCCTTTCAGTCGTGGTCAAGTTGGTGATGTCTTGGCGAAGAACTGCGTTCAGGGTCTCCACGATCTGGTTCTGCATCGCAATTTTGCCCTCTAACTGTGTCCCTTTCCTTTGGGAAAGAGTGTCGAGGAACTGCATCTGCTCGGGAGGCATCCCGGACGCCGCCGACTGGGAGGATTGGGAGGCTTGGGCTTTGCCTCGAGCCCTGGCCTTGGCTCTCTTCTGCCCGATCGGACGACCCTCGGTGGTAAACGAGTTCAACTCGTGGTCGAAGTCGTCTCCAAAAGTGCGAGACTCGTCCATCCTCGTCCGCTTGCTTCCATCACTGTCGGCGTCAAGGTTGAGGTCAAGGTCGGGGATGTCACATTCTGGAACATTTTTTGTGAAAAACTTTGGTTGCCCCCTCACGACCTCCCACATATGTTTGAATTTGAACACGTGCCCTTCCTCTTCGCGGTACGCCTTTTCAGCGCCTGCCAGGACGTCAACCTCGTTCCTCTCGCTTGTCACCGTGTTCTCAAAGTTGGTGTACTTCTCCTGGAACTTGGTGATGAAGGCTTTAACCTTATGCCAATGGTCCTTGCACGCCATCCACGCCCGAGGTGGGTCCTCTGCCGGTCTAACCGCCTCGTACTCGGCATGCACCTTCTGCTAGTACCTATCGTTCTTCTGGTTCTTCCCGTTGATGGGGTCGAGCGAGTTGTTCAGCCACGCTCGGGCCAATCTAGTCTCCTCCTCGGGGGTCCACTTCGGTCGCGGAAGTGGTCTCGGCCTCGCTGAAGATGCCGCCGCCTTCCCCTTCCTCCTCCTCGCTTGCGTCGGAGCTGACTGGCAAGGTTGGGTGGCCGGAACGAATTGGGAAGGTTGCACTTGGGACTCTTGCCATTGGGTCGGCGAGGTGTATGGAGGAAGCGGCGTTGAGTGCCCCGATTGGAGGAGTTGGGAAAAGGAGGAGTAGTGCCCCAAGTAGTCCTCTTCGGTGTGGTGAGAACTCACGTCTTCATCATCCAAGGAGTCGACAAGGGATTGGAGGGCTTCATTCGGATCCATAACGAGTGTAGGAAAAAAATTTGGAGAGATTTCGATGAAGAATAGAGGAAGGGAAGCTAAAAAAAGGTGAAGAGAAGGTAAAATTCGAGTTGGGGGTGAATCTGTATTTATAAAAGAATTTAGGGCTGTTGGGGTCGGCGTCGCCACGTGGCGGGTCGTGACTGGCTAGCCGACTAGCCGTTGGCGCCAGACACGACCAGCAGCGTCGTTGCCAGAACCAGCAACGACGCGCAGCCACGACCTTCCTGACACGGCTCGTAGACACGACAAGTCGTGTCTACGCCAGCAACGACGCGTAGACACAACCGTTGGAGCTGCTCTTAGAACCTGTTTTAGTATTCAAGTCTTGTTAATAACTTTTAGTTAATTTTTAAAATATGGCATGCATTTTTTGAAAATATCAATGTTATTTTTAACAATTTTTTTATTTATTTTTTAATTAAATAAAGTCACTGACAACACTTACGAATAAAAGTGGCACACAGTAAGGAAATAATAAGCTACCTTTGTCCATAAGGAAGAATAATATTTATCCCTTTACAAAATTATCGACATGGTTCTTGTTATGTTTTGGTCATATTATCCTTTCCCGCTTTAGATCTAATATAATATGTAGAGGAAAAACATTATTACGTATTGACATGATCATTTCTAAAGTACATTCGTGAATAGTTTAAAGGGGTAACCCCATTTCGGTACAGTGGACAAAGGTTGTTTTTCAAGTAGGTACCGTTGAGCTTTTACGATATTATGTCATTACAGAAAGTTACTTTCCGTTTTCAAAAAAAGACAAAAACTGTTAAACTTAACGGTTCTTTTGGATGGAAAATACATGTGCTGCTCACATGTCCAAATTTTTTTGGAAATACCAAGTCTACCCTTCCTCTCTTATAGAAACTCTCTAACCCTCATCTAAACCATGTCCTTTCTCTCTTCTTCTCCATGAGCTCACCGGAGTTCTCCACATCGGGTGAGGACGTATGTGTTGGGTCTCGAGGTAGGGTTGGAGATGAACCAACTCGCAGCGGAAAATCA
Organism: Erodium maritimum; assembly: GCA_963921825.1. Lineage (NCBI taxonomy): Eukaryota > Viridiplantae > Streptophyta > Magnoliopsida > Geraniales > Geraniaceae > Erodium > Erodium maritimum. The sequence goes on along the minus strand of OY997588.1, from coordinate 79,079,252 downwards.
AGGAAAACCAAGAGACGATTAAAACCATGAAACAACTAACAAAGAATGGATTCACAAGAGAAAAATTCAGCACTAGTTCTTACCAAAACAAGAACACCGGGTAACGAATGATTGGCTTGAGTCTCCAAGACGCCTACGTATCCACATGGGAATCAAAGCCACGTAGTTCTTCTCTTTGAGGACTCAAGAACACAAAAATGGAGGTGGGAGCTTGCCAAACCCGAAATTGCAAGGGAAGGGAGAGAGAAGTTGTGTTTCCTATTCTTGTCTTGTGTTTGTTATGTTGAAAAAAGATGACTTAAACATAACAAAACTCATACTTGTCCAACTAAAGGCATGGGACAAGTATGGTGTCAAGTAAGGTGTAAATAGGACAAAGTATGGCAAGACAAGATTGGGTTAGGTGGTGAATCACCAACACCTTAATCCTTGTCTTGCTTGCTTAGTACTAATTAATCAAGACTTGATTAATTAGTTCCATGGGCCTTGGTTGCATGGGCCTTTCATGGGCCTCTTGGAACATGGCCCGTGGCCATTTCCAACGAGGTCCCGTGATTCGCTCATCGCCTCCAAGCCTTCCATACCGGAAATGTCCAACATTATCCGACGCAATCAATCCCAAGACTCCAAGCCTTGTCTCGATCCGTAAAGTCCTATTCACTTACGGGCACATGACCCAAAACCCAGTTTTGGTCATGTCCCGAGACAACTCCCTTTTGGCCATTCTCCATAAATGTGTTAATGAGTTTCATCCTCCGGTGTGACCCTTAGGTTTATGCATGTCAATAGATCAACGTAAAATCCCATTTTACTTGATCCTATTTAAGTGGCAACTAACGAGACTTTAGTATTGCCTGACACTGCATAACGAATCGACACTGCATATCCTGATTGACTTCTAAAGTCATCTGGATTTGTCTTGGAAAACTAGCGTCTACTCATCCTTCGACGACTAGTTCAGCATCATCTTTCCCCCGGGTTAGAATGATGTCTACTGGTACAACATAAGGCTTACGAGATGTCTGGTCTCATACATGTCATGGCATATATGATCGATCCTGCCCCCAGGCGCATAGGATTCTCATCATCCTTTTCAGCTCATCAGGTGTCTTAGGACACTGAGTCTTGCTGAGATGAATGCCATGACTAGTGGGTAAGAGTCCTTTCTTTGAATCGAGCATTAAGAACCTACTCAATGCCTTGTTCACATAGGTTCCCTGACTTAAATCCAAGACCCTCTTGGTGCGATCTCTACATATCTTAATCCTTAAGATATGAGAAGCATCGCCTAAGTCCTTTATTGAAAAACACTTCCTCAACCAAGCTTTAGTCTCGTGCAAGGTTGGGATGTCGTTTTCAATGAGAACCAGAAAGGTAATATTGCTCCCACTAGCCTTCTTATAAACGTAAGATTCATCCTCGTTCTTGATTAAGCCAAATCCAATTACAGCTTCATCAAAACGAAGGATCCAACTCCGAGAAGTTCGTTTCAATCCATAAATGGATTTCAACAACTTATAAATCTTTCCTTTATTCTTCGGATCGTCAAAACCTTTGGGCCGAGACATACAAACGTACTCAGTCAAATTTCCATTTAGGAAACCAGTTTTGACATCCACTTGCCATATCTCGTAATTATGATACGCAGTTATGTCAAGAAGAATTTGGATCGATTTTGACCATAGCCACTAGGGAGAAGGTTTCCTCATAGTCAATCCATTGGATCTGCCTATAACCTTTCGCCACCAGTTGAGCTTTGTAGGTCAGAGGGTTGTTGTCCATGTCCACCTTCACCTTGAAGATCCATTTGCATCCTATGGTCCTCACACCATTGATGGGATCAACCGGTTCCCAGACTCGGTTGTCCGACATGGATTGCATTTCCTCCCTCATGGCTCCCAGCCATAACTCGGAGTCGGGCCCATCCACGACTTCTTGAAAGGTGGCTGGATCATCGTGATCCACTATGACTTCATTGTCACCTCCGGATACCATATCTTGGAGGTGGAAGATTGACCCTTTCAAATCGCCTTGGACCTTCCGGAATTGTAACTGGAATTGGTTCTCACTCTACGACAATCTCTGGCTCCTTTCTACTGGGTTGTCAATTGGTTTAGACAGATCTGTACCATCCTGAATTTCTTCGAGATGCACAGTCCTCCCAATGACGTCTTTGGAAACAAAACTTATTTTCCATATAGACCCCACCCCAAGCGACGAACACCATGTTCTCACTGGGATTGTAGAAATAATATCCCCTTGTTGCTTTGGGATACCACACGAAGGTGCATATCTCAGATCTTGGTTCGAGCTTAGTCGAAATCAAATGTTTTACATAAGCCTCGCAACCACAAATCTTTAGGAAGGACAAAGCGGGCATCATCCCGTACCATTTTTAAAATGGTGTCCCTTCCACACCATTCGTCGAAGCCCGATTCACTATGAATGCGGTCGTCTCTAGAGCAAAACCCCTAAAAGAGATTGGGAGATCAGTCCAACTAATCATGGAACAGACCATTGTCTAACAATGTCCGATTTCTCCGTTTGGCTACACCTTTCAACTACAGTGACCTAGGAGGAGTCCATTCCAAAAGGATCCCATTCTCTTTTAGATGATCTAATAACTCTGTGGTCAAGTATTTTCCACCTCGATCCAATCGAAGTGCCTTAATACCTTTGTCGGGCTGGTTTTCTACTATAGTCTTAAACTCTTTGAATTTATCAAAAGCTTCAGACTTATGTCTCACCGAATAGACATAACCATATTTACTGTAATCATCAGTAAATGTGATAAAGTAGCTAAAACCCCTCTTGGCAAGTGAACTTATTGGTCTACACACATTCGAGTGTATCAGCCCCAATAATTCACCCGCCCTTTCATCGCGATTGATAAAGGGCACTTTAGTCATTTTGCCCATCAAACAAACCTTGCACCTATCGATCGAATGGAATTCGAATGAACCTGAAAGCCCGCACTTCTGAAGTGATGATAGGCGCTTCTTGTTTATGCGACCCAAATGACAGTACCATAACAGAGTTAGGTTTAAATCGTTGGATTTAGACCTCTTGGTATTAACGGAATATATAGAACTTGAGGCATTGTTACCCATATCTAATAGGTACAATCCTCCAACCATGTCAGTACTGGTATAAAACATATCATTGCATAGAACATTGAAAACTCCATTTCCAATATTAACATTATATCCTTCCTTGTTAAACACGGATACAGATATAATATTCCTACTAAAAGTAGGTATGCAATATACATTATACAATACTAAGACAAGGCCTCTTGGCAAAGCAAGACTCATGAATCCTACAGCTATTGCCACAACTCTGAGGTCCATTTCGTGCTTTCCAAATCTCTCCTACTTTCAGCCACCATATATTAGTGCATGTGTGAGATTCAGTCATGGTATCTGATACCCATGAATCTTTGGAAGTAGAGAGATGTAGCTCTATAGAGTTAATACCGATTGAAGGCACGGTCCCACCGCCCTTCCTTAGATCATCCAGGTTTCCTGATGAAGGCGCAGTCCTACTGCCCTTCTTCAGATCATCCAGGCTATTTGATGAAGGCGCAGTCCCACTGCCCTTCTTCAGATCAGCCGTGAACTTCCTGTAATCCCGGTTCCAATGACCAGGCTGTTGGCAGTAGAAGCAGACATTCTCAGGTGTCTCATCTTTCCTGCCAAGTGCGCATGAGCCCAGCCCTTGCCACTTCCAATTCCCTTGTTGACCATCAGAATATCCTTGGATCCCAGATCCCTGAGATATTCTTCTCAGCAGTTAATGACACTTCATGTAACTCTGATATGGTCTTAGAGAAAGCCTTGTCAAGGACATATTCTTTGCGTTCAGACTTGAGGACTATCCTCAAAATTCTGTACCAGTCCAAATAGTTTGTCCCATTTAGCTTGACCCTGTCAAGAATGGTTTTTAATGACAAACTATTAATGTTCGCTGAATTTGCCATTTGATCTACAACAGATAAAATTCAATCAGTAAACTGAATAAATTTTATGAAGATCAAGCTTAAACACCAACAATCGATTCTAAACCTTTAGAATCTGAAACCAAGATCCTTGATTCACTCGATTAAGCTGAACTAATGCTCACCACTTAATCGAGCTATGTAGGTAGGACTCCATCCAATCACATCCAATGTGACTCTTGGCTAGGGTATGCACTTATGTACCAGCTTACCCTATCTGTTACCCTAGCTCAACCTCAGGCTGAGAATCGTAGTCAGGTCCACCAATTTTCAACTATGGCCCGTCACTATGTAGGTGCTCCGCTAATGCGCACGACACCCACATATGTCGTCCAAACCTACTACCCCGCTTTCCCATGGATGCTCCGCTAATGCGCACGACACCCATAGGACGGGGAGGTAGTAAGGTGTTGATAATTGGGAGGTATCAGACATGACCCGTTTTTACTTGTCCGGTTGTGTTTAAAACTTTGACACATCCTAGATGCGATGAGCACATCAACTACATTCCAAATGCAATGATGCCTCAAATTACATCCAATGTAATTCTTCCTTCGAACCCGTCAACTACATCCAATGTAATGACGATTCTAAGGGCTCACACATAAGGATTAAAATTCCAATTTTATCTTTGCATGTGAGGTGATATGCTCGGTAAATAAAGTTAAGCATGCAATTCTAAAACACATAGAATTAATCATGCATAAACTAAACCAAGCATAAAGCGATAAATATGCACATAATAGCCCCCTAAACTAACTCCCACTAGCTTTTTGAGCTCCATCGACTCCAAGCCGATGCCAACACCCGAAAAGCCACCAAATGACCTTTTCGCCCTTTCTTCATCTTGAGTAAAATATTACAATTTAATACACGACTCGCAGGTCGGGAATAAATAAATATTACAAACAAGTGGTTCGACGACCACACCTTGAAAGAATAATTACACGCTAACACTAACGGCTCGCAGGCCGTGAAAAGCGATAAATAATTAAATTGAGCTCGGGGCTATTATGTACACCATGCCAACATCACATCACACATCGTATTATCAAACAAGCATGTTATCAAACATCATGTGATTTTCCGGTTTTAATTAATAGCCAAGTTTCGAAATTTTTTGATGCTCGGTTTATCGAAACCGTTCAAAAATGAAACTTTTGAACATTTGATCTTCGAGTTCGTCATGATGGTTCCAAACTCGTCATAACTAACAAAACGGTTTAGCCTTGGCATATCAACCATCCAATGGTCATGCTTGGCCTAGCTCCGTCCAACGGAGCCCCGTTCGGTCCCGGTTTCGGCTCCCCGAGAGTCCCGCTCCCGAGACCCGAAAAATCAAATTTTTTTCAAAATTTCCAGATTTGAAATAATGTTAAAAAATTCAATTTACATGCATTAAATCCATGAACAAGAATTTAAAACATGTTATCAAACAATTTAGCAAAACAACATGCCAAAAACGAAACTTTCAAGCAAAACCGAAACTTTGAACACCGTCTTGTGAATCCCGAAGGTAGCACGGCTCTGATACCACTGTTGGGTCTCGAGGTAGGGTTGGAGATGAACCAACTCGCAGCGGAAAATCAACGAAAACCAAGAGACGATTAAAACCATGAAACAACTAACAAAGAATGGATTCACAAGAGAAAAATTCAGCACTAGTTCTTACCAAAACAAGAACACCGGGTAACGAATGATTGGCTTGAGTCTCCAAGACGCCTACGTATCCACATGGGAATCAAAGCCACGTAGTTCTTCTCTTTGAGGACTCAAGAACACAAAAATGGAGGTGGGAGCTTGCCAAACCCGAAATTGCAAGGGAAGGGAGAGAGAAGTTGTGTTTCCTATTCTTGTCTTGTGTTTGTTATGTTGAAAAAAGATGACTTAAACATAACAAAACCCATACTTGTCCAACTAAAGGCATGGGACAAGTATGGTGTCAAGTAAGGTGTAAATAGGACAAAGTATGGCAAGACAAGATTGGGTTAGGTGGTGAATCACCAACACCTTAATCCTTGTCTTGCTTGCTTAGTACTAATTAATCAAGACTTGATTAATTAGTTCCATGGGCCTTGGTTGCATGGGCCTTTCATGGGCCTCTTGGAACATGGCCCGTGGCCATTTCCAACGAGGTCCCGTGATTCGCTCATCGCCTCCAAGCCTTCCATACCGGAAATGTCCAACATTATCCGACGCAATCAATCCCAAGACTCCAAGCCTTGTCTCGATCCGTAAAGTCCTATTCACTTACGGGCACATGACACTGAATATGTTCATGACTTAATCTATGGCACATATTCAGAGCGGGTCGTCCAATATCATGTCCCACATGATATCTATGATCAGACTCCGGAATCCCATTCCAATGACTAACAGAACGTAAGCCATAAAGAGCCATCTTTCATACTAGTCGCTTCTAGTGAAGCTTTGTTGACTAGGGACCCATCGAGTGTGATCTATCTCGATCTATGGTTCTATTCGCATGGTGGGCATAGATCAGAGCACACATCGATATATTACTCCAACACATAAGTAATATAAAGCCGCTTTAATTTTATTGCTAACGATGATATATACATTTGGACATTTAGGATTGAACAACGGGCACTAAGACTAACAGTATGGAGCGGCGGTTCTGCCCTTCCCCGGAGCTGCTCCTCTTTGCTCCCTTCTCGTTCCCTCCGCCGCCACATCAGGTGAGGACGTATGAATCGCTGAGGTTGATTGATAATTAAAAAAGAAGAAGAAAATGTTCACTGTATTTTGGTTTTATTTATTTGTTAATATGTTTTAACATAAATAAAGATACCGAAAAGAAAAGGTTTAAAAGGTAATGAGATTGAGATTAAAAATAAAAATGTTTTTTTGTAAAAGAATTTTGTAAAAATAAAATGAAATTAATTTTTTTATAAATAAAAACTGATTTAAATAAATAAAACTGATTTTTTTTTAAAAAAAATATGTTTTTTAAAATTAAGATTAATAAAGAATTATGAAAAGAAAATAATATTTTCACATAATTAAGGATAATTAAAAAATAAATATGATTTTTTTTCATATTCATGTATCAAAAAAATAAAAAAGGTCAAATTATTGGTAGGACGTGCAAGAATAGTTAGGGATAATTTAGACTTTTCCAGTACTATCGTTAGCTCTGTTACAGATTTTGTCCTTATCTGATAATATCGAAATGGTGGACTGTCAGGACATGAAAACAAATGTGAGGACAGTCTTTACGTGCGAAAAAAGTGAAATTATCAGACTGATCCGAGGTTTCCCCTAGTTTAAAAGTGTCACGCCCCAAATCCGGTTCTTGCCCGGACTCGAGGCATGACTAGGAATAAACGATTAAAAAGGCAATAACTCAACAGTAACTTCCTGAAAATAACCCTCCAGGGGTGTAATAATAATCCTCCAATAAAGTTTGTTCAAAACTGAAATGGAATAAAAACGAAGTCTCTACAAGACACCCACACCAAGAAGCTCCCGAGCCTCTACTCCTCAATCAAGCCTGTAATCACAACAATAAACTCATAGGGGTGAGCTTGCGCTCAGTAGGGAAAATACATAAAGAGGGTGGACTTTAAACTCAATAATTTCATCAGCAAATTCAACAAGATAATTCTTAACAATCACGGGTAATAGGTAATCCAATCAATGCTGTGGCACATGAAGTCACCACCCTCCGATCCACATATGATGTGTCCTCTCGGATTTTCCCTCAAATCCAGAGGAGACGCATATCATTGAGGCGACCGGAAACAACCCCCTGAGGGCGCTTATCATCGGGATTCTCAGAAACGTCTTCAAGGGATTTTATGTCCTCGGGAACCAAGGTATTACTCCCATAGGAAGCATACACTTGGGCAATTCAATAACAATCAAATGATAATGGAGTAACACACTCAAACCGAAACACGAAGCAATCCATTCCCAAGAAACACCGCTTCACTATCACACATAGCTCACGCATCACCGTTTCACCACAACACACAGCACATGAATCACATGATCACAACACACGAATAACACAATCACAACTTACCGTTCACTTACCAATTACGACCGATCGGGGCATCGATCACCTGATTGCACCGCTCGGTACAACCAGTCATACTCGATGCTCCAAACAACCATTTAAGGGAAACAAGCAATTATTCAAATACAGCCAACAGTCAAGCACGAGTTCAATCAACCAAACATGGAGACCTTCAATCGAGCATTCAAATATGCACTTCAACTAGTTCCATTAGACTCTTTAGCCTATCCACTAAGCAACCAAACAACCAAGCATGTGATCCTAACACACAACTAATCCGAGGGCTTTGCCAAGGCCACTCTACCAGTAAAACAATTCCCAAGTATTGAAAGCGAGTTACACTAGTGATTGGCATCCTAATCATTCACCACTAGACACTTCCGGTTATTAGTAATTGAAGGACAATTAATCTAGTTATTCGCATCCTATAGGCATGTCTAGGACCTTTCCGTTTTCATTAGCCTAACATGCATACTAAGCATTTAAACGAGAAGTTAAGACTTTCCCTACCTCAAGGTCTTCCTCTCAACACTCTGATGTCACAAACGATAGTCACCACACCGTTCTTCACACGGGTACCGGCAAGGTCTACGGTCTTCAAGGTCTTCGTTCTTCAACTCGCGTCCACGTTCTCCCTTCTTTCCTAGCTCGGTTCCACGGTCTTGGACCACAAAAGACCACAAAAAGACTACCAAATTAGTTCCCCCAACAAAGTGTTCTTCTCCTCAAAATACACAACAATGCTCAGAAATGGACCAAGGTTTGAAGAGGTGTTGTGGGAATCAAATTGAGCTAAAAGGAAGGGTTTTGGGCTCTGGGGTCTGATCCGGAATGCCATACGGACCGTGTGGCTAGCCGTGCCGGAACATGGCACGGACCATGTCACAGACCGTCCCGGAGAGCGACACGGACCGTGTCAGGTACCGTGCCAGATTCCCGTCCTTTCCGTGCCGTGTGCCGTGTCGGTACCAGGCCCGTTCCGTGCGGCATACCGTGCCGGCACCTGGCCTGGTCCGGGTCAGCTTCCGTATCAGACCTGACCAGCTCCTTCCCCTTTCTTCCCCAACTCGAATTTCACAAAAATCTCAACACAAACCCCATTTCCAAGCTCTCTTAGCTCCAAAATGTTCAACCAAAGTTACCCAACATCAACACCCTCAATGGGTTCATCAAACTTCAACCAAAAACAAAATCCAAATCCTACTTCACTACTTCTTCTCCAAGCAACATTCACAAAGCAAGTTCTTCAACTTTTAAGCCAAAACCCACAAAACCCCAAAGATTGGAAGTGGAAGAAATGGAGAGTTAAGAGTATCTTTACCTCTAGGTAGTTGAGATGGAGAAGATGAAGTGAAAATGGAGGCAAAAGGATCAAGAACAAGCTCCAAAATCCAAGCTTTCTTCTCCATCTTCTTCCTCAAGAAATGAGCTCTCCTCCTCCACTCTCCTAGTGAATTTCGGCTGCACCAACAAGGAATGTGCTGAATTGTTGCTCCCTTTGCTTTAAATGACCTAAAATGTCAATTTACTCAAAAGCCCTTAAGGTCTTATCCCTTTAAAGGCAAGTTAGGAGGGTATGAGGGTCATTTGAATCCCCATTTTCATCCTCCAAGCCAAGCATGACAAGTGTCATGTGTGGTCACTCCCACTTAATTAATTTCCAGCTTTCCAAGATTTTATCGGAAAACAACCGATATTAAGCCCAAGTTTGACCAACGGTTGACTTTAACAATATTACAGTCAAACTAAAGGAAACGGCCCAACTAAGCTAACCGTGACTTTGGCTAAGCCTTTTGGGCCCCGGAAAGGTCCCGAATGACTTTCCGAGTCATCGGTTGACTTTTCCGGTCGAAAGTCAAACTTAGTTTGGATTCACCGGTTCTACCGGGATCGACCAGGGGTGGGTCTTACAATCTACCCCCCTTAAAAGAATTTCGTCCTCGAAATTTAAAGACAACGGTGTACCTTAGTGGTTGAACAGGTGGGGATACTTCACGCGGATCTCATCCTTGCGCTCCCACGTGGACCCAGCTCCTTGGTGACCCCGCTGCACTAAGACCAACAGAATCGTCTTGTTCCGCAGGACCTTCTCCTTTGTACCCAAGATCTTGACGGGCTGCTCCTCATAAGTGACATCATCAGCTACCTCGATGTCTGACCACTTAATGATGTGCGAGGGATCTGCCATGTACTTCCGCAGTTGGGACACGTGAAAAACGTTATGCACGTTCCCAAGCTGCGGTGGCAAGGCTAACCGATAAGCTACAGCTCCGATCCGCTCTAAGATCTCAAATGGTCCAATGAAACGCGGTGCCAGCTTGCCTCCGCTGCGGTTAAACCGCACCATGCCCTTCTTCGGGCTCACCCTCAGAAACACGTGCTCCCCGACCGTGAACTCAAGTGATCTGCAACGTCTGTCTGCATAGCTCTTCTGCCGACTCTGTGCGGTCTTCAACCGCTCTCTAATCAAAGCGACCTTTTCGGTCTTCTCTCTGACCATGTCCGGTCCAAGTAAGCTCCGATCCCCAACCTCAGCCCAACATACCGGCGATCTACAAGGTCTGCCATACAAAGCCTCAAATGGTGCCATACCAATGCTGGACTGGTAACTGTTGTTATAAGCAAACTCTGCCAAAGGCAAATGATCCTCCCATGATCCCTGAAAGTCAAGCACACAAGCTCGAAGCATGTCCTCTAGAATCTGAATGGTGCGCTCTGACTGTCCATCTGTCTCAGGATGGAAAGATGTACTCAACAGTACCTCAGTGCCCAAAGCCTTCTGTAGACTCTTCCAGAACCTGGATGTGAAACGAGGGTCCCTATCAGATACCACCGACACGGGTACTCCATGTAGGCGAACAATCTCCCTGACATACAACCGACCCAACATGTCCACAATATCAATCATCCTCATAGCTAGAAGTGTGCCGACTTGGTCAGTCGATCAACTACCATCCAAACAGCATCGTGCCCCTTCGACGACCTCACTGCATACTCAGAAACGCTCAATCCTCTCTGACGTAGGTCCAGAAACTGTTGGCGCCTGTCATCCCGAATGGAGCGAGGGAAGTACTGTTCCAAGAACAGCCTGCTGAACAACTGAAAATCACTACCGACCCTGTCCTGCACTGACTGCCAATATAAACGATACCAAATTGTCACGCCCCAAATCCGGTTCTTGCCCGGACTCGAGGCATGACTAGGAATAAAAGATTAAAAAGGCAATAACTCAACAGTAACTTCCTGAAAATCACCAATATAAACTCAACTCCACATAACTCAGTTTAAAACACAAATAACCCTCCAGGGGTGTAATAATAATCCTCCAATAAAGTTTGTTCAAAACTGAAATGACATAAAAACGAAGTCTCTACAAGACACCCACACCAAGAAGCTCCCGAGCCTCTACTCCTCAATCAAGCCTGTAATCACAACAATAAACTCATAGGGGTGAGCTTGCGCTCAGTAGGGAAAATACATAAAGAGGGTGGACTTTAAACTCAATAATTTCATCAGCAAAGTCAACAAGATAATTCTTAACAATCACGGGTAATAGGTAATCCAATCAATGTCGTGGCACATGAAATCACCACCCTCCGATCCACATATGATGTGTCCTCTCGGATTTTCCCTCAAATCCAGAGGAGACGCATATCATTGAGGCGGCCGGAAACAACCCCCTGACGGCGCTTATCATCGGGATTCTCAGAAACGTCTCCAAGGGATTTTATGTCCTCGGGAACCAAGGTATTACTCCCATAGGAAGCATACACTTGGGCAATTCAATAATAATCAAATGATAATGGAGTAACACACTCAAACCGAAACACGAAGCAATCCATTCCCAAGAAACACCGCTTCACTATCACACGTAGCTCACGCATCACCGTTTCACCACAACACACAGCACACGAATCACATGATCACAACACACGAATAACACAATCACAACTTACCGTTCACTTACCAATTACGACCCATCGGGGCATCGATCACCTGATTGCACCGCTCGGTACAACCAGTCATACTCGATGCTCCAAACAACCATTTAAGGGAAACAAGCAATTATTCAAATACAGCCAACAGTCAAGCACGAGTTCAATCAACCAAACATGGAGACGTTCAATCGAGCATTCAAATATACACTTCAACTAGTTCCATTAGACACTTTAGCCTATCCACTAAGCAACCAAACAACCAAGCATGTGATCCTAACACACAACTAATCCGAGGGCTTTGCCAAGGCCACTCTACCAGTAAAACAATTCCCAAGTATTGAAAGCGAGTTACACTAGTGATTGGTATTCTAATCATTCACCACTAGACACTTCCGGTTATTAGTAATTGAAGGACAATTAATCTAGTTATTCGCATCCTCTAGGCATATCTAGGACCTTTCCGTTTTTATTAGCCTAACATGCATACTAAGCATTTAAACGAGAAGTTAAGACTTTCCCTACCTCAAGGTCTTCCTCTCAACACTCTGATGTCACAAACGATAGTCACCACACCGTTCTTCACACGGGTACCGGCAAGGTCTACGGTCTTCAAGGTCTTCGTTCTTCAACTCGCGTCCACGTTCTCCCTTCTTTCCTAGCTCGGTTCCACGGTCTTGGACCACAAAAGACCACAAAAACACTACCAAATTAGTTCCCCCAACAAAGTGTTCTTCTCCTTAAAATACACAACAATGCTCAGAAATGGACCAAGGTTTGAAGAGGTGTTGTGGGAATCAAATTGAGCTAAAAGGAAGGGTTTTGGGCTCTGGGTCTGATCCGGAATGCCATACGGACCGTGTGGCTAGCCGTGCCGGAACATGGCACGGACCATGTCACAGACCGGCCCGGAGAGCGACACGGACCGTGTCAGGTACCGTGCCGGAATCCCGTCCTTTCCGTGTCGTGTGCCATGCCGATACTAGGCCCGTTCCGTGCGGCATACCGTGCCGGCACCTGGCCCGGTCCGGGTCAGCTTCCGTATCAGACCTAACCAGCTCCTTCCCCTTTCTTCCCCAACTCGAATTTCACAAAAATCTCAACACAAACCCCATTTCCAAGCTCTCTTAGCTCCAAAATGTTCAACCAAAGTTACCCAACAGCAACACCCTCAATGGGTTCATCAAACTTCAACCAAAAACACAATCCAACATCCTACTTCACTACTTCTTCTCCAAGCAACATTCACAAAGCAAGTTCTTCAACTTTTAAGCCAAAACCCACAAAACCCCAAAGATTGGAAGTGGAAGAAATGGAGAGTTAAGAGTATCTTTACCTCTAGGTAGTTGAGATGGAGAAGATGAAGTGAAAATGGAGGCAAAAGGATCAAGAACAAGCTCCAAAATCCAAGCTTTCTTCTCTATCTTCTTCCTCAAGAAATGAGCTCTCCTCCTCCACTCGCCTAGTGAATTTCGGCTGCACCAACAAGGAATGTGCTGAATTGTTGCTCCCTTTCCTTTAAATGACCTAATATGTCAATTTACTCAAAAGCCCTTAAGGTCTTATCCCTTTAAAGGCAAGTTAGGAGGGTATGAGGGTCATTTGAATCCCCATTTTCATCCCCCAAGCCAAGCATGACAAGTGTCATGTGTGGTCACTCCCACTTAATTAATTTCCAGCTTTCCAAGATTTTATCAGAAAACAACCGATATTAAGCCCAAGTTTGACCGACGGTTGACTTTAATAGTATTACAGTCAAACTGAAGGAAACAGCCCAACTATTCTAACCGTGACGTTGGCTAAGCTTTTTGGGCCCCGGAAAGGTCCCGAATGACTTTCCGAGTCATCTGTTGACTTTTCCGGTCAAAAGTCAAACTTAGTTAGGATTCACCGGTTCTACCGGGATCGACTGGGGGCGGGTCTTACAAAAAGGATGATTGTAAAAATGTATGCTGAAGTATACATTTTTTACAACTTGCAGTCATCTTCTTTTGTTGGAATTTGCATAAAGGTAACTATTCCATCATTCAGTTTAAATTTAAAGAATAATAAGTTAAAAACCATTAAAAAAATATTCAAATTTCATATCCCAATTAAAAAAATATTCAAATTTCATATCCCATATTTTTTTTTGTAAAGGTCCTGTCATTATTTCAAACAATCATTGTAACAATAAGTTCGGAAAAACCAGAGTCTAGGGATAAATTCGATACAGTCTAAGATAATGATCGGAGCCCTCGTTTGAACAAATAGGTGATCCGACGCGCGTGGCTACAACAACAAGTTCTACAAAAAATTGTAGAACAGGAGCGACAGATAAAGATAAGCACACTATCACGAAGCCAACGTCTAAATACCCAAATCGGAAGGTTTGTTTGAATCTAAGTTAGGAAGGCTGCCTCGCCCCACGGAACATGCCCTTCCAAATAGAGCCAGAAGATTATTGGCTCATCGAGAGGCGTCGCCTGTTTTTCGGCCCAATAGGTATCCACCTTCCACTGGGCCCCGGTTCCGGGGGATCAGGGTTGTCGTCGATTTTGAGAGGAAGACAGCGACGAGCCGAGACGTCCTTTGCATGATGGTGATAACGGTACTGGATAGGGACGATTAACAACAAAGACAGCAAACACACTTCGGTAGGACAGAACGGAGCCACAACAATAACAAAAATAGATTGAAAAATAGAGGGTTGTGGCGATACGAGCTCGTGCGGATTCTCCGTCGGGTAAGTAAGCTAGGGGTGTCCGTTCGATCTAGGTGACCAGGAATTCTTAGCCAGCTAGAGGGAAGGAGGAAGACCCTTTTTGGCCCCAAAGGGCGATGTCGTCTGACGAGGCCTGGACCAACCAGATCTGAGCCGAGCGGGGTTTTCCCTTCCCATGCAAGCTCTGGTTCGACAAACCATGTAAATGATGGAGATCGTCTCTCCTTGTTCCAACCTGGCCCGACAAATTCTACGTCATTTGATGCCTTTCAGGAGAGTCAGAAGTTGACCTTATAGAGTTCTCCCCTATTGTTTTCGGGTAGGAGGATGTCTTGTATGGTGGTCGTTGTGGCATTTGAGACGAATGGTAGATCTGGTTGCCCAGGCAAGGCAGAAGTCATTCCGTGATGGGGAGGTCCGGCTAGCGACTTTAGAGCAATATGAGGTTCAGCAGAACCGTCCATGGCACACGAAGTGTAAAGACCGCCCCGATTAAAAGAATTAATATTTAAATGATTAGATTGGAACGTCGTTGGTTGGGAAACGGGTTGAATTTTGGGCCGAATTCAAACGAAAAAGAAAAAAAACAAAAAGAAAAAAAAGAAAGAGAGAGGAAGCAGACTTGGGCCGGGCTAGACTTAGGCTAGTCAGCTGGACCAGGTCCAGAGCGCTGAGCCCAAGCCCAAGCGAAGCCCAAGCCTACCCCTGACCCTAGCACTATTCACCCTTATCCTTCGTTTCGAGCACGCAGCCCAAGGACATCCCTCTCTCTCTCAGTTATCTCTTCTCTCTTCTCTCTTCTCTCCCTCTCTCTCCCTCTCGCACCCGACGCCGCCTTCACCGAGCTTTGCTCCGTGTACGAATCAAACGACGCTGGCAGCTAAATTGGGACGCCGCCGCCAGAAACTTCTCGCTCCCGTTCTTCTCCACCGAGCTCGAATAGCGCCGCGCCGGTGACGGAGAAGACAACACGGGTTCGTGCCTCTCTCGTACCGTTCGACTTCCCCGACAACGTCCGCCTGAAACCCCCCTCGCGGCGACACTGGTTTGGGACGAGTTCAGCCAGAACGACGCCGGTGAACCCTCGCTAGATCTGAGACGGAGGAGGCCGTTGGTTGCACGCCAACTGTCGCTGTCCTCGTCCAGGTCAGGCCGGCGCTCTGCCGCCGCTCCCGAGCATCGCCGTGCGTTGCCCCGAGCTCCCCTCACATCGACGCCGCTGTCAAGACTGGCCGGAACCCTACCCCTCGCCCTTCTTCGTCTCCATCTCAGGCCATGCCAAATCCAGGCTAGGCCTTGGGCCAGACCAGATCCAGGTTGGGCCTCGGGCCAGGTCCAGGTCTAGGTTCTGGACCGGGTCTGATCCGGGTCGGATTCGGGTCGGATCTGGGTCGGGCAGATCAATTAACTATTTAATTAATTTAAATGATTTAAATTGGAGAATTTAAAGGACTAAATTGATAAAATAGAGGACTAATTCGGACTGTACCGAGACTGATTATCACCTTTACTTGTTAAAATCATACTTTGACTTCGCCCGAGAAGACCAGAGGTAGGCCCGGACGTCAGCAGCTAGGAGACGTAGCTGTTTATTCTTGAGGTAGGGAAAGTAGCGAATACCAATTTAATTACGGAAAGTTACTAGTATGCATGTTAGGTAATAATAATAACCAGAAAGGTCCTAGTTGGCATATAGGATGTGATTCACTAGAATAACCGCTTTCAATTACTAAATAACCGGACGAGTCTTAGATCGCATGTAGGATGTGATTCACTAGTTTAATCGCTTTCAATACTTATGCTGGTAGAATGGCCATGTCGAGGTGTGTGCCGATCCAGTACGTATGTTGAGTAATGCCCGAGTCTGTGTGCTCGGAAGACATCTGACTAAGGGATTCTCGGTCAAGGATGTTACCCCGCGTCTCAGTGAGGGGAAGATATTTGGACTGATGTTATGTGGTCCAGTACGATATAAGTGGCTGTGTGCATTAAGTGATGTTGGAAACTGTTGTTACGAGATCCATGTTTGCCTCGCTGTGTGTTCTATACTTGCCGGTTGGCTTTGTGCGTTTTTCTAAGTATGATTATGATCTTGTGAGAGTGATCGGTGACGGGGGACTGCCCGTGGGCGTTGTTTATAGTTGTGCCTTGCTAGTATGGCCTAATTGGACGGTTACTCGTGGTGGTGAATTGAGGTTCATAACCTTAACTACTTTTCCTACTGAGCAAAAGCTCACCCCCTTACTTTGTTTTTTTTCAGGTGTTGAACGGGATCAGTACTAGCAGGATTCTCGGAGCTTGGGAGCTGGCGAGGGTTTTGGCTAGTGTCTAGAGACGTACAGTTTTTATTGCTGTTTTGAACTCTTTTATTACGTTTTTTTTACCAAGCTGTTGACTCATGTGAATTTTCGGAACTTTAAATTTCTATTTGAGATCCTCTTTCTTTATTAAACTGTTTTATTAATTATTGTTTTAAGTTCGCGTCTCGAGTCCGGTCAAAACCGGATTTGAGGCGTGACACGGAGCCTAGAGGCCTTCTTGCTCCGGCAAAGTCGATTCAAAAGAGGCGTCATTGGGTTGTCCGGCCTCGGCTGGGACCAGGAAGAACTCGAAAAAAACAGCACTGGGATGCGGCTGTTTTCCCGAGGTGAAGAACAACCATGGGAGGCCCAAAAAAACCTCCAATCGGGGTAGATTTGAAGTCATACGATGAATCCGGAGATGTCCTGGGTAAAGATGGGCGAGCCCGGCGGTGAGAGTTAAAAACATGGGGAAAGAAGAAGGGTACAAGGGTGGCGTCATCCTTTGTCCGAGACCGGAGATGGAGGTCTGGCGGCGGGGCAGAGGTATGAGGGAAGACAAAGTAAGAGTAACGATGAAAATGGAGGGAGGGATAGACCGACCAGACGGAAACGGGAGGGGGGGGGGGGGTGGGGGTGGTTGAGCCAAGAAGCGGACTTTAAAACCTAGTAACTTCTTTCCGATTACATAAAAGAATCCTAGTAACTTCTTTCCAATTACAAAACAAACGATTACAAGTTAAATACAGAAAATTGAATACATCATGATACTTTATTGGAATTATTTCTAATTTAAACACCTGCATAAAAATTTACCCTGATTTATTATACATGACAGTATATTATGTTTCATGAAAACAGGACTTCCATGGTTTAGGAGCCAGAAAAATTGGTGTAACCTCTCTCCCTCCAGCGGTAATCACCTTATTCGGGTCTCACCACGAGGGATGCGTCTCGAGAATCAACGCTAACGCCCGAGTATTCAACAAAAAAATCAATGTCACGGCTATGGATCTTGAGAAGAAACTGGATGTCTCAAGATAGTTGTGTTTGACATTTACAAGCCACTCTACGAACTTGTTCAGTCTCCTTCGACGTCTGGTTTCATGGAGTCGAGGAGAGGTTGTTGCGGAACAGGAACTGTGGAGTTCACATTGTTGCTATGTAACGAAAAGTCACATGGAACTTGTCCGAATGCTACTGAGTATGTTTTCTGGGACAATGTCCATCCGTCCGAGGCCGCGAATCGGGTTCTTGCCGATGAACCGACACTTCAAGGCATATCCCTCCTTTGATATGAATCATTATGCCCAAACGATACTGACCTACACTTAAGTGACTGTACATTTTGTAGAACACCTTGTCTCATCAGGACCATCAACCTCCCACATAGACTAGTTGACGGTAACTAACAAATCGGCGGCCAGCACCACAAACGACGGAGACAGATCCGGAGGGCAGGACCTACCAGAACACATTAAACCCAAAAATCGAATTTGAAGGAAATTAGCTAATAGGCACAAAGGACAAACCATTCGCCAGCGACTAACACAAATAATTCGGCAAACCCTAACCACCGATGTGGTAGGAAACAGTTGAATACCAAGTAGATAACAATAAAGGGACAATGTGGGGACACAAAACTTAAGCAGAAGATTAGGTGTATCAGTAACCCTTACCTCGAGAAAGAAGCTCCAAGAATCACATCGATCAGGAACGAGCGTGACAACAAGGCTGAGCGATTAGACCAAATCCACGACGATAAACACTCGAAAGGATGAAGAAACGCGTCCCACGACCAGATCTAGAACTTCCACCGTAACAATGCCACAATAGACGGTTAGGAGCAAACGGGAATGACGAGGCAGCCACAAACATGAACCACCAAACGGCGTTTGACCAGATCCATGACGATCAACATCCGCGAGAATGAAAAAATATGTCCCACAACTAGATATGGAATGAGATGACGGCAGTGATGGAATAGATAGCTGCAACACCGATTTTATCAGTGGCCAACACCAAATAACCCGATGAAAACCTTTCCCAAGCCACATATCCGACATCTCCTAAGATGCATCGATGAGGGTGAACTAATTTAACGGACCGACAACACCTGTGAAGAAGCACAAGGACTAACCGAAGCACCAGAGCTTCCAACTGGGCCGAGCCGAGATCTTCCCACCAGAACCAAGGGTTCACGGGAAAACCATGGAAAGGCTAGAGAACATGTCCAAATATGAGGAGAACAACAGCAGATGTAATCACTAGATCTTGAACCCTGAGGAAAAATGACGACAGCTTCGGCGAAGCAAGATGGAGAACCACCTGACCGCGTAACACTAAAGTGCGATCAGAATGCAACTTGAGGCGTTAGTGAACGACATTGGGTTCCGGAACCACACCACCGTAGAATAGAGCGCAACCGACGGTAATGCTTCTACAGAGCTCAAGCTCTAGCGTTACACCAGAAATGAACGGTCCTAGACAACCCAAAAGCCGACTAGAAAAGGGAGAGAGGAGTAGAAGAAAGGAGAGCTAACCCATCAGAGCTGGTCACCATACAGAGGCAACCACGACCTCTCCAAACTCAGATTTGTCCGTTCTGGATATATCTGTCCACACCAACGAGACCCCGAGAAGCTGTGGATCAGACCAAACGTGATGGGGACTAGGAGTGCCCACTAGAGTTGAGTAGAGAAGAGGAGCACCATATAGAAAAGATTCGTCGGAATGAGAGAAAAGGGGAAAGGAGAAGAAGAAAGAAGGAAGTCTGAACGGCAGCCGAAGAACACGAGCCATCGCTGACGGATTCAAAGAAAGAGGACGAAGCCTAAAGTTTCTTGGGAGATTTTTGGGTGAAAAAGATCCCAAAACAGATAATTATCTTCAACAACCAAAAAGCATAATTAATTTATCCTACAATCTATTGACATAAATCACATAAATTGTTTATGGTGTTGTAAACAAAATGAATTCACATAATAGAACAGAGATTGAGAAATCTATAAATCAAACCCTTATAGGTTCAAGCCTCTGTAACATTTACTTTATAATGGATGATTCAATAACAAGAGCAAAAAGAGATGTATCAAGAGGAGATGACACAAGGCAGAGCTGTTTTTCATCTTCTAATTTTGGGTACAACTAGTGCCTATTTATAGGCCAAGATCCATATTGATATGAGATTGTAATTGGACCACAAGTTGGTCATATAAAAATACATCTATCCCTTGTAAAACAAGTGGTGGCCACTTATACGATAATTTACAACACTCTCCTTTAGCCATCACCATTTACAAATAATTTTATGATAAACTAGAACGTGATGTTGTACGTGATTCAAGCTCAGTTTGTCTCGTTAAAAACCTCCTTAGGAAAACTCGGTGGAACAAAACCTGTTAGAAAAAGAGTGCAACGCACAAAATGTGCTTGATGCTGTCTCGTTAAAAAACTTTCCAAGAAAACCCTTTGAGACAAAACTTGGATAAGGGAAAAAGAGTACAGCGCACAAAACTTGTCTCCCCCTGATGACAAGCAGAGTTACATCGGTTTTTTGGTTGAGTCAACGCATCGTGATCTTGAACATTAACTTCTCAACAAGTGGATGTCATAAAAGTCATACCGAGTATAGTGTTTCTTTACTCACTTCTGGTGAGCTGCACGTGCATAACAAATGCCTCGTTAAAAACCTTTTCAGGAAGACCTCGTGGGACAAAACTTGAATAAGAGTAAAAGAGTGCAGTGCACAGAAACCTACTCCCCCTGATTGTCGCTCCCCCTGAAGACCGATTGAGTAATCTGGGTTGCTTGCTAATTAGACTCATATTATCTTGTACACTGACTTTCCCAAAAAAGCCGATGTTGCCCAAATTTCAGTGAATCAAACCTGCATGATTTTCACTACGTAATTCTGATCGACGTTAATCTCATGACGCTTCTGGAGCTCATGAAAAAAGGATTTGTAAGCAGGTAATGGTTGCAACCAAAACACTGAACACTGAAATCTGTCTTCCTAAACTATAACTATCGCGGGACATGCTTTGTAGATCGGCTTCTTTCTCCAAATCGGTAAATAGTTTCTGAGCTCAAAACTGGCTAGCACATTTACTGCGAATTTTCTATCAGGCCTTGTACATTATAACGTCTCAAATTTAGATATGGTACTTCAGGACCAAATATCTTTTCATCTCTTTGAGACAAATGAGACCCTCTTTAAGATCTAAATATCGATCGATCGTTTGAATATCAAGTACAACACGCTTCACGTGTTTCTTAGTTTATGGATCCATTTGAAGTATGCTCGATCTTTAGGCTGACAAAATATATCATTAAAACGTTCTTTTGAAAGTCTTTCTTTAGACATACTGCAATTTCAAGGACCTCTTCAGAAGTTCATATATTATCGACGCACACTACTTACCAAGTACATGGTTTCTCATACCATGTCTCATTTCTTCATGCAAATTAAACCTTTTAAAGTGTCATTTCTATTAGATCCCTTGGGGAATGACATTTCTTCTAGAAATTTAAATTTTCAAGGGATTTGCTTCAGGCAAATTGCAATGCTTAAGGAAATGCAAGGGTTTTGCTTCAGTAAAATTGCAATGCTTCATGCAATGCAAGTCCTTCAGGGACTTTTATAAATGTTGGCACTCAAAGTACCATTAGCAGTGGGTACGTATATCAAATATACCATGGTGATCACACATCACAACTTTATCAAAAGTTGGCTTCAAGTCATTTGAGAAAAATACATTTATAGGGTGTGCTTTATATCCAGCATCTATATTTATAGGATGTTTTGATCATGATTTTGAACATTGGACAATATGCCAATAAGTCAATTCTTCTGAAATGACATTTTCTCGTATTGGCCAAACATCTCTTTAAATGACGTTAGTCCACACCACGTGGTTCAATGTCAAATCAACTATCATTTCATGCCCTTATCAATAAAAACCGATTTTTGATTCCATGATTTCTTTATATGTCAGTAATTCGTATGAATTTCCTCATTTCTTTTCTCTTGCAACTCGTCAGGACTATTATTGCCTTTTGGCACCTCAAGGCCGATTGGTTCTTCTGGAACCACCTCTGGTAGTTTTTCTAGAACTAACGATTTTGTTGAAATTGATATTCTTATCAACTTTGAGAATCATGCTCATTCATGATCAGCCTGATTCTTTCTTTCTTAGAATCAATATTCTTTGATTCAAGTAGCCTCTCACGCTTCTGGCGTGTACAAGAGGAGAGACATTCCCCATTTTCACAAAGCTTTTAAATCTTTAACAAGCATCTTAGCATGACCTGATTATTTTTCTAAATGTGTCTAGCATTTGGTCTGCAACATTTTTCAAATGTGCGAGCTTATGTACTTCAGGTACATATGATGAGACAAAAATAATTTTTCAAAACATTTCACACCTTATTTCAGGAAGGTCTTTTCTCTTCACTTTAAGGTGAAGGATATCGTCTTATCAAAATGAAACTAACAGATCATGCTATAAATATCTTGTCCTTCAGGGACTGCAGATACCAACATTGTCAAGGCGATCAAATTTATAAAGCGTGTCAACAACTTAGCAAATGCAATGTTACACGATAAGACCATCTACTGGATGCGTCTCTTTTTAAGTAAGTATGGTCATATATATCCTCATGAATTCTCTACATGAGTAATGGAAATTCCATACTAAAATTGTCTTTATACTGGATAAGTGTTAATTGGTGATTTCAATAACATCCTCCACCAACAGGAGTCACATGGAGGAGACTATATCTGACACCTCTGATGGAGGATTTTCATAATGTGGTTGATGATTTAGACCTTCGAGAAGTCCCTCTGCAGGGCCATCCGTTCACCTAGTTTAGAGGACACAATCACCTCAGACGGGTGGAATCCCCCCTTGACAGAGCTTTTATCTTTAGAGATATCTTCTAATCCCTCATGGATGTTGAATTCAAGAATATGGGCACGACAACGTTTGGCCATTGGACCATAAACTATATCATGTGAGAAGCAGTACGAAAATATTTTATAGGACATTAGAACCTTCTAGTTCTTTAATGAATATGTATCATCGTCGATTCCAAATGATCATGACGAATACGTCAACGTATAAAACATTTTTATTATTGAACTTCTGGTTCAATATAGCGTAGGATTAACTGTTCTCATGGTTGTACAGTAAAACCCATGTATCAGAGCATTTAACTTTTCAGTACTTGCTTTTCACTTTAATCACTTTAGGTGATACTTGAGAAACACAGTCTCATATGTGGTCTCAACTTGACATGTATCAAGGTGCGTGTCGTTAATATTAAGTAGATGCTTCTAGATCTACTTTTATATAGAGCATTATGAATGCTTACTTTCGTTGTAATTCGCAACGACACAATAGCTCTTCAGGAGCACTTAATTATATTAATGACACCCAAAATATTGTTAAGCTTTACCTCAATCAAGGTTAAATATGAACATTGTTTCTCATTCTTTAGGGCGATATTATGTAGTGATACACATATCATTTTCATTTTCGCACATAAATTGATCGCTTCAGGAATCAATAATTAATCAGCGCAATGAAACATAGTCATATAGACCATCGTCATCTATAAATGCGTTTGAGACAAGAAATTATTTAGATCTTCGAGATCGAAGTTCCAAATCATATATTGTCTCTATCGCCTTTTCACTTCTTTTAGTTGATGTTTTATATAAATACATCAAGCATTTTGGTCGTACGACGTGTAGTTGACCAATGATCTTTCTCATCTCACATATAATATGGATTTTTACCACTTTTGGGAGTTCATCTCTATAAGAAACTTTCTTTTTGTCTTTCATATTCGCCCCACTTCGGTTGAGATTTCGAGATAATAGGTTATAATGCAGGCGAGTATGATCAAGGTCTGAATATGTTCCGGGTCTAGAATTGCCATCATGGTTTATCACATTCACTTCTGGGAATGGTATAATGTCAACATGATGAGTTTGATGGTTTTTCAATAATAAATCATTATTTCGACAATGAGTGTACACGAAATTAACTTCGAATATATAAATTTGTATTTCCTGACTCATATATAACATATATTTTCATCACTTCTTGTAGTTTAGATTTATATGAACTTCTGGTCATATAAATTGCAAGAGTGTATCTTGAATTGGAATCTCAAGTTCTTCGAGACTTTAACAATACTGCATATATTAAATTCTCATCAAACGAATGGTTCAATATATTTATCCCAACTTGTATGAAACTATAAGTCTGTATGAACTTCCAGCCATACGACATTTACCAATGTTGCATATAGCAATTTCACTTGAACAACTTGTTCAATGACATATCTTTAATGATTTTGGAACTTCGGGTCCAAAATATCGCGATATCTGTAAACTTCGGGTTACAAATATACAACATTAGAGTAATCTCAATTAGATATATAAAACCACACAATGAGCGTACTCATGGGGTAAACATAATAAACGCAAAAATTAAATATAGGTATAACCGCACAATGAGCG
Source organism: Erodium maritimum (assembly GCA_963921825.1). Classification (NCBI taxonomy): domain Eukaryota; kingdom Viridiplantae; phylum Streptophyta; class Magnoliopsida; order Geraniales; family Geraniaceae; genus Erodium; species Erodium maritimum. The sequence continues at coordinate 79,054,743 of OY997588.1, read as the reverse complement.
AACTCGCGGGGTATAAAAAAATTAGTATATATATAAACACCCAACGAGCGAACTCATAGGGTAACCATAATAAATGCATAAATTAAATATATGTATAACCGCACAACGAGCAAGCTCGTGGGTTAGACAAAATAAAATAAGTAATTACATATAAAATTTTAGGCTTCAGGCCCTGGACACAAGTTACAGGCTTCAGGCATGTGGTTTCGTCTTGTGACCTTAATACAAGTTACAGGCTTCATGCATGTGGTTTGTATTCTAGTTTTAAGGAGTTTTACAGGCTTCAAGTCTGTGGTTTGTCAATCGGTCATCAATAAAAGTATCAAACTTCAGGCATGTGATTTATTGTTTGACTGTATAGGCAAACATTAGGCTTCAGGCCTGTGATTTATCATGTGGCCGTACAAGGCAAATATCAAGCCCCAGGCTTGTAATTTATTATTTGGCCATAAAATCAAGTATCAGGCCTCGACCATGTGATTTTTCATTTGGTCGTTCAGGCACATATCAAGCTTCGGTCTGCGATTTTTCATTTGGCCATTAAGACACATATCAAACATCGGCCTGTGATTTTTCATTTTCCCGTTCCGGCACGTATCAAGTTTCAGCCTTCGGTTTATTTATTTATTTGGCCTTTAAGGCACATATCAAGCCTTGACTTACGATTTTTCATTTGGAGCTTCTGGTCTCAAATGATTTGGTTTCGGTATAATACCGTTTCACAAATAACGTTAGTAAAATAAATCAATATCGACAAAACTTAATACGTAACCAGATTTCAATATAACCATATTTTCTGATGTGAAAGATTCAAAATATTATTCGGCGATCACAGACCACACTTATGAGGTATAAAAACGTATACGAATAAGTATGAAACGAACATAAATATATTTCACGGGTATCGTTAGTAAATAATATCAACAAATCAAATTTTGTTCATAGGAAATTTTCATACTTGAGCGAACGAGCAGTTCATTTTCATAACGTGTTGTAAACAAAATGAATTCACATAATAGAACAAATATTGAGAAATCTATAAATCAAACCCTTATAGGTTCAAGCCTCTGTAATATTTACTTGATAATGAATGATGCAATAACAAGAGTAAAAAGAGATGTATCAAGTGGAGATGGGAAAGCCTAATTTTTTGGCCGGTACCGGCACTCTGAGACCATGAAAGTTCTCTCTTTCAGTACCTTTTGCTCGGGGTTACTCAACTCTTTCCGTGACTACCTTTCGATCCTTGATGTGGCTGCCATTGTTAACACCTCAACTAAGGAGAGAGGTTATCTCCATGGTCCGAGATCTAAATCTAAGGGTAGTGGAGCTCGTCAAGCCTCTAAGCCTAAAGATGGAATTCGGTGTTCTCAACAGCAACAGGTTCATCCTGTGGTGAGGCCTGAACAAGAGACCGTTGATGAAGAGATGGGTGCACGTTCCGGCGAACCTAAGGTTGGTGCTACGGAGGGCATGAAAGTTCCCTTCCCTGGTGAGCTCGAGATGGCGTCTGGAGTGACTCCATCTGTTGCAGCTAAACAGGATGTCAAAGTTTCTAGTGCTTTGGTTCCTTTTTCATCAGGTAAGGAGCTTCGGGTAAAGCCGAGACGTTCAAAAACCACTCCCCTTTCTTTGCAAGAGGATGAAATCTACATTCGTAGCTTGCCCTTTGGATCCGGAAGTGATTGGATCCGCAACGTTTTCGGTTCTTTCGGTGAAATCGTGCGTTCTTCAAGTCCTTGTCGTCCAAACCGTAAGGGGCATCTTTTCGGTTTTGTTCAGTATCGATCGAAGGAGGAAGCGAATCAAGCGGTCGATAGTCTAAATGGGTTTAAAATCAATGGCCATATTTTGTTTGTGGCTATTGCCCGACGCATGAGAGAATCACAGGTGAAGCCTCGTTCAATCAATACCTGTGATTTGGTTTCAAGGGAAGCTGATGATCAAGAAGTGGGAGGTTTGAGTCGCTGCCATGATCTTGTGCCGGTACCAAGCTCCGACGAAGCTCCGACTGGCCTTAATTGTCAACCGGTTGCACCTGTTATTTCATAATCAATTCAACCTGAATCTCGGGTGATTGATCCTAGGATTGGGGCTGGCTCTGCTTCTGGTTTGAATTCGAATGAGAAGATATCGGGACATGGTACTCTAGGGAAGAATTGCGTTGAAGTTGCGATCGACTCCCTTGATACCAGTCTCTCAGTTCCTGTTATTTCAGATTCAAATCTCCTTGTTTCTCGAGTGGTTGCTCCGGATATTGGATTTGGTTCTGATTCTGTTCCTAATTCGATTGAGAGAATCGCGACACATGATGTTCTGGGGAAGGAGGATCGCGTCGAAGACGTGATTGAGCAATTTCCGATTTGTCTTGGGCATGTACCAATTCGGGCCGCAAGTCCAATTCTGTCAGGGAATGGGCCTGAGGCTTCCCATCTATATGTTGATACCAAAGTTTGTGATGGGTATGGGATTGGTATAAGCCCAAGTCATTCACTTTTCAAGGACCAACTAATGGATTTAGGGCCAAGTTCTAAAAGGTCGGTTTCGGATTTTTTGACTCAAATTCCGCCATCTGTTGTGGATACTTCTGGAGTTACGTTGCATCTGGTGGAATTTGGAGATCCGATTGGGGTTCTTTCAAGTAGTTCGTGGAAAGAGGCTCTACTCCAACCTTCAAACCCTAAACCCTTGAACAAGGGTCGTCATTCGAAGCAACCTTCTAGAACTTCGAACCGTCAAAGCCAGCCTATTAAGTTCTTAGGGGACTACTATACTCTTCATGTCAAACCTGTTCCTTCTAGGAGTCGGGCGAGAGCTGTAACTCCTGTGGACTTCGGGAAACAGATCTTAAAACACACTCAAGCGGCTCAGCAAGCTCATGCAGATAAAGCTTTTGACGATCCGACCTTGACTTCGGAAGGTGAAGAATGGGTTACTGATGGGTGATTTTGTGTTTTTTTTGTTTCGGGTTTTGTCCCCGCAGCTCCTTCTGAGAGCTGTCATGTAATGGTTGCTTCTGGTTAGATCCTGCTTGGATCTAACTTTTTATTAATAAATTTTTCGAGCTTATCCAAAAAAAAAAAGTGGAGATGGCACAAGACAGAGCTGTTTTTCATCTTCTAATTTTCGGTACAACTAGTGCATATTTACAGGTCGAGATACATATTCATATGAGATTGTAATTGGACCACAAGTTGGTTATATAAAAATCCAACATTTGCCCCTTGTAAAACAAATGGTGGCCGATAATTATTTTTAAAAAAACTCTCTTCTAATCCTAGGGTTACTTTTCACCGTCGCCCTCACCGGAGTCAGTTTACGACTGTGCTGATGCTCTCCCCGTTCGCCTGAAACAAGCGTCCTCGTCGTTGCTACGGCCTGCTCCTTTTGGTCTGGCACGTTCGTCCCTCAGTTCTCTCTCCCGACCCTCGGCTGTTCCGGTTGCGATTCCCCTCCCCGAGACGTCGGCGCGGTGTGAGGGATCCGAACCACCGGACGGTTTCTGTGGTGATTCCGTCGTGTTGCTCGCCGCCTCTCTGACGTCCGGGACGTCCTCAGGTATCTCTCCCGACCTGCTCTTGATAGGGTAGCCTTGTTTGTGTGTTGAATGCCGATTTTGTTAGCCTGGAATTGTCGGGGTTTGGGAATGGACCATAACCGATGCCAATTGAAGGACTAGGTACCCCATTTCAAACTAGACCTAATGTTTCTTACCGACACCCGTCATGTCGATGCTCGAAACTCTAGGTCAAGAATAGCTATTCTACGTTGGGCGTTAGGGTTTCATGGCGGCACAGGGATCCCAGGTATTGTCCCACAGGTAGCACCGGGTATTCGCCCCCCGTCGAACAAAGGGGGGGTTATGCTCTTGTGGTCTGAGAAATGTAACGTGGACGTCCTATCGGTCCAACAATCCCATATAGATGCAGTGGTCTATATTGGCTAGGAGCCACCCTTACGATCTACAGGTATTTACGAGGAACCAGCATTGGAGAACAGACACAAGACTTGGGATAATCTATGGCAGTTGGCCACGATCCCGGCCCCGGTGGATTGGGTTCTTATGGGGGACTTCAACGGTATTCTTCGGCCTTCAGAAAAAAGAGGGGGTCAAGTGTATCCTTTAGGTCTCATGCAGGGGTTTCAACAGGCTATCTCGGACATTGGAGTGGAGGAACTAACGTTACAGGGCTACCAGTTCACGTGGTCCCGTGGACATGACCCAGAGACGCAGGTGGAAAGTCAACTGGACAGGGCCTTTATTTCCCCCCAGGCCCGACTCTGTTTCTGGGATGCCTCCCTGCAGAATTTGGGAGTGTCAACCTCGGACCATATGCCCATTCTACTCTAGATCCAAAAGGAACCAGTGGAACGCCGACCTCGACAATTCCGCTTCGAAAACATGTGGTTAGAGCATCCTGAGTGTGGTACCCTGGTCCAAGCTGAATGGGGCCAGCCGGGAAACCGTCATATAAAGCATCATATCAAGGATATTGGAAACTCGTTGGATGGCTGGGGACAGACAGTTTATCGTGATAACATCAATCAGATCAGGTATCTTTAGAGGAGGTTGGCTGAGCTAAATGGACGGACTGATAGACAGGGAATCAAACTCCGTTTGGCGCTTCAGAGACAGTAAAATAGGGCCCTGGAAAAACAAGAGCAATTCTAGCGCCAGAGAGCAAAACAACACTGGCTCGGGGAAGGAGATAGAAACACGAAGTTCTTCCAGAGATCGGCTACGAAACGCCAGGCAAAAAACAAGCTAAAATCTCTGGTTAACGATGCAGGGGTGGAATTACAGTGGCGCACAGGAATGAGTGAGCTGATACACTCATATTTTGCCGACATCTTTAAGGTAGGTGATATCGAGGAATATGATCTTCCTATGCCAGTTCCCCTTATGATCAATCCGGCTCAAAACCTACAGCTGACCAAAAGGGTAACGAATGCGGAAGTGCGCCATGCAGTGTTCCAGATTGGACCATCGAAGTCTCCGGGCCCCGATGGCCTCAACCCGAAATTCTTCCAACATTTCTGGGACACGTTGGCCCCGAAAGTTGTCGATTTTGTCCGCACTGCAGTAGCAACGTGCACCATTGACCAGGACGTCAACAAGACCACTCTGGTCTTGGTTCCAAAGATTCCAGGGGCGAAGAAGATCACAAATCTGCGCCCGATAGCCCTCTGCAACGTCATCTTTAGAATATTGTCTAAAGTGCTGGCGAACCGGTTAAAACCACTCCTGGATCTGATTATCTCTACGAACCAGGGAGCGTTCGTGCCCGGACGGCATATCCAGGATGATGTAATTATCTCGTATGAAATTATACATACTCTTAGGCGTAGAACCCAAGGACAAAGGGGATTTATGTCCTTGAAACTAGACATGAGTAAGGCTTATGAAAGAGTGGAATGGTCCTTTCTGCTATCTATGATGGGGGCTTTTGGTTTTGATATGGGGTGGCGGGCTCTGGTCTTAGCTTGCATGCACTCTATCAAGTATACAGTGAGTTCAGATGGGAAGCATACGTCGTCGTTCACAGCAGGGAGGGGAATTCGACAAGGCGACCCTTTATCCCCATACCTCTTCTTATTTTGTATGGAGGGTCTGTCCCGTATGCTCAATCAAGCAGAGAGGGCCAGGAAGCTTCACCGAGTCTCGGTGGCCAGAGGAGCACCGTTAGTCTCTCACATCCTTTTTTTCGGATGACTGCTACATATTATGCAGGGCTGACCCGGAGGAGGCGACCCAACTGAACCAGATCCTTCATACTTTCGGTCGTTTTTCGGTCAGGTCATCAACAAAGGAAAATCGTCTATCTTCTTCAGCACCAATACGTCTATGAAAAATAGATCAGCTTGTTGTGGTATCTTAGGGATACAGTAAATTTCAGGCCCGACAAAGTATCTGGGGTCCCCAATATGCTGGGACGACGAAAAGGCCAGAGTCTTCAGTTCCTGTGTGACCGAATTGTAGCCAAGATTGGAACCTGGGACGGTCAAATGTTATCTGTAGGGGGAAGGAGGTAATGATACGCCCAGTCTTCCAAGCTATGCCAATTTATGCGATGAGTGTTTTCTTGTTACCAAGGGAATCCATCAATATGATACATGTCGCGCTAGCTCGGTATTGGTGGACGAGTACTCCCAGAGGCACAAAACCGATTATATGGCAAGACTGGGCGAAATTATGCAGGCCAAAAGAGGAGGGCGGAATGGGGTTCCGGGATATGAGAGATATGAACATTGCAATGATGGCAAAAATGGGGTGGAAATTACTAACCCAGTCAGAATGCTTGGTTTCCCGCATTCTCAAGGCGAGGTATTTTCCGAAGGGTGACTTCCTCTCAGCGGAAGGTGGAAATGGCCCCAGTCAGATCTGGACGGGGCTTCGTGCAACACAGGGATTACTTCGGCAGGGGTTGATTCGGACTATGGTGGAGGGCTCCTCATGGCTACTGAGGAATAATCCGGTCATCCCACTCCATACATGTATCACTCCGGCTCTGAGGGTGTCAGATCTGGCCACGGATAATCACCAATGGGACGTCCCGAAACTGCAACAAAACCTCCCTCCGGCCATTGTAGAAGATATTTTACAGGTGCCCCCGCCCCTCCCCCGACATGTAGATAAATGGCCCTGGAAGTTCAATATTAGGGGGGTGTATTCTGTTAAGGAAGGGTAGAGGGCGTTATCCCGGGAGAATGGTCGTTGGCACGTTTCGTCAAGAACGACAGTTTGGACGGGCATATGGGACCTGGACATTCAACCTCGAATCAAAGTGTTCCTTTGGCGAGCTCTCTCTGCACCCTACAGGTCGCGGTCAACCTTCGGACAAAATTTGTCCCGATTCTGGATACATGCCAGATGTGTCAGCACATACAGGAGTCTACAGATCATCTCCTCCTTCATTGCCCTTTCGCACGGTCTATCTGGGATATAGTGGGTCTACCGATTCCTATCCCCCGTTCCGCTACGTTGCATGACTGGTTATTTTCCCTGTTACTCTTACCTGATATGCTGGTAAAGAGCAAAGCATGTCTATTTCTGTGGGAGATATGGAAAGCGAGGAATGTTATGGTCTAGGATCAGACTATATCCAGACCACATGATGTAATTACCACGGTCCTCAGTAACCAGTGTAGCTGGTCAGAAGCACAGACCGGTCGCCCGAAACCCACCGTTGTTCCCCACTACAGGCAAACAAGATAGAGGCCACCACCCCTACTTGGTTTATAATCAATGTGGATGGAGCGACTTTTGCGGATTCAGGGCAGTTTGGTTGGAGTTGGATTTGCCGAAAAGAAACGGGTGGGGTCCGGGAAGGGAGAAATGGTTGTGGGAGTGGTTCGCTAAGTCCTGAATACTCTAAGGCCATGGAGATTTGGAAAGCCATGGAATGGATACAAGCATCACACCCCTCCATGGTGCTTATACAGAGCGATGCCCAGTATCTGGTGCACCTGATCCAAGGGTCACACCAGGTCTTCTCTCCGTTCGGCCGGCTGGTAGACGACTGTCGGACCCTTTTAGCTACTCTTGAGGATGTTAAACTCGAGTATATCTCTAGGTCAGCGAACGGTGTAGCCCACTGGCTAGCCAGGGTAGCCCGTTCTTCGCCTGTCCTCGTGTGGTCCGGATTTACTATTCCGGATGCACTGATGTCTATCTTATTACAGTTCAAATAATAGAATTACAATCTTCCGTTTCAAAAAAAAAACAAGTGGTGGCCACTTATACGGTAATTTACAATATATGGGTAATTTTTTAAAACTATCCACACGAATCGGTTATAGACTTTTATCTACCAAAAACTTTTACATTATGTTAAAATTGATAAAAAAAAGTGGCAGAATATTCAATTTGTTATGATTATTTGATTGGATGACCACATGGAATATTCTAGATAGGAGTTACGAGACTTTTGTGGGAGTTAGAAGACTTTTGTATTTTGAATTCCATTATTTATGTAGTTCATTAAAGTTATGTCTCTATGATTATGAGCCTATAAATAGAGGTCATTGTAAAGGATGAAGTGATCAATAATATTCTATTTTCTACTCTCTCCATATTCTCTTGTTCTCTCTAGTTTTGTTCTTCCATTCACAAGTATCGTTCTTACTTTCATAACACGTTATCAGCACGAATTGCTCTATTATCCAGGTATCAAAGTCTCCTATTATTGTGAATTTATTTGAATTTGATTCATGCTTATTTATACAAGTTCATCTACGTTTTTCGATAAGTATGCTCTATGTTTGCCAATATACATTGGATCTTTCACATCAGAAACTTGATGTTTATTATATACTTGTGTTTTGTTTTCATTTGATACTCGAATATGAGATTTGTTGAAATCGAATCATTTGGACCTGAAGTTCCAAGATACAAACCGTATTTCTTATAACATGCAACTTGGCTGAAAAGCGTGAAGCTTGAAAAAAAATCACGATACGGTTACATGAGTAGTTTAGCTACTCTATGTGTTCTCTCGTCGCATGGTCATCTTGTGAATAAATTTATGAGGTTGTATATTTATAGCCTGAAGTTTACAAATATGATGATATGTTGGATCAGAATTTTCAAATACATAATACCATTGACTTGATGTATGTTGGACCAGAACTTCCAAATACATGGTACAACAAATGGCTGTGTATTCTCTCCCATATATGAATAAGAGTATTATAGTTGATGGTTCATGTAACTAATGACACGTTCTTTACTTATATTTTTACTTAGTTGATTTTATAGTTTTACAATGTTGAACCATTTTGAACCCGAAGTTCAAATATTAACGAGAAAAGATTCACGGAACCTGAAGTTTTGATTAAAGATCGTGGGTCTTATAACATGAAGAAATTAGAGTGACTCGAAGTTCACATGTACCTAATGATGACAAAACCTGAAGTTTTGGTTCAAAATATAAACTTGAAACTTAAGCCTGAAGCTTGTAACTTGTGTCCATGGCTTGAAGCCTAAAATTTTATATATAGTTATTTTTATTTACTACGAATACCCCCACGAGCTTTCTCGGTGTGTGATTATATACATATCTAAAATTTATATTTATACACCCCACGAGTTCGTTCATTGTGCAAAATCATAATATATGCGTATTCATATTTCTGTGAACATTATAAAAATTCGATGTGTAACCTGAAGGTTACACAAGCCATGATACTGTGAACATGAAGTTCTATAAATTTTCATGAAACAAATTTATTGGACTCATCATCCAAGTAAACAAGATACATGCAATTACTAGAAAATAATGTGACATGAAGCTTACATAAAGACTTGAAGTTCTAAATTGGTATCCTTGCAGGATAAATCAAAGAAACTATTTCCACACATCATCATATTATTTATAATTGATGAAAAATGTTTTCCTCTACAATACTTCCATCTAGTATGCTCTTGAAGTAGCATTACCGAGAACGAAAAGAATCAGACTTAATATATTTATTAAGTAATGAATTATTATTGAAAACAATCAAGCTCGCCCTATTGGCAGCACTCCATTCCCTGAAGTGTATGTGATAAGATATGGGTAGATCTAGACCCAAGCAAGACCGCTGCCCCAAACGTGGTCACGGTCGTAGTCATAGTTATGAGCCAACCTTGAATAATTAGTATTAGTATTTCTGTTATATATTCTTATGTAGTTTGTAAACTAATACATCATTTTTCTAAGATAAAAGGATATGGATCTCAGAAGTGATCTATCTGTTTACAGAAAAGGATAATGATATTAATATGGTTGATAGTGTCACTACACATACAATTCTGATAAACAAGAAATATTTTTCATGTCTGACCATGGTCGAGGCAAACATGAACACCATTATGGGTGCTGCAAATATAATAAAGGGCTCTGGAAGAGCTACCTTGTTATTGCAAAATGAAATAGTTGGAGTGTCTTGTTTATAATTTTATTTATTTGTCTTATGACAAACTCTGGACAAAAGTTTCTACAATTTTGTTAAAAACAACGGGAATCACTTCGCTTGACAGATTAAAGTGAACAAAAATATCTGGTGCATCAGATCTTATTGAGGGCTCCGGAAGAACCAATGTAATGTTATCAAATGATACACAATTTATTATCAATTATGCAAGTTCTTATCCAGATCAAAAAGAAACTTGTTAAGTTTCAAAGATATTCGCCGAAATGGTTATCACATTGAGACAACAAATAAAAATGACGTTGAATATTTATACATCACGTCCATAGTCTTGTGAAGAAAAGAAATTGTGGAGACTCCCTTCATATAGTTTTGGATCATATTATACTTTCATTAATACAATTGAATCCAATATGGTGGTGATTAACCAAAAACCAATGGACCCATCAAATCTTATCATATGACATGATCATTTAGGTCATCCGGGTTCCATAAAGATGCGAAGAATCATAGAAAATTTACATAGACATACTCTGAAGAGTAAAAATGTCCTTTTGCCAAAAGATTACCCATATGTTGCTTGTTTTCAAGGAAAACTTATTACAAGACCATCTCCAATGAAAGTTGCGACTGAATGTCCAACATTTTTTAGAAAGAATTAACATAGATATATTGGAATTTATGACATGTGATATATATACGGCACGATTTGCCGACTATCAATTTAATGAGACAATTTCCCTACATTAGGGGGAGAAAAAGAAACGTCTGAAAATGAAAGACGAGAAATTTCATGGAATGCATTGACATTGTCTCATTTTGATCCTCGTACGAATCAGTATGAACTAGAAGTTTAGAAAATTATCCACTTACAAAAGGTTGAAAATACATTGCCTGATGCATTTACGGATGTTAAGACTGTGATAAAATCACAGATACCAGTTGCTAATGTTCCTTGTAGAATTACTCTTCTTGATGAAGAAATGGGAAATATGCTAGTGCTAGCAAATGAGTCTAAAGCACGCAAGAAGCGTAGTAGACCTATTGTATCTAATGCACATGCAATTGCATTAGATATTTCAAAAGAAAATGAGGATCATGAACCAAGATCGGTCAGTGAATACCGACGAAGAAATGATTGGCCAAAATGAAAAAAATGTCATTGAGACATAATTGAATTCATTCAACAACCGCCAAGTATTCGGACCTGTAGTCCAGACACCTGAAGATGTCAAACCCGTAGGATATAAATGGGTATTTGTGCGCAAAAGAAATGATAAAAACGAGGTCGTAAGATACAAAGCTCGACTCGTTGCACAAGGATTTTCACAACGACCATGAATTGATTATGACGAGACATATTCACCAGTTATGGATGCAATCACACTCAGATTTTACTTCTTTTTATTTATTTATTTATTTCTTATTTTTTTATTTATTTAATTTATTTTACTTACTTAGTATGAGTCACTTGATAATGACACTTACATAAAAGTCCTTGAAGGATTACAAATGCCTGAAGCATGCATCTCAAAACCTCAAGAAATGTACTCAATAAAGCTCCAAAGATCTTTGCAAGGGCTAAAACAATCTGGTCGAATGTGGTATAATCGTCTTAGTGAATACCTTTTGAAAGAAGGATACATCAACAATAAAATATGTCCATGTGTTTTTATTAAACGGATGAAAACCAGATTTTCCATCGTCGCGGTTTATGTTGATGATTTGAACATCATTGGAATACATGATAAACTTGTAGAGATGATGAAATGCTTGAAAAGTGAATTCGAAATGAAAGACTGGGGAAAAACAAAATTTTGTCTTGGCCTTCAGATTAAACATTTGTCGAATGAGATTTTTGTTCACCAGTCATCACATATTGAGAAGATCCTTAAACTATTCAATATGGATAATTCACATCATTTGAGTTCCCCCGTGGTTGTTCGATAACTTGATGTGAAAAAGTATTCATTTCGCCCCCGAAAAGAAGATGAACTCCTTGGTCCCGAAGTACCATATCTTGGTCCAGAAGTACCATATCTTGGTCCAGAAGTACCATATCTTAGTGACATTGGGGCATTAATGTATCTTTGTTAATTGCACCCATCGTGATATTGCATTTTCTATTAATTTCCTAGCAAGATTTAGTTCTTCTCCGATTCGAAGACATTGAACTGGTGTTAAACAAACTTTAAGATATCTTCAAGGAACATTATATATGGGGTTATTTTATTCAAAAGACTCGAAGTCTGAATTGATTGGATATGGTTGATGCCAGATATTTATCTGATCCCCACAAAGCGTGGTCAAAAACTTGGCATGTATTTACATATGGTGACACCGCTATATCTTGGCGCTCAATAAAACAGACCCTTACAACCACTTCTTCAAATCACGCTGAGTTGATAGCTCTTTATGAAGCAAGTCGTGAATGTATATGGATAAGGTCTTTGATCCATCATATCCGAGAATCATGTGATCTTTCAATAAATAAAGTATGTCCAACTGTCTTATACGAAGATAATACAACTTGTATAGCTTAGATCAAAGGAGGCTACATGAAAGGAGATAGAACGAAACACATTTCTCATAAGTTCTTGTTTACTCATGAACTTCATTAAAAGGGAGATATCGATGTTTATCAAATTCGTTCTTGTGACAATCTTGCAGATTTGTTCACTAAAGCACTTCCTACAACTTGCTAAGATCAGAATGAGAAAACTCCTTGATTTATGAGGAGATGTTGTAATCAGGGGGAGAAATACGTGTTACACTCTTTATCGCTTGCTTTAGGTTTTATCCCAATGGGTTTTCCTAACAAGGTTTTTAATGAGGTAACTTATATACGTATTGTACAAATTATGTACTCTTTTTCTTTCTAGGGTTTTTCCCACTGAGTTTTTCCTAGAAAGGTTTTAACGAGGCATACTAATATTTGTACATGTCATCCAAAGGGGGGAGTGTTATGAATATTTGATTGGATGACCACATGAAATATTCTAGATAGGAGTTAGAAGACTTTTGTGGGAGTTAGAAGACTTTTGTATTTTGAATTCCATTATTTATGTAGTTCATTAAGGTTATGTCTCTATGATTATGAGCCTATAAATAGAGGTCATTGTAAAGGATGAAGTGATCAATAATATTCTATTTTCTACTCTCTCCATATTCTCTTGTTCTCTCTAGTTTTGTTCTTCTATTCACAAGTATCGTTCTTACTTTCATAACACAGTTAAAATATACAGAATATTATCTTTTCAATCAACTGTCATATACATGTGTTTTCATTTTTGAAATAAACTAACCTTTTGTTTTGCCAACCCTAGATCAACTTTTTTATTATTAATATTCAAATTTTTATTTTTTATTTACAATTTTTTTAAAATTTAATATTAGTATTTTTCTATTGTTTATGTTTTAATAAATATTATAAATTTTTTTATTCTATTTCTTAAAATCTATATAAACTAATTTAATGACTGAAATGATTTTTTAATCTATATTAAAAATTGTAGTTTTTATTAGATGTTTACCTACTTAATGATACGTAAGTAAAAAAGATATGAGGGGAGTATGTCTAGGGTTTCAATACCAACACACCCTCGAGAATCTCCCCTTACTCTACGGAGTCGTCGATTTTGTTCTTTTAGCAATTGTGCTAGTTTGGCTTTCTCCTACAACGAACCCCGCAGTCTAATCGACCGACGTCCCAACTGTCATCCCAACCTAATTCTCATCCTTGACGGGTCAATTCCAAATCTCTTGACATCTCCCACGGCCCGGACCTTTGCACTTATTTTTCCTCTGTGAAACCATCATGCCGGAATCTCGTATGGCCAGTTTGCAACGAAATCTAGGCTTCCACAGGTGTACAAGTGTTTTGGCGATAGCAGAACAGAGAGGCTTGACCGTCTTTTGGGCGGCAGGTAATGATGTGGTGTTGATAGGATCGTCAACCCATTACATCGATACCCAGGTCACCTGCCTAGAACACTGCCCGATCTGGGTTACAGGTTTCTATGGTCATCTCCGTCGGGACCTCTACCATCAATAATGGGACTTGATGCGACAATTAAGGTCATCTCCAATGGTTTGACACTAGGTAGGGTCAATGAGCATGTCCAAGCAAGAAGAGGCCGATGAGTCTTAATTGGTGATTTCAACAACATCTTCCACCAACAGGAATCATAGGGAGAAGACTATATCTGACACCTCTGATGGAGGATTTTCATAATGTGGTTGATGATTTAGACCTTCGAGACGTCCCTCTGCAGGGCCATCTGTTCACCTAGTTTAGAGGACACAATCACCTCAGACGGGTGGAATCCCTCCTTGACAGAGCTTTTATCTTGAGAGATATCTTCTAATCCCTCATGGACGTTGAATTCAAGAATATGGGCACGACGACGTTTGGCCATTGGAACATTCTCCTCATCCTTGTCATTTGGAGCACTGCACTGAGAACGGGGAAGTTTCTGTTTGAATCTCGATGGGTACAAGATCCAGAATACGGCCGCCTAATTAAAGATGACTAGGATATAAACCTCTTGACCCCTATTGCTGATTCCAGTCGGAAGATAGGCATTACATTGGATATCTGAGGTACGAAGAGTTTTCAAAAGACGTTGAACCATATTAAAAGGTATCAACGATGGATCGCGGAATTTAATGGCCAGACAGATAAAGTAGAGATCCATCGTGGGGAGGCAATCGAAATCTAGTATGAGGCTGCCCCCGTCTCTAGGAAGCATTTTTGCTTAAACTGGTGAAGCATTATTATCTTACCGAGGGAGATTGAAACAAAAAATTCTTCCTTGCCATTGCCTCAATCCGTCAGACAATGAATGTGAATTGTTGGCTCCAAGATTCCCATGGCCAATCGGTGACATAGGATACATGAATGAAGGAATTTTTCATTGATTATTTTATAAACCTCTTCACCACGAGCCTCCTACACGTGTATAATTTTCCCATAACCTTTAAGGGGAGGACAATATTAGATACCAAGAATGCCACTCTCTTCCACTCAACCACGGTAGAGGAAAATTGGGAGGCAGTCTTAGTCCCATATTTTATCAGCACTACTGCTCGATGTTGAAATGAGAGGTTATTCGGTTTTTGCAACAACAAAAATCAGAGGGAACGCTTGTAACTAGTCTTAGTGCTATGACCAGACTCGTCTTGTCGTCCATCCCAATGTACACAATGTATGTCTTTAAGGTTCCATGGGGAATTACTGATAAAATCCACATTACTCTTGCTAAGTTCTGGTGAGTGAGTGTGTATGTGGGGGGGGGGGGGGGGGGCGGTTGAACAAATAAATGGTCGTCCGATAATATGGAAAGATTAAGACGAAATACGGATACCAAAGGTGGAAAGAGGTAAGGGCTTCAGAAACTTACAAGATACGAATTTGACCTCTTGGGAAAGAAATCATGGAGCCTCCTCATATGTCCTTCCTCCCTAGTGGCTAGAGTGTTGAAGGCATAATATTACCTTGAGGAGGATTTGTTATCGCCACCTATTGGCCCGAATCCGAGCTTTACATGGTCTTAGTATTCATGTTACCAATGAAGTTATGGCCTCAGGATTACGCCATACAATTGGACCAGACACAAAAACCAAAATCACAAATCATTATTGGCTAACGAGGGCCCTTTTGTCTTTCATATAAAATTCCCCGATTATTCTTAACGCCCCGTTGGCGGGCTTAATGATCCCTAGCACCCGATGTTGGGATATACCTATTATCTGCTGAACCTTTCTCCTGACAAATCAAGAGAACTTCCTAGCCATCCCCTCTCTACAACCTGCATGCACGACAATTGGTTTTGGGTAAAAAAACTCCAAAGGTTGTTACACGACTCAGGTGGGTTACCGTAACCTTAGTGATATATCAGAGCACAACATAGAGTTATACAATTTTTACCCCATGGAAGAATATTTGGCAGATACCTATTCAGCTCCGCTTGTGAATTTTTCTATGACGTGCTCTCCAAGGCTCCCTTCAGGTGGCTGATCGCCTGTGCAACAGGCACGTCCCCATGTCACCAAACTTTCCTATATGTAACATCCATCTGGAATTGATAATCATCTTATCATATAGTGTCGATTTACTAAGTGTTGTTGGTCTCTATTCGGGGATACTCCTGAGCTCCCTCAAGGACTTCCCTTGTGTGGATTGTTATGGCATTCTCACTGTAGGAGCAAAACCAGATTAGGTAGCCTAGATGTTAGGATGGGTATGGAAAATTTGGAAATCACCGAATGCTAAAGTGTGGAACAAAGAGGTACCCTCTATCATAGGGGTACAATCAACTACCTCTATTAACATCTCAACTTAGACATCGACCATCGCTTAGGGCTGACCCATGTCCAGACTCTTGCGATCACTAAGGTAGGGGTCTTTTCATCCACCCCTAGGATAGTAGCTATGAACAAAGATGGAGGCACCTTCGCAAATACCGGCCAATCAGGGTGGAGGTGTTGTTAGCCAGTAACGAGGTTATCCTGAATCTGTAGTAGTCATTTATAGTCGAAGCACATCCTATTGCTGAAACCTTGACTTGTGCTAAAAACCGAAGTTGATCCAAAGTTAAAGTTCGATCTGATGCTCATGTCATTACTCAGATGATGAACTCTCATGCCCAAGTATCTCACCACTAGGAGCCATTACACGGATATTTACACGTTGTTATCTCAAATCGAGGCTTCTAAACTCAGGTTTATTCAAAGGTCAACGAATAGAGGCTCTCAATGACTTGCCAGGAGAGTCCTTTTTTTTATCAGCAAAGACATATTTAAATTGATGTTTCTATTTGAAGTAAAGAACAAGGAGCAGATGAAATACAAACCACTAAGCATTCAAATTAAGAAACCTCCACCAAGAAAGCAGAAGGATGCGACCGGCACCTCGAACCACCAGAAACACTAAAATAGATGCGAGCACTGGCATGACAACTCAGCTTCGAGACAATCCCAACAAAGGGAGAAATAATGAAAACGGTCTGAGTACCCAAATATTCCAACCTTTAAGCCCAAAAACTGATAAGGTCTAAAAACCGGATTTTCCAACCATGAAGCACAAGCAATACTTAAAACACCAAAATCCAATACTTGAGTGTGTAGAATACCCTATCTCGTTAGGACCATCGAACTCTCACAAAGAGAGAAGACGGTCATTAACAAGTCGCCAGCCAACACTGTAACAACAGAGAGAGAACTAGGGGACGAAGTCCACCAGAACACACTAAAACCTAAATAGAAAATGATGGAACTCAACCAACAGGCACAATTGCCTAAACAACTCACCGGCGGCCAACACCGAAAACCGACGAGCCCTTATCTCGAAGAGTAAGGAAACCGATGAGAACCAAACAGAGACAGTAAAGGATAGTATGGGGAACTACAACACAAAAGCAAAAGAAATGGAGGATAAGTACCCTCACCTGAAAAGGGAGCACCACCGGAAGAATGCACCGCCTCGCTGAAGCCAACACATAGCTAAGAACAAAGAGGCACTACTCGAAAATATCCTCATCAATCAACGATCAAGAAGAGCGAGAAACACGTCCCACGCAGGATCAAACCAAGAATCCGGAGTCACACCAGAAACAAAGAGACAGGAGCCGAAGAAACGAAGCCTCAGCTGAGAGAGGATCAAACACGCTACAATCGCAACCAAAGAGATAGAGAAAGTATTCCCATGACGGACTAGAATCCCCGCTGCCAACAGAGACAACCGAGCAACGACCCCACCACCGAATAAAACAGCCAAGTCCAAAAAAGCATGTCACCAAGCAGAGACCGGGAGACAGTACCCAAGAAGTCCCCAGTAGGCGAAGCACCAGAAGCAGCTAGAAAAGCTCAACAATTATCCACACCCAATAGGATGTAGAAGCGTGTCCCACGACCTGAGCTGGAACTAGACACCTCCAATGTCCCGAGAGAACCTCCTTCGTCGAGATCGTTCCGTCAAAACCGCGAGATACAGAGCGAACGACGAGCATGCACTTGCCAGGAGAGTCCTGTTCTTCTCATGTCCTCGTGTGATTGGGTCAGACGTTACTCGATGCACTTACCTATACTTTTTTCCAACCATTAACATAAGATAAAGTCCATTTCGCTAAAAGAAAAATTAAAAAATCTATCAAGATTAATTTATTTCTATAAATTATCCCTTTTATAACCATCAAACCTAATCGGAATCCGCTATTTCACTTTAAACCCCAAATTGATACCACATTGCGGAGGGATGGAAGAGCAAGAAAAGAGGGTAATCCATTATTTTCAATCCAAAACAAAAGGTTTGCTTAAAACAGAATGAAACCAAATTATTTGGTATATAAAGTTATAAGCTTTAATCTCTATATGGTGTTTTCTCGGCATTTTTCTTGACAAAATCAACTTGGAATCAGCATTATCATCTCTCTCTCTTCATCTACCCTATTTTTTCTACCAAACCCAAAGCCAATACGCAATTAAGGTTTTGTTGTGATTATTGCAGAAAATTTGTCTAACATTCGTTTTCACAAGCAAAAACAGGAAGACATGAAGCCCAACGCTTCACTGCACCATTTTATCTGAATGGGTTTGGCTTGATCCAATGCACCTGGCAATGGTCCTCCTCCAATGGTAGATCTTCTCTTCTCTCTCTAGAATTAGCTTAATCTGAATGGGTTTGGCTTGTTTTTCATTTTGTTGATCTCAATTGGTTTTGATTGTGGGGTTTATAAGGCCCTGCACTTTGTTCTTCTCTCTGAAATGAAGCTGAACCAAGGAGGTTTTGTTGTTTATATGTGTAATGAAATATGTCTTATAGAGTTATAGTTTGTTGGTTCCTAACATACTTTGAGCTATGTTTGAACTATGTTTTCGCGATTCTAACCTGAATTTACCTTTCGTTGCATTCTTCAACTATAACCTTTATATTTTTTACACGGACTATCGTTTACCGTCAGAATTAACAGGTACGTTAGTTTTTGATGGGAAAAATGCAAAATGCCTTCAGCAAAAAATGTTATTCCGTGCAAAAAACAAAAAGGTCATAGTTGGGAAGTGCAAAAAAAGGTCAAACCCAATTTCAAGTTATTGACTTTTGTTGAGGGAATTTCTCTCTTTTCCCATCCAAAACTAACGTCTCTATTAATTTTAACGACAGACGATAGTCCGATTAAAAAATATAAAGGTCATAATTAAAAAATACAACGAAAGGTAAATCCAGGTTATGATCGTAAAAACAAAGCTCAATGTAGATTAGAAACCATGGTTTCCCCTTAAATTAACTGTGTTAGTGGCAAGTACATTTGATGGTTCCATAGTAGAATCAACTGCAACTGAGATATGATTATTTTGTGGCTTGTTCCTTACCTTTTGGTCCAATTTGTTTTGGGGTTTTGTCTGTTTTGATCATGTTGAAAAGTTTGGAAGTGGAAATGGTAATCACCCAATTTTCTTGTGTAGCTCAACCACAATTTGGTTCACATTTTTCTAACCCTCAATGGGCATATGTTGATTTTAATCTCTTCAAATCAGAATAAAAATACTGTTGTGAGTAAAATGCATCCCTCCCATTTACACACAAAATAAAGAAATGGATAATTGCAAAAAAATACCTTAAGGTATTAAGTTTTTGTAACTTATAGCCCTCTTCTTTGATAGTTACAAAAAAAGCTCCCTAAACTTGTCTTTTTGTTACAACATGTATAAAATGACGATTTTACCCTCGCAAAATAAAAACAAAAAATTCATATTTTCAAATCCCTTATTTTTTTCCTTTTTGTACAGTACATAGTAAGAAATATAAGGGATATAAAATTTTGATTTTTTGTTCTTTCATTATTATTTTTAAATTAATTTAGATGGGTAAAATCGTCATTTTAAAACGAATTTATACAAAATGCAACAAAAAGACAAGATCGGGGCATTTTTTTTCTTCCAAATATCAAAACAAGAGGGCTACAAATTGCAAAAAAAAATGAACATTTCAATTTCTTAGAACTATCCCATAAAGATATGTTCACATTACCTTTCTAATTCTCTACTAAAACTTATAGACACAACCTAAGTAGTTTTAGTTCACTTTGGTGCTTGGTTTTGACTCAGATGCTAGAGTACGGATTTTGCTCCAATAATGTTTTTTTTTTCTGCTGCTCTCAATTTAATCTTAGTTTTTATCTTTATATGCAGCATCTAAATGGAGATCAAAGAACACCGAGCTTTGCCTCCAATTTAGAGGTTTTGGGTGAAGATGTCAATAGATAGGAGTAAACTGAAGCCCCTTCTATTCAAACTTGGGGTGGCTTTGACCATATCTTTTTCGGGGTATCTCTTTTCTCGCCGTAGGACCCGAAGGGTCAGAGCCTCTCGGGTGCCGCCTTCAACAGCCTTACACTCTTCAGGTTGGTGCTGGCATTTGATCTGTGTTGACCTTGGAACTTATAAATCCTCTCGTATTTTATTCATATAATGCACATTATGTTTAGAAGTTGACTCGATGGGAGGAAGAGCTGGGCCGAAAGAGGACAATCATGCCTCACATGGAGCTTCAACTTCCGGCGATACTGGGACAGTTACATCAGAAAAATATGTAAGTCCTATTGAAGTATTTGAGAAGTTTAGTTCTTAAGTTTTTATGCCAACTGAAATAAGCTCTAGCATTGCTGATATTCCTTAGGGGGATATTTGTAAGAAAATACCCTACAGTATTCGTGGCCCTCTTCTTTGATAATTGTATAAAAATATCAGGAACTTGTCTTTTTGTTGCATTTTGTATAAAATTACAATTTTACATATTTTAAAAGTAACAAGTAAAAAATAAAGGGATAATTGTCAAAACATGCACTTATGTTTCGTCCACAAACGAAATAGTGCACAATGTTTTGTCCACGTCGTCTGGCTACCCTTATGAATCGTCCACGCACTTCTGTTAGAAAAGTGTAACAACAGAACCTGAATTGACAATTTTGCCCTTTTGGTTTGAAATTCAAAAATAAGAATTTCGTCCAAAAAAGTGAGTGGCTGAGGATTGTTAGGGAAATTTCGTCCAAAAATTTTTTCAGACACAAGCACATGATAGCACGTGAGGCTACAGATTCGAATATTCTGTTAAATTTACTGACAGAAGTGCGTGGACGATTCATAAGGGTAGCCAGACGACGTGGACGAAACATTGTGCACTATTTCGTTTGTGGACGAAACATAAGTGCATGTTTTGACAATTATCCCAAAAATAAAACATCCAAATTTTCATATCCCTTAATTTTCTTCCTCCGTGTACTGTACAAAGAGTAAGAAATTTAAAGAATATGAAAATTTAATTTTTTTGTTCATTAATTATTATTTTTTAAATTTGAAATTTCAAGGGTAAAATCGTCATTTTGAAACAAATTTATACAAAGTGCAACAAGACGATAAGTTCAGTGTACTTTTTTGCAATTATCAAGAAAGAGGGCTACAAAACACAAAAAGTGAATATCTAATGGTACTTTTTGTCAATTATCCTTATTTCCTATAAATCTTACAAATAGAACTAGTTGAATATCATCGTAGTTGCATGGACTACGGATTCAATTTGTTTTTGAGGCATTTGGTGTATCTGTTCGGCAGCAAGACTTGTGCATTGAGAAGGCTGCAGTTGATGATCCTCCCGAGTTCAATGAACTTGTGAAGGAAGTTGATTACTCTGCCACTGATAGCGCAATTTCCCCGAAGAAAGGCGTGGAGACGCCAAGGGCGGATTTGGGGACGCCTAGAACTTTTAGATGCACGGGACCGGATGAGTATGAGCAAGAGATCAAGCACCTAAAGAGCATGGTGAGAATACTAAGAGAGAGGGAGAGAAACCTCGAGGTCCAACTTCTCGAGTATTATGGCCTGAAAGAGCAAGAAAAAACCGTGATGGAGCTTGAAAACCGATTGAGGATAAGCAATATGGAGGCTAAGCTGCTGAGCCTTAAAATCGAGTCGTTGACGACAGATAACAGGCGGCTAGAGTCACAAGTGGCTGATCACGGGAAAGTCATGTCGGAGCTCGAAGGTGCAAAGGGAAAAATCAAGCTGCTCAAGAAGAAGCTTAGGTATGAAGCAGAGCAGAACAGAGAGCACATCTTGACTCTCCAGGAACGGGTTGCTAACTTGAAGGAACAAGAACAGAAATCTTCAGCAAACGACATTGATGTTCAATCGAAGTTGCAGAAGCTAAAGGATTTGGAAGGTGAGGCGGATGATCTGAGATCGTCTAATTCGATATTGCAGCAAGAAAATGCCCAAATAATCGCAGCTTCTGCTTTGGAGGACTCAAAGGTACTTAAAATTCTTAAAACCATTCGCAACGAGTCTCTCTCGTTCTCAATAACGTTGTACGTTTTTTCCAGCAAACAGAGCTTAAGGAAGCTAACGAGAAACTGAAAGGAGAAAACGAGACATTGGCAAAGAAAATCGAGGAGCTCCAAGCGAAGAAATGCTCTGATGTTGAGGAACTAGTGTACCTTCGATGGCTCAATGCTTGCCTTCGATTCGAGATTCGAAACCATCAGCCTTTGCCCGTTAAAGCTGTGCCTACAGACTTGAGCAAGAAGGCTAGCCCCAAGAACCCCAAGAACCTCAAGAACCCCAAGAACGAAGAGAAGGCTAAGCAGGCAGTACCTGAAAGCGCGCAGAGCGATGGGATAGGGGAAAAGGCGAGCAGCATTGCTGATTGCGAGTCTGACCGCTGGTCCACTTCTCAAGCATCGGAGTTTGACCTGCCAGAGGAATCTCCGGCCGAGCTGCTGGCTTCTCAGAAAACGAGATCGAGCAAGACCAAGTTCATCAGCAAGCTCAAGAAGCTCATCAAAGGGAAGGATGGGCAGCACGGGCAAAGCCCGGCTGTTTCTTCCGATAAGGAGGATACACAATCATCCTACAGCTGGAGCGGAGGAAGTGAGGCGCAGAGCAACAGGCCTCGCTCGAGCGCGCCTATACTTCCTCTGGACATCCCGCGATCGAGGACGTTCAAGGGGGAAGACAACAAGGACTCTGAGGGTCCCCATCTAATAAATATACGACCGAGATCTTCGAGCAGGGATAAGAAGTATGAACTGAGCCGGAGAGCTTCGGCGGATTTCGCGCAGGAGATGGATAGTTACTTGGCTACGGATAGTTCCTACTTGGCTAAGTACTCGGCGCCTTTCGTTAGAACCTCGGGCTGTGACACACCCAGGTTTTGCCGGAAATCAGCTTCCTATAGTTCATTTTGACACGTTTCATCGTATTTTTGTTAGAAAGCAACTAGAGAAAATGGCTCTTTCGCTAGATTTTACAGAGTTTATATCGGAACTCGTATGAATAAAGTGAAAGATATTTGAAGATTTGCTGAGTGTTTGACATCTTTTCAGTTCAAAACGCTAAATTTTAACAACAATCCCTAATAAAACTTCCCAATACCTCTCAGAGTCTCACCAGCAATATCATCTAGTGTATCAGGAGCACTGTAAATGATCAAAGAGCTACGGAATAGACCAACAAGAACGAGCATTGCTACGTGATGATGTAGATTCATTGAGACATTTTCACAAATACATTGCGTGCTTCGGGTGAAATAAACTAGAACACTCATGCAGAAACATACCAAGCATATCGTAGAATCATGGAGAAACCATACGTCTTAACCTGATTTAATAAGAATCATTGAATAGTTAAACTATCATTTGTTCTTAATTTTATATATAATTAGCCATGAGATGAAAGGAAGAAGATAAAGGAAGGTTTAATGGGTTAATGATATATATCATTTTTAAAATTAGGGAGATTGAAGGGTATTTCTGTCTTTTTCTTTCTAAAACTAACATTATCATGATTTTTTTGCAATAATTGATAGTTTGTGTAAAAAATGAAAAGGTCATAATTGAGAAATGTAAAAAATGGCAAAGCACAGTTAGAATCGCCAAAAAAAAAATCAAAACAGGTTAAGACGCATGCTTTCCACTAGAATCAATCACAGTTGGGATCAGCTCTTATAACCGTTGTCAGTCTAACATTTTTAGAGCATCTTCAATGGTTTGTCATTGCTAGTGTCAAGAAGCCATGGTCGGAGGTGCTTTTTGGCTTTCTCCTCCTCCCTACCATAGATTCATGTCACGGCCTCTCCAATGGTCTGCCATGACTAGTGGTAGGAGCCATGATAGTACATTTTTAATATTACAAAAAACAACCCAAATATAAATACTAATTTGTTTTGAAGCTAAAAATATAAAATACATAACTACTATTTTTTTTAAAGTCAAATATAAAATACATTAAAATTGACAATTAATATTTAATTGTGGCCGCCATCTTCATATCTAGCCCAAATGTGTTCGATGAGATCAACGTGGAGTTTGTGATGAACATACTGATCTCGAATCCTTGTTCTATGGTCCATGATACTGGCCACGTTCACCGCTGGTGGTGGTCCTCTACGGATGTTTGGGTCCGGGACACCAATATCTGCAAACGGATCAGTGGGTCACGGCCTCCGTTCATCCTCAACGATCATGTTGTGTAGGATACCACAAGCAGTCATGATCACTGCGAGTGAGCTCCTATCCCACATTCGGCTCGGATGAGTGACAATGTGAAACCGGGCCTGTAGAACGCCAAACACACGTTCGATATCCTTCCTACATGCCTCTTGGTATCTAGCAAAGCACCTTTGCTTCGGTGTTTGTGGAGCAGGGTACTGACTTCACAAATGTTGCCCAAGCAAGATAAATTCCATCTGTCAAGTAATATGGGGTTTCGTATTCTCTACCGTTGAACTTGAACTTCACATTTAGAGCGAAGCCTCGAACTGCCTGGTGAAACAAGGTAAACCTATTGAGCACGTTGATGTTGTTATTGGTGTCCGGTGTCCCAAAAAAAGAGTGTCAAATCCAAAGGTCTTGGGATGCAACGACTTCTAGCATGATTGTGGGGACGTTCCCGTGGTCCCTACTTGCGAACTGTGCAGACCATGCCACAAGACAGTTCTTCCAATCCCAGTGCATGCAGTCTAGACTCCTTATCATCCCCGGAAAGCCACACTCTTCGTTGATTCGCAACAAACGTCTTGTATCTTCCTCGGTCGGGCGTCGTAGATATGTCCACCCATAAACCTTGATGACGCCCAAGCAAAACTTCTTCACGCAGTCCAAAGTAGTGCCCTCCGCCATTCGCAAATACTCGTCGCAGGCATCGGCGGGACCTCCATAACAGAGTTGATGAAGTGCTACCGTGCACTTCTTGTGTGGAGAGAAAGAGGGCCTCCCCGGAGCATTCTTTTGGTTACGGAAGTAGGCGTACCAGCCACTCAAACCATTCATGATATGTATGAACATTTCCCTCAACATCCGGAACCTTCGCCGAAATTGTTGGTCGCTATACACCGGTCTAGGCGTGAAGTAGTCACACATGAACCCTTCGTGTGCCTCTTCTAGATTGCGCTCAATCACTCTCCGCTTTGGTCGAGGCGCCGACCCTGAGCCTCGGCCTCATCATCATCCCGAGCCCTTGGCAGTATCCCTCACATCACTTGATCGCGAATTGTTTTTACCGTTGCCGGAGCCAGCCTACTCATCGCTTCGTCTACTTGTTTGGGAGTCATTTGCTTCATTTCCTCTAGCGTAGGAAAATTCTCCATTGAAAAAAATACACAATGAAGAAAAAAACGAGAGAATTTGGAGAAGGAGAGAAGGAGAAAAAGAGCTTGTGAAATAAGTGAAGGAGTGATTTTTTGGGTTAGGGTGAATCTGTATTTACAAGAAAATTTAGGTTTTTTTTAAATCGGCGCCAACACGTGTCGGCTTCTCACTGGCTCGCCGACAAGCCGTTGGGGTTGCCATGACGTGTCGCATCGTTGCAGGATCCTGCAACGACCCACTGGCACGCCGTGTAAAACCCCACATAATTATAAAGGGTATTAATTGAAAATCGAAACGTCAAGGTGGGTTTTTTGGCAACGAGTGAAATTGGAAAAGGAAAATAAAAAAAGGGGGAAAAGAACAGTTTGGGCCGAGCCTGGAATTGGGCCAGCTCAGGGCCCAACGAGCGAGCAAGCGGGCCGACCCACGTCAGACTCGGGCCCAACCCTTAAAAAGGGATCAAACCCTAAATCAGAGGCATTGTTCACCTCTCCCTTCACCTCGCCTCTCTCTCTCTCACACCGGATCTAAGCTCGACGCCGTCTGCTTCGTGAATCACGGCCGGAGCTCCGAGTCCTTTCCCCTCCGACGACCTCCACCTATCTTTCTTCTCCTTCTTCTGTCCCTCACCGTCGAAACCCAACCACAGAAACCCCCACCTTCGTCTTCATCGCCGAACCCAGAGCACGGACCCTCGTCGTCCCTTTTCCTCTTCGATTCGAGCTCGACGCCGCGCAATCGAGCCTTGCTGCACCAAAACCCAGCATGGCGAGTTCCTTCCCCGACCAGTTCACCTTCCCCGTAGCACCCCGCTTGAGATTCGCGGGTTTTGGGTCTCGTCGTGGTCGGACGTAGACGGAGAAGCACAGGTCCTTCGTCTCCACGCCGGGGACACGCCCTTGAGCCATATCTGGACGATTCAGGTTCGAGAGCCCCTCCGCCGACCTCCTGTTCCCTCTCCAGAGCTCCCCGTCGTCGTCCGCCGCCGTACCTGACGAAACACTCGCCGAAAAATACCCTAGGTCGCGCCCTTCGTCTCTGACCCGAACGGAACAGGAATCCGGGCCTTGGGCCGGCAAAGAGAACGGGCCTGGGCCCAATGTGAGGACGGGCCTTGAGACCGGACAAGCCCAGGATGGACTTGGATCAGGTCAGGCTCGGATCCGGGTCTGGGACCGGGTCCGGGCAGTTGGATTCGGGTTCGGGCCGGATCTGGGTCGGGCCGGCCAGACCCGGGTCGAACCGGTTTAGAGATTTAATTATTTTTTAAAATCTGATTTAATAAAAAAATTAATTTAATGCTTTGACCTAAAATGGATAATTAAGGACTTTGGACCCTTCCGGATCTGATTGGACCTTTTATCTATTAAACCCAGACTGGACTTCGCCCGAGAGCTGGGACTTCGCCTGAGAAGACGAAGACCACTCCGGAACCCGTGTGAAGAACGGAGAAGAGGCAAATCGACTTTACAACAGAGTATTATTAGAGGAAGACCACAAGGTAGGGAAAATCTTAACTTCTCGTTTAAAATAACGCTTTAGTATGCCTATTAGGTTAATAAAATCGGAAAGGTCCTAGAATTGCATATAGGATGCGAATAACTAGAATAAACGTCTTTCAATGACTAAGAACCGGATGTGTCTAGCAAGAATGCTTAGGATGAGAATCGCTAGTATATCTCGCTTTCAATACTTGGGAATTGATTTACTGGTAGAGAGGCCGTGATGAGCCCTCGGATTAGTTGTGTTAGCTTCACATGCCTTGTTTGCTAGTCATTAGGATAATCAAGAGTCTAATAAAACTAGATCGAATGCATGCTTGAATGTTTGAATGATTGAACTTGAATGCTTGAATCATTGGTTGATTGATTGAATGCTTAAATGACTGAATGGTTGATCGAGTATGACTGGTTGTGCCAAGGAGGCACGATCAGGTGATCGATTGACCGGTGGAGAGCAAGTGGTAAGTGATGGTAAGTGTAATTATGGGTATGAATCCTGTGTGGTGTGTTGATGAACGTGTGTATTTCTATGATTGGTTGTGGACCATGCGAGCATTGTTTGGTAGATCCTGCGGGATATCGATTGGTAGACCCTGCGGGGCATTGTTTGGTAGATCCAGCGGGATATCGATTGGTAGACCCTGCGGGGCATTGTTTGGTAGATCCTGCGGGATATTGATTGGTAGACCCAGGGGGGCATCGTTTGGCAGATCCTGCGGGATAATGGTTATGGACCCTGCGGGGCATCGGTTATTGAGCCTGCGGGCAATGGATATGGACCCTGCGGGGCATTGGTTATTGAGCCTGCGGGCAACGGTTATGGACCATGCGGGGCATTGATTACTGGACCCTGCGGGGCGTTGGATATTGGACCCTGCGGGGCAATTGGACGGTTTTACCCTGCGGGGATTGGTTACTTGTTATTTCACCCGAGTGTATGCTTCCTGCGGGAGCATTACCTTGGTTCCCTATGACATATGGTCCTTTGGAGACGTTTCCGAGAATCCCGATGATATGTGTCCTCCTAGGGATGTTTCCGGCATTCTCGACGTTATACGTCTCTGCGACATTATGCGTCTCCTCTGGACCGAGGGAAATCCGATATGACACAGAGAGTATTGTGAATCGGAGGGTGGCGACTACATGTCCCAGGACATTATTCTTTTCCCGATGACATATGGTCCTTTGGATACGTTTCCGAGAATCCCGACGATATGCGTCCTCCTAGGGATGTTTCCGGCATTCTCGACGTTATACGTCTTTGCGACGTTATGCGTCTCCTCTGGACCGAGGGAAAATCCGACATGACACAACGAGTATTGTGGATCGGAGGGTAGCGACTTCATGTCCCACGACATTACTTGAACGTTCGATCCTCTATTGAGTATTTAAGAAATGCATTGATTCTCTTATTTTCCTACGACCATTATTGACTCTTTGAAATTGTTAAACATTCGGTTTGCCTCCGTATTTCATCATCGGTTTGGTTTCTCGTTTTATTAAGATTTTAATGAACTTGTGAACTCCTGTTTATTAAACTAAAATGGTGACCTGGTTATGTATTTTCCCTACTGAGCGTAAGCTCACCCCTCCTGTCTTTGTGGTGTTTCAGGTGTTGAGCGGGAGCAGTATTAGCCGGACTCTCGGAGCTTGGGAGCTTGAGGGTTTAGCTAGTTTTAGAGACGTGTACTCTTTTATGTTGGATATTGTGTTTTACCGTTTGAGTTGTGACTCTTTACATTTTGAAGGATTTATATCATTTGGAAACTTTATTTTATTTCATTATTTTTGTTTTACTGTAAATCTTTAGTCACGTCTCGAGTCTGGGCAAAACCGAATTTGGGGCGTGACATGCCGCCCCTAACACGACACCTTGACACGACGAGTCGTGGCAGCGCCTGCAACGACATGCCTGCCATGAGCGTTGTGGATGCTCTTAGTCCCGAGATGCAACCATATACAAGAGAGAAAATATATGAAATGGGCCGATCAGATTGAAAAGTTGAGCCTCGCTTTGCCATCTTAGAGAAACTCAGGCCCATCTTGACATGTTGAATGAATATTTTCAGGTATTGTAACGTATCTTTTGTCGAATATCGTTGAAGAGGAAAAACCTTCCAATTAAAAAAAAGATTACTTCGAAAGAGAAATTCAAGTCATGAAAACAAATATACAGATAACTTCTTTACTTGGTTAATGTATTGTTTTTATTTAAAAAAATCATGTTGACAATTCAAGTATGATTGCATAGTTTCGATGTCAATATCATATTAGGTTGAAAATTCTTACCCAGAGCACGATTCTTTATCTATTCCACCATCAGTATCAATGGGCGTAATTCCGTAGGAGTATGACAAAGAATACACAATTTCACTTTGAATTGTAATTCAATTTATGGATCTCTGACTTGTATAGCCTATAATTAAGTATTTTGATTTTTGTTTAGTTTTGTTCTTGTTTTGGTTAGCAAGAAAAATATAAATTAAACATTTTATGAGAGGATAGAAAGAGTACAAAAAGAATCTAGCTACATACTCCAAAAGTCATAACGGACCGGACAAGACCATACAACAACAACAATGAGTAACACACACTAAAGAATACCAAAAAACACCGACACAAACAAACAATCCACAGATGAAACCTCCCAAAAACTTTAAAACCAGACAGGGTCTTTAACCCATATTTATCCACTATGAAGCCCTATTTTTTTTTAAAAAAAAAGGGTCTAAGAACCCAAATATAATCAACATGAAGCGCAGGTTGAATAGGGAGCATCCAAGTGCCATAGTCAAAAAACCAGAAATTCTTACCCCTAACCTCGATGGAAAAGAGCTTACTCCCTACCCCTTATACTAGTATCCCTCAAAAGAGAGATGACCAGTGCTAAGTTGTTGGCGACCAACACTGCTAACGGCTGAGACTAACCCTAATGACCATGCTAAGTTGTCGGCGGCCAACACTGCTAACGGCTGAGACTAACACTAATGACCATGCTACCCCACGCGAATGACTTTTGAAGAGGGCCAATAGTGCCCGAAGACCTCGCTGGAGGTCAACTCCAAGCCGACGAGCTCGAACAACACCCGGGTTCGAGAACAAGGGAAACCAAACACATGGGGAAGCATTATAGGGGAGGGAAAAGACTAAACCATACAAGGGAGGGAACACGAAAAAAACCTCTAACGCACACGAAAAAAGCCTAGGGGTACAACCGGTGGCGTGTTCTCAGACCAGTCTATCGCATACGGCTTCAGCAACTTGTCCTTATGAAATTCTAGGCTAGATGTATTATACCTCAGGCTACCCCCACAATGACAACCGTAATCCCTCACGACATGACCAATTCTCGCACAATTGAAGAAAAAGTTCAGGAACTTTGTATAGGTGAGGTGAACCTTCATGGGATTCAGGAAGTCCTTGAACCTCAATACTAGTCCCCGTTTGGGAGGACGTTCAATAAGGTGCCAAAAACGGACCCTCATAGTTCCACCCCAGTACATACCCCACTGATCGCAGGGTACCTCTACACACCACCCCAAGGCGTCCCCGATCGTCTCCCCTGTTACCTTCGTCCGAACCAGAGGCGGAAGTCCCCGAGCGTGGACCCATAGTTGCAAGCAGTTCAACGCGGGTAAATCCTGGCCACATGGGTTCAGCTCTCCGAGCAAAAAGGGGCACTCATGAAAGCACTAGGGCTCATTGCCTCGGACACAAGATCGTTCCTCCACCGTCCGGAAATAGAAGCCAAAGACTTCAAGGCCAAGATCTTTGACGACCAAGCCTTCTGCAGCCCGCCCTCATGCAGTGGTGATGACACGGAGAAGAATGTCCTTCTGGAGAGGATTTGACGTCCATAGCTTGCCCATTAGTCCCCACTGCTGACAGGCAAAGACTGTGGCATTGGCCAGGGAGTAAGAGACCACGACCTCAACGTCCGCGTTATCATTGAGGTAACAAGAGGAGAGCCGATCTTGGAGTGCCGCCATGGATTCCTACAACTCCAGAAGCCACAATGGTGAGTGAAGGGGCCTCATCCAACGAGAGGGCCACCTTCCGACCACGGACCATATCGGCTGGAACAATAAGGAGAGAGGGTGTGAGCGGGATCCTATATTTATTGGAAAGAAAGCAACTCAAGACCACTGCCTCCACTGCCGTACGTGAGAGATCCTTCATCGGCGTCTTCCCCTGCGCCGCGTCCCATTGAAGAGGAGGGGTCAGATCAACCCGAGTAGTAGGAACATAGAAAGAAGATGGAGCAAAGACGATGGGCAGAGGCGGTGGAGCGAGACCCAACGACATGTTGTTTGCTGATGAAGTAACGCCCTTAGGCCGTACCGGACGTCTTCGACGTGGTTTGTGCTAATGCTTGGAGTAGAGGCACCCATGGCGAAGGGTACCAGTGTAGTGGAGAGAAAGGGTGGTGAACTCGCCAAAGTAGAAGAAGGCATTGAAGGAGACCCGACTAGGGTTTGCGTAGGCATCCTCCTGACGCCCAGGATCTAAGGCCAAAGGTTCCACATATGAAGACGTGGTCTTCGAGGGAGAGGCCTGTACTCGGGGCGACATGATGGGCCCAACATGGAGTACATCAGCGGTGTCTTCAAGATTGTCGCGGCAGAAGCAAGGTTAAAAAGCACCATGATTACATAGAAGATGGGCGGCTAGGGCTAAGGTTGCTCTCGATTAAGGAGAGCGGAAATTACTACTATGTATTTTCTCATCTTAAACTATTTGGGAAGTTATAAATGGGACATACTTTGTAATTCCTGATTCTTACATATGACTCATATTCGATCAAAAACTCAATAACAAATTTTTTTCTTCTTCTTTTTTACGTGAAAGGCAACAACAAATGTTAAACCTTGATATTATGTGAAATTTTAAAGCCAAGTAAAATAAATCAGAATTGAAGACAAATAATGAACATTAGTGTTAAATATCGAAACTTACTCTTAAGTATTGGTCATGAACACTACACTACCCAACATTTCAAAATGACAAATGCACTACCTTAAGTATTGGTCAAGTGATTTTGTTAGTAAAAATGGACGGAATATTTCATTATGTTAGTCATATGACCTCCGTCACGCTCCGAATCCGGTTTTGACCGGACTCGAGACACGAACTAAAGACGATGAATAAATATCTAAAAGAAAAGATTTATTAATGTAAACTCCATAATTATAATGTACGTTAAACCAAAGTCAAGAGTCAACAGCTCTGAAATTAACCGAAATTAAAGTCAAAATAAACCAATACGTCTCTAGGATAAATCCCGATTCCTAAGGAGCTCCCGAGCCTTGAGATCACCTTTAGAACTACTCAATAAAGAAACCTGTAAAAACAGTAACAAGAAGAGGGGTGAGCTTACGCTCAGTAGGAAAAAGCAGTAAAGTAAAATAAACCCCGTTTAAGTGTAAAAACAATTAGAACAAGTAATCGGAGTTTACAATTAGAACGATTAATCAAAAGGTGTCGTAAATAAAGTCCAATAGAAATTCCAATGCTGTAAAGAAGGTAACACTCAGGGAAAACAATGGACAATAACGAATGTAATAATTTAGAGAAAATAATACTCAAGGATATCACTAGGAAGAGAGCAACCTTATTAAAGAAATTAATTAAAGAAGTACCCAATACTGAAATGTTTAGTATTAAATTCCAAGACTCTGATCTGTACACTGACTAGTACATCATATCAGAATGCCCTCGATCCGGAGGGAAACACTATCATCGGGATTTCCGAAAAAAATTCCCTAGGAACGCACGTTCTAGGAAGTCCCTGAAAATGTCCCCAAAGGACCATATATCATCAGGATAAAGTGAGTCTCTCCGGAACACGTAGCATCGGAATGAGACAATAAAGTACCAAGCCGGAACATCCTTCGGCCTTGGTCTTCCCGGAACATGTAGCATCGGGGTGGAACCAGTCTTTCCGGAACACGTAGCATCTGATAAGACAAAAAAGTATCGTGCCGGAACATCCCTCGGCCTCGGTCTTCCCGGAACATGTAGCATCGGGGTGGAACCAATCTTTCCGGAACACGTAGCATCGGATAAGACAATAATATACCCAACCAGAATGTCTCTCGGTCTAGGTCTTCCTAGAACACGTAGCATCAGGCTGAAACAACAAAGTAAACATAATGTACCGCATTACCCCTCGGTCGGATATCAGTCCAGAAACACCCTTGGCAAGTAAACAACAAAGGCACGCAAATTCTCGACAAGGCATAACACAACAAACTCATACGATCAACCAAGCTTACCGGCATAACTTACCAACCACGTATCATCGGTCTATCACTCACCCGATCATATCCTTAGGCACAACCAATTCACATTCAAACAAACATTCAACCAATCACATCGCATTCATTTCATTCATTCATATTATAATCAACTTAAAATTTATCTAGTTTAGTATGACTCTTAATTTAACCTATAGGCGGAGCATGCATCGACCTTTAAATGCACAAACATCGGTGAATACAATCAACAAACAATCCTAAGGCTCGACATGGCCATTCTACCCGCACAGTATCCCAACACCTACGGCACGACATGGCTCGTAGGTCGTTCGCATGTTATAAGACTACTCTAGTCAATACCGTCCTATATGCATACTAGTTATTTATCCGGTTATTAGGTTTCCTTATAAGCATACTATTAGCAGTTCTTAATTTAGGAGTAGAGTTTACGGCTTTTCCCTACCTCAAGACGATACAACATCTGCGTCTCCTGGCTGCTGACGTCCTGGACTAACTCCGGTCTTCTCGGGCGAAGTCCAAGTCTGGGTTTTAACAGTTAAAGTCCAAAATCAGTCCAGGTCCAGATAGATCACTCCTTTAAATTAACAGTTGGTCTTTTAATTAAATTGATAGGTCTAGAATTATCTGATTTTAGTCCAAAACGTAATTAAATTAATTAAGTCTTTCTGTCCGACCCGGCCGACCCGAGTCCGACCCGAACCCGGCCCAAATCCGGAACCCGGATCCTAAACCGACCCGGATCCGAGTCAAGACCCGAACAGACCATAGCCCGACCCCGACCTAGATCCAAACCCGAGTCCAGACCCGAGATCAAGATCCAGACCCGAGCACGATCCAAGTCCGGGCCCGGCCCAGATCTAGTCTAGGCCCGGCTCAGACTCGGTTCCAGGCCCAGCTCCGGGCCCGTGACGGTGGCGAGGCGACGGTAGGGTTCCGAAGAGGCGAGGGCGGCGGCAAGGAAGGCTCTGAATGGTTTCTCGTCGCCGGTGACGGCGTCAGGGAGCCAGGGCGAAGAGGAGAGGTCGTCAGGTCACGAGACGAGCCTCCCCGTTCAGATCTGACGACCGGAGAAGCTCGTCGGCGCGAGAACTCCAGATCTGGAGCTCGAGCGCTCCGGCGACGCTCTCCAGTCGCGCCCGACTCAAAAACGAGCTCGGAGCTCGCGATTTCCAGGCGAAAAAGAAGGCGGGGAAGGTGAAACCGGTGAGGAACTGGCTCACCGTCTAAGGTTCTACCTGAAACTGGCACGGTGAAGCTCGAATCGACGAAGACAATGGTGAGGGTTTCGAATCGAAGAAGGAGAAGGGTGAAGGGGTTTCTCTGGGTAGGGGTTTTGTCGCGGTGGAAGCAGAAGAAGAAGAAGGGGAAGAAAGGAAGGTGGAGAAGCTCGGAGGAGGTGGAGGAGAAAGGACGGCGGCTGGCGTTGCTCTGGTTCGCGAGGGAGAAGAGGAACGAGAGAGAGAGAGGAGAGGGAGTTTGAAGAAGGTCCTCAAGCGGCGTGCAAGGAAATGGGCAGACGAAGGGGCGAAGATAGGGTTTTGTTGCGCGTGGGTTTTGGGCCGGTTGGGCCTGCGTGCTGAACATGGGCTTGGTCTGCTCCGGCCCAAGACGTGGGTCTGGCCTGACCCAGCCCAATCCCTTTCCAATAATCGACTCGCTCCCCAACTCAACGACGTTCCCAACGATAAATTATCGAAATAAAAACTCAGGTCTTTACAACCTCAAGTGTCATATAATGGATGGTAAAATGACGTTTTCCCTTAATTATCTGACATCTTTACATTTTATAAGGAACATTACAATTATACCTTCGTTATCGTTCCTTATAAAATGTATAGAGGTCAAGAACTTAAGTGAAAAAATGTCATTTTACCATCCATTATATGACACTTGAGGTCATATGACTAACGAAATGGAATATTCCGTCTATTTTCACTAACAAAATCGTGTGTCAAATACTTTTTTTTTATCAGCTAATATTATTTATAGGTTCAATTCTACGAATTGTAGAAGAGACCAAGAGTATAAAACTCTACAAACACTAGTACAATGAAACTCCAAGAGCTCCAACACCCAACATTACCCAACAACCAACACCAAACAAACCCAACTAACTTAACTGTCACAACAAGAACTCCAAACCCAATTACCAGAGCACTACTCTATTGACTAACCATGAGGCCAACCCAAATTACAAATCAACAGAAACATTACTACCCAGCAACCAAATCAAAACCAACCCAACTAACTTAACTGCCACAATAGTAACACCAATGCAAATTGTCCACCGCAAAACCAACTGTCCACAGCACTACACAGTTGGGACTAACTGATTTGGATACTAGAAAGCTCACAAACCCCAAAAAACTCCCCAAACCAGTATACATACCAAAAGGTGAACTGTACTCAAGAATTCAAGTGTCACAGCAGCAAGATCTTCAAGGCTTTTACTGAATGTCAACCCTTATTCATTAAGGATCAGTAAGAGAGGCATCAAATTCTTCAGAAGGACCAGGAGCTTAGCAGGACTTCACTGCAGCACAACAATCAAACCAGCACAAGGGCAGTAAAACCCTCAGAAGCCAAAGCTGCAGAAAAAGAGACCAACAGAGGAGAGAAGACCAAAACAAAAAAACAAAGCCACTCAGCCTAAACAACATAGGAACTAACCCCACTCACACTCACAAACACAACAAGAGACCAACAAGGAACCTACACACAGAGACCAAGCCAACCAAAACCAGAGAAGCTCCACCCCAACCTAGCCTCACCACTAAAAAAACCCAAAAACCAACCCTCACCACCCCAAAACCCCCACAATCAGAAGACACTCAAGGAAGAGGAACATGAGCTCTTAGTTTTCTCCTAACACAGCAAAGAGGCTTCTCAATCCAATCCTTGAAAGAGAAAGGCTGCATTTTACTAAAGAGACTCCACTCCAAATTAAAAGTGTAGCTTTGAATTTTTTGAACAATGCTGGAAGGAGAGCAAACTGTATTGTTGAAAACCACATCATTTCTTAATAGCCAAATAAACCATAGAGATACAAAGATCACAATTCTCCATTGAACAGCAGAAGCTGGAGAACTCAATTCCAACCACAAGTATAAGAAATCCACCAAATTCTCAGACATAACTCCCTTAAACCCCCACCAATTAAGAACTTCAGCCCACACTAACCAAGATCTTTTACAAGTAAGGAAAATATGATTGATTTCTTCAAAGTCATTAGAGCAAAAGGGACAAAGGGTGTCATTCAGAGCCAAATTTAAACCTCTGGCATCCAGGAAGAGTTTAGTAGGCACTGCATTATGACAAGCTAGCCAGGCAAAGGCAGATATCTTAGGGGGTAATAGAGGAGGCCAAAGGAATTTGCACCAAGGTTGATCCTGTATATTAGGCCTGTCAAGATAATTAATTATACATTCTCCTCACCTTAAAACCTGCTTCATGAATTTTCCAAGACACTTTGTCCTCCCCAACATCTTGTAACTCAAAAATGTTGAGGAGATCAGATAGAATTTTGAATTGACCCACCTCCCAGCCTCTTAGAGCCCTCCTAAAGTGAATATACCACAGGCCATTAATTAACCAAATGTCTTCCCAAAAGTTCACTCTTAGACCATTTTGCACAAACCATTCCAAGCCAGCAAATCCAACAGCATTACTGAAACTCTGATCCACCAAAAGTGACTGCACATGACTTAGAAAATTTTGAGTGCCAGTAATACTAATCTTTGACAAATCCCAATCATCTGCAGACAACCATATTTAGCACAAATAAATTTCTTCCACATGGATTTGGACTCTATAGAAAATCTCCACCACCACTTTTCTAATAAAGCTGTGTTCATGACATATAAGCTCTTAATCCCTAGACCTCCTTTCTCTTTAGGTAAACATATAAGGTCCCATTTTACTTTGTGCAACACCTTCTTTGTAACTGATCCATTCCATAGGAATCTTCTTTGCCACATTTCCATTTCTCTCAACACTCTCTTAGGGACTTTATATAGAGACATATAGTATAGGGGAAGGGATGAGAGAGAGGACTTGATCAGAGTAATTCTACCACCAAAACTAAGTGTCTTTGCTTTCCATAAATTGAGTTTCTTCTTGAATTTATTGATGATTAGGATCCATCTGTTGTACCTTCTGGGATTTGCTCACAACTGGAAGCCAAGATAGTCCATTGGAAGTTTTACACTCTCACACCCCAAAATTGTAGTGATCTGACTTTCCACCACTGATTGAGCATTAAGTAGGACAACCTTGGACTTACTGAAATTAATTTTCAAACCAGAAGCTAACTTGAAGGCCATTAATGAAGATTTAAGATTCTTGACATGAGCTAGATTGGCCTTTAAGAAAATAAGGGTGTCATCAGCAAATTGTAGATGAGAAATGATAGGACCCCTAGAGCCACAAGTAATTCCAACTAAATTCCCAGAAGATATGCCTTGCCCCAGAATTAAATGGAGACCTTCAGCAGCCAAAGCAAAGAGCAAAGGAGATAAGGAGCATCCTTGTCTAAGACCCCTTGAGAGCTTGAAGTCAGGTTATGGGGAACCATTTATTAGAATAGAAGACAAAGCAGAGAAACAAGACCTCATCCATAGACACCACTTGGAACCAAAACCCATATTTTGCAAAGTTAACACTAGATAATCCCAGTCCAGGTGGTCATATGTTTTTTCAAAATCAACTTTGAATAGGATCACTTCTTCTTTTGAGGCCTTTACTGAGTGGAGTATCTCAGTAGCAATCAGAATACCATCAAGAATTTGTCTACCAGCAATAAAACATGTCTGAACATCACTCACCAATTGGTCCATCACTGTTTTGAGTCTAGTTGCCAATAATTTAGAGATAATTTTATAGATGGCCCCAACAAGACTGATAGGCTTATAATCATCAAAATGTGAGGGGTTAGATGTCTTGGGGATCAGTGTAATAAAAGAAGAATTGATGCATTTATTCATGGAACCAATTGAGTGGAAGTGATGACAAAATGAGACCAAGTCTTGTTGAAGAAAACCCCAACATTTTTGGAAAAAAATTGAGAGTAAAACCATCAGGGCCAGTAGCCTTCTCTCTATTGGAAGCCATTACAGTAGATAAAATCTCAGTATCAGAGAAAGGTCTCTCAAGAAAAGCAGCCTTAGAAGGGGATATGGAAGAGAAGGGAAGGAGTGATAAATCAACAGTCATTGAGGATCTCTTTTTAAATCTATCAGCAAAATGATTCTTGGCAGCCTCCTTAATTTGAGAGGGAGAAGAGATGATTCTTCTCTCCACAGAAATCTCCAATATCTTTTTCCTAGCAGCAGAAAAATTAGCAATGATGTGATAATATTTTGAGCACCTTTCTCCTTCATGAATCCACTTTACTCTGGCCTTTTGTCTCCAAATCTTTGTTGAAGCCTTTAACTTTTGAACTAACTGAGCACTACAAAGAGCTCTATCAGCCCTCTCCCCCTCAGATAGACACCTCACCTCCAGAATTCCATCAAAGTCATTGATTTGTTGTTGCAGGTGGGCTATGTCTTTGTCCAAAACCCCAAATACATCCACATTCCATTTCTTCAGAAAGTCTTTCAATAATTTTAGTTTTTTCCAGATGAAAAAACCAGGGTCCCCCACAATATTAAATGAAGACCAGAATACCTTGACTGCTGAATAAAAGAGGGGATTATCAAGCCAAGCATTTAAGAACTTAAAAGGTCTTGCCCCCCAATCAATAAAAGGGTCTGCTAGTAACACTGGTTTATGATCAGATATTGCTCTAGGAAGACCAGATTGAGAAATGTTTTGGAACTGAGTTAATACTTGTGGAGCAAGCAAAAACCTATCCAATCTTGAAGCTTTAGAGGCAGACTGAAACCAGGTGAATTTTCCACCCCTTAGAGGGAGATCAACCAAAGATGCATCCAACAAAAAATTTATTAAAGTCCCTGATGGACACAACTGATTGAGAAGGAG
This sequence comes from Erodium maritimum, assembly GCA_963921825.1. Classification (NCBI taxonomy): domain Eukaryota; kingdom Viridiplantae; phylum Streptophyta; class Magnoliopsida; order Geraniales; family Geraniaceae; genus Erodium; species Erodium maritimum. The sequence continues at coordinate 79,015,431 of OY997588.1, read as the reverse complement.
ATGATTTCTCAGTAGCATTTAATATAACATTAAAATCCCCAGCCACCATATAGTACTCTACAAAGTCTTGAGCTTCCTCAACTAATTCCTGCCATAAAATCCTCCTTTGTCTGATGGAGCAGGGAGCATATATATTAACTATCACAATATTCACCTTCCAATCTTGAGAATAGCCAAACCAAATTATTGCATGATCCAATGGTTTAATATGCTCCACCTTGAAATTATCAGTCTTCCATACTGTACATATACCTCCAGATAACCCTTGGGCATTAATACAACTCATGTCCCAACCATTGAGAAGCCCCACTGAACTAAGAAAGAATGGGGGCATTATCTGTAATTTCGTTTCCTGTAACATAATAAAAAAGGGCTTGTGTTGTTGGATAAGAATTCTCAAGACTCTCATCTTTTTTATAGAGGAGGATCCTCTCATATTCCAAGAGAGGATCTTCATGTATGGACTTATAGAGAATCACAAGGCCTTGCTCGAGATTTTATGTCTTCCAAGCAAGTATCAGAATTAGCTTCCTCTTGACTTTCAGTTCCCTCTACCTCCAAACCATCATCACCAGACTCTATCTCAAAGTTCACCTTTTGAGTAATTTCTACTTCAAGATTTTCAAACTGGTCAATGACCAACTCATCAGCTACAAAAGCCTTCAATCCTATTGCCTTACAATAATCCCAAGGGCTCTTCTCCTCAACACTTAAGTTCCCAACCTGAGGCTTTTTCTTCTTTTCATTCACCTGCAACATAGAGACCTCTCTGCCCTTTTTTGATCGAGTGTCATATACATAGGATACTTGAGGTTTTTTTTTTATTTCCTCTTGCTTGAAAAAGGTTTATGGTTGGAAAGTTGGGTATTAGGTTTAGGACTGTTGAAGGAAATAGTGTTTAAATTCTAACTTCCCTCCAACTCAAAATATATCCCTTTTAGTAAATCTTCATGTGGCCCCTATAAGATATGTTTAGGCTCAACACTTAACTTCTCATTAAGACACTCTGCCCTTCCCAGCCCCAAAGTAGCATCTCCAATTGTCTCTGACAGCTCCTTGGTTTGGTCAATAACTAGTGGATTCAGACCAATGGGTAAACTGATCACTGTTCCTTCTTCTTCAAAACTTTCAACCCCTTGAACAGGACTTAATTGCAGTGTCTGATACACCAGAGAATGTTCAGCAACAAAAGGAATGTTTGTGGGAGATAAGGAATCCAGAGAATCTTTCACAACAACATTCTCCAGCCCTGTGGGAAGCTCCATAACTTCAGAATGTACAATTCCAACACCTTGTGTAGCCATTACTTCTTCACCCACCTTATTAAATTCATAAATTTCTTTATTAGCCCCAAGTCCTTCTGAACTTACTAGAAGAGTATTTTCTTTCACAACAATATCCACATCCTTCTCACCCTCTTCCAAATTTGCTTCCTTGTCACTGATGTACTGTGTTTCCAAAGGCACTGGTGTCCCACTGTAAAATTGCTGGAGATTGATCTTCCAGAGGAAGTATTCTCACTAGAAATTGCTGGCAAGATATTTTTGTTAACACTGGAGATCAAGGCATTGTAATTTGCCTTTAGTAACTTGAAGTTGGTTGTTTTATTGATCTTAGTCAAGCAAGATGTGTGTATTAGAACAAAAGCCTCTTCCAGATTTGTGCCTATTGACACTCTGGGATTTAACCCTCAGAATGGCACGGCAAGCGTACCGGTCGTCAAGTAGTATTCGGGGTTAAGTCCGAGATATCGTACCCAAGGGAGCAAATAAGCAAGCTCTTTAGTTAATTAATTCGATGGTCAAGCTAATCCTATAACGATGATTGGTTTGGTTTTGTAAAATGTAAATTCATGCAAGTAACGAGATTATACGAATGATCCGAAAATAAGCACAAAGTCACAGCAGGGTTGTAAATCAGAGATAAAAAGCGATCTAGGACATTAACGGGATTCGAATGCGATGAACAACTTAACGGGATTCGGTATATATTTGCAACTACTACTATTCCAATGGCAACGGGAATTCTCTCACTGTAGTCCTAACCATCTCTCGATCGTATTAGGACCCTAACATACGCAATCCACCTAATTATCTCTAATCTAGGTGTAGAAAGGTATATAGCACTACGATTTATGAATTCCTCTAACTTTCGGGTTTTACTCCTATAGTTATTGCACTCGTGTCAGTCTAACCATATTCTGGCTTAGATTAAAACCCGAGTTGTCTAATTCCTAGTTCCTCTTCTTAACCTCATTTCTCAATTGTTGGCTAACAAGATTGAATCATACATGTACGTGATCAAGGCAATGTAGCATTACGAGCGAAATTGAACAAACATTTTCCTAATACTAGTTTGACAAATATACATTCGAATCCATTAACTCAATTCATCACATTCTTACCCTAGCCCTAGATCATGAGAGTTTAGTTCATGGCAAAGAGAGATAAACACAAGGCAAGGATTGAAACAATAACATTCATATTAATTGATGGAAGTAATACAAATATCAAGTAGCAATCCAAACTACACAAAAACCTTTGATGTAATCCTCGTATCTCTCCTTTTGATCTTCTCCAAGTGCTCTCCAATGAGTTTCTCTCCTTCAAAAACGTGCTCCCCTTGTAATTTCGTGATACCCCTTCTAAACCTAACTTTTGATTTAAAAAGGGCAAAAAAACGAGTCTGAAACAAGGTGGAAAAAGGCCCAGTCGCGCTGCGAGGGTCTGGGCCGCGGTTTGGTGGCTGGGGCTTTAGCACACCAGAGAGTCAGGAGGGTCTGGGCCGCGGTCTGGTGGGCGAGGCCGCCGCGGCCTGGAGGGTGGTCTGGTGGCCGAGACTTTAGCATTTTGACTTTTGGTATTTTTTTTCTCCAATTCGCTCCAATTCTGTCCCAGATGTCCCAATTCCTCTGGAGATTGATCAACTGCACAAAACAAGAGAAATACTCATCAAAGTTCACCATCCCGGTACTGAAAAGCTCAAGAATGTGGGCTAAAAACATCTCAAATAGATGTATTTTACGTTCACATCAACACCCCACACTTAAGCTTTTCTCGCCCCGAGAAAACCAAACTACTTAAAACAGTAAGATATGTCCCGGTTAAACCCCGAAGTTCACCTCGATAGGAGGAGTCCGGGCCTCCTTTATTCAAGCATGGTAAAATAAAGATGCAGTATGCAAAAAGGGTTACGAAAATTTGGTGATGACTGAGTTAAAATGTGCTTGTTAATCGTAAGAGCTTTCTCAGAGTTAACACACTACAAGATCGAACAAAGCTCAAGAAAATACATAAATCGATGAATGCACATAAGCAAGTTGCTACTCACATTAAAGATTGACTCTCCTAACTCGCACCCCCTCGTTCACTTTACCAGCCTGCTTCCTCTTTTCCCTACTACACTGATCCTAGAGATTCATATGCTACTAGTTAATCCCATCTCCACTAATCGTGAGGAATGATGGCAATTCAAGAATCAAGAAGGACTTAAATTCGGCTTGTAATGTATGGCTAGGCGAAGGGCATGGAACGGATTTAAAACACGAAGCTCATAAAATAAAACGTGTCAAACATGCTTCATCTCACACCCCCTAACCACTTTTCACACATCCCGCTTACTTTCACCACAAGTCTTCACCGAACCATTCCTTAGACACTCTTTTTGCGTCTACTTGTTAGGCTATTTTTTTTTGCCCCTTTTATTTCACCTTTTTCGTTTCTCTTCTATTGATTTTGTATTCTTTTTCTTACCCATTAAGGCTTCTTGGGTACAAGAGAGATTTCTATCTTATTTGCTTTTTTTTCTACAAACCAAATGGCACATTATCATGGAGAATTTCATTTTCTTTGTACTCACTCAACTCAAATAAATTTCCAGTATCCCCCTCTCATGAAGCACATAAGACACGAAATATGGGTTCAAAATTAACATGAGGATATACAAGAAATGAAGGGTACATAGGTTTGTAATGTAATGGTTAGAAATGAAAGGCCATAGGCTCAAAATGGGTGACTAAGAAAATAATATAAGGTTAGAGATTTGGCTCAAACGTTCAAAAGATGGCCTAAAATCATTTTCTCAAATTAACCATGTTCCTCACTCTATTTCGCCTCGAATGGGATACACAAGTAGTTCTAGACTCAGCTTACAATGCATAGGAATCAAAGGAAGCAACGACCAATCAAGAAAATACTCAAAGTGCAAACAAGAGAGCGATCTTAATGCATGTGCTTACTCTACTTAATTGATTCATGCTAATCTATGTATTATTTGAACAGTGTAAGAAATTGGCGTGTGTAACAGTTCAATCATCGAAATCCTAAGATCCTGCACTCTCTTACTCAATCATATCACCAGAAAATATTTTTTGATTTTTTGATTTTTTTTTTATATGCAGCACAATATGCAGACCTAAAGTGTGAACTAAAATGCAAGCACCCCACCCCCCACTTTAAAACACAGCACTGTCCCCAGTGCGACTCTGACACAATAGACCACATGCAACCCACAACAGATATTCAGAACATGTCACCCCACACTTATCAGCTAGCATATATTCAACCACCATACAGTCCTATATGTTTATACTATCAGCACAGCAACTTGGGTGCTCGGCACCCGTCATATGACATATAGGAGTAAAACAGCGGAAAAAAATAAAAAACAATAATCAGCAAGAGGGTAAGAAAACTGCCCCTCGAAGAACCGTTGTGTGGTACGCCACTGACGTGGGGATCCTGTGGTGCAAAGATAGATGGAGAACTCCTCGCCCGATCAAGCTCGTAGGAGCCTGGCGCCTCGCGCGTAGTCAATATCCATACGCTCTCCAGTCCTTTGTTGGGGGCCTCCCAACTAGCGCATTTGTTTAACGTCGTTAGCTCGACGAAAAGGGTGGCCACAGAAGCCACCCGAACACCGCTCCAGAAACCACTGATCGGAAAAGCTGAAGCTAGACAGACTCAACACAAAAATATCAAATGCATGGGAAATGAAACACAAATATGCCTCCCCAAATCCAATAAGTCCAAGCAATGCTGATAGGAAATATAGTCAGATAAAACGCAGCATGCAAAAAAAAAAAGGGAAAACATAGAACACATATGTACAAAATGATGCATAAGGACTCACTCACCTACCCCGTCGAGTCATGATGGCGGTCACTAGACCCACCAGAGGTGCCAGAGAACCATGGAGAACTTAATTTGTCCTTAACCCACTTAAGGGTCATCGGAACTGAATCTAAGGGCTCAAGCCTAGCATCTACCCTGTCAAATCGAGCATTCGTCTCCCGGAATCCCTTGCGCACTTCCTCTTGAAGTGCTGTAATCTGGGCCATCAAGGCACCATGCCTATCATCCTCTTCCTCCTGGGGTCTTGGCCTGCCTGGTACTCCTGCCATCAAAGCTTCTGTTCTGAAGATTCTCCCATCCACATAGGAAACTTGGTGGAAGAGAGGTGCCTCAGTCGGCTCGTTCCACATCCCCAAAGTTTGGGCCAATTGGGTGACAAGGGGTCCACATCCAATCTTCCCCTCTCTTCTCGTGGTCACCCTTGTGAGGTAGTCTAACCCCATGGGCTCGAGTGGCGCACGAATCCCCCGATCAAAACAGTAGACAACCTCGATCTCCCTGCGGTTGAGAGCATTCAAACCCTCCCATCTTCCACATATGGAGTACGCGAGCACCCGATGTAAGTACCGGAGGATGGGTGTCTTAACCCGTTTGGCAGTTGTATTCTTCCCCATCCCGAGCTCTGGATCCAGACAAATCTCGGCCCACATTTCTCCAATACTGGGGTATCTAGGTATTACTCCTACTTGAGGATCGAACCCACAAGCTACCCCAAATTCTTCCTGAGTGAGTTGAAACTGCTTCCCACAAATGCGAAAAACGGATGCGTAGAGGAGATGGCATGCTAAATGATGAAAGGAATTCTAATGTCAGGTTCCTGTACGTGAGAGGATGCCATTGTGCAAATTCTGACCACCCAAACGCTTCGATCCCTGCAAAAAATTCAGCACTACTATGCAGAGTATCCTCCACAAAGCCTGCATCTACGAATCGGTTTTTAAAAAATTCTAGCGTTTCAAACTCACATAATGCAGCAGCACAGTCAGAATCAGTAAAAATTAAGCAAGGTTCATTCGGGGTACCGCAACTGGAGTTAGGTTCCCGCTCCCGTCGCCGAGAAGGGACATTGGCTTGAGGGTTGAGGCTCACGAGGGCTCGAGACTCACTTTGTGCCGGCGCTGGAGTGCTCGATCCGGCCTGGTCGTGTGTGCGCTTCTTTTTGGACATATATACCTTGGGCATAACTGCTGACCAGGGAGGACTGGAGCTGCGGTGGGTTGAAGCGCAGACGGGAGCTGGAACCGCGGCGGTTTGGAGTGCAGACCCGGAGCTGGAACCGCGGCGGTTTGGGCAGCTGAGCGTGGCTGGAACCGCGACGGTTTGGGCAGCTGAGCGTGGCTGGAACAGCTGCGGGGTGGGACTTGGACCACGGTTGAGGGTGCTGCGGTTCGGCGAGCAGACGGCTCGTGGAGATGCAGCGGATCGGCTGGCCGAGAACAGGCCGAAGAGCGGCTGTGTGGTCTTTAGTGGAGCACGGCGTTCCGGCGAGTGGCGACCTGCAGGGGCTTGGGGATGGTGTTGGGTGGAGGAGAGATGAGGGTCGGGATGGTGAGAAGGTCGTAGGTGTTTGGGGAAGAAGAGAGGAATAGGGATTGGAGAGATAAGGTTAGGTCTGATTGGGGCGGTTTGGCAGATGGGTTGGGTCAGGAGGTGCTGCGGGCTGGGTCACGGGCCGCGGCCCAGACCGTCCTCCCTCTCTGATCTAGCTAAAGCTTCGCCCAGGGTCTGCCCTTGGAACCGCAGCGGGCTGGACAGCAGTCCGTCTCCCAAGCCGCCGTACCTCTCTAATCTGCTAAAGTTTCGCCCAGGGTCTGCCCTTGGAACCGCAGCGGGCTGAGCGACCAGTCCGTCTCCCAGGCCGCCGTACCTCTCTGTTCTAGTAAAGCTTGGCTTGTGGTCCGCTGGCGAAACCCTCCCGATGACTTGCTCCATAATCCTCTTGTAATTTCCTAGCTCCCTGCATCGAAACATACGAAAATTAAAAACACGAAATGTAACCTTATTCATACATATACAAATTTCGGGGTGCCTCCCGAATAACGCCTTTGTTTAAAGTCGTTGGCTCGACTTGTGGGACCCTAGATATCGGGTCCCGACTGATCTAAGAGGAAAACTTCCTCTACTCCCACTAATCCTCCATGGTAACGTTTGACTCTTTGTCCATTCACCAAGAACGGGTCCTGATCGCCATTGGTGATCTCAACTGCTCCTTTCGAAAGGACTCGAGTCACTGTATATGGTCCGCTCCACTTTGACACCAGCTTGCCCGGGTAGAGCTTCAATCTCGAGTTGTACAGCAAGACTTTATCTCCTTCTTTGAACACCCTCATCTCAATGCGTCTGTCATGATACCATTTTACTTTCACCTTGTATAACTTCGAATTGTGGTATGCTTGATGTCAAAACTCGTCCAGCACATTCAACTGCAACAACCTGTTCTCACCACAAACTCGGGCATCGAAGTTAAGAAACTTAATAGCCCAATAGGCTTTATACTCTAATTCCACAGGTAGGTGACATGATTTACCAAAAACCAGTCTATAAGGTGAGCAACCAATAGGTGTTTTAAATGCAGTTCTATAAGCCCAAAGAGCATTATCAAGCTTGGTAGACCAGTCTTTCCTAGATGAATCGACTGTCTTTTCTAGGATGCTCTTTAACTCCCTATTGGTCACTTCTACTTGACCACTGGTTTGGGGGTGATAAGGGGTACCGAGTCTATGGTGGACACCATAACTACCTAGCAGCTTCCAGAAGTATTTGTTGCAAAAATGTTTGCCACCATCACTAATGATCGCGCTAGGAGTACCAAACCGGGAAAAAATATGTTTCTTCAGAAACACACAAACCGGTTTGTGGTCATTAGTGGGCAAGGCCACTGCCTTTGCCCACTTAGACACATAGTCCACAGCTACTAATATGTACTCGTTATTATGGGACTTTGGAAAGGGTCCCATAAAATCAATCCCCCACAAATCAAACACCTCCACCTCAATGGTGATGTTCATGGGCATTTCGTGTTTCTTGGAAATATTACCTGTCCGCTGACACTTATCACAGTTCTTAGCATAAAAATGAGCATCATGAAAAAGAGTAGGCCAGTAAAAACCGGATTCCAACACCTTGCTAGCTGTCCTTGTGCCACCGAAATGCCCTCCAACTTCACCTCCATGACAGTGGTAGAGAATGCCCTGCATGTCCGAGTCTGGGATACACCTCCTGATCATCTGATCTGTACATATCTTAAACAAAAGAGGATCATCCCAAAAATAACTCTTAACATCATGCAAAAATTTCATCTTTTGATGTGAGTTGAGACCGTGAGGCATCTCCCCAGAGGCTAAATAATTTGCAATGTGTGCAAACCATGGTGCCTTCTGGTTCTCTACCCGAAACAAGTGCTCATCCGGAAATTCCTCCCTGATGGGCACCTATGTGCTCTCATGCGGATTTTCAATCCGTGAGAGATGGTCAGCAACCACATTTTCAACTCCCTTCTTGTCTTTAATCTCCATGTCAAACTCCTGCAACAACAAGATCCATCTCAGCAACCTGGGTTTGGCATCCTTTTTACTCAGCAAATATTTCAATGCTGAGTGGTCAGTATAAACGACAACTTTAGAAAGAACAAGGTAAGAGTGGAATTTATCACAACCAAATACTACTGCTGATAGTTCTTTTTCTGTGGTAGCATAATTTACCTGAGCTTCATTAAGCACCCTACTAGCATAGTAAATAGTATGAAATACCTTGTCCTTCCTCTGGCCTAGGACCGCCCCAACTGCTAGATCGCTAGCATCACACATCAACTCGAAAGGTAGAGACCAATCGGGGCTTACCATAACTGGTACATTTACCAGTTTCTCCTTAATCACATTAAAAGATTTCAAACACGCATCATCAAAAATAAAAGGAACATCCTTAACCAATAAGTTACTCAACGGTTTGGCTATCTCGGAAAATCCCTTAATGAATCTACGATAGAACCCAGCATGTCCCAGAAAACTCCTAATGGCTTTAACTGAATTAGGTGGAGGCAATCTACCAATCACATCCACCTTGGCCTTATCTACCTCAATACCCTTTGAGGAGATCTTATGGCCTAAAACTATGCCATCATTTACCATGAAATGACATTTCTCCCAATTGAGCACAAGATTGGACTCCTCACATCGAGTCAACACAGCAGATAAATTAATTAAACAATTATCAAATGAGGAGCCAAACATGGTGAAATCATCCATAAACACTTCCAAATAAGTACCTACCATATCATGAAAAATAGATAGCATGCATCTTTGAAAGGTGGCAGGAGCGTTACATAACCCAAATGGCATTCGCCTATATGTGAAGGTTCCGTAAGGACAAGTAAAAGTAGTCTTTTCTTGATCCTCGGGCGCTATAGCAATTTGGTTGTAACCACTATACCCGTCTAAAAAGCAATAAAACTCATGCCCTGCTAATCTCTCTAACATCTGATCAATGAATGGTAAGGGGAAATGATCTTTACGGGTTGCATCATTTAGTTTTCTATAATCTATGCATACCCGCCAACCTGTAACCGTCCTAGTAGGGATTAATTCATTTTTATCATTTTGGACTACCGTCATCCCCCCTTTCTTAGGTACACATTGTACAGGACTTACCCAAGAACTATCTGAAATTGGATAGATAATACATGCATCAAGGAGTTTGATTACCTCCTTCTTAACCACTTCCTACATCAACGGGTTGAGCCGCCTTTGTTGTTGCACACTCGGGCGGTGGTCTTCTTCCATCAGAATCTTGTGCATGCACATGGATGGACTAATTCCTTGGATGTCAGCAATAGTCCATCCAAAAGCCCTCTTGTGCTCCCTCAATACCCTCAACAGCTTCTATACCTGCAATTCAGATAAAGCAGATGAAATTATCACAGGTAAAGTACCATTATCATTTAAAAATACATATTTCAAATTATCAGTTAATGGTTTCAATTCTAATTCAGGAGCCTGTTCAATTGATAGCTTCAGCTTAGGTCCCGTGGGGGTCTCCAAAGTCTAAAACTTGCTATGACGAGCCCTCATAGGCTTGCATGCCTCCAACAAGTGCACTGCTTCATCTATACCTTCCTGTGGATATGAAACTTCATTAGACAGGCTTTCAATTAAAGATGCTTCTAAGGGATCATTAAACCTAGATATATTAAAATTTTCTTGACAACCATGATCAAAAGCATCAATAGAAAAGCATGTGTCATCTCCCCTAGCATGTTTCATGGCTCGGAAGACATTAAAAACAACTTCCTCTTGACCATACCTAATGGTCAATTTACCTTCCTCCACATCAATTAGAGCCCTAGCTGTGGCTAAGAATGGTCTACCCAAAATCAGAGGGATTTCATAGTCCTCTGCCATATCTAAAATAAGGAAATCAACGGGGAAGATAAATTTATCGACCTTCACTAGGATATCCTCTACAATACCCCTAGGATATTTGATTGACCTATCAGCTAATTGCAAAGATATGGAGGTTGGTTTTGGCTCGTTCCCAAGGCCTAATCTCCTGAACACTGCTAAAGGCATTAAGTTAATACTTGCACCAAGATCACATAATGCTCTAGCAAAGGAAATATGACCCATCTCACAAGGTAAGGTGAAACTCCCAGGGTCTTTAAGCTTAGGGGGTAATTTGTTCAACAACACTGCAGAACACTCCTCACTCAGGTTCACTGTCTCAAATTCACCTAACTTTCTCTTGTTAGTGATAATATCTTTCAAGAACTTAGCATAGAAAGGCATACCTTGAATAGCATCAAGAAAAGGAATATTAATTTCTAACTTCCTAAACATGTTTAGAAATTTAGACAATTGAGCATCGACTTTATTTTTCTTGGCAACAGAAGGGAATGGAAGAGGTGGAGTCCTAGTTTCTGCTTCAACTATGGACTCCCTTACCTTCTTACCTTTGGCGAGTCCTTGTTCCTCTGGTCTTTCCAAGCTCCCATCTTGCCCTTCTTCTTGACTCGGGTCCTCTGTTCCTTGAACCTTTTCAGCTACTTTCTCCTTAGCCTTTGCCAGCTCCACCATGGACTTCCCAGACCTCAACGTGACTGCATGGACATCCTCCCTATGATTCCTTTCTGTGTTGCTCGGGAGGCTTCCAGGAGCCCTCGAATTCATTGCAATGGCCAGTTGACTCATCTGGGTTTCCAACTTTTGGAACCGGGAATCATTGTTCCGATTCACTGTCTTCTGCTCTTGCACAACTACCTTGTGCAACTCACTATCCTCCTTCATCTGTGCCATCATAGATAGCATCATCTGCTCTAGTTTGGAAGAGGACTCTTGTGGTGGTGCATTCTGGGGTTGCTGGTTCTGGTAATGCTGATTCTGAGACCTTTGCTGATACTGCTGGTTTTGGGGGCTTTGTTGATCGCCCTGTCCTTGAGGTCTCTGTTGATACCCAGAAGAACCCTGATTCTGTCCTTGGGGTTTCCAGGCCATATTCGGGTGGTCCTTCCATCCCTCATTATAGGTAGAGGAGAACGGATCATAATTTGGCTTCCTCTGGTTGCCCACAAAATTTTCCGTTTCTCCCTGAGGTTCTCCAATACCTTCAATGTAATCAATGGGATCTATGAGTGAAGGTACCTGCATGGCATCCAACTTTCTTGTCACACTCTGCACAATCTGGTCCACCACTTTGTCCATTGAGGAAGACTCCACTGCATTGACCGTCCCCTTAGTTCCTGCACCTCTTCTACTGGATTGCCAGACTCTATTAGAAGCCATGAGGTTCAAGAGAGACACGTTGTTCTCTGGAGTCAATTGCACAAAAGACCCTCCAGCTGCTGAATCCAACTGACCTTGACTCACTTCATTCAGACTCGAATAGAAAGTCTGTAGCTGCACCCATAGTGGTTGCCCATGATGTGGACACTGCCTCAGCAAATCAGAGAACCTTTCCCATGCATCCACCAATGTCTCATCACCTTGTTGGGCAAAGGTGTTAATGTCTGCCCTCAGCTTTATTGTCTTCTTAGGTGGGAAGAATTGGTTCATAAAGGCATCCACTAACTGGTCCCATGTTCTGATGCTCCCAGTGGGCATCTCACGTAGCCTCTTACTTGCTTTATCCTTCAATGAGAAGGGAAAAAGCCGAAGGCGCACTGCATCACTCGACACTCCATTATACCTGAATGTGTCACATAGCTCGAGAAACGTTGTTAAGTGTTCCAACGGATCTTCGTGTGCATTCCCATGGAATGGGTCACCTCTCACCAGGTTGATAACTGATGTCTTGATCTCAAATGTCGGGTTCGTGACTGGTGGTGCGACAATGCAGCCTTCAATGCCTTGGAGAGATGGAGTTCCATACTCCATCAATGCCCTTTGCCTTGGTGGTTCTTCCGGAGCAAACAGTGGGTTAAAACCCGGAGGAACCCGATTTTGTTCCCTAATTGGGTTTTCATTCCTTGGTTGGATAGCTTCCCTTTGAATGTCATCCCGGTTATCTTCATTGTCTGAGTGATGACTCGAACCATAATGATGACTTGAAGCGGAGTGATGACTCATAGCTTGCTTCCCTTGACGCTTCGCAATCCGAGCGTTTCTCTCGACCTCTGAAATATCTGTAGTCAACAATCTCGGAGAGGGGTGAGACCGCAATTGCATACAAAAAAATTAAATTAAATAAAATAAATATAAAATTAAATGGTCTTAATACGAATTATAAACGTATCAGAGTTGCCTTAGTTGCTCCCCGGCAACGGCGCCATTAACATGACACTCTGAGATTTAACCCTCAGAATGGCACGGCAAGCGTACCGGTCGTCAAGTAGTATTCGGGGTTAAGTCCGAGATATCGTACCCAAGGGAGCAAATAAGCAAGCTCTTTAGTTAATTAATTCGATGGTCAAGCTAATCCTATAACGATGATTGGTTTGGTTTTGTAAAATGTAAATTCATGCAAGTAACGAGATTATACGAATGATCCGAAAATAAGCACAAAGTCACAACAGGGTTGTAAATCAGAGTTAAAAAGCGATCTAGGACATTAACGGGATTCGAATGCGATGAACAACTTAACAGGATTCGGTATATATTTGCAACTACTACTATTCCAATGGCAACGGGAATTCTCTCACTGTAGTCCTAACCATATCTCGATCGTATTAGGACCCTAACATACGCAATCCACCTAATTATCTCTAATCTAGGTGTAGAAAGGTATATAGCACTACGATTTATGAATTCCTCTAACTTTCGGGTTTTACTCCTATAGTTATTGCACTCGTGTCAGTCTAACCATATTCTGGCTTAGATTAAAACCCGAGTTGTCTAATTCCTAGTTCCTCTTCTTAACCTCATTTCTCAATTTTTGGCTAACAAGATTGAATCATACATGTACGTGATCAAGGCAATGTAGCATTACGAGCGAAATTGAACAAACATTTTCCTAATACTAGTTTGACAAATATACATTCGAATCCATTAACTCAATTCATCACATTCTTACCCTAGCCCTAGATCATGAGAGTTTAGTTCATGGCAAAGAGAGATAAACACAAGGCAAGGATTGAAACAATAACATTCATATTAATTGATGGAAGTAATACAAATATCAAGTAGCAATCCAAACTACACAAAAACCTTTGATGTAATCCTCGTATCTCTCCTTTTGATCTTCTCCAAGTGCTCTCCAATGAGTTTCTCTCCTTCAAAAACGTGCTCCCCTTGTAATTTCGTGATACCCCTTCTAAACCTAACTTTTGATTCAAATAGGGCAAAAAAACGAGTCTGAAACGACGTGGAAAAAGGCCCAGTCGCGCTGCGAGGGTCTGGGCCGCGGTCTGGTGGCTGGGGCTTTAGCACACCAGAGAGTCAGGAGGGTCTGGTGTCACGCCCCAAATCTGGTTCTTGCCCGGACCCGAGGCATGACTAGTAATAAATGAATGAAAGATGGTAATTCAACAATTAGTTCCTGAAAATCTCCAATAAGAAAAACGAATCCATAAAACTCAGTTCAAAACACAAATAACCCTCCAGGGGTGTAATAATAATCCTCCACAAGGTTTGTTCAAAACATAAAAGTGATAAGAACGAAGTCTCTATAATGCACCCACACCGAGAAGCTCCCGAGCTTCTACTCCTCAATCAAGCCTGTAAACACAACAGTAAATTCATAGGGGTGAGCTTGCGCTCAGTAGGGAAAACACATAACGAGGTGGACCTTAAACTCAATTAAGTCAACAGCAAGTCAACAAGATATATTTCAACAGACACATGTAATAGGTAAACAAACCAATGCCGTGGCACATGAAGTCTCCACCCTCCGATCCACACATGATCTGTCCTCTCGGATTTTCCCTCAAATCCAGAGGAGACGCATAACATTGAGGCGACCGGAAATAACCCGTCGGGGCGCTTATCATCGGGATTCTCAGAAACGTCTCCAAAGGATTTTATGTCCTCGGGAACCAAGGTACTACTCCCATAGGAAGTGTACACTTGGGCAATTCGATAATTAACAGTTAATAATTGAATAATGCACTCAAACCGAAACACGAAATAATCCAAGTCCAACAACCACCAATTCATTGTCACACATAGCTCACACATCACCAGTTTACCACAGCACACAGTACACGAATTCACATAACCACAGCACACCAATCACACAATCACAACTTACCGTTCACTTACCAGTCTCGAACCAACGGGGCATCGATCACCTGATTGCACCGCTCGGTACAACCAGTCATACTCGATGCTCCACGCAACCATTAGGTAAATCAAGTAATCATTCGAATACAATCAACGATCAAGTACAAGTTTAATCAACCAATCATAAAAGCCTTCAAACGAGCATTCAAACATGCAATTCCACTAGTTCCATTAGACTCTTTAGCCTATCCACTAAGCAACCAACAATCAAGCATGTGATCCTAACACGCAACTAATCCGAGGGCTTTGCCAAGGCTCCTCTACCAGACAAACAATTCCCAAGTATTGAAAGCGAATAACACTAGTGATTGGCATCCTAATCGTTCACAACTAGACACTTCCGGTTATTAGTAATTGAAAGACAGTTATGCTAGTTATTCGCATCCTATAGGCATTTCTAGGACCTTTCCAATTGTATTAGCCTAACATGCATACTAAGCATCATAAACGAGGGGTTAAGGCTTTCCCTACCTCGAGGTCTTCCTCTCAACACTCTGATGATAAGCCCGGTGGTCACCTCTCCGTTCTTCACTCGGGTCCCGGCGTGACAAGTGCTCCTCTAACTCGTGTCCATGTTCTTCCTCCTTTCCTAGCTTGGTTCCAAGGTTTTGAACCACCAAAAGACCACAAATTAGTTTCCTCAACCAAGTGTTCCTTTCCCCAAAACACACAACAATGTTCAGAAATGGATCAAGGTTTGAAGAGAAATTGTGGGAATCAAATTGAGCTAAAAGGAAGGGTTTTGGGCTTTGGGGATCTGATCCGGAAAGCCATACAGACCGTGTGGCTTGCCGTGCCGGAACATGGCACGGACCCTGTCACAGGCCGGCCCGGAATCCAGCGCGGAACGCGTCACAGACTGGCCCGGATAGCGACACGGACCGTATCAGGTCCCGTGCCGGACTCCCGCCCGTCCCGTGCCGTGTGCCGTGCCGGTACCAGGCCCGTTCCGTGCCGGTACCAGACCCGTTCCGTGCCGGGTGCCGTGCCGGTACCAGGTCCGTTCCGGGCGACATGCCGTGCCGGTACCTGGCCCGGTCCGAGTCAGATTCTGTATCAGACCTGACCAACTCCTTCCCCTTTCTTCCCCAACTCGAATTTCACGAAAATTTCAACACAAACTCCATTTCTAAACTCTCCTAGCTCCAAAATAATCAACCAAAGATACCCAGCAGCTACACCCTCAATGGGTTCATCAAACTTCAACCAAAACTCAATCCAACAACCTACTTCACTACTTCTTCTCCAAGCAATCAATCAAATGAGCAAGTTCTTCAACTTTTAAGCCAAAACCCAAAGATTGGAAGTGGAAGAAATGGGGAGTTGAGAGCATCCTTACCTCTAGATAGTTGAGATGGAGAAGATGAAGTGAAAATGAAGGGAAAAGGACCAAGAACAAGCTCCAAAATCCAAGCTTTCTTCTCTATCTTCTTCCTCAAGAAAGTGAGCTCCTCCTCTCCTCTCTACTAGTGAATTCCGGCTGCAACAAGAGAAAAATGGGCTGAAAAGTTGCTCCCTTTCCTTTAAATGACCTAAAATGTCAATTTACTCAAAAGCCCTTAAGGTCTTATCCCTTTAAAGGTAACTTAGGAGGGTATGAGGGTCATTTGAATCCTCTACTCTCATCCTCCAAGCCAAGCATGACAAGTGTCATGTGTGGTCACTCCTATTTAATAATTTTCCAGCTTTACAAGATTTAACGACAAAACAAACCGATAGTAAGCCCGAGTTTGACCGACAGTTGACTTTAACAAAATTACAGTCAAACTGAAGGAAACGACCCAACTAAGCTAACCGTGCTAATGGCTAAGCTTTTTGGGCCCCGGAAAGGTCCCGACTGACTTTCTGAGTCATCGGTTGACTTTTCCGACCGAAAGTCAAACTTAGCTAGGATTCACCGGTTCTACCGGGGTCGACCGGGGGCGGGTCTTACATCTGGGCCGCGGTCTGGTGGGCGAGGCCGTCGCGGCCTGGAGGGTGGTCTGGTGGCCGAGACCGCTGCGGTCTGGAGGGTGGTCTGGTGGCCGAGACATTAGCATTTTGACTTTTGGTATTTTTTGCTCCAATTCGCTCCAATTCTGTCCCGAATGTCCCAATTCCTCTGGAGATTGATCAACTGCACAAAACAAGAGAAATACTCATCAAAGTTCACCATCCCGGGACTGAAAAGCTCAAGAATGTGGGCTATAAACATCTCAAATAGATGTATTTTACGTTCACATCACCTATCAATGAAGCTGGTGTTGGGTCTCGAGGTATGGTTGGAGATGAACCAACTCGCAGTGGAAAATCAATGAAAACCAAGAGACGATTAAACCGTGAAACAACTAACAAAGAATGGATTCACAAGAGAAAAATTCAGCACTATTTCTTACCAAAACAAGAACACCGGTTAACGGATGATTGGCTTGAGTCTCCAAGACGCCTACGTATCCACATGGGAATCAAAGCCACGTAGTTCTTCTCTTTGAGAACTCAAGAACACAAAAATGAAGGTGGGAACTTGCCAAACCCGAAATTGCAAGGGAAGGGGGAGAGAAGTTGTGTTTTCTATTCTTGTCTAGTGTTTGTTATGTTGAAAAAAGATGACTTAAACATAACAAAACCCATACTTGTCCAACTAAAGGCATGGGCCAAGTATGGTGTCCAGTAAGGTGTAAATAGGACAAAGTATGGCAAGACAAGCTTGGGTTAGGTGGTGAATCACCAACACCTTAATCCTTGTCTTGCTTACTTAGTACTAATTAATCAAGACTTGATTAATTAGTTCTATGGGCCTTGGTTGCATGGGCCTTTCATGGGCCTCTTGGAACATGGCCCGTGGCCATTTCCAACGAGGTCCCGTGATTCGCTCATCGCCTCCATGCCTTCCATACCGGAAATGTCCAACATTATCCGACGCGATCAATCCCAAGACTCCAAGTCTTGTCTCGATCCGTAAAGTCCTATTCACTTACGGGCACATGACCCAAAACCCAGTTTTTGGTCATGTCCCGAGACAACTCCCTTTTGGCCATTCTCCATAAATGTGTCAATGAGTTTCATCCTCCGGTGTGACCCTTAGGTTTATGCATGTCGATAGATCAACGTAAAATCCCATTTTACTTGATCATATTTAAGTGGCAACTAACGAGACTTTAGTATTTCCTGACACTACATAACGAATCGACCCTGTCCAGTGTCCGTAGTTCAATCCTAAATGTCCAAATGTATATATCATCGTTAGCAATAAAATTAAAGCGGCTTTATATTACTTATGTGTTGGAGTAATATATCGATGTGTGCTCTGATCTATGCCCACCATGCGAATAGAACCATAGATCGAGATAGATCACACTCGATGGGTCCCTAGTCAACAAAGCTTCACTAGAAGCGACTAGTATGAAAGATGGCTCTTTATGGCTTACGTTCTGTTAGTCATTAGAATGGGATTACGGAGTCTGATCATAGATATCATGTGGGACATGATATTGGACGACCCGCCCTAAATATGTGCCATAGATTAAGTCATGAACATATTCAGTGTTGTACCTTGTCATGTATCCTTAGACCAAGGAGTCTTTGTGATCGCTATGTAGTCAACAACTGAGTTTGACCTGAGCCTAACGTTGTCCGTAACAGGGCTTCCATAACGGCCAGGATTGGCTTGGGGACGGGCTACATGAGTGACACGAAAGACGGCTAAGGGATTTATCCCTCATACTAAGGTATGGGAAAGATATCGGTTCTCGGCCACTTGATCGAGAGTGATTGGAAGAATAGCATAGCCATGCACATGATACTGGGTATCATATCTTCAGTCATCTCACATATCAAGGAACGGTGATTGAGAATAATAAGGATGACGGCTCTATGCCTTATCTCAATCAGGATATCGGAGATAAAAGGATAATGACAGGGACGACGGAAAGGTTAGAATCGACAGGGTCGATTCGTTATGTAGTGTCAGGCAATACTAAAGTCTCGTTAGTTGCCACTTAAATAGGATCAAGTAAAATGGGATTTTACGTTGATCTATTGACATGCATAAACCTAAGGGTCACACCGGAGGATGAAACTCATTGACACATTTATGGAGAATGGACAAAAGGGAGTTGTCTCGAGACATGACCAAAACTGGGTTTTGGGTCATGCGCCCGTAAGTGAATAGGACTTTACGGATCGAGACAAGGCTTGGAGTCTTGGGATTGATCGTGTCGGATAATGTTGGACATTTCCGGTATGGAAGGCATGGAGGCGATGAGCGAATCACGGGACCTCGTTGGAAATGGCCACGGGCCATGTTCCAAGAGGCCCATGAAAGGCCCATGCAACCAAGGCCCATGGAACTAATTAATCAAGTCTTGATTAATTAGTACTAAGTAAGCAAGACAAGAATTAAGGTGTTGGTGATTCACCACCTAACCCAATCTTGTCTTGCCATACTTTGTCCTATTTACACCTTACTTGACACCATACTTGTCCCATGCCTTTAGTTGCACAAGTATGGGTTTTGTTATGTTTAAGTCATCTTTTTTCAACATAACAAACACAAGACAAGAATAGGAAACACATTTTCTCTCCCTCTTCCATGGCCATTTCGGGTTTGGCTAGTTTCCACCTCCATGTTTGTGTTCTTGAGTCCTCAAAGAGAAGAACTACGTGGCTTTGATTCCCATGTGGATACGTAGGCGTCTTGGAGACTCAAGCCAATCATTCGTTAACCGGTGTTCTTGTTTTGGTAAGAACTAGTGCTGAATTTTTCTCTTGTGAATCCATTCTTTGTTAGTTGTTTCATGGTTTTAATCGTCTCTTGGTTTTCATTGATTTTCCGCTGCGAGTTGGTTCATCTCCAACCCTACCTCGAGACCCAACAGGAAGATGAAGCAGTAACTCCCTCCTTAAAACTCAGCACAGCCTTCCTTGTTGTTGAACTTCTAAACCTCTCGATATGCTCAGGTGTAAGATCATTCTCAGAGTCAATGGGCTTGTAATGGTTATCATAAAACATCTTTTGGCCATCTAGCCATTTAGTTGTACCTCTTGGAGAATATTGTTGGGTTCTATCTGTTGAGGAGATAGGAGAAAACTTCTGTTTGCCACTAACCTCCTTTCTCATCTTTGAGGTGTACTCAACTTCCTTACCCTTCCATAGTTCCACTGGTTGATTGCCCTTCCTATGTTCTTCTCATCCCTCACCACTCTGCTCCTGTAAGTTAGTTTAGACCCTATAATCCCAGACATTGGGAGCTGCCTGTGACGATCCTTGACGACGACAATCGCAGATGGAAGCGAACAGAGAAAATCGTTGTAGAAAATAGTCGGTGGTTCAATGTTCAGTTAGATGACCATCATGAACACAACACCATTCCAGATGAAGGAGATATGATATGAAACAAATGAAGAACACTACTGATGAACCTTGCCTGGCAACTCCTTGAGACTGTAAGTCACTGAAAATATTCACAATTTCAAAAACTCTTCCTTTTATTTTGCTTCATCTTCTACCTATCTTTTTGTTGATTTGACAAAGAGCTAAAGCTGTGCACTTTTCGTTTTTAAATGTTGGGTAGTGTAATGTTTGTGACCAATATTTAACACTAAGTTTTAACATTTAACCCTTAATTTTATTACTTGAATATTTATTTGACACGTGTAATATAATTTGTAAGTAAGTGTCTTTATATTATTTTTTATGGAAGAATGATTTTATCAATTCAAACCTTTGAAAAAAAAAAGGTTAAAACAAGAGATAAACCCTCAAATAGGGTTGGTGTCCTTTATACTAGTTTCAAAATTAAGTTAGTGTCACGGATTAAGCTATGCGTATGATGGAAGGTTGTTATGATCTGGAGCCATTGGCTTGACTTGAGAAGCTATCAAACAAATTGTCCTGGGCTTGGTGTGTTTGGTTTATATATTCTTCTTTAACTATTCTCTACACGCCTCCAAAGACCTAGGGAGTCAACTGATGTTTATAGCTTTGTCTATTTCCTTCATTTTCCACTGTTGAACAAGTCCTCATTTCCATTCTGTCTCTATGTCCACTTGAGACTTGACTGGACGATATGTTGGAAATTTGAGTCTCCCATTGTTTGGCGTTTGCGGGTGACTAGGTGGGTGCACCGTTTAACTGGTTGTTGTAAATTTGTAATACAATATTCTATACACGATATGGTTTAGGGATAACATTAAACAATCGTACTTTTTGTTGGAAAGACGAATATACATTAATAACCCAAGTTTTTCAAAGAGAAAAACGGAGTCAAAAGATAAAACTCTCGAACAACCAAAGAAGGTCAATAACGACCCCTCAAAACCCAACATATGCAGGGCTCAAACCTAGATTTTCCAAACCTGAAGAGAATCAGAGTTCAACCCAACAAGGGGGAACAAATACAGACCAGAGCGTTCCTCCATAGAACCTCTTAAACAACATACAAACAGGTACACTAAAGAGAAATAAACAACAATAAAGACACGAGCATCCCGACACTGGAATCTCAACAAACCCCGAAGGGAAACAGGTTAAAACTAGAACAAGAACTAAACGACATAAACGAAGAAGAGTACACCAACAAAATCCCCAAGTCCCAACCAGAAAAGTACCCGAAGAACCTTCAGCAAGCCACTTCCACAACCACAAGTAGTACAAAACCAACAGAAGACGTCTTAAAACTCAGCCGACCCAAAACTCGCCGAAATCCCAAGTATTCGACACGCCAGTGGTCAACACCACCACGACAGAGTTAAACCTCACAGATCTGACCCAGTCAGTTCAGCAACACATCCAATACATGGTTAAACTTGTCACGCCCCAAATCCGGTTTTGACCGGTTCGAGACGTGAGCTTAAAGTAATAAATAACAAAGGACAATTTTGAAAGATATAAGCTCCAACAGTAAACATAATCCGATAAAAGTGAGTCAACAGCTCAGAAATCCGGTAATAAAATGTTTAGTTCAAATAACAGTACGTCTCTAGATAAGCTAGCCTAGGACACTCGCTAGCTCCGAAGCATCGAGCATCCCGCTAGCACAAATCCCGCTCAAGACCTGAAAAACAACTAGGTAAAGGGGTGAGCTTTCGCTCAGTAGGAAAAGTAGTTAAGGTTATGAACATTCGTTCACCACCACGAGTAACCGTCCAATTAGGGCGTACTAGCAAGGCATAACAACTAATAACGTCCACGGAATTTTACCATCCACGAAACACTCTCACAAGGTCATAACCACACTTAAACATCGCACATAGCCAATCATCAAGCATACAACACACAACAGAACATACACATGACCCGTACAGCAGTCTCCAACATCACCGAATGCACACAGCCATCCCACTTATGTCGTACCGGACCACACAGCATCGGTCCCGATATCTTCCCGTCACTTAGACTCGAGGCACATCCTTGACCGCCATATCCATCGGTCGGACGTCTTCCCGTCACACAAACTCGGGGCATCACTCACAACACGTACCTGACCGGCACATACCTCGGTCGTACGTCTTCCCAGACCACACAACATCGGGGTAATGATCACACCAGCCTTGGCCTAGATATCCTACACCGGCATACTACCTCGGTGTAGGTATCATACCGGATACACCTCCACACACATTAAGAGAATAACACGCATCATAATGCAAGAATTCAACCACGGTATATCAACCGCACAAACTTACCGAACACAACACATCGGTCTATCACTCACCCGATCATATCACAACCATTGGTTCACATCACATCACGCATGACACACTTGCCCAAACATAACAACAACATGCTACACCGAGTATATCATAACATCATGATTCTCAATCCAATCAACGGCTAAATCACACATCATGTATCTCAATCATAGATCATGGCATTTCAATCAACACGCAACCTAGGGGCTCGACATGGCCCACATGCATTTCTACAACACGACAATTCTGAAACTTACGGCTCGACATGGCACGTAAGCTATCCCTCATTTCACTCGTTCCTTACATCCTAATCATGCAATTCTAACAGTTTAATCAGGTAAAAACAACCTATATGCATACTAGTTCCTTTCCGTAATTCAACCGGTATTTGCTACGTTCCCTACCTCAAAAGAAATCCAATCCTAGCTGTGGACGACCTGGCTATCTTCCTCCTCCACTTCACGTCAAGTCCGGGTCCAAAGTCTTGGATCACAAATCAATACCCGAATCAAGAGTAATTCACAAAGGTTTAAAGAGGAAAACACTCCCAATTAACCCTAAAAGGACTCGGTTATAGATAACCGTCCCAATTACTCAAAATCCAACAAAATGGGCTTAAAAGGCCCAACTCAGGTCTGTCACGGTTTGGGTCAAGGATCTGTGGTCTGAACCGTCACGGTTCTCCTCACGGAGCCGTGACTGACGCCGTCACGGTTCTCCTCACGGAGTCGTGACTGACGTCATCACGGTCTCCCTCACGGAACCGTGACGTCTCCCGTCACGGTTCCCAGCACGGATCCGTGACGGGTCTAACACTGTTCACCTTCTTCTTCCTCCAACTTCGGTTTTCACGAATTTAACCCTCAAAACCTCCAGTTTTGACCTCCCAAAGCTCCAAATAAGTCCCTAAAACGTCTCTACTTCAAAACCCATGATGGGTCTTCATAAAAAACACAACAATCCAAATTAAATCCATCATCCAACCTCCTTTTCTCTCCAAAAATCATCATCCAACACTCAAAACTCAAAACTCAAAACTCAACCAAGTTCAACATTTCTCCTCAAAACCCATGAACCAAAATCACCAAAAACGAAAAAGGATTAGATGATTACCTTGGAAATGGAAAGTAGAAGAAGAATCTAGTGTTTTTGATGAGGTTTGAGTACAAACTAAGGCCAAAATCAATCCTTTTCCTCCTTTCTTCCTCCTCAAGCTTTCAAAGCTTTTCTTCTCTCTTCTTCTCTCTCTATTTTCGGCCAACTAGTGCAATTGTGCTGAAATTGGTCCCCTAGTATTGCTTTAAACCTAAGTGAGAAAAACCACTTTTGCCCCCCTTTGCCTAAAGGCCTCACAAGCCCAAATTCAAGGGTAAAAGGGTCATTTTGCTCTTGTTTCTTCTCACCCAAGCCACTATGTACATGTGTCCATAATGGGGACCACCTCTACCAAAATATTTCAGCAAACAGATAATTCATTCCTTACGACCTTTGGTTTGACCGAAAATGATCTCGGGTTGACTTTTCCACAATTATAGTCATTTGAAAGGAAACGGCCCAACTAAGCTAACCGTAATGACGACTAAGCTTTTTGGGCCCCAGAACGGTCCCGAATGAGTCCCGGAGTCATCGATTGACTTTTCCTGCAAAAAGTCAACTTTCGCCCAAAACCTCTGGTTAGACCAGGATCGACAAGGGGCGGTTCGTACAAAACTTTCGACGTCGGCCAACCCTAGGCCGTCGAGCCTCCGGCACCACCGTGGCTGGAGGAGAAAGGAACGACCAGATCGAAAAAAAAGGAGGGAAGACACGAGTTAGAGGCCATACCTGAAATGGCAGAGACACCACCAAAATCCACAGCCACGAGATCGAACCCGAACCGCGAGAATCCTCACTGGAAAAGGCTAAGATACGCGTCCCACTTCCGATTCAGGTGGGAGAAGAAGAACTTAGGAACGAGAAGTGAATGCAGCTACGCCTAAGAACCAACCACCATATCAACGGGAGAGACCAAAACTACGACTATCCTCACCAAAGAAGAATGTCGTCCCACGGCCAGTTCCAGACAACCCCCACCAGCGCCAAACATTCCGGCCGGCCAACCTTGGCGACGGAACCCTAAGAGGGCGTGTGAGAAGATGTGAGGACAGAGACGGGATATATATGGAACGAGACGACTTAACATGTACATATCTGAACAAAACCGAACCAGATTTGAAGCGAAATCCGTAGGGGCAAACGAACCCAAAACGAAAGGGGGAAGAAGACGGGGGAAGGAAGTAGGAGAGAGGGACGAGCCGAACCAGGGCCAGCAACAACCAAGGCTTGAAAGACCCGGTCGTCACCGACAGAGAGGAGCAACGACGACGGGTAGAAAAGGGGCTAGGGTTAGAGAGCTTCTAGAGAGAGAAAGGAATAACCCAATACTTGCTAAACAATCATGCTTATCATACGCGGATCTTAAAAGTTATATTTAACTTTTAAGAATATCAAACGAATATTTTAACTTATAACGGTTTTCAGTCTAATCTTTTCTATTGAAAAACGGATGGAAAACAACTATTGTCTATTCTGCACATGAATTAATTATTTTAGAAAATGGCTAAAACACCCCTGCCCATTTCTTCCTTTTTTTTCATTTCACCTTCTTTTTTCTATTCTCTATTTTCTGTTTCTCGTTCTTTTTGTCCCTTAATGTACTTGTCTATGACTAAAATACACCAGCGTATTTTCACCGATTACTTATGTAAGAGTTCATTGTTGAGTCCCGAATTTGACCATTGGGGTGGAGATTTGTAGGTAGAAGAGGTCGTGGCAAGGACCATTGTTGTCTGAATGTTCGAGGAGGAAGGCTTCAAAGTCGAGAGAAGAACCGGGTTTGGCAGATATAGACAAGTTGAGGCAGATCTAGACTTGAGGGCGTCGACAACAGGTCGAAAGCAAAGAACGCGACACCTCTCCTCTTTATTGTGCTTCCCCCAAAATAATCATGCAACAAGAACTTCTATTTCTCTTCTTTTTTTCAATTTCAATGGCAAGGAATTCAAAGAAGACATCGATTTTTTATTCTTAGATCCGGGTCGTTAGAGTGTCGAGACTACAATCATCCTAAGCTTTTGAAATGAAGAAGAATGGAGTAAAACTCACAAAATTACAGGCACACTAACCAAAAACTCTCTCTACTGCTACAGTAGTTCTATGCATTTGCTACAACAACTCTCAAGATCTTCAACCAGCTGAAGAACAACTGACGAACAACTAAAAATCATCCTCACCATCCTACACTCTTTCATCATTCTTCATCTTCTTTTCCAGGCATTCTACTTAAGTGATGCAGCTCAAGAACCTTTGTTTTTTGCATCTTCTCTTATAGGGTCTTCTTAGCACCTCTGTTCTCAAGTTTCTCCCTCTGAAAAACAAAAATGTTAACCTTGCAAGAACTCAGTGGTGAACCACTACAATCTGCAGCAGTGCTAGATGACCAAGCTCAACGAACCTCCTCATCATCCATTGGTCCCCCACCCGGTTTTGAAAACACTCTACAGCAACCAAACTTGGCTCATCTCAAGACAAAATCTCAAGATCAATACTCTTCTACAGATAAGACTCAACAGTACTCTACTGGTGGTCATACCAAGCTCTTGGATGGAAGAATGATGTTCTACGATAAATTCTTTCAACCCTTAGATTCTGACACCGATTCAACCCCAACTTCCTCTGTGGCTAAACTAAGATTTAACCAAAGTTTTCTCAATACTGCAAAAGGCCAAGCAAAGTACACTGAAGAAGTTGAAGCTGCTCCTGGTGTTCCAAGACAGGCATTCCAAGGCAACTCCCATGATTTGGGAAACATTGTTGCATACATACACAATCTTCCTAGCAGAGCCACTGAAACTTGGCTACACAAAATCTTCTCTATAGTAGGAGGCCTCCAAAGAGCTCACATTGCGTCCAAAGTAAACAAACAAGGTAAATACTTTGGTTTCTGCTACTATACAACTCTTCAACATTTTCAAGAGGCTATAAACACTTTCAATGGCTTTACTCTGAATGGGTTTAAGCTGTATGTTACACAAGCAAGGGTTACCAAACTTTTCCTCCAATCTAGGAATCCTCAGTCATCTATGGCTCCTCAAAGGCCTGTTGCACACTCATTGTATCCTCTAAGACACCAAGGTTATATAGTACTAATTCAGCAGCAAGTAATTAGAAATAGCCATCTTGCCATTGCCCACCAGAACTTCACTGCACAATCTATTATGGCAAGCTTTGCTGCTGAACAAGTCTTTGAGATTCAGGTTAAATCTCTTGGCAACAGGGTTCTTCTTCTTCTTCATTGTCCAGATCCTCTCTTTGACAAGGAACTACTAAAGGAAGATGGTCATTGGCTTAGTAAATGGCTCACAATCATTCCTGATAGAGAAAGGCTTTGTGAGAAAGAAGGGTGCTTCAAATGGGTTACCCTTTATGGTCTACCTTATCAAGGCTGGTATGAAGAGACCTTTTCTACTGCTGCTTCTACCCTTGGGGATTATGTCACCACCCATCCAATTTCAACTGCTGGTGTTCAAATTGATTCAGCTCTTATCCTCATACACGCCAATATTCATGACATCCCTGCAACCAAAGTTGATCTCTTCGTGGGACATGAGAAATTCTCAGTTTGGATCAAAGAACCCAGGGTGGAAGATGTTGCTGAGATCATTTGGAAAAGACTCTCTGGAAGTGAAGAGAGCTCCCAGTTTGACCTGAGTTCCTCTGAGGAGGATGTTGGTTTAGGTGGAGAAAAAACTCATATTGTTCCTGCCTCTGAAACTCCTTTGGATACTGATCTAAGTGAGCCTCCTACTCTTATACCTTTGGAGAATGTTGCTGGGGTTGTTGCCATTAATAAGCTATCTCATATACAAGTTCAGCAAGAAGAAGTTATTGCAGTCCCTCTTGCATTAATGAAGGAGAATGTTCTGAGGAATGTTCTTGATCAGAAGAATCAGTCCCCATACTCTCTTTGGTGGTCAGAGATACTCTAGAACATACTACAACTCTTGTGGAAAATACATTTAGAACTCCTATGCACACAATCCAGATCCATCTACACAATGATCTTCTTCACACATCTACTACTGGTATTCCAAAGACAGATGCATCTGCTCCTCTGACTGACTGTGCAATTCAGACAACAAAATTCTCTGGCACAATTCCTCAATCCAGTCCCATTACAACTGAGTTAGTCACAACACAACTACTTAGTTCTCCTCAGCCCCTATGCTCTGCTGACAGTTTTCAGACCAATCAGCATTTATTGCCAAAGATGGGTTTGAGTGACCTATATCTACTAAAGCCTCAAGATAACTCATTGGAAAGAGTCTAAATGCAAAAGGAGAGCAAAAATTACCATCCTTGGGGACCACCTACTCAGACCAGCTGGGTTTGGAAGATATTTTTAGTGCACACAACACCCCATTCTCTCATACACAGCTGGAGCTGCAGGACAACCAAATTACTGAGATTTCTGATTTGTTGGGGTTAACAAAGGGCCATACTATTCATCTGTCAGACTCAACTCCTAAGAAAATTTCAAAATTACCTAAAGGAAAAAAATCAAAACCTCCCTCCTTTACACACAAGTATGAAACCAAATCAAGTTTGAAGGAAGGATTGAAGAAGAAGCAATCTCAGCAGAATAAATTGCAGGCAAAGAAAGCATGGTCTTTTGGTAAAAAAAAATTGGGCTCTTGGCTGACTGCAGTGATGATCAAATTATAGAGCATCTTGCTGTTTTAGAAGATGCTAAGTTAAGAGTTGATGTAGATGACACTACTGATGAAGAGGGACTACAACTGACCTATATTGATTCTGGCAAGCAGGTGATAAATCAGGTCACCACCTTGGTTTCTCAATAATCACCTTGATGAAAATCCTCTCTTGGAACCTGAGAGGTGTATTCATCCCAGAAGAAGAAGATACATGGTGACTTGCTACTCAAGCAACAACCACATATGGTTCTTATTTAGGAGTCATAATTGGAATCCATACCTTTTGTCTTCCTCAGAGCCTACAGCATGAGCTGGGGTTGGATGCTGGATTACATCCCTGCAACTGGACTATCTGGAGGCTTAATCACATGTTGGAAATCAAACTCCTTTTAACTACATTACACTAAGAAGATAAATGGAGCCTTAGTTTGGGTAGGACTCTCTAAAGAATTGAATAAACTATGTTGTATTACCAATGTCTATGCTCCTTGCAAAAGTAGAGAAAGAAGAAGATTATGGGTTGATCTCCTAGATGAATTGCAATTCATCTCTACAAGCACACTGCTTCTTCTAGATGGGGATTTTAATGATGTACTAACACCATCTGAAAGATCTTCCAACATGGCCTCCAATTCTGATATTGCTAGCCTCCAAGATTTTCTCAACTCTTTGGCACTCATTTACCTCCCTCTTACTGGTGGTAAATACACTTGGTTTGGCTCAGTATCTCAAGCCTCAAGAATTGACAGGTTCTTTATATCCATTGACTTTCTCAGCAAATTCACTGCATTAACTCAAAAATGCTTGCCTAGAAGCAATTCTGACTATAAACCAATCCTATTGTATGATGATCAATTGGTTTGGGGTCCTAGGCCCTTCAAGTTCCTCAATATCTGGTTAGAAGATGGCAGATTCTATAAAGCTGTGGAGAGCTTTTGGTCAACCCTCAATATCGTAGGCCAACCCCATCTGATACTTTGGTAAAAACTCAACATGCTAAAGGGTATGCTAAAAATTTGGAATGCTCAGGTTTATGGCCAACTTGATACTCAAATTCAGACCCTTAAAGAGAAGTTAGATAGCTTTGACTCACTAGTTGAAATGAGATTGCTCACTACTCAAGAATGCAATGAAAGAGGTGCCTGCAAAGCTGATTTGATCAAGAAAACAAAATTACTTTCCAAATTATGGAGCCAGAAAGCAAGAAAGAAATGGTTCTATGAAGGTGATAAACCCTCAAAATATTTCCATCTCCTAGCCAATTTCAGAGGAAGCAAGAACAAGATCTCTCAAATCCTGGTCCAGGATGTAGTACTGCAAGATCCAAAACTAATCAAATTGGCAGCTACTGATCACTTCAAAGATAGATTCTCCAATCCTATATCAATGCCCATGAATATTGATCACTTAGCCTTCAAGTCAATCACTGCAGAACAAGCCTGTTGGCTATAAAGGCCATTTACTGACCAAGAGGTGGTGAAAGCCTTGATGGCCTGTGCTGGAGACAAAGCTCCTGGTCCTGATGGATTTACTCTAAAAGTCTACCAAGTTTGCTGGCCAATCATCAAACTAGATTTTATGCACTTCATCACACATTTCCACAAGTCAGGCCACCTTGGGAAAGGCCTTAACTCCTCATTCATAGCTCTTATCCCCAAATGTGAGGCACCAATCTCCTTTGGAGACTTCAGACCCATAATTCTTATGGGGACCTTATAAAATTCTTACTAAGCTGCTATCACTCAGACTGAAAGAAGTAATTGGGCCTTTGGTGGGGTTTGAACAAACTGGTTTTCTGGCTGGAAGAAAAATCCTTTATGGGGTACTTGCTGCTAATGAAGTGGTCCAAGAGATCAAGCAAAAGAAGATCAAGGCTATTATTTTTAAAGTAGATTTTGAGAAGCCTTTTGATACTGTTAACTGGGACTATATGATGAGACTGCTTCAAAGACTTGGATTTGGGACACTTTGGAGACTATGGACGATTGCCTGCTATAGAGCTCATATGTCAGTACTGATTAATGACTCTCCCTCTCCTGATTTCCCAATGTTTAGAGGGCTAAGACAAGGATGTGCAATGTCTCCACTATTATTCTCTTTGGCTGCTGATGGATTAAACCAGATTATGACAGCAAGAGTGACTCAATCTCAGTTCCTTGGGATTCAAATAGGAAATTCTGGTCCTCAAATCTCACATTTGCAATTTGCAGATGACTCTATCTTCTTCCTTCAAGCAACATCACAAGGGGCTGAAAACCTGAAGCATGCTCTGGAGATGTTCAAATTAACAGCAGGGTTAAAAGTGAACTTTGACAAATCAGCTATGATCCCTCTAAATTTATCTCTTGAAGAATCTCAAGAATTTGCAGACACTCTCTCTTGTGCAGTGGAAGCACTACCCTTCAAATACCTAGGTTTCAGCATTGGTTCTCATCCTAAAAGAGTGATTACTTGGAAGGAGATCATTGACAAGTTTAAAAAATCCTTGGGCCTCTAGAAAGCCAAAACTCTGTCCTTTGGTGGTAGGATAACTCTGATCAAGACCACCCTTAGTGCCCTGCCACTATATTTTCTATCATTATAGAACGCTCCAAAATATGTCATAAGAACAATGGAAGCTTGGCAAAGGAGATTTCTTTGGCATGGATCTGCACCAACAAGTCTTTTGCAAAGTTAATTGGAATCAGGTCTGCAAACAATAAACTGATGGGGGTCTTCGAATCAAAAATTTAAAGCTGATGAATCTGGCTCTATTAGCTAAATGGTGGTGGAGGTTTGCTATTGAGGACAACTCTCTATGGAAACAAATTATATGTGCTAGATATGGTGGAGGATCTAAAGATTGGGATCTAAATAATTTCTCTGAACTAGGGGGTTCTAGTTTATTCAGTCACATTATCTCATTGGCCGAGGATCATCACTTTGCAGACTGGTTTGGATCCAAAGGCCTCTCCTGGACTTTAGGGAGAGGTACCAGAATCTTCTTCTGGGAAGATATTTGGTGGGGAGAGCTACCTTTCAAACTTCTCTTCCCCATAATATACTTGCTTGCTAACACCAAAAAATGTACTATTGCTGAACTTTGGGTTGATAATGATTGGGATCTTGATCTCAGAAGAGATGCAAGAGGTTGGGAACTTCTAGAATGGGGCTGTATCTGTGTTATTCTTAATGTCACTAGACTCTTACCATTGGATGACAAACTTTGCTGGTCTAGAGATGAAAAAGGCTTCAGTGTTCATAAAATGTATGCCTTACTTGCTGCTCAAGAAACCTCACCTCTTCTTTAGACAAAACACCTTTGGATACCTGAGATCCCCTCAAAGATCACTGCCTTATGTTGGTTAGCCTGCCTTGAAGCTATACCTTCTAAATGCTTCCTAGATGGGAGAGGACTGTCAATGCCTCTGCAGGACATCATCTGCCCTCAATGCTCCTGGGATTTTGAAGATGGAGCCTATATATTGTTACACTGCAGGAAAGCTTGGGAACTTCTAAGCTTAATTCTCTCTTGGTGGGGTATTTTTTGGGCCTGCCCTAGTAATGCCAAGGTTGTCTTCTACTCTTGGCCTTACCTTGTTCCCTCAAACCTTAGAAGAAGTTGGTGCAACATCATCCAACGTGTCTTCTGGCATCTCTGGCTCTCTAGGAACTCTCTCATCTTTAATGGTCTGCAAGAATCAGCTTCACAACTCTTTGCCAAAGTTCTTAATACCACTTATAGTTGGGTATGGGTTACCTTTGACTCATCTTACCATTCCCCTTTTCTTGAATGGATCTCCTCTCCTAAGAAGTTCTTATGTTTGTAATTTGTGTTCTGGGGGCTTGGGCTGGGTTTCTTGGGTGGTTTGGGGGAGTGACCTGTGAGCTGTGGTAAGGCTTCTCTGCTTCTTTGTTTTGGGGCTTCTTACCCTTTTGAGTGGGGGTCCTTCTTTTTTCTTTTTTTTCTTCTCTTGTGTGAGGGTAGACTCTCTGGGTTTGAGTGTTTGGGTGATTTTTTCTTTCCCCTCCTCTCTGTTTCGTAGGCTACAATCCTCTTTGTTAAAGTCTTCTACTTGGCTGCAATCAACTGCTGCATTCTTGATGGCTGCAATTCTCTTCTGAAGCCTACCCTCTACATTCACTATGTTGGCTTTTACCACAACTACATCTCAAAAAGAATACTTTGAAGAAGAATATTGAAGACTCCATCCTCTACCTGGAGACAATCACAGACACCCATCCATTCACATCTCCTTTACTTCTGGCTTAACATCTGTTCGGATACATTCATCCTCCCTTTCTACTGACCCTTCTTCCCTTGCTGCTGGCCGTTGCTCCTTCCATTTGCAGAACCCTCCCTTGCTCTTCCACTGCTGATCCCTCCTACTCAGCTCATACCAGTTTTCTTTGGAGAACACCTTTTCTCATACTTTCATAGCATTATCGGTCTTTAATACTTTACTTGCACCCCAAGTAACTCTCGTTACTTGTTTTCTTTTCAAGTTCTTTTGTTTTGCTGATAGATTTTCTCTTGTATTCTTCGGCTGGTGCAATCTGTAGTGAGATTGCTATTTTCTGTATCCTTTTCCCCCTCAGAAGAGGTAATCTAAATTTTTCTTCGCCGATCAGAAAAAAGAAGAATGGAGTAAGAAGCTATTGTATTGAATATAAAGACAAAAAAATATAGAGATGAAAAGCTCTCCTATGAGCTCCTTTCTAAAGCTATGGCTAGGTTACAAACAACGAATCATTCGAAAAATAAAACCATGGACATGGCTAACGTTTTACATCGTATCTGAGCTAGAATTGTGTAGCAAAAGAAAAGATAGTGAGGCACGATGTCTGGCTCTATTTTTGCAAGACCACAAGAGGTGATGCTGAGTTGGACACCTAGTGAAGAGGACATGAATGAGGACATGACACGTGGCTCCCTAATGACTCTCAAGTAACTAACTTCATTTAACCAAACACATCATTTTTATATTTTTCCTTATTTTAATGTAAGTGACTTGATTGGCACTGAAGCAATCGTGACAAGGCACCTTTTTTCAGACAAACATTCCCTCGAGCTTGGATTCGAGCAATCCAGTCGAGAAATTCAATCGAAATTAACTAGGTGCCTTCTCATGTAAGTGGATCAAGTGTCGCACAACAACATTGGAGAGTTTGATCATTTGGTCCGTATAATTACATCTATATACAATTTGAGCTATTCCTTAGAAGTTGTATCAGGTAGGAACTGATACTTTCATAGCAGTTTTTTTGGCCAATTTTTCGTTTGAGCATAGAGACATGAAAGGTGGGATGAATTTTGGAACCCTCAGGGAGCCTTAAAGTGTAGGAAACAATGTCTTTCTTCTCAATTATCTAGAAAGGAGCATAGAACCTGGCACCACCTCAATGAACTTTCTCAAGTTGAGTGAATTCTGCTTGTATGGTTGTAGTTTGAGGTACACCCAATCCTCCACAAAAAAAAATTCTTTTAGTCCTATGCTTGTCTGCCTGTGTGTTCATTCTTTCTTGAACTTACTTGAGGTTCTCTTGAACCAACCTGATTTGCTCTTGTATGTTAAGAAGAAAGTCCCCCATAACTGGGACCTTAGAAATGCACTATGAGATGCACTCTAGCCTACAATTTAGAACAGAAGCCTCCAATGAAGTGAGATATGAAAAAATTTCAACAAAATAAGGGTACTTGCAGTGCATCAAAATTTTCAACTCCATCAAGTTGTGTTCAAAATCCTGAACACTACCTATTTGATTCAAATGTTCGAAATCAATTTGCACATCTTCATGCCCAAGTGTCTCGAACTTCCCATTGATTAAGCTATTTCGTTCAGGAAATGTTTTTTTTCAAACATTCAAATGTAAACAACAATTTAAAATATAAACAAGTACGTAGGAAATTCAGAAAGATGTTCGACTTAAGGAGAAACAATCTAAGGAATGAGTTCATAGAGACCTTTCTAATGCATTGAATACCGATGAACGTTGTGAAGTCGTTTTATTTTAGGGGAAAAAATTATCTCTAAGCTAGTCCTAACTTCTCCCGAATGTTTCGGACCCTAACAGAATCTAACCACCTAGTTCTCCCGATCAAGGTGTAGGAAGACCGAAAGCACTACGTTCTTTCATAATTTATAGCTTTTAGTCTAAACCCTATAACTATTATGATTGTGTTAACCTAGCTATCCCTAGTCTAGATTTAAACTCAACTTGAATATGATTTTAGACCGATTGGAGCCCTCATCTCCCGAGTGTTGGATTGCAATTCCTATCATCTATCAAGCTTATCCGGGACATAGAGAACTAAGTTCAAATCAAATACAAACTGTAAATTCAAATAAAGCATCAAAATATTCATGGCATTCAACACATTAGAAATTAAATCCCTAATCTCCTATAACACTAGATTATGGGGTTTTAGTTGTTCATTGAGAAAGATGAAAAAAATATAAAAGAAAAAAAAAAGCTATCATTCATCTTATTGAAAAAGATTAGAGAATCAAAATACCAAATAGTGTGGATTTCAATGACGTTCTTCAAGCTCCAATCTACTCTCTCTTTTGCTCTCAACTCTCCTCTCCTTCTAGACTATCCCAAGTACATGTTTTTTTTTTGTTGATATATGATGGTTTTATTCATATGCTTTGGAATTACATATTACAAAGCAGTGGAAAGATCCCAAAATAACCTTCAAAAGAAAAAAAAAACCCAACAAAGGAGAAAATCATCTCCTACCAACCCAGACCAAACAAGTGGAAGGGGAAGTCAGCCAAGCATTAAAGCTAGACTCCTCAACCATATCACCAACCATCTTACAGGATGCTGAAACTATGAAGTTGAAGCTTGGAGAAGACTACATCAATAGGATCCAACTAGTGTCTGAAAACTGCATAGTTTCGCTGCAACCAAATATGCCAAAAACATAGGTAAGCTACCTTAACCAAGACTTCCACCAACGACGACTGCCGAGACCCCTCCGAACCGAAAGGGAGGAGACACAATCTCCAGGCACTACCCAAATGGTAGACCACCAAGTAAAAACCTTGGACCAGAGCAAATAAGAATAATCACAATGGAGGAAAAGGTGTGATGAATCCTCAAAGGACCGAGAGTAGAAGCTACAAAGCATATCCTGAATAGAGATAGGAAGTCCTCGTTCCTCCAAAAAAGACTTGGTAGGGACGACATTGTAAGAAAGTAGCCAAACCAATGAGCTATATTTGGGTGATAAATTCTTAATCCAAAGAAAACCAGCCCAAGAAACAGGGGAGGGATCAGTGCCTGTCAAAAGTAGAAAAGTTGTAGCAGTAGAAAAACCAGCTTCCCGTTGAGACCAGATAACCATATCAGGTTCACCTGTCCCGAAACACACCGATCCTAATAACGCCATAAGCGAGGCTGAATCTTCAATCTCATAAGAAAATATGAAGGGACGTCGATAAACAATGTTCCAAGAATTATCCTGCCACATCTCTCCAACACTGAGCCACTTGCCCGGACAAAGAAGATAAAGTCGGGGAAAACAATATTGAAGTGCTACTGGGTCGACCCAAATGTTCTACCAAAAACGATGCGATCCCCGCAACCTAACCTCCAGTGTAAACTCTGATTTCCAAAAAGGTTCCTGAAAATCGGGTGATCAGATAAGGCCATAATGTGATGGAAAAGGAACGAGGAACCTGGTTTATCAAGGGCAGTGAGATCCCATTCAGACAAACTCCATCCATATTTCGCGCATAAGACTCGGTTCCAGAGAGAGTCCTTTTCAGAAGCAAAGCGCCAAAACCATTTTGCCAGCAAGCTGTTATTTACCCTCTCCAAGCCTCTGATGCCGAGTCCACCCTCTAACTTGGGTCGACAAACAGTTGACCAACGGACCTTACTGAAAACCTAAGTTCGTGCCCTATTATGCCAAAGAAACCAGCGCCTCCAAGCCTCAAGTTCTCGGATCACACTCTTAGGGGCCCTGAAAAGAGACATGAAGAAGATGGGAAAAGCCGAAAGAGTGGACTTAATCAAAACCAACCTTCCTGGCATAGAAAGGTCCTTGGTCTTCCAAAGAGCAAGGGAGTTCTTGAATTTCTGCACAACTGGGTCCCAAAAGGAAATTCGCCGAGGGTTAGCTCCAAAAATAAAGCCAAGATACTTAATAGGAACAGATCCCACAAAACACCCAAGAGAAGAAGCAACAGACTCAGAGGAGAAATATCGAGCATTCAAGATAATTGATGTGGATTTATCAAAATTAATCTTGAGGCCCGAGCTAAGCTGAAAAGTAATGAGAGTACTCTTCAACCTCAGGAGATCATCAATAGAGCATTTAACAAAGAGCAGTGCATCATCTGCAAATTGTAAGTGGGAGTTAACTGGGCCAGAAGAGCCTATACGAACTCCTAAAAATTATCCAAGCCTGATGCCTTCCTCCAAAACCTGGTGTAGGCCCTCTGCAGTAATCAGAAAAATAAAAGGTGAAAGGGGACATCCTTGTCGAATCCCATTGAGAATGGGGAAATCATGACAAGGAGAACCATTCACCAGAACTGCTACAAAGGCTCTAAAACAAGAGGCCATCCAAGAACGCCATTTTTGCCCAAATTCCATGGCAACCCTCACCTCCTCAACATAGTCCCAATGAACCTTATAAAATTCCTTCTCAAAATCAAGTTTGAGAACAATAACTTCCTCGTTCGAGTGACGAACCATATCAATTACCTCAGAAGCAATCAAAACTCCGTCAACTAATTGCCTACCTGCAACAAATCCTGACTGAGAGTCACTGATGATATCATTAAGAACTTGACGGAGCCGATTAGAGAGCATCTTAGCAAGGATCTTATAGGGGCCTGATATTAGACTGATTGGCTTGAAGTCCAGAATCTTGTCAGCATTTGGAATCTTGGGGATCAAAGTGAGGAAAGTGGAATTAAGCCCTTTTCCTATAGACCCAGAAGCATAAAAATCAGAGAAGAAACGAAGCAAGTCATCCTTGATAATGTTCCAGCAAACTTTGTAGAAAAGCATGGAAACACCATCAGGACCAGGAGCTTTCTCTAAACCACAATCACAAATGGCTGCAAATATCTCGTCAGTTGAAAAGGGCTCTTCCAAAAAACAAGCTTGGAACCCTGAAAGTATAGAAAAAGTGAGTCGGGGGAGAGGGACCCGTGGACCAATTGGTCGTGCAAAACGAAGCTTGAAATGGTCAGCAGCATGGTTCTTGATATCAACAGAATCCGAGAGATAGAGTAAGCCTGGACGGAGCGATACAATCTTATTTCTGGCCGCCCTTCAATTTGCTATCTTGTGATAAAAACGTGAACAAACATTCCCGTGTTTGTTACATTTCAAGCGAGCCTTTTGGCTCCAAATCCTCGCAAGGATCTTTTGCTTACGTATCAAGGAGACCCGAAGCAAAGAAACAGATACACATTCCGGGCCAAACAAATCCTGATCATCAAGAGCATTATCGAAGTCATTGATTTCAGCTTCCATGGTCTCTACTTCCATGTTAACCCGACTAAAAACCTCTCGGCTCCATCTATGTAAATCATTTCTCAGCCTTTTGAGCTTAAACAAAAGCTCATAACTCGCGGAACCCTGACAAGAATAGGACTCCCAGAAAGCCTACACGTCTGAAACGAAGAACTTGTGGTCCACCCAAGCATTGAGGAAGCGCATGGGCTTGGGACCCCAATTTGTTTCAGAAGAAGAGAGTGACACTGGCCTATGATCAGACAGAGAACGAGGATGTCCAGATTGAACCAAATGAGCAAATAGGAGCAGTATTACAGGAGAGATCAGAAAACGATCAGGACGTGATGCCTTTGACCCGCGTCCATACCAAGTAAACTTAGCACCGGTGAGATTCAGGTCAACCAACTCCATACTCTGAAGAAACTCAGAAAACAGAGCACAATCGTAGGAGGACGTTAACATACTTCCACACTCTTCAGCATGAAGAACCGAGTTAAAATCACCTCATTCAAAAAAAAATATCAAAACGAAGCTCTTTCATGGATTAGAAGTGCCCAGAGGGTTCGACTGTTGGGTCTCGAGGTAGGGTTGGAGATGAACCAACTCGCAGCGGAAAATCAAGGAAAACCAAGAGACGATTAAAACCATGAAACAACTAACAAAGAATGGATTCACAAGAGAAAAATTCAGCACTAGTTCTTACCAAAACAAGAACACCGGGTAACGAATGATTGG
The DNA here is from genome assembly GCA_963921825.1 of Erodium maritimum. Taxonomy (NCBI): domain Eukaryota; kingdom Viridiplantae; phylum Streptophyta; class Magnoliopsida; order Geraniales; family Geraniaceae; genus Erodium; species Erodium maritimum. The sequence goes on along the minus strand of OY997588.1, from coordinate 78,976,971 downwards.
CTTGAGTCTCCAAGACGCCTACGTATCCACATGGGAATCAAAGCCACGTAGTTCTTCTCTTTGAGGACTCAAGAACACAAAAATGGAGGTGGGAGCTTGCCAAAACCGAAATTGCAAGGGAAGGGAGAGAGAAGTTGTGTTTCCTATTCTTGTCTTGTGTTTGTTATGTTGAAAAAAGATGACTTAAACATAACAAAACCCATACTTGTCCAACTAAAGGCATGGGACAAGTATGGTGTCAAGTAAGGTGTAAATAGGACAAAGTATGGCAAGACAAGATTGGGTTAGGTGGTGAATCACCAACACCTTAATCCTTGTCTTGCTTGCTTAGTACTAATTAATCAAGACTTGATTAATTAGTTCCATGGGCCTTGGTTGCATGGGCCTTTCATGGGCCTCTTGGAACATGGCCCGTGGCCATTTCCAACGAGGTCCCGTGATTCGCTCATCGCCTCCAAGCCTTCCATACCGGAAATGTCCAACATTATCCGACGCAATCAATCCCAAGACTCCAAGCCTTGTCTCGATCCGTAAAGTCCTATTCACTTACGGGCACATGACCCAAAACCCAGTTTTGGTCATGTCCCGAGACAACTCCCTTTTGGCCATTCTCCATAAATGTGTCAATGAGTTTCATCCTCCGGTGTGACCCTTAGGTTTATGCATGTCAATAGATCAACGTAAAATCCCGTTTTACTTGATCCTATTTAAGTGGCAACTAACGAGACTTTAGTATTGCCTGACACTGCATAACGAATCGACCATGTCGATTCTAACCTTTGCGTCATCCCTGTCATTATCCTTGTATCTCCGATATCCTGATTAAGATAAGGCATAGAGCCGTCATCCTTATTATTCTCAATCAATGTTCCTTGATATGTGAGATGACTAAAGATATGATACCCAGTATCATGTGCATGGCCATGCTATTCTTTCAGTCACTCTCGATCAAGCGGCCGAGAACCGATATCTTTCTCATACCTCAGTATGAGGGATAAATCCCTTAGCCGTCTTTCGTGTCACTCATGTAGCCCGTCCCCAAGCCAATCCTGGCCGTTATGGAAGCCCTGTTACGGACAACGTTAGGCTCAGGTCAAACTCAGTTGTTGACTACATAGCGATCACAAAGACTCCTTGGTCTAAGGATACATGACAAGCTACGACACTGAATATGTTCATGACTTAATCTATGGCACATATTCAGGGCGGGTCGTCCAATATCATGTCCCACATGATATCTATGATCAGACTCCGGAATCCCATTCCAATGACTAACAGAACGTAAGCCATAAAGAGCCATCTTTCATACTAGTCGCTTCTAATGAAGCTTTGTTGACTAGGGACCCATCGAGTATGATCTATCTAAATCTATGGTTCTATTCGCATGGTGGGCATAGATCAGAGCACACATCGATATATTACTCCAACACATAAGTAATATAAAGCCGTTTTGATTTTATTGCTAACGATGATATATACATTTGGACATTTAGGATTGAACTATGGGCACTAAGACTAACAATCTCCCACTTGCCCTAGTTCCAATCTAAACTACAATATGTCCCCATCAACTTTACATGTCTAACATGTTCAGGCAGCGACACCGCCTTAGTCAAAGGGTTGGCTATGTTATCATCTGTTGCAATATAGGTTATCTTCACTTCACCTCAATTCAGTATTTCTCTGATTAGATGGATACGTCGTAGTACATGTTTGGATTTGTTATGCGATCTGGGCTTTTAGCTTGCGCAATGGCCCTTGTGTTGTCGCAAAATGGATTCACCGGGCTGGATGGGTTTTTAATTACATCCAACCCTGCCGTGAATTTCCAAATCCGCATAGCCTCCTTAGTTGCCTCTACAGCATCCATGTACTTGGCCTCTTTCGTAGATTCGGCAATGATATCTTGCTTTACGCTCTCCCAGCTAAAGCACTGCCATTCAGCGTAAACACATATCCTGATTGACTTCTAAAGTCATCTGGATTTGTCTTGGAAAACTAGCGTCTACTCATCCTTCGACGACTAGTTCAGCATCATCTCTCCCCCGGGTTAGAATGATGTCTACTGGTACAACATAAGGCTTACGAGACGTCTGGTCTCATACATGTCATGGCATATATGATCGATCCTGCCCCCAGGTGCATAGGATTCTCATCATCCTTTTCAGCTCATCAGGTGTCTTAGGACACTGAGTCTTGCTGAGATGAATGCCATGACTAGTGGGTAAGAGTCCTTTCTTTGAATCGAGCATTAAGAACCTACTCAATGCCTTGTTCACATAGGTTCCCTGACTTAAATACAAGACCCTCTTGGTGCGATCTCTACATATCTTAATCCTTAAGATATGAGAAGCATCACCTAAGTCCTTTATTGAAAAACACTTCCTCAACCAAGCTTTAGTCTCGTGCAAGGTTGGGATGTCGTTTTCAATGAGAACCAGAAAGGTAATATTGCTCCCACTAGCCTTCTTATAAACGCAAGATTCACCCTCGTTCTTGATTAAACCAAATCCAATTACAACTTCATCAAAACGAAGGACCAACTCCGAGAAGTTCGTTTCAATCCATAAATGGATTTCAACGACTTATAAATCTTTCCCGTATTCTTCGGATCGTCAAAACCTTTGGGCCGAGACATACAAACGTACTCAGTCAAATTTCTATTTAGGAAAGCGGTTTTGACATCCACTTGCCATATCTCGTAATTATGATACGCAGTTATGTCAAGAAGAATTTGGATCGATTTTGACCATAGCCACTAGGGAGAAGGTTTCCTCATAGTCAATCCATTGGATCTGCCTATAACCTTTCGCCACCAGTTGAGCTTTGTAGGTCAGAGGGTTGTTGTCCATGTCCATCTTCACCTTGAAGATCCATTTGCATCCGATGGTCCTCACACTATTGATGGGATCAACCGTTTCCCAGACTCGGTTGTCCGACATGGATTGCATTTCCTCCCTCATGGCTCCCAGCCATAACTCGGAGTCGGGCCCATCCACGACTTCTTGAAAGGTGGCTGGATCATCGTGATCCACCATGACTTCATTGTCACCTCCGGATACCATATCTTGGAGGTGGAAGATTGACCCTTTCAAATCGCCTTGGACCTTCCGGAATTGTAACAGGAATTGGTTCTCACTCTACGACAATCTCTGGCTCCTTTCTACTGGGTTGTCAATTGGTTTAGACAGATCTGTACCATCCTGAATTTCTTCGAGATGCACAGTCCTCCCAATGACGTCTTTGGAAACAAAACTTCTTTTCCATAAAGACCCCACCCCAAGCGACGAACACCATGTTCTCACTGGGATTGTAGAAATAGTATCCCCTTGTTGCTTTGGGATACCACACGAATGTGCATATCTCAGATCTTGGTTCGAGCTTAGTCGAAACCAAATGTTTCACATAAGCCTCGCAACCACAAATCTTTAGGAAGGACAAAGCGGGCATCATCCCATATCATTTTAAAATGGTGTCCCTTCCACACCCTTCGTCGAAGCCCGATTCACTATGAATGCGGTCGTCTCTAGAGCATAATCCCAGAAAGAGATTGGAAGATCAGTCCAACTAATAATGGAACGGACCATTGTCTAACAATGTCCGATTTCTCCGTTTGGCTACACCTTTCATCTACAGTGTCCCAGGAGGAGTCCATTCCAAAAGGATCCCATTCTCTTTTAGATGATCTAATAACTTTGTGGTCAAGTATTTTCCACCTCGATCCAATCGAAATGCCTTAATACCTTTGTCGAGCTGGTTTTCTACTATAGTCTTAAACTCTTTGAATTTATCAAAAGCTTCAGACTTATGTCTCACCGAATAGACATAACCATATTTACTGTAATCATCAGTAAATGTGATAAAGTAGCTAAAACCCCTCCTGGCAAGTGAACTTATTGGTCTACACACATTCGAGTGTATCAGCCCCAATAATTCACCCGCCCTTTCATCGCGATCGATAAAGGGCACTTTAGTCATTTTGCCCATCAAACAAACCTTGCACCTATCAATCGAATGGAATTCGAATGAACCTGAAAGCCCGCACTTCTGAAGTGCTGATAGGCGCTTCTTGTTTATGCGACCCAAATGATAGTACCATAACAGAGTTAGGTTTAAATCGTTGGATTTAGACCTCTTGGTATTAACGGAATATATAGAACTTGAGGTATTGTTACCCATATCTAATATGTACAATCCTCCAACCATGTCAGTACTGGTATAAAACATATCATTGCATAGAACATTGAAAACTCCATTTCCAATATTAACATTATATCCTTCCTTGTCAAACACGGATATAGATATAATATTCCTACTAAAAGTAGGTATGCAATATACATTATACAATACTAAGACAAGGCCTCTTGGCAAAGCAAGACTCATGGATCCTACAGCAGTTGCCAGAACTCTGAGGTCCATTTCGTGCTTTCCAAATCTCTCCTACTTTCAGCCGCCATATATTAGTGCATGTGTGAGATTCAGTCATGGTATCTAATACCCATGAATCTTTGGAAGTAGAGAGATGTAGCTCTATAGAGTTAATACCGAATGAAGGCTTGGTCCCACCGCCCTTCCTTAGATCATCTAGGTTTCTTGATGAAGGCGCAGTCCTACTGCCCTTCTTCAGATCATCCAGGCTATTTGATGAAGGCGCAGTCCCACTGCCCTTCTTCAGATCAGCCGTGAACTTCCTGTAATCCCGGTTCCAATGACCAGGCTGTTGGCAGTAGAAACAGACATTCTCAGGTGTCTCATCTTTCCTGCCAAGTGCGCATGGGCCCAGCCCTTGCCACTTCCAATTCCTTTGTTGACCATCAGAATATCCTTGGATCCCAGATCCCTGAGATATTCTTCTCAGCAGTTAATGACACTTCATGTAACTCTGATATGGTCTTAGAGACAGCCTTGTCAAGGACATATTCTTTGTGTTCAGACTTGAGGACTATCCTCAAAATTCTGTACCAGTCCAAATAGTTTGTCCCATTTAGCTTGACCCTGTCAAGAATGGTTTTTAATCACAAACTATTAATGTTCGCTGAATTTGCCATTTGATCTACAACAGATAAAATTCAATCAGTAAACTGAATAAATTTTATGAAGATCAAGCTTAAACACCAACAATCAATTCTAAACCTTTAGAATCTGAAACCAAGATCCTTGATTCACTCGATTAAGCTGAACTAATGCTCACCACTTAATCGAGCTATGTAGGTAGGACTCCATCCAATCACATCCAATGTGACTCTTGGCTAGGGTATGCACTTATGTACACGGCTTACCCTATCTATTACCCTAGCTCAACCTCAGGCTGAGAATCGTAGTCGGGTCCACCAATTTTCAACTATGGCCCGTCACTATGTAGGTGCTCCGCTAATGCGCACGACACCCACATATGTCGTCCAAACCTACTACCCCGCTTCCCCATGGATGCTCCGCTAATGCGCACAACACCCATAGGACGGGGAGGTAGTAAGGTGTTGATGATTGGGAGGTATCGGACATGACCCGCTTTTACTTGTCCAGTTGTGTTCAAAACTTTGGCACATCCTAGATGCGATGAGCACATCAACTACATTCCAAATGCAATGATGCCTCAAATTACATCCAATGTAATTCTTCCTTTGAACCCGTCAACTACATCCAATGCAATGACGGTTGTAAGGGTTCACACACAAGGATCAAAATTCCAATTTTATCTTTGCATGTGAGGTGATATGCTCGATAAATAAAGTTAAGCATGCAATTCTAAAACACATAGAATTAATCATGCATAAACTAAACCAAGCATAAAGCGATAAATGTGCACATAATAGCCCCCTAAACTAACTCCCACTAGCTTCTTGAGCTCCACCGACTCCAAGCCGATGCCAACACCCGAAAAGCCACCAAATGACCTTTTCACCCTTTCTTCGTCTTGAGTAAAAAAATACAATTTAATACACGACTCGCAGGTCGGGAATAAATAAATATTACAAACAAGTGGTTCGACGACCACACCTTGAAAGAATAATTACACGCTAACTCTAACGGCTCGCAGGCCGTGAAAAGCGATAAATAATTAAATCGAGCTCGGGGCTATTATGTACACCATGCCAACATCACATCACACATCGTGTTATCAAACAAGCATGTTATCAAACATCATGTGATTTTCCGGTTTTAATTAATAGCCAAGTTTCGAAAATTTTTGATGCTCGGTTTATCGAAACCGTTCAAAAATGAAACTTTTGAACATTTGATCTTCGAGTTCATCATGACGGTTCCAAACTCGTCATAACTAACAAAAAGGTTTAGCCTTGGCATATCAACCATCCAATGGTCATGCTTGGCCTAGCTCCGTCCAACGGAGCCCCGTTCGGTCCCGGTTTCGGCTCCCCGAGAGTCCCGCTCCCGAGACCCGAAAAATCAAACTTTTTTTCAAAATTTCCAGATTTGAAATAATTTTCAAAAAATTTTTTTACATGCATTAAATCCATAAACAATAATTTAAAACATGTTATCAAACAATTTAGCAAAACAACATGCCAAAAACGAAACTTTCAAGCAAAACCGAAACTTTGAACACCGTCTTGTGAATCCCGAAGGTAACCAGGCCCTGATACCACTGTTGGGTCTCGAGGTAGGGTTGGAGATGAACCAACTCGCAGCGGAAAATCAAGGAAAACCAAGAGACGATTAAAACCATGAAACAACTAACAAAGAATGGATTCACAAGAGAAAAATTCAGCACTAGTTCTTACCAAAACAAGAACACCGGGTAACGAATGATTGGCTTGAGTCTCCAAGACGCTTACGTATCCACATGGGAATCAAAGCCACGTAGTTCTTCTCTTTGAGGACTCAAGAACACAAAAATGGAGGTGGGAGCTTTCCAAACCCGAAATTGCAAGGGAAGGGAGAGAGAAGTTGTGTTTCCTATTCTTGTCTTGTGTTTGTTATGTTGAAAAAAGATGACTTAAACATAACAAAACCCATACTTGTCCAACTAAAGGCATGGGACAAGTATGGTGTCAAGTAAGGTGTAAATAGGACAAAGTATGGCAAGACAAGATTGGGTTAGGTGGTGAACCACCAACACCTTAATCCTTGTCTTGCTTGCTTAGTACTAATTAATCAAGACTTGATTAATTAGTTCCATGGGCCTTGGTTGCATGGGCCTTTCATGGGCCTCTTGGAACATGGCCTGTGGCCATTTCCAACGAGGTCCCGTGATTCGCTCATCGCCTCCAAGCCTTCCACACCGGAAATGTCCAACATTATTCGACGCAATCAATCCCAAGACTCCAAGCCTTGTCTCGATCCGTAAAGTCCTATTCACTTACGGGCACATGACCCAAAACCCAGTTTTGGTCATGTCCCGAGACAACTCCCCTTTGGCCATTCTCCATAAATGTGTCAATGAGTTTCATCCTCCGGTGTGACCCTTAGGTTTATGCATGTCAATATATCAACGTAAAATCCCATTTTACTTGATCCTATTTAAGTGGCAACTAACGAGACTTTAGTATTGCCTGACACTGCATAATGAATCGACCATGTCGATTCTAACCTTTCCGTCATCCCTGTCATTATCCTTTTATCTCCGATATCCTGATTGAGATAAGGCATAGAGCCGTCATCCTTATTATTCTCAATCAATGTTTCTTGATATGTGAGATGACTAAAGATATGATACCCAGTATCATGTGCATGGCCATGCTATTATTTCAGTCACTCTCGATCAAGCGGCCGAGAACCGATATCTTTCTCATACCTCAGTATGAGGGATAAATCCCTTAGCCGTCTTTCGTGTCACTCATGTAGCCCTTCCCCAAGCCAATCCTAGCCGTTATGGAAGCCCTGTTACAGACAACGTTAGGCTCAGGTCAAACTCAGTTGTTGACTACATAGCGATCACAAAGACTCCTTGGTCTAAGGATACATGACAAGCTACGACACTGAATATGTTCATGACTTAATCTATGGCACATATTCAGGGCGGGTCGTCCAATATCATGTCCCACATGATATCTATGATCAGACTCAGGAATCCCATTCCAATGACTAACAGAACGTAAGCCATAAAGAGCCATCTTTCATACTAGTCGCTTCTAATGAAGCTTTGTTGACTAGGGACCCATCGAGTATGATCTATCTAAATCTATGGTTCTATTCACATGGTGGGCATAGATCATAGCACACATCGATATATTACTCCAACACATAAGTAATATAAAGCCGTTTTGATTTTATTGCTGACGATGATATATACATTTGGACATTTAGGATTGAACTATGGGCACTAAGACTAACATCGACGCCCCGAAATAGAAGATGGCCCATAAACGTTAAGAACAGAGAAAAGAGGGACTAGGCGAAGATACAAACCCGACCAAAATAAGGCTGATCCGATCGGCCTGGATGAGGAGAGGCGAAAGACTAAACTTTTCCAAGCTGATAAGACACCTCCGGATGATCCTTCAGATGGAATGAAAGAAAACTCCCAACCCATAAACAATCCACATTCACGAAGGAACCTGGACGAAACATCACTGACTTTCGTTTCCTGTAGCATCACGAAATCAGGTTTAATGGCGAGAAGCACGCGCCTTATATCCCTCCTTTTGTGAGGAGAGTTCGCTCCTCTCACGTTCCATGAGAGAAGCTTCATCACTCAATCGGAGCGGTGGGAGTGGGGAGAAGTCATGGGATGATTCGTGTCTCCACTAGAGTCTAAGTCGTGATCAGATAGATCTCCTTCTTCAATCAAAAGCCTGCCTGGGATTTCAGTATCCAAATTCTCGAATTGTTCTTTGCATCACCTCCTGAAGCAAGAGCTTTGTAGCCAACTTTCTTTACAGAACTCCACTTGTTCTGAGCTGGGGGAAGGAGCTTTGATGGTCCAGTGACACAGAATGGCTTGCCTGTAAATAGTGAGCCGCGTTTCCCAGATTTGGCGGAGTTAAGTTGCGAGTCACGCAAAACCGGGCTACCGGAGATAATGGGCTTGGAGGCGATTGCTACTACAGATAAGCCCAAAGAGGAGTCTGGGATAACAGTAGGATTGCCAGCTCCGAAGAAAGAGTTCTCGTAATCTTGGAAACCCTGATCAGATAAGGGTGATCAATCCAAATCTTCATTTGAATTTGAATTCGGGGATTGGTCGTCACGCGCCGATGAGCTTTGGCTTTCCGAAGAAGATGGGGACTCCGAGGACGAGATGGAAGGTGGACGCAACTTAGGCAAAGGATCTAAGCTCGCTGAGACGGGATCAACCCACAAATCAAAAGTAGCTTCATCCAAGCAAAAACAGAGGGAGCTGACAGTCATGTTCATAAAGTTACGGACGAGAATGAAGAAACCTTCAAAATTCTTACGCAAAACTTGCAAGAATGTGCCTAAAGCACCTCCAATTAAGAAAAAAATTCGTAACTCCATCCATGAATGGAAAGCCCTGTAATTGACACCCATTGGAAAAAAAAACCCTGGGTGAGAAGCTCGCCGGTGGGACGGACAATGTCAAACCAAGGAGCCAATACGGACCAATCCTTTTCAAAATTGGAGGAGGAGATCATGAAAATTCTATTGCCAAAGCTTTTCAAGTCAAAATGAGAAAGTCCTGCAAGTGAAGGAGCCTCCAGTAAAGTTTCAGTGGAGGAAGAATAATGCGCAGTACCAATCGCGCTAGAGACAACCAAGTCTTTCAAGTTTGCCACTTCCTTGCCAATGACAGACGGAGAAGAAGGGACGGCCGAGGCCGGGGTGGCTTGTGCTGGAGCTGATGCGGGAATAGAGGAAGGCTTCCAGGTGGATTGGGATCGCCGGGCGTCCAACCAAGCCTGGACTACAAAAAGTCTATGTCCCGAGAAACGTTTACAATTCAAGGCTGTCACCATCTTCAAACAATCCTCGGGAGAATCGGCGTGAATAAACAAAAGGGGCGACCAGTCGAGATGGATCTCTTGGTGAGATAGATGCCTTTAATGGCTCCAAACTCAGAGAAAATCTTGTAAAGCCAGGGTTCTTTAGAAAGCTTTAGAAAATTGGTAACGAAAAGCTTACATGGATCGACAGCACGACGAGAAGTAGAGGCCGAACCAAGACGAGCTGCGATGGGTTGCGATGATCGATCAGATGTTTCGAATATGTTGATTAACGATGCGACCTTCGGGTTTGGGACCCCAAAAGGTAGACCGAGACTATCATGATCTCTCTGCGAAGGAGTTGACGCTGAACGTCCGGAGATAGTACTCGACGTCAGAGTCCAATCTTCGTCCTCGCCGGAGGGAGAGCTCGGACCAACCCTAAACTTAACCTCTCTCAACGGGAGAATATTCATGATCTAAGATTTTATTTTCTTCTAAACCTAAAGTGTCACGCCCCAAATCCGGTTCTTGCCCGGACTCGAGGCGTGACTTGAGTAAAACGGTTTTCAACATTAATTAACCATCAACAATTTCATAAATCCTTCAAATAAGTCTCAAATCAACATAACTCAGTTTAAAAACATAGTTAAAACCCTCTAGGGGTGTAATAATAATCCTCCAACATTGTTTGTTCAAAAACTGAAATAAAACATAAACGAAGTCTCTAATAAGACACCCACACCAAGAAGCTCCCGAGCCTCTACTCCTCAATCAAGCCTGTAATCACAACAATAAACTCATAGGGGTGAGCTTGCGCTCAGTAGGGAAAATACATAACAAGTTGGACTTGAACTCAATAATTTCATCAGCAAGGTCAACAGTATAACTCTTAACAATCACGGGCAATAGATAATCCAATCAATGCCGTGGAACATGAGGTCACCACCCTCCGATCCACATAAGATGTGTCCTCTCGGATTTTCCCTCAAGTTCAGAGGAGACGCATATCATTGAGGCTACCGGAAACAACCCCCTGAGGGCGCTTATCATCGGGATTCTCAGAAACGTCTCCAAGGGACTTTATGTATTCGGGAACCAAGCATCGCTCCCATAGGAAGCATACACTTGGGCAATTCAATAATAATCAGATATAAATGAGTAACACACTCAAGCGAAACACGAAGCGATCCATTCCCAACGAACACCATTCCACTATCACACATAGCTCACGAATCACCGTTTCACCACAACACACAGCACACGAATCACATAACCACAACTTACCATTTACTTACCAGTCATGACTCATCGGTCCATCGATCACCTGATTGCACCGCTTGGTACAACCAGTCATACTCGATTCTCCAATCAACCATTTAAGAAATCAAGCAATCATTCAAATACATTCAACAGTCAAGCACGAATTCAATCCATCAATCATGTAATCCTTCAATCGAGCATTCAAGCATGCAATTCAACTAGTTCCATCAGACTCTTTAGCCTATCCACTAAGCAACCTAACAACCAAGCATGCGATCCTAACACACAACTAATCCGAGGGCTTTGCCAAGGCCGCTCTACCAGTAAATCAATTCCCAAGAGAAAGCGAGTTACACTAGTGATTGGCATCCTACGCATGCATTACTAGACACTTCCGGTTATTAGTAATTGAAAGACAATTATTCTAGTTATTCGCATCCTATAGGCAATTCTAGGACCTTTTCGATTTTATTAGCGTAACATGCATACTAAGCAATAAAACGAGAAGTTAAGACTTTCCCTACCTCAAGGTCTTCCTCTCAACACTCTGATGTCACAAACGATAGTCACCACATTTTTCTTCACACGGGTACCGGCGTGATCTTCGTTCTCCTAGCTCGCGTCCACGTTCTTCCTTCTTTCTAACTCGGTCCCACGGTCTTGGACCACAAAACACCACAAATTAGTCCCCCCAACGAAGTGCTCTTCTCCCCAAAATACGCAACAATACTCAGAAATGGACCAAAGGTTTGAAGAGGTGATGTGGGAATCAAATTGGGCTAAAAGGAAGGGTTTTGGGCTCTGGGGGTCTGATCCGGAATGCCATACGGACTGTGTGGCTAGTCGTGCCGGAACATGGCACAGACCATGTCACCGGCCGGCCCGGAAGCCAGCGCGGAACGCGTCACAGACCGGCCCGGAGAGCGACACGGACCGTGTCAGGTACCGTGCCGGACTCCCGTATGTTCCGTGCCTTGTGCCGTGCCAGTACCAGGCCCGTTCCGTGCGGCATACCGTGCCGGCACCTGGCCCGGTCCGAGTCAGCTTCCGTGTCAGACCTGACCAGCTCCTTCCCCTTTCTTCCCCAACTCGAATTTCACGAAAATCTCAACACAAACCCCATTTCCAAGTTCTCTTAGCTCCAAAATGTTCAACCAAAGTTACCCAACAGCAATACCCTCAATGGGTTCATTAAACTTCAACCAAAACACAATCCAAACATCCTACTTCACTACTTCTTCTCCAAGCAACACCCACAAAGCAAGTTCTTCAACTTTTAAGCCAAAACCCACAAAACCCATAGATTGGAAGTGGATGAAATGGAGAGTTAAAGGTATCCTTACCTCTAGGGAGATGAGATGAAGAAGATGAAGTGAAAATGGAGGCAAAAGAACCAAGAACAAGCTCCAAAATCCAAGCTTTATTCTCTATCTTCTTCCTCAAGAAATGAGCTCTCCTCCTCCTCTCTCCTAGTGAATTTCGGCTGCAACAACAAGGAATGAGCTGAATTGTTGCTCCCTTTCCTTTAAATGACCTAAAATGTCCATTTACTCAAAAGCGCTTAAGGTCTTATCCCTTTAAAGGTAAGTTAGGAGGGTATGAGGGTCATTTGAAGCCCCATTTTCATCCTCCAAGCCATGCATGACAAGTGTCATGTGTGGTCACTCCCACTTAATTAATTTCCAGCTTTCCAAGATTTTATCGGAAAACAACCGATATAAAGTCCTAGTTTGACCGACGGTTGACTTTAACAATATTACAGTCAAACTGAAGGAAACGGCCCAACTAAGCTAACCGTGAAATTGGCTAAGCTTTTTGGGCCCCGGAAAGGTCCCGAATGACTTCCCGAGTCATCGGTTGACTTTTCCAGCCGAAAGTCAAACTTAGTTAGTATTCACCAGTTCTACCAGGATCGACCGGGGGCGGGTCTTACATAAAGTTTGAGTTAAATAGAAGAAAAACGAATATGAAATGAACAGGGATTTGGGCCTTCTGCGTGCGTTGCGGGGATAGTGCCAATGTCGTGCACTAACCCGTGTTGGGCTCCTACATGGTACCGGGTGGTTGCACGCATCTCAACAGAGCTTTTTTGTTCGAACTTTATTGGATGGTCGTGGGCACTATGATGGATCTGGGCACCCGCCCATGCCGATCTTCCTCGCGTCTCTAGGTATGAGTCCGCATCATAACAGAACTCCAGAACTTGGCTTTTAGCTCTTATTTCGCTCCACGACCAAATAACCACGAGAAATGCTGAAAACACGTAAAACATAGGAGTGTGAGATCAAAATGGGGCCAAAATTACTAATAAAACTCCGTAAATGTGGCAGTTTTAGCGCTAAGATGCAACCGCATCACTTGAGGTTTGGAAATATGCATATGTTTGTGGTAGGATGAAATTAAATTTTGATTCTCGGGTCAAGCGTAGGTGGAACCAACATATTGATGCTCAAATTATGTACCCAACGCCCTCACCATGATTAGCCAAACATACCAAGGCTGCTGCCAACTGTAGATGACCCTGTGCGGTTCAAACATCGAGGAGATTATGAGCATATGCTAAGAAACTGTCGCTAAAGCTGATGAGATTCCTTAACTAGTTGATGGTTCTAAACCTGTGGCTGTAAATAAGCTTGCGTGGTACCAACAATTTATTTAGGATAGTCCCAACTTGTGATTGCAGATGAGCATATGTGGTTCAAGCATTTTCTGCAACTGATAGAGGAAGAAAAAGTAAGATACGAAGATATCATTATAAGCTTATGTATTGGTACTACTAATTAATTATTTTCTGCTATTACTGTGTGTTTTTATTTTCCGGCTATGACTTAAATATACGTGTACAAGTACTCTCATGTTTAGAGAACTTACATATGTTTAAGTTATATGTATTGTTTTCCTATGTGTATGGACTGATTTATGTAGATTTCAGGTATTGTTTAAATATGTACAAGAAAATATCTTGTATTTTTGATACAAATTGTTTCAACTTCACCAACGGATATAACATACGTCGGTGAATTATCCTTACTTTACAAACAAATAAAATTACTTGAGAGTCGGATATTATATCCGTTGGAAAAGTTCTCTATTCACCTACATATAACGTATACTTTACCAACACATACAATTACTTGGGAGACAAGCATTATATTCGTCGGATAAGTGCTTTCTTTACCAACGGATACAACATACATAGGTAAAATAACCTCACTTTACCAACGGATAAAATTTCTTGAGAAGCGAACATTATATCCATCGGACATGTTATCTCTTGACCAATCAATGCCACATCCGTCGATAAAATCACCCTACTCTACCAACAATTATAATTTCTTGAGATGCGGGTATTATATCCGCCAAACAGGTGATCTCTTCACCAGCAGATGTCACATCCGTCGGTAAAAGCATCCTACTTTACCAACAAATATAATTACAACGTCTGGTAAGTGAAATGCTATAACAGTGGAGGAAGGAAACTCACGAGAAAAAAAAATTAGTTTGATTTCTCGGAACTTCTCAATAAGCCTAACTTTTCTAGGGTGGTCAAATATTACGAAATAATATCGACCACCAAGAGTTGTATCAAGAAGGGATGATATGAAAAGTCTTGAACTTTTTCTACACTTCAGAATTCAAAGCATAAGCATAATTTTTTGAGGGTGGTCAAATATTAAAAAATAATGTACACCACGAAGTGTTTTATCAAGAAAATGAAGTTGCCCCCAATATTGGTGTTCTTTACCCTTTATAAACGGCTCGGTGGTGGTATACATCACACTTGAACCCCAAAGAGTTAAGTTCCTGACTGAAATAGATCGAGCTTCATAGGGTTGCAATGGTATCAATGGCAGCTTTCATGCTAAAACTACTATTCATTCTCTTTTTCGTTCATTCATCGGCTTTATCATTCAATAACTCAAAGCCAGAGCCAACAGCTAATGAACATGTTGAACGGAAGCTTGCCTTTGAAGATGAGATAGGTAATTCTAAGGTTTCCTCTTGTTAAAATATAATTATAATTGGAGCTTTAACTATCAGTTTAGGTTTTTTAGTTGAGTTGTTTCTTTAATATGATATCAGATCTTGATTCCTCACGAATTTGGGTTCAAACCCCATTAACTACAAAAATTCTAATTTCTTCTTAATTTATCAAATTTGTTCAAAAATAGACCAGCTCTAATTACTCTTCTCTATGAGAACATCTCTTCTTCTACCTCTAAACCTGTAAACGGGTTTGTTCGTGAAAATACATATTAAAATGTAATTATGATTGGAGTTTCAACTATCAGCTTAAGCTTTAATTGATTTGGTTCTCTGATACCTTTTCATCTGCTATAAGTATGTTTCATACTAATCTTGTGTTTCTCCCTTGCAACTTAGGCAAAACTGAAGATTCTGTGTTCATTGATTGTGGTGCTGCTTCTGATAACTCCATCGATACGGGAGTAAAAGGGAACATAGCCTCGGAATTTTCTTATATAAATGGTCGAGGTCAGACCTTGAGAAGTTTTCCGGAGGGATCAAGAAATTGTTACAGGCTCAAACCAGACGGTGCAGCCATCAACAAGAAGTATCTTGTGAGGGCTTCCTTCATACATGGGAATTATGATCATTTGAACAAAACCCCAATATTTGACCTTCATATCGGGGTTAATAAATGGATGACTGTTAATTTGGGCAAGTCATCTGATTACAAATACTATGAGATCACTTATGTATCTTCCACAGAGTATGCGGATGTGTGTCTTGTAAACACAGGCTCGGGTGTACCGTTCATTTCCTCATTGGAACTAAGGGTTTTGGATGATTCCATGTACAAAATTGAGACGGGGTACTCACTTTTATTTGGACCTCGATATGATGCTGGAATTCTCAGGTGAGTATCCAAACTAATTACGTCCAATTATTATTATATAACTAAGCTTGATATTTAAGTTGAGGTTGATCTTTTAGAATTAAAATCCCGATTCAATCTGAACAACTTGTTTTAAAATTTTCCGTGGGCATGTTATCCTCTATAGGTTTATTCGGATTCTTACTGTCACCATCACCTAAATAATAAGTTTGACCCACTTCATGTTGGTTGTCCTATTCCGGCAAGAAATTTTACCACCAAACCTGAATCTTCAGTTCCATAGAAATCCCTACGGACACTAGTATCTAATATTTCTTTGTTCAATTACTGACGGGGACTCCGATCGGTTACCGATTATAATCTGGCCAACCCATTAACCAGTTGTTTAAGGCCACGTGTTTGGATAGGGCCATAGGGCCTCTACATGTCCTCGTTTTTTGGGATTATTTTCACCTCAATATCGTAGTTATGAGTTATTTTCACGTCAATACCTTAACTTTTATTTGTGACACTTCAATACCCTAGAATGTCATTTTGTGTCACTTTAATACCTACCGTTAGTTTCGGTCTATTTTCTATCAATTTTTCCATCCAAACACCTAAAAAGTCCATAATACCCCTCACTAACAGTCAAATTTTAAACTCATGCCATTAATTTTCAAAAAATATTTTTATTTATTTATTTTACAAAAATCTGTTTAAAATTTTTTTAAAATCCAATTTTATTTTTTAAAAAACTGTTTATTTTTAAAAATCATATTTTATTGTTGAAAAATCAGTTTAATGTACAAAAAATCATATTTTGTTTAAAATATATATAAAAATAAGTTCTAAATTATAAAATATTTTAAAAAATAAGTTCTTATTATAATAATCATATTTTAATTATAAAATATATATAAATCACATTTTAATTTAATAAAAAAATATATAATAAAAAAATAGATTTTCATATTAATAAATTACATATTTAAATTAAATATGATTTTTTATTTAATTTGTATTTTATCTCTTTTTCATTTTTATATTTACATATTAAGTAAATTTTATTATTTTTTAATCAATTTCCAGATTAACACGATTTCAAACCTTATGAACAATCTTGAGTCCCCAAACCCAGAAAATCCCAAAACCATATCGGTACCCAAATCCTTGAATTTGTGCAACTACGAGAAAGAATGATCATCTTCTCTATAAATGTACCAAAACTCCATTGTCTCTGACCCAATCAGTACCCAAATTCTTTTTCTTCTCTATGAATGTTCATCTTCTCAGCTTTTCGAATCCCAGATTTGGAACCAAGATTCAGAACTCGAAATCGAAAAAAAAATTCAAACCAGTTCGTGTATAAACCAACCCAGATTCAAACTAGCTCAAATCAAACCTAGATTCGAAATCAAAAAAAAAATCATAACCCATGAACTCAAAATTGAAACTAAGGTTCAGAACTCAGAACTCGAAAAAAAAAACAGTTCGTGCATAAACCTACCCAGAACAAAAAAAATCAGTTCGTGTATAAACCAAGAAGTTGTCGGCCGGAGAAGAGGTCGACCATGGAGTGCCGCCGGTCAGAAAAAAAAGAGAAAAAGTAGATCTGGAGCAAGAAGAAAGTCAGGCGAGAAGGGGTGGTGGAGCAAGAAAATCAGAGACCGATTCGACCACCCCCATGGACGAACTCCGGCGAAAATGGTGGTGTTGGGGTAAGTGACGATGATAGCGAGGGTGGAGTGGTGGTGTTGGGGTGAGTGACGATGATGGCGAGGGTGGAGTGTGGTTCTTTTAGTGTGAAGGAAAGGTAATAATAGGGTATTTATGGTTTGAAAGTCAAAAGGGGTAATTTGGTCTTATTATGAAAAAATGGGGTCATGTGCTTGTCACATGACTCTTTTGCATTCAAAAATGGATGGAAAGTTGACGGTAAGTATTAAAGTGAAAAAATGCATTCTAGGATATTGAGGTGCCACAAATGAAAGTTAGTGTATTGAAGTGACGAAAACCCAATAGTTAGGGTATTGAGGTGAAATTAACCCTTTTTTTTAGTAAAATGTGCAATTTTATTAATATCAGAGTTCAATTACATAGATATGCGACATGAAACATATTCTCTTACTACTAAGGAAGAACAGCACAGAACGAAATTGTTCGCAATTCTTTTAACACTATAACCGTCATAGACGGTATTGAGACGCCAAATAGGCAGGAAGGAAAGGTGGGAGGTTGGAAAACAAAACTGGAAGTGCGGCTCAAATGCCCGAGCCTAGAATGCATTAGTTGTAAGAGGAAAGGCATAAACTAGGGACCCCTCCCGGGGCCAATCCCTATAGCCTGAGGAGGCTAACATCCCTCATGGCGATGCTGCTTACCAACCCTCGCCTGATCATCCCTGGGGCTTACCAGTCGAACCACTCGTCCTTCCTCCAGCACCGACCCCGTCCCTATCTATGTGCCCACGTGTTTGGGCATCGTCGTCAGACATTTTTTATCGCAACAAAAAAATTATTTTTAAAATAAAAAACTGATTTTTAAAATAAAAAAACTGATTATTAAATAAAAAAATTGAGTTTTTAAATTAAGAACTGATTTTTAAAATTTAAAACTATTTTTTTAATTATTACCTAAATTATAAAACCTAATTAATACCTGATTAATAAACTTACCATATATTAACCTAATTAATTGGTTTATATTAACCTAATAACACTTACCATGTATAACTAAACTAATTAATTAAGAATGGGTACTGTACTTCTTCTCCATACGCCTGGTCTGTTTTTTTTTGTAGCCCACGCGTCTGCATGGGGTTGGACGATGGCGAAGCAGAGGGGCAGCGAGAAGCGGCGATGAATTAAGCCTCGCGCCCCTGCCCCCCGAACCCTTCTCCTTCACCCCCACGCCCCCGCCCCGCACGCCTCGCACCAACCGCACCCCACACCGGACCGAACCCCGAACCCTCCTCTTCTGCTCCCGCCCCGGCCTCGCTCGCACGCCCCGCACCGATGTGGCTGCTCTAAGGTTATTTTATCTAATGAGTTAGGTATTCTCATGCGAGTGGTGATTGGTGAGATTTTCATGCATGTGGGCTTCCGTAGTTACCAGCCTAATCGAACCCAATTCCTTTTGAAAAACCCTAATCACGGTAAGATCAAAAGCAGAACGTCGACGAGTGGCGAAAAATTACAGATTAATGACGTTACTGAGATGGATTTTAGATCGACTGAGAGTAGGTGACAATACTGTTTTATCATTAACCGAAGTTATTCTTTCTATACAATCGAGCATCGACCGGTGGACGTCTAGTTTCGAAATTCCTCCACCAGAACCGATGTCAGTATTATTCGGTTCAATCACTCCCGGTGTTGAAGTATAATCCCACATTTAAGAAAAATAAGGGAAAATAGATACTTATAAAGGGTAAGGTCATTCCAACTAAAAAGTTGATCTTTCAATTGTAGAAGTCCAACTCGATGGAGAGGGAAAAGAATAAGATGGGAAGGAGGAAGAAGAAACAGAGGATAGATGGAGTTCAAGGGAACTCCGGTGAGGTAAGAAGGAAGAATAGGACATCATCACCGTAGGCTTCAGGTAGAGGAAAGCGTGAATAAGATGTGATAGAGAGCGCACGTAGAGGAGGAGGGGCTCAAGACTTTCTTTCTTTAATAATTCCAACCATTTATCAAAAATTCTATTTGATGTGAATAATATATATACCGTCTAGTTTTATTTTTATCAACTAAAGAAACGGGATTTTGTTCCACCAAACAATAAACTCCAGGGGAGAGTTACATTCGAAAGGAAGAAGAGCAAACAAATAGAGAAGAGAAAAAGAACAAGTACTAAATAATTAACCGATATCCTGAAACATTCTGATAGTGTCTTAATTGACGCAAAAAGAGGAGAAACCCATCGATTTGTAGAGGGCCCAGGCATGTTTAGCCTTAGACTTCTTTTGAATAGAGCGAGGGGCTGACATCGTTGAGAGCTCGAAGAAGCTTCTGATGGCCATTTCTAACCCTTTTATTCTTCCGTTTGGGACGAGAAAGGTTTGAAACCGGGATAACGGAAAGGGGGTCGAGGTCGGTGATAAAGGACGAGAAATTTTGAGGCTCGAATCTTGGGGCCGGAGGCGCGGGAGCACTTGAGAGGGAACTGGGCTTGGGGATAAAGTCCACAACATGGCCTAGAGCTTAAAAGGGCATGCCAATATATCCAGGCTCAAAGGGCAGCTCGGGACACGATGTGCTCTGAGTAAATGCAGAGTTCCTGTCTCGCGAAGCCTCGGGACACACAAATTTGGGAACTGAAGAGACGTGAACCTCGGGGACACCAACGGAGAAGACGAGGAGATGTGGCTAGAGGTGGTATCCGATAACAGAAACCGGCCAGGAGGAGTAGAGGAAACAGCTCTATGGCCCAAGGCCGCCCACTTTGACACCTTTGACTTTCGAGGGGGGACCCCTCGTCCAACCTTACTTCTCTATGTTCAAAATCGTCGAGCTCATGCTTAGAGTCTCCATTCTCAAAGTCGAAAGGCTCGACCTTGAAATCGGGGATAAGGTGATGCTCGAGCCCAAGAACCCTAACAGGGAAGTTGGAGCCCTCAATTTGAAGTTATACCGAGAGAACTTTAGGGACCAAATTGTGAGAGGAAATAAGGACAAAGGCCTGATCCAGACGAGTGAAGAAGGAGCTAGGATGAACAAAGATAAATGTCCCGACCGTCGAAGAAATGTTGCGAATAGAATCCATAGACCAACCGGAGAGGGGAGTTCCGACCAACAAAACCCATCTGAAGCACCCGCCGCCCAAAACCAAGCTCAAGTCCAAGGAGAAATCGAAGAAAAAAGTACGGAGCTCGATCCAAACTCTTGCTTCCGTAGACTTGAGGGCCTTGGCCGAGGACAAGTAGATTAGAAAAGCTCGGTTCCGTAGCTCGATATGTCGAAAAAGGCCGTGCATGGAGCGAGGGAGGTCGGCCTGAAGCGAGATTGCCGGGAAATTTTCCCTGGACACTCCAGTGACTGTGGAGCGGAGCAAGGAGGCACAAAAAGGATTGGGAGAGCCTGAGCAAGCGAGGGTATCCCTGGAACCAGAGTTGCAAGGAGAAGGCGAAGCAGCCGGACCAACAACTCGTCTTTAAAGGAGCGGTGAGAAGAGGGAACTTACGGAGGATTAGCCCGAACCGAAGCCGGAGAATGGTTTTTCTCACGTTGCGGACTTCTACATAAATGAACTATCAGTTATTTGGAACCAAACGAAGAGCAGTGGAGAGCTGAGATCGTCGTGAAAGCAAAGTCGGTGCTGAACAGGAAAATGAACCCAAACTTCTTTCCAGAACTTGAGATGGAGGCCGGGAGGAAAGCTCGGCTGAAAAGATGGAAGTCTTTGAAGAGAACAGCGAGGCTTTGCAGAGAACAATCTAGCGAGAGGTAACAAACGAAGAGGCAAAAAGAAGGGGCGGGAGAAAGACAGCCAGAGGTCGAGGGGATTTGGGGAGGAGGGTTAAGAGGTTTCTTTTTTTGAAAGTCGTTCAAAAATTTTTTAAGTGTTATTTGAGAATTTTTATACTGTCTAGTTATATTTGGTTTATATTAAATTTAAATTAACAGTACTGCTTGACTGATTAGCTCTGCACCACAACCCAAAGATGACTATGGTCGGGCATGGAACCCTCTACCTGCAAGTTTGGATTCTTGGATTCCATACAGTATGGACGCACCGAATCAAAACGAAAACGATACAAACCCGAATAAAGTACCAGAAGAAGTTTGGAAAACAGCCTCCCAATCACAAAATTCAAGCCTGCCCTTGTCCTTCAATCGAACATACGGAGAGACCTACACATTCCATTTGTACTTCTACTTCGCGGAGATTATTCGAGGTCACCCCGCGAGGAAAATGACAATCCGGCTAAACAGCGGCCCCCTAAGTACAAATGTTACACTTGCGGAGTCCCCAACCACAATAACTATAGGTCCCTTGCAAACCGATGCAACAAGGACAATTTCATTTCAGATTGAGTCACTTCTGTCGGGTGTTAAGCCCGTCGTCAATGCCTTCGAGATCTTTCTACTGAATGAGCTCCCGAATCGACCAACAGATACCGGAGATGGTATGCCTTTCTTAACCTTGTTGTAGCATATTTGCTTTCTTCATGAACAATGCAGTTATCTTTTCTGTTCCTGTGGAATCAATGTATAGTTGATGCTATGATGGAGATCAAGAAGGCTTTCAAACTGACTAGAAACTGGCAAGGCGATCCATGCGTCCCAAGTGACTTTTCATGGGAAGGTGTTGGCTGCAGTACTGGTGATAATCCTCCGAGGATTATTTCACTGTGAGTGCCACTTCCAACATATATTTTCCTTCTCTACCATAATTAATGGTGTCTCGAAGCATTGGTATAAAATCGTGTTCTTATTCGATGAACTTCCAACAGGAACCTGAGCTCTAGCAATTTAGTAGGAGAGCTTCCTCCTTCGCTCTCGAACCTCACTGCTATAGAATTCTTGTAACTACTTGTTGCTCACATGGTTTAAGGTATATTAGTTTCAACTATGAGGACGATTTGTTCAGGAGTAACTTTTCTCAACTCTTCTGCTTCAGGGATTTATCTGGAAACAATCTCAGAGGTTCGGTATCATCAGAGTTGAAGAACAGATTCAAGGATAGACCTGAAATGTTGAGGTTAGGTCATCTTCCATTTGAAGGAAGAGCTCTGTTTATTTCAAATATGTCAAGATATAATTATAATTAGGGTTTTAACTAATAGTTTAAGTTTTTAATTGAGTTGCTCTCTAATATGATATCAAAACCTAATGTGTCAAATAGAGTTCAAACCCTATTCTCTATAAAAATAAATACTAATTTCTTCTCAATTTATCAAAAAAATATTAGATGGGCCTGTATCTCCTCTTATAAATAACCCACTTTTAAAAATTCGTAAATAAGTTTTTTCCGTAAAGACATGTATTATAATATAATTATAATTGAACATTCAAATATCATTTTGAGCTTATAGTTGAGTTGGTCCACTGATTCCTGGTTGATAAGAAAGTCTATTGTTTAACTCATGTTGGTAAAGCCCAATCAAATGCCAAAGCTCAAGCTGTACATGCATCAAGATACATATCAAGAGGTCAATTCTTCCACACATTTTAACACTCCTTTTCGTGTGCGGGCCTCGCACGTGGTATATTTGAATTTCGAAGGGAGTTTCATTAACATAGGCTCAAACCAATTCTATATTATGTTAAAGCCTAATCTATTTCAAAAGCTCAAACTGATGGGGTTTAACATAGTATTAGAGTTTGATCCATCCCTTCCTATTTTGACAGGTTAGATGGGAATAGTCATCTTTGTATTTCGGACGCATGCAAGAATACAAAGAAGAATAAGTTTGTTATTCCTCTTGCTGTAGCAGTTGTGGCATTTTGTATCCTTGCAATCATCTTGACTTTAGCTCTCTGCTTGAGGAGTAAGAGACAAAAACATGGTATCTTCTTTTGAGTGCAATGATTTTCTGCTCCTATAATTGCTAATCATATCTATAACAGGATCGTTGAAATCGAAGGATGGATTATCTAAAACAATATCGATGAAATCGAATGATCGAGTATTTTCTTACTCGAAGATTGTTAGTATTACCTGTAATTTTAAGACTGTTATTGGAGAAGGAGGATTCGGAAAAGTGTATCATGGAGTACTAGCAGACCAAACACAAGTTGCTGTTAAGATGCTCTCCGAAACATCACAACAAGGCTCTAAGGAGTTCCGAGCAGAGGTTTGATACCAGTGGCTAAGATTTCATAAAACTACTACTTATGTGTATACTATGTACTAAAAATGTGACAATGTCTGAATGTAGGCACAACTATTGATGATTGTTCATCACAGGAACTTGGTGTCTTTGGTTGGCTACTGCGATGAAGATGAGCATTTGGGTCTTGTTTACGAGTACATGGCTAATGGAAACTTGCAGCAACATTTATCAGGTATTACGGTTCCAAATCATTTTTACGCCCAACATTACCTTACATCCTTAACTTTTTAACTAGTCACATATGGTGAATTTGTTTTTGTTAGTGGAACAACTTAACTAGGAGAAAACTAGTTGAGAGTCGTTGGAAGAGGGATAAGGAAGATAAATAATGATAAGGGGAACCATGGTTCCTAATATGCTTTGAGTTTTGTTTTCGGGATTCTAACATGGATTTGTCTTTCGTTGCATTTCCCGACTATGACATTTACATTTTTTGCACGGACTATCGTTTGTCGTAAAAACTAACGATCCTGTTAATTTTAACGACAAACGATAGTCTGTACAAAAAATGTAAGGTCATAGTTGAGAAATGCAACGAAAGATAAACCCAAGTTATGAACCATGGTTTCCCCATAATGATATTATATAGATACTGAGATTTAAACCTGTTTCCCTAAGATACTAATCTGATATCATATTAATGGAACAACTCGACTAAAAGCTCAATTTGATAATTGAACACTTAATATTAGTTTATATTCTAACATAAAGGGAAAACCCCGAATCCTAACTGTGTTGGAAATGTGTATTTCATATCCTAACTGAGGGTCACCTTTTGTTACATGTCCTATACCAAAGGTGGTTCTTTTTTACAAAACATGAAAAATGACACCAAAAAAGGGGTATAATGTTCCCATTCGATGGTTTTTCCTCTTAATTTTTGTATAATTTGCGTTTATCAGTGCACTACAAGAGGTAGGTGGTATAAATTTACCAAAAAAAAACACTTTTTTTGGTGTCATTTTTCATGTTTTGTCAAAAAAAACCACCTTTTGTATAGGACATGTGACAAAAGGTGACCTTTAGTATATGATATGTACCTAAAGGTGACCCTCAGTTAAGACGTGAAAAACATTTTTCCAACACAGTTAGGATCCGACGTTATCCCTAACATAAACATGAACTTGTCATAAAAGAATTTATTTACAGCTTAGATATGAATTAATTAGGAGAGAGAGCCGATTAAGAATAAATAAGGACTGAGACCGGTAATCATTGTGAGAAACCGTTGATTAACCGAAAAACTGGCACCCCCTGAATTCTACACTTCTAGTACCTTTGAGCATCATATATATAGAGTATAGAAATAGTAATTTCTCAAGAAAACTCAGCTTATTCTTTAATAAGATATACACTTTGAAGCCTGAGAACTCTTTCTCTGGTTCCTATTTTGAAATGATGGCAGAAGAAAAATGTATGAAAACATGGTTTATAGATGGAGGAGAAATACGCAATTTTCTTGGACCACATACGATACATGGTAAAGGAAATGGAATCACGTAGGAAGATGGACTAATACATAGTTTTTTTAGCACGTGAAATTAAGATTTAATTGATATGAATAGAGGAGGTCATAAAGACCATATAAGCGTGGAAATGAAGTAAAAAAATTAAACAATGTGAGATATAGTCTCGTTAAGGGCCGAGACACTGATCATACGTATAGAAACTCGGTGTGATCCAGGGAGATGCTAGGGGGTGGTTCCCTATTATGGTTGTGCAAAGTGTACTTCCCCCGTATCGACTTGATCAGTTCCATTATGTCGGAACAGATGATCAAGAAGTACGCAGGGAAAAGGAGGAGGTTGGGAGTCAAAGAGCAGCTGACTCCTAGACGTCGGGGTGTGCCTCCTCAGAAACATCCCGCAATGCCCCGGGGTACTCATGGGATCCGCGAGGCAGCTCATCGTGCCTCTCTTTTGCTCCACCGGGACCGTCTTCCTCATCCATTTTTGTGGAGTCCAGAATATATTGGGTGGGAGTAGCAAAGTCGTCCGTGTAGTAATCTAGTACTCGAAACCGAATAAAAGATTCACCCCATAAATCAATTTGAATCGAAGTAATGAATCAATGCGATTCAATTTCTAACAAACATCAATCTCTTGATTTTCAACCCCCGATCCCAGGACCAGTCGATAAAATTGCGAATGTCTAATAAGCGAAAAATACGGTACAATAATTAAAGTGCAGAAATTAAACAAAGAACCCAAGATTTTACGTGGTTCGGCAATGTGCCTACATCTACTAGACGACGACAAACTCTTATATTAACTGGATCTCAAACGCTCGAGTCGGAGTTTGGCTGCGCTGCGCTTACTTGGGGCGCAAGTAATCTTCTTCTACTGTCTGGGTTTGATACAGAAAGCTGGAATGGTTCGTTGGGTTTGTTTTTTCCAGTCCCTTGTTGCCACAAGTTAGATGTTGTTAAGTTTTTTTTATTTCTTTTTATATCACTCCTCCATGTATCCTCTTACCCCTCATAAGAGGCTTTAAGCTAAATTTATTTTTGCTGATAAAAACAAATAAATAAATAAATAAATAAAGATGGATCACTCACATCCATCTTCAAGGACTTGTACTTTCCGTATGTTGTTGAAGGTTGATCTCTCTCTGCCCAATCTTGATGTTGCCTGCTCCTATAAAGGAACAAGACTTTTTTCTTTTAAACCCTAATGTTCCTACGTGGCCATACAAGCCAAAATGAAAACGGGCTTAAATTAGGCCATAAACTTGGGTTTTTGAAATCTTGAACTTTTGAGCCAAAATCCACAGTACATTTCCAAAGAGAAGACATATCAGCAGAGTTCTTCAATCCTTTCATTTGAGAAGCTAGGTTCCTCCGCCCGAGGAAGGTACGGATACCAGCGGAAGTCCTCTTGTCGCGACTTGAGTGTCTCTCTAGGGTTAGTCTTGGTCCATCAGTCCCTCGTCCTTCGATAGATTTGAGGTTGGTCCCTCACGTCTCCTATGTTAGTCCTATATGGACAGGTGCCAAGGGCTACCCGAAGTCATAACAACATCTCCATCGGCCTAGATGTGCAGCTCCGAGTCTCCTCATTAATCTGCTAAGGATTCGTTTATGTAGGTGGATCATATGCCAGTGGGGCTAGGTAGTCGTCCGGGATTCCCGATCTGTTCCTGTTTTTGATTTGGAGCTAGGTGGTACATCCCAAGGGTGGAATCCTAGGCGCTTGTCGGCATCGTAGGCAAGGTTCAATACTAGAGGGCCTAGAATAGGGTTGAAGTGTGAGTGTCTTTAGGGGTTGTGCTCTAATAGGACACCGACAGTTCCGAAATCCCTTTTCAATGGCCT
The DNA here is from genome assembly GCA_963921825.1 of Erodium maritimum. NCBI lineage: Eukaryota > Viridiplantae > Streptophyta > Magnoliopsida > Geraniales > Geraniaceae > Erodium > Erodium maritimum. The sequence continues at coordinate 78,949,876 of OY997588.1, read as the reverse complement.
CTTCTCTATCCCTTCATTTGAAGGCACGTTTCCCATTGTCCTCCATGTCGATTTGACGACGCCTTGGTTGGGCGTGAGGATCTGGTCGAAAGTGGCGATCTCCATGTTATATGGCCATTTCTCTAACGGACTAGTGGATGACGGTGTCCCCATCCTCCCCAGTGTCGATTCGAGGGTGTTGTGGCTGGGTTCAAGGTTCTGATCGGAGGGGGCGGTCCTTAAGGTACTGATACGCTATTTCTTGAGACAGTCTTCGGTGATCAGGGTCGATGTAGGAGGTTTCCTCTCGTGGTGTGATCCACGAGCTCTAGTGGATTGGTCGAGCCATTATCGCACGACGAATCGACAGACGGGAGGTGGTGGGTGGTTGAAGTGAGCGTGGTGAGCGGAAAACGATGTAGATCAACTGAGGGGAGGGCGTCTGTGGCAATGGTATAGATCAAAAATAGCTTTTGAGGGAAAAACGAATAGAAGGAGGAGAGAAATTCTATGTTCCGAATTATAGACTAATACATAGTTTCATTCTCTTGGTACGTAATAATATTTCTAATCTTATTTTAATATATATTTTTAAAAAAATTTTAACATCACACTTGTAAGGGTCTAAACTATACAACTTTTACCACAACTAACTTTTATCTTTTTATGTCAAGTTTTCATTAAGTTTTTTTTTTCCGTCTGAGAACACCTTAACTTTCAAATTTTGACAGTTTAGTACAATCCGTTAGTTTTTACAATTTTTTTCGTCTGATAGATACTTAAATTTCAAATTTTTACACTTTACTAAAAATCGACTACTTTTCCAATAATTAGTGCCGGTGTAAAATATCCGTTACAGGGACTCGTAGGTTAGGCAGGTTATGAGGGTCACCAATCCGGTTAACAATGATCACCTTCAATTCTGTGATTTAAACTCGTCTCTATGAATTATTGCTCTGATACCATATTGACCAATCAACTCAACTAAAAAAATGAATCTCAAAGTGAAGTTCCACTTACAATCATATTCTAAGAGTTATTTCCTTTGTCTGCAGAAACAAATGACAACGTAATAAATTGGGGGGAGAGGCTTCAAATAGCAGTCAGTGCAGCTTATGGTTTGAACTCTTTTCTATGGCCAACACCTCTGTTTGCTTCTTCTTCTTTTTCCCATATTGTTAAACTGTCTGCATGTTTGAGTTTCAGGTCTTGAGTATCTGCATAACGGTTGCAAGCCACCTATTATCCACAGAGATCTGAAGCCATCAAATATCTTATTAGATGATAAAATGCAAGCTAAGATATCGGACTTTGGACTCTCCAGAGCCTTCTCGAGTGAAACTAGTTCACTTCTGGAAACTAATCCAGCCGGCACACTTGGATACTTTGACCCTGAGTATGTCTCTTCATCAACTTAAACTATGGTCCCATGACACTGTTCATCGATCTGCTTATCTTTTGTTTCTGGATTGTTCTTTTATAGGGTTTGTTCCCGCCGCTCTAGATGAAACCTCTCTTGTTATGGTGTTGTTTTAGGCTGATCCTGTTTGGATCTTTCTTTTTTCTTAATAAATTTTAGGGGTAAAACCAGGAACTAACTATCGTCGAGTTATACCGCTCAAGAACTACGGTTGACTTTTTTTCCGATCAGAAATGCACGGTTGACTTAGGTATATACTAAAAAGTAACTTTTTCAGTTATGAACTAACATTTTCCGTTAGAGATGACGGAAAACGTTAGTAAAAGCTGCAAAAAAAAAAACTAACAAGTCTACGGTTAGATTTTGAGTTCAATAGTCATATTGCAGTTAGTTCTCCAAGTTTTTCCTAACTTTCATCGTCATCTTAGTTTGTGTAATTATCTTAAGTATGGAGTGCGTTTCTGATCGACAAAAAAGTCAACCGTAATTCTTGAAATGTACAGGTCGGAGATAGTTAGTACCTGGAGTTTTTCCTAAATTTTATGAGCTTATCCAAAAAAAACTTAAACTACTCAATTAACTGTTTTGAATCATGAGGCAGAGGAAGCAGACGCAGGAGCCTCTCTCTTTCTCCTCTTTCTGTTCCATTTTGATATCAAGCTATGATTCCTATTGTACACTCGTTTCTCGATCCCCTTTCTTACAAAAAGGAAGGACGGTTTCTCCCTCTGCTTCAAAGGGTTCGAAACAGAAAGGAAGGAAGGTTTCTTCCTTTGCTTCAAAGGGTTCTACAGTTCCGAAGGAGGGTGTGGTTTCAAGGGAGATGCAGGTGGGTGAGGGTGGCGGGTCTGGCGTGGCTGAAGCCCAGGAGGCCGTCCAAGCCCCTCTGGATGCTTCTGTTCCAGGCAACACAGACGTGACCCCAGTGGCTGAGACCAAGCTTGTCGCTGAGAACGCCGAGCTCGTCACGCTGCCGGAGAATGAAACAGGGACTGAGGTTTTTCTCCACAATCTGCCGTATGGCACTACTTCGGAGTGGGTTACTAATACTCTTGGGTCTTATGGGGAAATCATGTCTGCCACCGTCGTGAAGAGACCGTCCCTGCGAGGCTTTCTCTTTGGATTTGTCAAATTCCGTTCTAAAGATTCAGCCTTACAGGTAATAAAGTCCTTAAATGGTTTTAAGTTTAACGGGTATGTGCTCTTCGCGGCTATTGCTCGTCCTGGCAGTGGAAAATCGCGGAAGTCCGGCTCCTCTGTTCAGAGGAATGTAAAACAGAGCATGCAAAAGAGCTTGGCTGTAGTTCATGCTGAGGCGTCTGCGATGGAAGCTGTGAGGACTACTGGTGGCGTGCCGGTGATTCGAGTTGATGAGCCAAAGGTGGCCAATCCAGTCGCCGTGGCTCCTCGGCTTCAGAGCAGGAACATGTGCTCTGTTTTGAGCGAGTTGCAGAAACCCGTCTCCGGCGAGCTTCCCCGGATTTTTGATGGGTCTAGTGCTGGTGAGGATTCTATGGTTGGCGGGACATTGAATACTACGGCCCCGGTCCCATCGTTTGCTCCGGCGTCCTCTCCGGCATCGGGTGACAGCCACGGTCTGCTAAGCGACGGTCAACGCGAGAATCATGGCTTCAATCCTAATCCCGTGATTTTTGCAAGCGTAACTTCGTTGGTTACGGACGTGAATCAAGGAGATCGCGTGCTCGTCCCGGACTCTGTGGATTCTGCAGATTCTTCGCGTAGTTTCGTTAGGGAAGACGATCTACTTGGGAATTCTGGACTGGTTAATGGGTCTTGCATTGGGCCTTCTTTGAGCCCAACCAGCAAGGACCAGAATTTGTTGGTTGAGACACAAGCTGCCGACCCACCAGACACAAATAATGGGCTTGGATTGGGCCCTGATCCTTTGGGCCAGCTTCAGGCGTTAGTTACTGATCCTAACGGAGTTCAACGGCTCAGTCCGTGGAAGGAGGCTCTACTTAAACCCTCTGACAAGGGACGTCACTCGAAGCTACCTGCTAGAGTTTCGAATCGTCAGAGTCGACCTCCTAAATTCTTTGGGGATTATTACACCGTTCATGTCAAATCAACTCATTCCCGGAGTCGGGAGAGATTGGTTAATCCAGTGGACATTGGGAAGCAGGTGCAAGATGCTCGGTTAGCTTTTGCAGCAAATCAAGCCGCCCACTTAGCTCATCAAGCTAAGGCTTTTGACGATCCGACCTTGACTTCGGAAGGAGAAGAGTGGGTTACCGACGGGTGATGTTGTTATCCCTTTCGGTTTTGTTTCGGGAATTGTTCCCGCAGCTCCTTCTGAGAGCTCCTATGTAATGGTTATCTTTCGGGTTGATCCTCCTTGGATCTCACCTCTTTCTAAATAAAATTTTATTCGCTTATCCAAAAAAAAAAACTCAATTAAGTTTGAATTCTTAATTAGTCTCTTTCATGCAGGTATCAAGTATCAGGAAAGGTGAACAAGAAAAGTGATGTGTATAGTTTTGGGATCATCTTGTTGGAGTTAATAACGGGTCAACGTGCAATCTTGAAAGGCTTACAGAACAACACCCACATAGTTCATTGGGTTAAGCCAATACTTGAAAGAGGAGACATTAGAGCCATCATTGATCCAAGATTACATGGAGAATTCCAAAACAACGCGGCGTGGAAAGCCTTGGAGGTGGCAATGTCTTGCGTAGAGCCTACCGCGATCCAGAGGCCGGACATGAGTCACGTGTTGATGGAGCTTAAGGACGTTTTGGAATTGGAAACGCAGGTCGGAAGAACTTTGAGCGAGCGTAAGAAGATGAACTCAACTGGGTATTCGACAATTACGGAGTGTATGGAGTTCAGTGAGGACATGACTCCCCAAGCTAGGTGATGGAAACTTGCAGCACATTCGTGTCTTTTAGTTAAAAGGTTTATTCTGCTATAATGGAATCTGATTTCGTGTTCGATACTAATTTCCGCTAGACAGTGAGCCTTTAGTATCCTTGTATTTCATTCGAGCCTTACTCTTAAACTTTCTCTATGATATGTAGTTGTCGTTGTAGGTAACTTGTATGGTTTACTGTATCAATTGTGTAAGTAAAAGTCATTGTTTATGTCCGTGTGTCCTGATGATGAGCGAAGCCTATTTCACATTCAATGGGTGTTCATCGGGTGTTCTTTTTCAAACTACTCAGTTTTTTTAGTCGAAAAGAAAATTATATTAATCTAGAAAAAGAGTCAATACAGAGAAAACAAGCGACTGTAGTGCTCCATTCTTAAGCCCTAAAACAAACTCACAAGACAAAACCTATTTTGAGATACAAAATCAAACGCAAGAAGTAACAACTAAAACTATAATAACCAATTTAAGAGTTCTGCACAGGACGATGCCTAAATGTTACTTGATTCCATGATGAGGACATGTTTAAAGAGAGGAACGTGATGGAACAGAACTTTCAACAGAAGGTGGGGGCACCCGAGCTGACTTAACTTCCCGTCTTTAGGCCCCGAAGCTCTGCTTACAAATCGTTGGACTTGGCGAGACTGTTTACCAGCACTCGCCTTCTATTCCAGTGGTTCCTCCGTTATAACTCTTTTTTACCATATCCCCTCTCGAGGAAGCCACTATTGGGTCTGAGGAGCCCACCCGAGAATCTAGATCTTGATCCCAAGCCGTACCCGACCACCCTACCTATGGGTTAGGTAGGATATTCGGTGTAACAAGGGACCACATCCCTGGATGGGATGGTGGATTGGGTAGGATGATCGGTCTCACATGTTCAAATCCTAGGAGACATTCCATCACGATAGGTTGAATCCAGTTAGTCACAAAGTTGTGTCCCAGTGTATCAACCTTCTCCACAACTAGAAACGAGTCTAATTTGGGATTCCAACAGGCTCCCTGTCAAAGTCGCACCCTACCTGTCCAATCTGACCGCAATTAAAGAAAAAAAGAGGCAACCTCTCATAGGTGAGGCTTACACTTATCGACTGTCAAAATTACTTGAAGTAGAACACCATTGACCGGTCCAAAGGATGATCTAGAGGCATCAACAATCGGATCCTAATCATATCTCCCCATCAGAATGTTGGGTCTCGAGGTAGGGTTGGAGATGAACCAACTCGCAGCGGAAAATCAAGGAAAACCAAGAGACGATTAAAACCATGAAACAACTAACAAAGAATGGATTCACAAGAGAAAAATTCAGCACTATTTCTTACCAAAACAAGAACACCGGTTAACGAATGATTGGCTTGAGTCTCCAAGACGCCTACGTATCCACATGGGAATCAAAGCCACGTAGTTCTTCTGTTTGAGGACTCAAGAACAAAAAAATGGAGGTTGGAGCTTGCCAAACCCGAAATTGCAAGGGAAGGGGGAGAGAAGTTGTGTTTCCTATTCTTGTCTTGTGTTTGTTATGTTGAAAAAAGATGACTTAAACATAACAAAACTCATACTTCTCCAACTAAAGGCATGAGACAAGTATGGTGACAAGTAAGGTGTAAATAGGACAAAGTATGGCAAGACAAGATTGGGTTAGGTGGTGAATCACCAACACCTTAATCCTTGTCTTGCTTACTTAGTACTAATTAATCAAGACTTGATTAATTAGTTCCATGGTCCTTGGTTGCATGGGCCTTTCATGGGCCTCTTGGAACATGGACCGTGACCATTTCCAACGAGGTCCCGTGATTCGCTCATCGCCTCCAAGCCTTCCATACCGGAAATGTCCAACATTATCCGACGCGATCAATCCCAAGACTCCAAGCCTTGTCTTGATCCGTAAAGTCCTATTCACTTACTGGCACATGACTTAAAACCCAGTTTTGATCATGTCCCGAGACAACTCCCTTTTGGCCATTCTCCATAAATGTGTCAATAAGTTTCATCCTCCGGTGTGACCCTTAGGTTTATGCATGTCAATAGATCAACGTAAAATCTCATTTTACTTGATCCTATATCTTTCCCATACCTCAGTATGAGGGATAAATCCCTTAGCCGTCTTTCGTGTCACTCATGTAGCCCTTCCCCAAGCCAATCCTGGCCGTTATGGAAGCCCTGTTACGGACAATGTTAGGCTCAGGTCAAACTCAGTTGTTGAGTACATAGCGATCACAAAGACTCCTTGGTCTAAGGATACATGACAAGTGACGACACCGAATATGTTCATGACTTAATCTATGGCACATATTCAGGGCGGGTCGTCCAATATCATGTCCCACATGATATCTATGATCAGACTCCGGAATCCCATTCCAATGACTAACAGAACGTAAGCCATAAAGAGCCATCTTTCATACTAGTCGCTTCTAGTGAAGCTTTGTTGACTAGGGACCCATCAAGTGTGATCTATCTCGATCTATGGTTCTATTCGCATGGTGGGCATATATCAGAGCACACATCGATATACTACTCCAACACATAAGTAATATAAAGTTGCTTTAATTTTATTGCTAACGATGATATATACATTTGTACATTTAGGATTGGACTAGGAGCACTAAGACGAACAATCTCCCACTTGCCCTAGTTCCAATCTAAACTCCAATATGTCCCCATCGACTTTACATGTCTAACATGTTTAGGCAGTGACACTGCCTTAGTCAAAGGGTTGGCTATGTTATCATCTGTTGCAATATAGGTTATCTTCACTTTACCTCAATTCAGTATTTCTCTGATGAGGTGGATACGTCGTAGTACATGTTTGGATTTGTTATGCGATCTGGGCTTATAGCTTGCGCAATGGCCCTTGTGTTGTCGCAAAATGGATTCACCGGGCTGGATGGGTTTTTAATTACACCCAACCCTGCCGTGAATTTCCAAATCCACATAGCCTCCTTAGCTGCCTCTGCAGCATCCATGTACTTGGCCTCTGTTGTAGATTCGGCAATGGTATCTTGCTTTACGCTCTCCCAGCTAAAGCTCTGTCATTCAGCATAAACACATATCATGACTGACTTCTAAAGTCATCTGGATTTGTCTTAGAAAACTAGCGTCTACTCATCCTTCGACGGCTAGTTCATCATCATCTTTCCCCCAGGTTAGACTGATGTCCACTGGTACAACATAAGGCTTACGAGACGTCCGGTCTCATACATGTCATGGCATATATGATCGATCCTGCCCCCAGGCGCATAAGATTCTCATCATCCTTTTCAGCTCATCAGGTGTGTTAGGACACTGAATCTTGCTGAGATGAATGCCATGACTAGTGGGTAAGAGTCCTTTCTTTGAATCGAGCATTAAGAACCTACTCAATGCCTTTTTCACATAGGTTACCTGACTTAAATCCAAGACCCTCTTGGTGCGATCTCTACATATCTTAATCCTTAAGATATAAGAAGCATCGCCTAAGTCCTTTATTGAAATACACTTCCTCAACCAAGATTTAGTCTCGTGCAAGGTTGGGATGTCGTTTTCAATGAGAACCAGATTGGTAATCTTGCTCCCACTAGCCTTCTTATAAACGCAAGATTCATCCTCGTTCTTGATTAAGCCAAATCCAATTACAGCTTCATCAAAACGAAGGATCCAACTCCGAGAAGTTCGTTTCAATCCATAAATGGATTTCAACAACTTATAAATCTTTCCCTTATTCTTCGGATCGTCAAAACCTTTGGGCCGAGACATACAAACGTACTCAGTCAAATTTCCATTTAGGAAAGCGGTTTTGACATCCACTTGCCATATCTCGTAATTATGATACACAGTTATGTCAAGAAGAATTTGGATCGATTTTGACCATAGCCACTAGGGAGAAGGTTTCCTCATAGTCAATCCATTGGATCTGACTATAACCTTTCGCCACCAGTTGAGCTTTGTATGTCAGAGGGTTGCCGTCCATGCCCATTTTCACCTTGAAGATCCATTTGCATCCGATGGTCCTCACACCATTGATGGGATCAACCGGTTCCCAGACTCGGATGTCCGACATGGATTGCATTTCCTCCCTCATGGCTCCCAGCCATAACTCGGCGTCGGGCCCATCCACGACTTCTTGAAAGGTGGTTGGATCATCGTGATCCACCATGACTTCATTGTCACCTCCGGATACCATATCTTGGAGATGGAAGATTAATCCTTTCAAATCGCCTTGGACCTTCCGGAATTGTAACAAGAATTGGTTCTTACTCTACGACAATCTCTGGCTCCTTTCTACTGGGTTGTCAATTGGTTTAGACAGATCTGTACCATCCTGAATTTCTTCGAGATGCACAGTCCCCCCAGTGACGTGTTTGGAAACAAAACTCTTTTTTCATAAAGACCCCACCCCAAGCGACGAACACCATGTTCTCACTGGGATTGTAGAAGTAGTATCCCCTTGTTGCTTTGGGATACCACACGAAGGTGCATATCTCAGATCTTGGTTCGAGCTTAGTCGAAACCAAATGTTTCACATAAGCCTCGCAACCACAAATCTTTAGGAAGGACAAAGCGGGTATCATCTCGTACCATTTTTAAAATGGTGTCCCTTCCACACCCTTCGTCGAAGCCCAATTTACTATGAACGCGGTCTTCTCTAGAGCATAACCCCTGAAAGTGATTGGAAGATCAGTCCAACTAATCATGGAACGGACCATTGTCTAACAATGTCCGATTTCTGCGTTTGGCTACACCTTTCAACGACAGTGTCCCAGGAGGAGTCCATTCCAAAAGGATCTCATTCTCTTTTAGATGATCTAATAACTCTGTGGTCAAGTATTTTCCACCTCGATCCAATCGAAGTGCCTTATATCCTTTGTCGAGTTGATTTTCTACTTTAGTCTTAAACTCTTTGAATTTATCAAAAGCTTCAGACTTATGTCTCACCGAATAGACATAACCATATTTACTGTAATCATCAGTAAATGTGATAAAGTAGCTAAAACCACTCCTGGCAAGTGGACTTATTGGTCTACACACATTCGAGTGTATCAGCCCCAATAATTCACCCGCCCTTTCATCGCGATCGATAAAGGGCACTTTAGTCATTTTGCCCATCAAACAAACCTTACACCTATCGATTGAATGAAATTCGAATGAACCTGAAAGCCTGCACTTCTGAAGTGCTGATAGGCGCTTCTTGTTTATGCGGCCCAAATGACAGTGCCATAACAGAGTTAGGTTTAAATCGTTGGATTTAGACCTCTTGGTACTAACGTAATATATAGAACTTGAGGCATTGTTACCCATATATAATATGTACAATCCTCCATTCAAGTCAGTACTGGTATAAAACATATCATTGCATAGAATATTGAAAACTCCATTTCCAATATTAACATTATATCCTTCCTTGTCAAACACGGATACATATATAATATTCCTACTAAAAGTAGGTATGCAATATACATTATACAATACTAAGACAAGGCCACTTGGCAAAGCAAGACTCATGGATCCTACAACAGTTGCCATAACTCTGAGGTCCACTTCGTGCTTTCCAAACCTCTCCTACTTTCAGCCACCATATATTAGTGCATGTGTGAGATTCAGTCCTGGTATCTAATACCCATGAATCTTTGGAAGTAGAGAGATGTAGCTCTATAGAGTTAATACCGGATGAAGGCACGGTCCCACCACCCTTCCTTAGATCATCCAATTTTCCTGATGAAGGTGCAGTCCTACTGCCCTTCTTCAGATCATCCAGGCTATTTGATGAAGGCGCAGTCTCACTGCTCTTCTTCAGATCAGTCGTGAACTTCCTGTAATCCCGGTTCAAATGACCAGGTTGTTGGCAGTAGAAGCAGACATTCTCAGGTGTCTCATCTTTCCCGCCAAGTGCGCATGGGCCCCGCCCTTGCCACTTCCAATTCCTTGTTGCCCAACATAATATCCTTGGATCCCAGATCCCTTATATATTCTTCTCAGCAGTTAATGACACTTCATGTAACTCTGATATGGTCTTAGAGACAGCCTTGTCAAGGACATTCTTTGCGTTAAGACTTGAGGACTATCCTCAAAATTCTGTACCAGTCCAAATAGTTTGTCCCATTTAGCTTGACCCTGTCAAGAATGGTTTTAATGACAAACTATTAATGTTCGCTGAATTTGCCATTTGATCTACAACAGATAAAATTCAATCAGTAAACTGAATAAATTTTATGAAGATCAAGCTTAAACACCAACAACCAATTCTAAACCTTCAGAATCTGAAACCAAGATCCTTGATTCACTCGATTAAGCTGAACTAATGTTCACCACTTAATCGAGCTATGTAGGTAGGACTCCATCCAATCACATCCAATGTGACTCTTGGCTAGGGTATGTACTTATGTACACGGCTTACCCTATTTGTTACCCTAGCTCAACCTCAGGCTGAGAATCGTAGTCGGGTCCACCAATTTTCAACTATGGCCCGTCACTATGTAGGTGCTCTGCTAATGCGCACGACACCCACATATGTCGTCCAAACCTACTACCCCGCTTTCCCATGGATGCTCCGCTAATGCGCACGACACCCATAGGACGGGGAGGTAGTAAGGTATTCATAATTGGGAGGTATCGGACATGACCCGTGTTTACTTGTCCGGTTGTGTTTAAAACTTTGACACATCCTAGATGAGATGAGCACATCAACTACATTCCAAATGCAATGATGCCTCAAATTACATCCAATGTTATTCTTCCTTCGAACCCGTCAACTACATCCAATGTAATGACGATTCTAAGGGCTCACACACAAGGATTAAAATTCCAATTTTATCTTTGCATGTGAGGTGCTATGCTCGGTAAATAAAGTTAAGCATGCAATTCTAAAAAACATAAAATTAGTCATGCATAAACTAAACCACGGATAAAGCGATAAATGTGCACATAATAGCCCCCTAAACTAACTCCCACTAGCTTCTTGAGCTCCAAAGACTCCAAGCCGATGTCAACACCCGAAAAGCCACCAATGTAATTCTTCCTTCGAACCCGTCAACTACATCCAATGTAATGAAGATTCTAAGGGCTCACACACAAGGATTAAAATTCCAATTTTATCTTTGCATGTGAGGTGATATGCTCGGTAAATAAAGTTAAGCATGCAATTCTAAAACACATAGAATTAGTCATGCATAAACTAAACCAAGCATAAAGCGATAAATGTGCACATAATAGCCCCCTAAACTAACTCCCACTAGCTTCTTGAGCTCCAAAGACTCCAAGCCGATGTCAACACCCGAAAAGCCACCAAATGACGTTTTCGCCCTTTCTTCGTCTTGAGCAAAAAATGACAATTCAATACACGACTCGCAGGTCGGGAATAAGTAAATATTAAAAACAAGTGGTTCGACGACCACACCTTGAAAGAATAATTACACGCTAACTCTAACGGCTCGCAGGCCGTGAAAAGCGATAAATAATTAAATCGAGCTCGGGGCTATTATGTACACCATGCCAACATCACATCACACATCGTGTTATCAAACAATCATGTTATCAAACATCATGTGATTTTCCGGTTTTATTTAATAGACAAGTTTCAAAAAAATTTGATGCTCGGTTTATCGAAACCGTTCAAAAATATATCTTTTGAACATTTGATCTTCGAGTTCGTCATGACGGTTCCAAACTCGTCATAACTAACAAAACGGTTTATCCTTGGCATATCAACCATCCAATGGTCATGCTTGGCCTAGCTCCGTCCAACGGAGCCCCGTTCGGTCCCGGTTTCGGCTCCCCGAGAGTCCCGCTCTTGAGACCCGAAAAATCAAATTTTTTTCAAAATTTCCAGATTTGAAATAATTTTCAAAAATTCATTTTACATGCATTAAATCCATAAACAAGAATTTAAAACATGTTATCAAACAATTTAGCAAAACAACATGCCAAAAACGAAACTTTGAACACCGTCTTGTGAATCCCGAAGGTAGCACGGCTCTGATACCACTGTTGGGTGTCGAGGTAGGGTTGGAGATGAACCATCTCGCAGCGGAAAATCAAGGAAAAACAAGAGACGATTAAAACCATGAAACAACTAACAAAGAATGGATTCACAAGAGAAAAATTCAGCACTATTTCTTACCAAAACAAGAACACCGGTTAACAAATGATTGGCTTGAGTCTCCAAGACGCATACGTATCCACATGAGAATCAAAGCCACGTAGTTCTTCTCTTTTAGAACTCAAGAACACAAAAATGGAGGTGGGAGCTTGCCAAACCCAAAATTGCAAGGGAAGGGGGAGAGAAGTTGTGTTTCCTATTCTTGTCTTGTGTATGTTATGTTGAAAAAAGATGACTTAAACATAACAAAACCCATACTTGTCCAACTAAAGACATGGGACAAGCATGGTGCCAAGTAAGGTGTAAATAGGACAATGTATGGCAAGACAAGATTGGGTTAGGTGGTGAATCACCAACACCTTAATCCTTGTCTTGCTTACTTAATACTAATTAATCAAGACTTGATTAATTAGTTCCATGGTCCTTGGTTGCATGGGCCTTTCATGGGCCTCTTGGAAAATGGCCCGTGGCCATTTCCAGCGAGGTCCCGTGATTCGCTCATCGCCTCCAAGCCTTCCATACCGGAAATGTCCAACATTATCCGACACGATCAATCCCAAGACTCTAAGCCTTGTCTCGATCCGTAAAGTACTATTCACTTACGGGCATAAGACCGAAAACCCATTTTTGGTCATGTCCCGAGACAACTCCCTTTTGACCATTCTCCATAAATATGTCAACGAGTTTCACCCTCCAGTGTGACCCTTAGGTTTATGCATGTCAATAGATCAACGTAAAATCCCATTTTACTTGATCCTATTTAAGTGGCGACTAACGAGACTTTAGTATTGCCTGACACTGCATAACGAATAGACCCTGTCGATTCTAACTTTTCTGTCATCCCTGTCATTATCCTTTTATCTTCGATATCCTGATTGAGATAAGGCAAAGAGCCGTCATCCTTATTATTCTCAATCACTGTTCCTTGATATGTGAGATGACTGAAGATATGATACCCAGTATCATGTGCATGGCCATGCTATTCTTTCAGTCACTCTCGATCAAGCGGCCGAGAACCGATATCTCTCCCATACCTCAGTATGAGGGATAAATCCCTTAGCCGTATTTCATGTCACTCATGTAGCCCGTCCCCAAGCCAATCCTGGCCGTTATGGAAGCCCTGTTACGGACAATGTTAGGCTCAGGTGAAACTCAGTTGTTGACTACATAGCGATCACAAAGACTCCTTGGTCTAAGGATACAAGACAAGCTACGACACCGAATATGTTCATGACTTAATCTATGGCACATATTCAGGGCGGGTCGTCCAATATCATGTCCCACATGATATCTATGATCAGACTCCGGAATCCCATTCCAATGACTAACAGAACGTAAGCCATAAAGAGCCATCTTTCATACTAGTCGCTTCTAGTGAAGCTTTGTTGACTGGGGACCCATTGAGTGTGATCTATCTCGATCTATGGTTCTATTCGCATGGTGGGCATAGATTAGAGCACACATCGATATATTACTCCAACACATAAGTAATATAAAGTCGCTTTAATTTTATTGCTAATGATGATATATACATTTGGACATTTAGGATTGAACTACGGGCACTAAGACTAACACAGAAAGTCCACTAACCGCATGGGACAAGGACCTTCACACAATCCCTAGGGTGTTGGCGATCAGGGTCCTTGTAGCCCAGGTCATAACAACGAACGGGACACCCCGACCTCAACCCACAACTAGGTCTGATACAAGCAGAGAAGCATCTTTCATAATGCGTCCTTCAAATCCCTCAAAATCAGCGGGGCTTTTTCGAAGTATCAAGGTTCTTTCTTCCGAAACAAATATTTTGCCTCTGGGAGATGAAATAAAACGCAAACGTCCCTGGCTCCATGTCTTTGAGTACAGACTTGTAGCTGAAATCCTCCCAGCCTTGGTGATGAGTTTGAGCATTATAGGTTTCTTAAATGAGCGTTGTGTTAATAACCTACCCACCATACTAAACTGTGGGTGTCACGCCTCAAATCCGGTTTTGACCGAACTCAAGACGTGGACTAAAATAATAATTAAATAAAAGGAAAATAAACGAAATAAACTTCAGAATTTGGTTCCAAAATAAACTACTCCCAAAAACATGAGTCAAACGCTCAAATCCAACAAGTAAAATAAACATTGTTTAGTACGAGAATCGAAGGTACGTCTCTACTACAAATAAACTCCCGGACCCTCAATGAGCTCCCTAGCCCTGAGACGTCCTATAAGCCTACTCACCAACGAAACTTGTAAAACAGTAAAAACAGAAAGGGTGAGCTTACACTCAGTAGGAAAAATTAGTAAAGGGAAAAAGGACTCATGCTCCGTCACCAAATTTCTCGATTAGCAACACTTATTAAAAAGACAACACAATTAGAGATCAACAGGGACACAAATTATTCACCAATGGAAACCAACTAACGAAACACACGAATACCGAAATATAAGACAATTAAACTACGAGACTCTGATCCACACACAAGCTCAACATATCGTACCGGAAACGCACATCGGCCTAGATATCTTCCCGGAACACCGAGCATCGGGGTGAAACAGTATACATCATATCGGAATACCCCTCGGTCTAGATGTCTTCCCGGAACACAGAGCATCGGGGTGAAACAATATACGTCATACCGGAATATCCCTCGGTCTAGACGTCTTCCCGGAACACAGAGCATCGGGGTGAAATAATATACATCATACCGGAACGTCCCTCGGTCTAGATGTCTTACCGAAACACTCGGGGTGAAACAACAATACACCATACTGGAAACGCACATCGGCCTAGGTGTCTTCCCGGAAACACACCTCGGGGCAACAACAGCATACCTCATACCGGAAACGTACATCGGCCTAAAGGTCTTTCCGGAACACACCTCGGGGCAAGTAAACAACATAGCATACCGCACAATACCAAACACACCAATACATCAAACTATCAAGCTTACTCACGCACTTACCAAGCACGCCACATCGGTCTATCATTCACCCGATCATATCACAAGGCAACAATCATATCACATTCTACACATTCATTCAACCAATCATGTCACGAGGCAACCATTCATATCACAATTATTATAATTCACATGGCATAATATGATTCTAAGATTAACCAAAGGATAGAACATGCACCGACATTTGAGGACTATTAACCACAATCAAACACAACAACAATCAATCATAAGGCTCGACATGGCCATTCTACAGCACGACAATTCCCATAATTGAAAGCGGTTATTCTAGTGAATCACATCCTATATGCAAACTAAGACTAATATATGATGAAGTTTAAGAGCTTTTTGAGAAGATTTGATGGAGAACTTGACCCAAGCTTCTTCCTTTCTTCCTCTCTTCTTCTTCAAGCTTCCATGGTCTCTTCTCTCCTCCCTTCTCTCTCTAAAATTCGGCCAACACAATGTAATGGCTGAATTGTGCTCCCAATTTGCTTTAGAACCGAATTTTAGTAAAGTCCAAAGTGCCCCTTAGGTCCAACTCCTCCCCTTTGGCTCAAGTGATGGCAAATGGGTCATTAAAGGCCAATTTCTACTCCTCCAAGCCACCATGGACACATGTTCATGTGGGGACCACCTCTTATTCAAATATCTCAGCAATTACTTAATTAATTTCATTAATACCTAAGGTTTGATCGAAATTGACCATGGGTTGACTTTTTCGTAAAATCCACCGTTTGAAAGGAAACGACCCAACTAAGCTAACCGTAACGACGACTAAGCTTTTTGGGTCCCGGAAAGTTCCCGAATGACTCCCTTAGTCATCGGTTGACTTTTCCAGCAAAAAGCCAACTTTCGCCGAAAACCACCGGTTCGACCGGGGGCGGTTGTTACAATCTACCCCCCCCCCCTCCTTAGAAGAATGTCGTCCTCGAAATTTAAAACGAACGTACCTCAAGGGTCTAACAGGCTAGGGTACTTCGCATGAACCTCATCCTCGCGCTCCCAAGTCGACTTGGCTCCGTGGTGCCGCCACTGCACCCGTACCAGTGGGATAGTTTTGCCACGTAAGACTTGCTCTCGCGTGTCCAGAATCCTGATTGGTTGCTCCTCATACGAAACATCCTCAGCTACCTCGATGTCCGTCCACTCAATAACGTGGGAGGGGTCCGCAGTGTACTTCCGTAGTTGGGAAACGTGGAAGACGTTATGAACGTTCCCAAGCTGCGGTGGCAATGCAAGACGGTAAGCAACGACTCCCACTCTGCCCAAAACCTCAAAAGGTCCCATAAACCGCGGGGCCAGCTTTCCTCCGCCTCGGTTGAACCGCCCCTTCTTCGGGCTCACCCTCAGAAACACGTGATCACCAACTGTAAACTCGAGAGGTCGGCGTCGTCTATCCACAAAACTCTTCGGTCGGCTCTGCGTGGTCTTCAACCGCTCCCGAATCAACGCAACCTTCTCGGTCGTCTCCCGGACAAGCTCCAGGCCAAGCAAACTCCTGTCTCCTACCTCTGCCCAACACACGGGCAATCTGCACGGCCTTCCATACAATGCCTCAAACGGTGGCGAACTCGGCTAAAGGTAAATTATCCTCCCACGACCCTCAGAAGTCCAACACATATGCCCGCATCATATCCTCTAAGATTTGTATTGTGCGCTCTGACTGGCCGTCCGTCTACGGGTGGTACGCTGTACTAAGCAGGACCTCGGTCCCCAAAGCTCTCTACAAGCTCTCCCAGAATCTGGAAGTGAATCGAGGATCCCTGTCGGACACTACAGATACCGGTACACCGTGAAGTCGGATAATCTCTCGAACGTACAAACGGCTTAGTGTATCAACCGTGTCAGTCATCCTCATGGATAAGAAGTGCGCCGACTTGGTCAGTCGGTCGACCACTACCCAAACTGCGTCGTGCCCTCTCGGTGACCTCGGTAAGCCACACACGAAGTCCATCGTGACGTGCTCCCACTTCCACTGCGCGATCGGTAGTGGCTGTAATAAATCGGTTGGACGCTGATGCTCGGCCTTCACTTGCTGACAAGTAAGGCATCTCGAGACGAACTCTGCAACTGCTCTCCGCATCCCGCTCCACCAGAACTACTGTCTGATATCGTGATACATCTTGGTGCCACCCGGGTCCACAACAAGACGGGAGTGATGAGACTCTCTCAACACAGCGTCTCTACAACAACGTGGTACGAATACACCTCCTCAGTAACGTAGACCCAGATTAGTACCCTGCTCCCATCCCTCAACGTCAACACCGCTGGTAATCCTCTCCAAGATCTCTGTTGTCACGCCCCAAATCCGGTTTTGACCGGACTCGAGACGTGAACTAGGAATAATAATAAAAACAATAATAAAAGTAAATTTAAACGAAATTAAACTCCAAATTTTAGTTCCAAAATAACAACTCCAATAATTAAGAGTCAAACGCTTAATTCCAACCAAGTAACGGAAAACATAGTTTGATACAAAAATGGAAAGTACGTCTCTACTACAAATAACCACCCGGATCCTCAATGAGCTCCCGAGCCCTGAGAAAACCTCTAAGTCTACTCATCAACGAAGCCTGTAAAAACAGTAAACACAAGGGGGTGAGCTTATGCTCAGTAGAAAAAAGTAGTAAAGGGACAAAGAACTTTCGTTTCGTCATCAAAATTCTCGATTAGTACGATTTACCAAAAGACAACACAATTAGAGATCACCAGGAAAATGACTATTTGCCAATAGAAACAAACTCAAGAAACACACGAGTACCGAAATATAGATAATTAAACCACAAGACTCCGATCCACACACAAACTCACATATCGTATCGGAACACACATCGGCCTAGATATCTTCTCGGAACTCACATCATCGGGGTGAAACAAGTCTTCTCGGAACACGTAGCATCGGGGTGAGACAACAATACACCATACCGGAATACCCATCGGCCTAGGTGTCTTCCCGGAACACGTAGGATCGGGATGAAGCAAGTCTTCCCGGAAAACGTAGCATCAGGTGAGACAATAATACACCATACCAGAATACCCATCGGCCTAGGTCTTCTTGGAACACGTAGCATCGGGGTGAAACAACATGGTAAACATATCGGACCGGCACACCCCTCGGTCGGATATCTTCCCGGAAACACACATCGGGGCAAGTAAACCACAATACACACAATACCAAACAAAACACATTATATCGAACTCATATTATCAACCAAGCTTACCGACATGACTTATCAAACACGTCCCATCCGTCTATCATTCACCCGATCACATCACCAGGCACAATCATATCACATTCAACACAATCACTCAACCAATCATGTCACAGAGCATCCATTCATATCATACTCATGATAATTCATATAGTTTAATATGATTCTTAATTTAACCAAGAGTGTGTCATGCATCGACATCTAAGGACGTACAACCATAATCAGCACAACCAACACGCGATCCTAAGGCTCGACATGGCCATTCTACAGCACGACAATTCCCATAATTGAAAGCGGTTATTCTAGTGAATCACATCCTATATGCAAACTAAGACTCTTCCGGTGATTATCATCCTATATGCATACTATTAGCATTTCTTAATTAAAAGCGGAAATTTACTACTCTTCCCTACCTCAAGTGCTTTCCAAAGCTTAATCACACAACCGGCGAGTAGTCTCCTCCTCAGAGCTCGAGAACAAAGTCTAGGAACATAAATTAAGACTAGGATTAAAGACTAATCAAGGGTGGTTTAAGAGGCAAACATATAAGGTAAAACCCCCAAACATTCGGTTCAAGATAACATTTCGAATTAAACGAAAAACACCAAAAAAAGACTCAAAGGGCCAAAATTGGTCTGCCACGGTTCGGGTCACGGAGCCGTGAGGCTCCTCGTCACAGATGACGTTACGGACCCATGACGTGTGCCGTCACGGTCTCCCTCACGGAGCCGTGACGTCTCCCGTCACGGATCCGTGACGGCCCATACCTGTTTCTTCCTTCTTCTTCCTCCAGCCTCCTTTCCACGAAATCAACACACAAAAATCCATTTTTAACCTCTAAAAACTCCAAAAATAGTACCATAAACACAAAACTCCAATACCCACAAAGGGTTTCATCAAAAGAACCAAACCCCAATTGATTTCTACTTAAATCAATCATCTACTTCTCTAAAATCATCATCTAACTGTTAGGTCTCGAGGTAGGGTTGGAGATGAACCAACTCGCAGCGGAAAATCAATGAAAACCAAGAGACGATTAAAACCATGAAACAACTAACAAAGAATGGATTCACAAGAGAAAAATTCAGCACTATCTCTTACCAAAACAAGAACACCGGGTAACGAATGATTGGCTTGAGTCTCCAAGACGCCTACGTATCCACATGGGAATCAAAGCCACATAGTTCTTCTCTTTGAGGACTCAAGAACACAAAAATGGAGGTGGAAACTTGCCAAACCCGAAATGGCCATGGAAGAGGGAGAGAAAATGTGTTTCCTATTCTTGTCTTGTGTTTGTTATGTTGAAAAAGATGACTTAAACATAACAAAACCCATACTTGTCCAACTAAAGGCATGGGTAAAGTATGGTGTCAAGTAAGGTGTAAATAGGACAAAGTATGGCAAGACAAGATTGAATTAGGTGGTGAATCACCAACACCTTAATCCTTGTCTTTCTTACTTAGTACTAATTAATCAAGACTTGATTAATTAGTTCCATGGGCCTTGGTTGCATGGGCCTTTCATGGGCCTCTTGGAACATGGCCCGTGGCCATTTCCAACGAGGTGCCGTGATTCGCTCATCGCCTCCAAGCCTTCCATACCGGAAATGTCCAACATTATCCGACGCGATCAATCCCAAGACTCCAAGCCTTGTCTCGATCCGTAAAGTCCTATTCACTTACGGGCACATGACCCAAAACCCAGTTTTGGTCATGTCCTGAGACAACTCCCTTTTGGTCATTCTCCATAAATGTGTCAATGAGTTTCATCCTCCGGTGTGACCCTTAGGTTTATGCATGTCAATAGATCAACGTAAAATCTCATTTTACTTGATCCTATTTAAGTGGCAACTAACGAGACTTTAGTATTGCTTGACACTGCATAGCGAATCGACCCTGTCGATTCTAACCTTTCTGTCGTCCCTGTCATTATCCTTTTATCTCCGATATCCTGATTGAGATAAGGCATAGAGCCGTCATCCTTATTATTCTCAATCACCGTTCCTTGATATGTGAGATGACTGAAGATATGATACCCAGTATCATGTGCATGGCCATGCTATTCTTCCAGTCACTCTCGATCAAGCGGCCGAGAACCGATATCTTTCCCATACCTTAGTATGAGGGATAAATCCCTTAGCCGTCTTTCGTGTCACTCATGTAGCCCGTCCCCAAGCCAATCCTGGCCGTTATGGAAGCCCTGTTACGGACAACGTTAGGCTCAGGTCAAACTCAGTTGTTGACTACATAGCGATCACAAAGACTCCTTGGTCTAAGGATACATGACAAGCTACAACAATGAATATGTTCATGACTTAATCTATGACACATATTCAGGGCGGGTCGTCCAATATCATGTCCCACATGATATCTATGATCAGACTCCGGAATCCCATTCCAATGACTAACAGAACGTAAGCCATAAAGAGCCATCTTTCATACTAGTCACTTCTAGTGAAGCTTTGTTGACTAGGGACCCATCGAGTGTGATTTATCTCGATCTATGGTTCTATTCGCATGGTGGGCATAGATCAAAGAACACGTCGATATATTACTCCAACACATAAGTAATATAAAGTCGCTTTAATTTTATTGCTAACGATGATATGTACATTTGGACATTTAGGATTGAACTACGGGCACTAAGACTAACACTAACAACATAAAACTCAAAACCTAGCTAGTTCAAGCAATTTCTAAGGAAACCCATAACTTGAAATGAATTGAAATGAGATTGTGAGAGTTTACTTACCTTTAGAATGATGATATGATGAAGATGATGAACTTTTTGAGAAGATTGATTGAAGAAATGGCTTGAAAGGGGCTCCTTTTCTCTTGCTTCTTCTTCAAGCTTCAATGGAAGCTTTTCTTCTTCCTCTCTCTTGTAAAATTCGGCCACCACACTAAAAATGAGAAGAATTGGTCAAAAATTGAGTCATTTAACCCAAGGGTGAAATTTCTAATATGCCTCCTTGCTCTTATCCACTTAAGGTCAACTCATGAGGGTTAAAAGGGTCCTTTTAGCCTCCTTTTTTCCCCTCCAAGCTAATATGGACGAGTGTACATGTACGGACCACCTTTTCCTTAATTATTTCTAGCATCTCTAACTTAAATAAATTTAGTCGATAAATAGTCTTCGTTTGACCGAAAGTTGCCTTTTTCACAAGGACAGTCATTTGAAAGGAAATGACCCAACTAAGCTAACCGTAACGACGGCTAAGCTTTTTGGGTCCCGGAAAGGTCCCGACTGACTCCCGGAGTCATCGGTTGACTTTTCCGGCCGAAACTTTTTCCTGAAATCACCGGTTCGACCGGGGGCGGTTCTTACAATCTACCCCCTTAAAAGAATTTCGTCCTAGAAATTTAAAACGAAAGTACCTCAAGGGTCAAACAAGCTGGGGTACTTCGCGCGAACCTCATGGTCGCGCTCCCAGGTCGACTCAGCTCCGTTGTGCCGCAACTGCACCCGTAGCAGTGGGATAGTCTTGCCACGCAAGACCTGCTCTCGCGTATCCAGAATCCTGACTGGCTGCTCCTCATACGAAACATCCTCAGCTACCTCGATGTCCGTCCACTCGATAACGTGAGAGGGGTCAGCAGTGTACTTCTGCAGTTGGGAAACGTGGAAGACGTTATGAGCGTTCCCAAGCTGCGGTGGCAATGTAAGACGGTAAACAATGGCTCCCACTCTTCCCAAAACCTCAAAAGGTCCGATAAACCATAGGGCCAACTTGCCTCCGCCGCGGTTGAACCGCAATAATCCTTTCTTCGGGCTCACCCTCAAAAACACGTGATCACCAACTGTAAACTCGAGAGGTCGGCGTCGTCTATCCGCATAACTCTTCTGTCAGCTCTACGCGGTCTTCAACCGCTACCGAATCAACGCGACCTTCTCGGTCGTCTCCCGGACAAGCTCCGGACCAAGTAAACTCATGTCTCCTACCTAGGCCCAACACACGGGCGATCGGCACGGCCTACCATACAACGCCTCAAACGGTGCCATCCCAATACTGGCTTGGTAGTTGTTGTTGTAGGCGAACTCGGCTAATGGTAAGTGATCCTCCGATGATACTCGAAAGTCTAGCACACATGATCACAGTATATCCTCTAAGATTTGTATAGTGCGCTCTGACTGCCCGTCCGTCTGCGGGTGGTACGCTGTACTAAGCAGAACCTCGGTCCCTAAGGCTCTCTAAAAGCTCTCCCAGAATCTGGAGGTGAATCGAGGATTCCTATCGGACACAACAGACACCGGTACCCCGTGAAGTTGGATAATCTCTCGAACGTACAAACGGCTCAGTGCATCAACCGTGTCGGTCATCCTCATGGCTAAGAAGTGTGTCGACTTGGTCAGTCGATCGACCACTACCCAAACTGGTCGTGCCCTCTCGGCGACCTCGGTAAGCCACTCACGAAATCCATCGTGACATGGTCCCACTTCCACTGCGCGATCGGCAATGGCTGCAGTAAACCGGAAAGACGCTGATGCTCGGCCTTTACCTGCTGACAGGTGAGGCATCTCGAGACGAACTCTGCAACTGCTCTCCGCATCCCGCTCCACCAGAATTGTCGTCTGATATCCCGATACATCTTGGTGCCACCCGGGTGCACAACAAGACGAGAGTGATAAGACTCTCTCATCACATCATCTCTACAATCACGCGGCACAAATAGTACTCCTCGGTATCGTAGACCCAGATCAGTACCCTGCTCCCAGCCCTCAGCGTCAACACCGCTGGTAATCCTCTCCCGGATCTCTGCCGTCTCGGCATCCTCGGCTTGTGCCTCCAGCACACGAACAACTAGGGTGGGCTGAGCCACTAGCGAACACATAGCTACGCCATCGGCGATCTCATCTAACTCAAGTTTGACCTAGCTCAACTCCTTCATCATGTCCCACTCTCAGACTAATATACCGGCCAGGCAGTGGACCGACTTCCTACTCAGTGCATCGACGACAACGTTCGCCTTGCCTGGGTGGTAGAGTAGCTCGAAGTCGTACTCCTTAAGCAGCTCCATCCACCGCCTCTGGCGCATGTTCAAGTCGCACTGGGAGAAGATGTACTTGAGACTCTTGTGATCCCAGAATACCCGGAATCGCTGTCCATACAAGAAGTGTCGCCAGCTCTTTAGAGCGAAGACGACTGCTGCCAACTCTAAGTCGTGGGCAGGGTAGTTGCGCTCATGTATCTTCAACTGTATGGAGCCATAGGCAACCACCTTCCCGGACTGCATCAGCACACATCCCAGTCCCTCACCAGACGCATCACAATACACATCATATCCGATCCCCCACTCCGGCACAATCAACACGGGAGCGGTAGTCAAACGAGCCTTCAGATCTGTAAAGGAATGCTCACACTCATCAGTCCACAGGAACTCTGGTTCCTTGTGTGTCAGTGCGGTCATCAGCGCGGCCAGGCGTGAGAAGTCCTGGACGAACCGTTGATAGTATCCTGCCAATCCTAGGAAGCTGCGGATTTCAAATACACTCTTGGGTCGTGCCCACTTCGAAACTACGTCGATCTTCGCCGGGTCTACTAGGATACCCTCTCGGGACACAACATGCCCGAGGAACTTCACCTCGGCGAGCCAAAACTCGCACTTCTCCAGGTTGCGGTACAACTGGTGAGTGCGCAACAACGTCAAAACTGTCCTCAGGAGCTCCTCACGCGTCTCCTCACTCGGCGTATAAATCTGAATGTCGTCAGCAAATACCACGACGAACTGGTCCAGGTACGGTTGGAAAATACCATTCATTAGGTTCATGAACGCTGTAGGCGCGTTCGTCAACCCGAACGACATCTCTAGGAACTCGTAGTGTCCGTACCGAGTCCGGAATGCAGTCTTCGCCACATCCTCCTCCCGAACTCTCAACTGATAATACCCTGATCGTAGGTCGATCTTCGAGAAGCACTTCGCTCCTCTCAGCTGATCGAACAAGTCATCGATCCTCAACATCGGGTAGCGGTTCTTCACCCTGACCCGGTTCAACTTCCGGTAATCGATGCACATCCTCAACGCTCCACTCTTCTTCTTCACAAAGAGGGCGGGTGCTCCCCACGGTGAAGCGCTCGGATGGATGAATCCCTTCTCCCACAGCTCCTCGAGTTGTCGCTTCAAATCGACCAACTCGACTGGTGCAAACAGGTACGGGGCCATGTATATCAGCGCCGTCCCCGCTATCAAGTCTATCCTAAATTCAACCTCGCGTGTCGGCGGTAATCCTGATAACTCCTCTGGAAACACCTCTGGGAACTCGCACACTACCCTCAGCAGCTCTCTTGTCACGCCCCAAATCCGGTTTTGACCGGACTCGAGACGTGAACTTAAAAAGAAGATAAATAAAACAAACTGTAAAGTAAATAAAGCTTAAGACAATAATCTGTAATCCATAAATCCGATAAAAAGAGTCAACATCTCTTAAGTAAACCGTAAAAGTCGCCTTTACTTCAAAAACATAGTACGTCACTAGACAAACTAGCCTAGGACCCTCGCTAGCTCCCAAGCATCGAGCATCCCGCTAGTACACATCCCGCTCAAGACCTAAAATACAACAAGGTAAGGGGTGAGCTTTCGCTCAGTAGAAAAATTAGTTAAGGTTATGAACTGCAGTTTACCATCACGAGTAACCGTCCAATTAGGGCATACTAGCAAAGCACGACTATAAACAATGCCCAAGGGAAGTCACCAGTCACCAGTCACCTTCTCAAGATCATAATCATACTTAGAAAAACGCACAAAGCCAACCAACAAGCATAGAACACAACGAGACAAACCCAGATTCCGTACAACCGTTTCCAAGCCTTACCGAATGCACACAACCACTTATATCGTATTCGACCACACTGCATCAGTCCCGATATCTTCCCCTCACTGAGACGCGGGGTAACATCCTCGACCGGGAATCCCTCAGTTAGATGTCTTCCGAGTACACATATTCGGGGCATTACTCAACATACATACTAGACCGGCAAACACCTCGGTCGGACGTTGCCCCGGACCACGAGTCAACGGGGTACTTATCACGCCATCCTTGGCCTCAATACACTACACCGGAACTATCCCTTGGGGCAAGTATCCCACCAGTTACGCCTCCTCTTGAGAACCACGTCAAGAGCATAACACGCATCACAATACCACAGTTTGACCACGGTATACCAACCGGACCAACTTACCATAACACACAAATCGGTCTATCACTCACCCGATCATATCACAACCAAAGGTTTACATCACAACAAACACGACACACTCTCCCACACATAGCCATAGCATGCTACACCGAGTAAATCTTGTTATGACTCAATGAGCGGTTACAACAAGCATCATGCATCTCAATCAACACGCAACCCTAAGGCTCGACATGGCCATTCTACCAGCACGGTAATTTCCCAAGTATTGAAAGCGATTAAAATAGTGAATCACATCCTACATGCGAACTAAGACTCGTCCGGTTATTAATGTAATTGAAAGCGGTTATTCTAGTGAATCACATCCTATAAGCCAACTAGGACCTTTCCGATTATTATTATTACCTAACATGCATACTAGTAACTTTCCGTAATTAAACAGGTATTCGCTAATTTCCCTACCTCAACAGAAGACAACTCGAACTCCTAGATGCTGACGTCCGGGCCTACCTTCGGTCTTCTCCACGATCGAGGTCAAAGTCTGATTTTAACAAGTAAAAGTGGTAATAAGTCCCGGTTCAGTCCAAATCAGTCCTCTAATTTATCAATTAAGTCATTTAAATTCCAATTTAAATCCTTTAAATTAAAAAAAATAATTAATCTGACCCAACCCGGATCCGACCCGAATCCGTAAACCAGATCTGAATCCGACCCGAATCAGACCCGGTCCAGATCAGACCCGAACCTGACCCAGACCCAAGTCCAGACCCGACCCCAGACCCGACCAAGATCCAACCGGGCCTGGTCCGAGTCCCAACTGGCCTGGTGGCCCAAGGCCCGAATCTCGTCTGGAGGCCCAAGTCCAAGCACGAAGGAGGGGAGGCTAGGGTTTGGTTCAGTCCGACGGCGACGGCAGCGGCAAGGAGCTCAGAGGAACCGCGGCGACGCTGGGAGAGGGCCTCGTCTCAGATCCGCGCGCGAGACACCTCGCCGACCTGCGTGACAACGAGGTAACCGGTAGATCTGCTCAGACGTCGAAGCCGAGCATCAGAGATGGAGATCCAATCTTAGACCCGACGGCCGCGGCTGCGATTCGAAGCCGGAAGGTCCAAAGCCTCGCGATTATGACTGGCTTGGTCACACACACGAGCTAAGACGTCGCGCGCTGCTCTGGTTGGCTATCGACGGATGAGACGAGCGGAGACAGGCACTCGCGCTGGTTTCTCCGTCACCGGTGACCTCGATTCAGTCTCGGGACCAAAAGAAAAAGGCGAGGAGCTCGGGTGTCAGTTTCCTGGCCTCACCTGTAAGCGAACGTCCGGTGCGCAATGGTTCGATTCTGGAACACGGGCACGAAGCGGCGAGGGGAAACAGCGTCGATGAAGAAGAGAAAGGAGGGAGAGAGGCGCCTCGGGATGCATGCTCGAAACGAAGAAGGAGGGTGAACAGTAGCTAGGGTTAAGGGAGAGGGCTTGGGCTCGGCTGACTGGGCCTGGTCCGGCTGACTGGGCCCAAGGCCTCCCTTTTTTTTGTCCTCCCTTTTCTTTTTTTCTTTCTCCAATTTTCTTCCCAATCGACAGTCCGAACGAATAAAATAAATAGAACGAGGTTGAACCGGGGCGGTCATTACATCTCTGCTCTGAACGGTCGTCGACTCAACTCCCGCAGTCAATGTTGACAGGAGGACTCCGCTCCTACTACTCAAGACACAAGCACCGATCTTTTCGCCCGACACCATTGTCACCTGTCGTTGATAGCAATCGATCGACTCTCGATACCTCGCGAGCCAGTCCATCCCCAATATCACGTCAAATGCTGTCATGTCCAAAACAAGTAAATCACCAACAAAAGGGCAATCAACCACTCGAATCTCACATGCACGACATACGGTACTTAAGACCACATCTCCCGTAACCGGGGTATCAAGACATGAGGGTCGACTCAACGTCTCTATCCTTAATCCCAAAGAATCAGCAAAAGTAGAAGAGATGAAAGAATGTGAAGCCCTAGTATCAAATAAGAAAGACGTCCAGGAATTGTAAAGCAAGCACGTACCCTGAGTGGTCTCATGACCGGAGTGGCGTCCCTCTGCTCGGGAGTTAGTGACAGTATACACCCGACCCTGCTGAGCCTGAGGTCCTCCTCTCGGGGGTGGTGGAAGGGTCGTCCTCTATGGAGCCTCTGCTGATGCCTCTATACTGGCGCAGCCACTGCCTGCCGTAGGGCTCTCGGAGCCTGAGCCTGACGCTGGCGGAAAGAAGGTGCCTGACTGGGCTGCGCCTACTGTGGTCTCTATACTGGTCCTCCTCCAACCCGGTCGGGCATACGGCGGAGATGTGTCCAACTCGGCCGCAATGGTAGTATGTCCTCTCAACGGCACGCGGTCTCTCCTCGACCCTCGTCGGATGACCCGCTGGGTGGTCTGCAGGTCCACCACTCACCGGGCAGTCTCGGCCTAGATGTTCCAACTACATGCACGAGGGACAAAACTACGCTAACGGGGCAGGTCCAACGGACGCTACTGCTCCGACTCGTTGCATCCCACCAGACTGGGCATGTGGCTGGAAGGATCCCGAGGTCCTCTGTCTCCTCGGATCGCGGCCCTCAGATGGCCTCAGAATGCCACTAGGTCTCGGCCTGCTCTTCTGAGCCCTGGCGGTCTCTCGGAAGTGCCGCTCCACTGCTAGTACCTGGTCCCCTAGCTCAGTGTACACCTCACTCCTGAAGGCGGTGACTCGGTCCACGATCGACATGATGAGTCCCCTCTCGAATCTCCTACAACAGCGCTCCTCGGTCTGCACCAACTCCGGTGCGAAGTGGGTTCAAGGATGTGAACCTCGCCTCATACTCGGATATAGTCATCCCTCTCTGACGCAGTTCCAGGAACTGTGGTGCCTGTCATCTCGGACTGATCTCGGGAAATAATGCTCTAGGAACAACCTGCCGAACAACTGAAAGTCGTCTCCAACCCTGATCTGCTCGCGCTGCTACCAATGGTACGCGTCATCCTTCAGCTGGAAGGCTGCAAAGGATACCCTCATGTGGCCATCCACGATCCCCGACGTATCCAAGTTACGCGTGATCTGCTCCAGACACCTCTCAGCTGCCTCGGGCTCTGGCTCCCTGGAAAAGACAGGAGTACCCAACCTGAGGAAGTCCCTCAGCGGCTGGGCTATGCAGTTGTCGGCCTGACTCGGCCTGGCAGTAGCAGCTACAGTGGCAGCAAGCACGGTCTCAGGTGCCGGTGCTACAGTCTCCCTCTAGGCGCTGATCGCCGCGAGAACTGTGCAAACCAACTCCTCCAAAGTGGTCGCCTGGGTCGGCTCTGGGACCGGAGGACCTCTGGGCGGTGGCCCTGACGATCCAACCTCATCTCTCTCGTGCTCCGCAGAGGTAGCACCCTGGGCACTTGCTGCCCCTACCTGCTCAATGGCAGGTGATTGCCCCTGGCCCCCCGCTGGGCGACCTCTAGTGCCTCTCGGAATGTAGGTACGAGTCATGTCGCTTGTATCCGCTGCACGGATAACGCACATGCTCAGTTTCTCAATTTCCAATAAAGCGGCTCGCTTAAAATAGTAACGTTCACACACGTTTCACAAGGGTCATACTCGGACCAACAATATACTTAGTCTTAGTATAGTCATAGATAATTTCATATAATCAGAGAAGTCCGCACACTTGTGCATCTCACAGAATCAATCACACAATTCAACCATCTCCCACAGGAATCACGGTTTCAAACAAGTCACACAGTATACCGTTCACATCGCACAACAATTCCACAAAGTCTGTAAGAACCGCCCCCGGTCAATCCCGATCGAACCGGAGGTTTTCGGCGAAAGTTGACTTTTTTCCGGAAAAGCCAACCGATGACTCCGGGAGTCATTCAGACCTTTCCGGGGCCCAAGAAGCTTAGTCGTCGTCACTGTTAGCTTAGTTGGGCCGTTTCCTTTCCGTTGACTGTAATATTGGGAAAAGTCAGACAGGTCTTTTATCGGTCAAACGTGGTCCGATTTGGAACTAAATCCGATAAAATATTTGTGCTTGGATTTATTTAAGCTTGAAGTGGTCCCCACATGGACTAGTGTCCATGCTTGCTTGGAAGAGAAGAATTAGGTGTGTTATGACCCTTATACCCTCATTAGTTGTTTTTGGGAAGAGATAAAGCAAAGGGGTAGTTTGGGAACTATCCTCTCTAGGTTTAAAGATCCATTTGGTGCCCATTTCAGCACATTTCCCAAGGTAGCCGAAATTGGAGAGAGGGTGGAGAGAGAGTGAAGCTTGAAGCTTGAAAAAGAAGAAAGGAGAGAAAAGAGGGAGATTTTGGGTCATTTCTTCACCAAAGGGCTTGATTCTTCCATTTTCTTCATCTCCTCTCTATTTCCAAGGTGAGAATCCCATCCTTTTTCGTTTTTGATGAATTGGGATCATGGGTTTTGAAGAAATTGATGAACAAGAGTTGGGTTTTTGAGTTTTGTTGATGGATGATGATTTATGGAGTGAAAAGGAGATTGGATGATGTTTTTAATTTGATTTGTGGAAGTTATGATGAATACCCATGGTGGGTTTTGAAGTAGAGATGTTTAGGGGCTGTTTTTGGAGCTTTGGATGGTCATCAATGGAGATTTTTTGGGTTAGTTTCGTGAAAATAGAGTCTGGATGAAGAAGAAGGCGGAACAGTGCTGAACCGTCATGAATCTGTGGCCGGAACCATGACGGGAGACATCGCGGCTCCGTGAGGGAGACCGTGACGCCGTTTGTCACGGCTCCGTGAGGAGAACCGTGACGGCGCAGCCCACGGATCCGTGACCAGATCCGTGGCAGACCTGGTTTGGGCCTTTTGGGCCCACTTTGTTGAATTTCGAGTAATTGGAACGGTTATCCATAACCGGGTTCTTTTGGGGTTAATTGGGAGCTTCTCCTCTTTGAGCCTTTGTGAATTACTCTTACTTCGGGTGTTAATTGGGGTTTTGTGATCCAAGACTTTGGACCCGAGCTCGGAGGAGGAGGAGACATTTGGACTTCGTGACGAGACGGAGGGGAAGCTAGCCAGGTCGTCAGCAGCTAGGAGTTGAGAGTTGTTCACTTTTAAGGTAGGGAACGTAGCGAATACCGATTTAATTGCAGAAAGTTACTAGCCTGCTTTAGAATAATAATAATAACCGGAAAGGTCCTAGTTCACATATATAATGTGATTCACTAGAATAACCGCTTTCTATTACATAATACCCGGACGAGTCATAGTTTGCATGTAGGATGTGATTCACTCGCTTAATCGCTTTCAATTCTTGGGAAATTGTCGTGCTGGTAGAATGACCATGCCGAGCCTTAGGGTTGCGTGTTGATTGAGAGGTATGATGCTTGTTGTAGCCGATGTTTGAGAGTCATAATACGATATGCTCGTTGTAGCATGTTGTGAGTATGTGTGGGCGAGTGTGCCGTGTTTGATATCATGTGAATCCTTGGTTGTGATATGATCGGGTGAGTGATAGACCGATTGTGTGTGTTATGGTGAGTTGGCTCGGTTGGTATATCGTCGTCGAACTATGGCATTGTGATGCGTGTTATTCTCTTGATGTGTGTTCCAAGAGGAGGTGAGTCCGGTATGATACCTATACCGAGAGAGTATGCCAGTGTAGAGTATCGAGGACGAGGGCGGTTTAACCATTACCCCGATGCTATGTGGTCCGGGAAGGCGTACGACCGAGGTATGTGCCGGTCCGTTATGCATGAGGCCCCGATTTTACGTGACGGGAAGACGTCCGACTGAGGGATTTCCGGTCTAGGATGTTACCCCGAGTCTACGGGACGGGAAGATATTGGAACCGATGCTTTGTGTTCCGGTACGACATAAATGGGACGGGCTGTGATAACTGGTGATGTTTAGGATGGTCGTACTAAGTTATGTGTTGTTCTGCTGTGTGTGTTGTGTGTGCTGATTGACTATGTGCGTTATATTATTTGTGATTTTGGTCTTACGAGAGTTATTGGCGGTTGGTACGTGTTCTGTGGGCGTTACTGACAGTTATACTTTGCTAATATGCCCTAATTGGACGATTACACGTGGTACTGAACTGAAGTTCATAACCTTAACTATTTTTCCTACTGAGGTTTTGAGCGGGACTTGGACTAGCTGGATTCTCGGAGCTGGGGAGCTAGTGAGAGTCTTAGCTTGAGTTGTCTAGAGACGTACAGTTTTTACTGATTCTAAACTGTTTTACTTTTTTGTTGTTGACGAGCTGTTGACTCGCATTACTTTTTGGAGTTTTAAACTGCTATTTGAGACCATTTTTCATTATTAAATTGCTTTTATTATTTATCTTTTAATTCACGTCTCGAGGCTGGTCAAAACCGGATTTGGGGCGTGACAGAGTCTCCGCACTAACTCATTTCCACAGGTTCTCAGCACCTTTCTCTTTCAATCACAACATTCATGTCGATATCGCGTCGTTACAACCAAATTCAGGTGTCCCCAAATCTCGTTGTAACCACTTGACATCCCTCTATCACGTTCGACTACAGTGGCGCCCCTGAGTCAACCCGTGATAGTACAAACACTTCAGTTTTGCAGAAATTTGGGCATGACCCGTTCGAAAATTTCACTAACCATCCGCTTAAGCGGGACATTCAATAAACAAACTGCACAAAGCATTCAGCACAACATAGCACACAACAAAACATCGCAGTTACACACCTCGGGTCTCGGTAATTACTCGAGTACCACCCGGCTAAGTCAACATTTCGATCCAACCAATCACTCATCGGCCGACAAAGGCGGCAACCCACATAACGATCACTCAAAAAACACGTCATAAACAGCATCGAGCACCGCTCGATAACCCAGCCTCGATCTCAACCGATCGGCATAACAACTCAACCAAGGCACAATAACATAACACAAAGTAAGGCAAGACTCAAACAAGGCACTTCGCCATCCGAGACTCTCGTCATCTCGTATCAACGCGTAGAACATTTCCGACTTGCGTAACTGGCACTAGAACCTTAACAACCTAACTCTACCCACCTCATTGACGTACGGTTCGAGGTTTTGAAAAACAATTTCAGTGCAACCAGTCTCTGATACCAAATTTTCACGCCCCAAATCCGGTTTTGACCGGACTCGAGATGTGAACTAGGAATAATAATAAAAACAATAATAAATGTAAATTTAAATGAAATTAAACTCCAAATTTTAGTTCCAAAATAACAACTCCAATAATCAAGAGTCAAACGCTCAATTCCAACCAAGTAACAGAAAACATAGTTTGATACGAAAATGGAAAGTACGTCTCTACTACAAATAACCAACCGGATCCTCAATGAGCTCCCGAGCCCTGAGACAACCTCTACGTCTACTCATCAACGAAACCTGTAAAAACAGTAAACACAAGGGGGTGAGCTTACGCTCAGTAGGAAAAAGTAGTAAAGGGACAAAGAACTCCCGTTTCGTCATCAAAATTCTCGATTAGTACGATTTACCAAAAGACAACACAATTAGAGATCAACAGGAAAATGACTATTTGCCAATGGAAACAAACTCAAGAAACACACGAGTACCGAAATATAGATAATTAAAACACAAGACTTCGATCCACACACAAACTCACATATCGTATCGGAACACACATCGGCCTAGATATCTTCTCGGAACTCACATCATCGGGGTGAAACAAGTCTTCCTGGAACACGTAGCATCGGGGTGAGACAACAATACACCATACCGGAATACCCATCGGCGTAGGTGTCTTCCCGGAACACGTAGCATCGGGGTGAAACAAGTCTTCCCGGAACACGTAGCATCGGGTTAGACAACAATACACCATACCGGAATACCCATCGGCCTAGGTCTTCCCGGTACACGTAGCATCGGGGTGAAACAACATGATAAACATATCGGACCGGCACACCCCTCGGTCGGATATCTTTCCGAAAACACACCTCGGGGCAAGTAAACCACAATACACACAATACCAAACAAAACACATTACACCAAACTCATATTATCAACCAAGCTAACCGACATGACTTACCAAACACGTCCCATCGGTCTATCATTTACCCGATCACATCACCAGGCACAATTATATCACATTCAACACAATCACTCAACCAATCATGTCACATAGCATCCATTCATATCATACTCATCATAATTGATATAGTTTAACATGATTCTTAATTTAACCAAGAGTGTGTCATGCATCGACATCTAATGACGTACAACCATAATCAACACAACCAACACACAATCCTAAGGCTCGACATGGCCATTCTACAGCACGACAATTCCCATAATTGAAAGCGGTTATTTTAGTGAATCACATCCTATATGCAAACTAAGACTCTTCCGGTTATTATCATCCTATATGCATCCTATTGGCATTTCTTAATTAAAAGCAGAAATTTACTACTCTTCCCTACCTCAAGTGCTTTCCAAAGCTTAATCACACAACCGGCGAGTAGTCTCCTCCTCCGAGTTCGAGAACAAAGTCTAGGAACATAAATTAACACTAGGATTAAGTCCCTAAACAAGGGTGGTTTAAGAGGCAAACATTTAAGTTAAAACCCCCAAACATTCGATTCAAGATAACCTTTCGAATTACACGAAAAACACCCAAAAAGGACTTAAAGGGCCAAAACTGGTCTGCCACGGTTCGGGTCACGGAGTTGTGAGGCTCCCCGTCACGGATGACGTCACGGACCCCTGACGTGTGCCGTCACGCTCTTCCTCACGGAGCCATGACGTCTCCCATCACGGTGCCCGTCACGGATTCGTGATGGCCCAGACCTGTTTCGTCCTTCTTCTTCCTCCAACCTCCTTTCCACAAAATCTACACCCCAAACTCCATTTTTAACCTCTAAAAACTCTAAAAACAGTACCATAAACATCAAAACTCCAATACCCACAAAGGGTTTCATCAAAAGAACCAAACCCCAATTGATTTCTACTTAAATCAATCATCTACTTCTCTAAAAACATCATCTAACAACATAAAACTCAAAACCTAGCTAGTTCAAGCAACTTCCAAGGAAACCCATAACTTGAAATGAATTGAAATGAGATTGTGAGAGTTTACTTACCTTTAGAATGATGAACTTTTTGAGAAGATTGGGTGAAGAAATGGCTTGAAAGGGGCTCCTTTTCTCTTGCTTCTTCTTCAAGCTTCAATGGAAGCTCTTCTTCTTCCGCTCTCTTGTAAAATTCTGCCACCACACTAACAATGAGAAGAATTGGTCCAAAATTGAGTCATTTAACCTAAGGGTGAAATTCCTAATATGCCTCCTTGCTCTTATCCACTCAAGGCCAACTCATGAGGGTTAAAAGGGTCCTTTTAGCCTCCTTTCTTCCCCTCCAAGCTAACATGAACAAGTGTCCATGTAGGGACCACCTTCTACTTAATTATTTCCAGCATCTCTAACTTAATTAAATTTAGTCCATAAATAGTCTCCGTTTGACCGAAAGTTGACTTTTTCACAAGGACAGTCATTTGAAAGGAAACGACCCAACTAAGCTAAGCGTAACAACGGATAAGCTTTTTGGGTCCCGGAAAGGTCCTGACTGACTCCCGTAGTCATCAGTTGACTTTTCCGGCCGAAAGTCAACTTTTTCCCAAAATCACCGGTACGACCGGGGGCGGTTCTTACAATCTACCCCCCTTAAAAGAATTTCGTCCTCGAAATTTAAAACGAAAGTACCTCAAGGGTCAAACAGGCTGGGGTACCTCATCCTCGCGCTCCCAGGTTGACTCAGCTCCGTGCTGCCGCCACTGCACCCGTACCAGTGGGATAGTCTTGCCACGCAATACCTGCTCTCGCGTATCCTGAATCATGACTGGCTGCTCCTCATACGAAACATCCTCAGCTACCTCGATGTCCGTCCACTCGATAACGTGAGAGGGGTCCGCAGTGTACTTCCGCAGTTGGGAAATGTGGAAGACGTTATGAACGTTCCCAAGCTGCGGTGGCAATGCAAGACGGTAAGCAACGGCTCCCACTCTTCCCAAAACCTCAAAAGGTCCGATAAACCGCGGGGCCAACTTGCCTCCGCCGTTGAACCGCAATAATCCCTTCTTCGGGCTCACCCTCAGAAACACGTGATCACCAACTGTAAACTCGAGAGGTCGGCGTCGTCTATCCGCATAACTCTTCTGTCGGCTCTGCACGGTCTTCAACCGCTACCGAATCAACGCGACCTTCTCGGTCGTCTCCCTGACAAGCTCCAGGCCAAGTAAACTCCTGTCTCCTACCTCGACCCAACACACGGGCGATCTGCACGGCCTACCATACAACGCCTCAAACGTTGCCATCCCAATACTGGCTTGGTAGCTATTTTGTAGGCGAACTCGGCTAATGGTAAGTGATCCTCCGATGATCCTCGAAAGTCTAGCACACATGATCGCAGTATATCCTCTAAGATCTGTATAGTGCGCTCTGACTGCCCGTTCGTCTGCGGGTGGTATGCTGTACTAAGTAGAACCTCGGTCCCCAAGGCTCTCTGTAAGCTCTCCCAGATGCTGGAGGTGAATCGAGGATCCCTGTCGGACACAACAGACACCGGTACAAACGGCTCAGTGCATCAACCGTGTCGGTCATTCTCATGGCTAAGAAGTGTGTCGACTTGGTCAGTCGGTCGACCACTACCCAAGCTGCGTCGTGCCCTCTCGGCGACCTCGGTAAGCCACTCACAAAATCCATCGTGACGTGCTCCCACTTCCACTGCGCGATCGGCAATGGCTGCAGTAAACCGGAAGGACGCTGATGCTCAGCCTTTACCTGCTGACAGGTGAGGCATCTCGAGACGAACTCTACAACTGCTCTCCGCATCCCGCTCCACATGAATTGTCGTCTGGTATCTCAATACATCTTGGTGCCACCCGGGTGCACAGCAAAACGAGAGTGATGAGACTCTCTCAACACATCATCTCTACAATCGGGCGGCACAAACAGTCCTCCTCGGTATCGTAGACCCATATCAGTACCCTGCTCCCAGCCCTCAGCGTCAACACCGCTGGTAATCCTCTCCCGGCGAACACATAGCTACGCCATCGGTGATCTCATCTAACTCAAGTCTGAACGACCTCAACTCCTCCATCATTTCCCACTCTCGGACTAATATACCGGCTAGGCAGTGGACCGACTTCATACTCCTTAAGCAGCTCGAAGTCGTACTCCTTAAGCAGCTCCATCCACCGCCTCTGGCTCATGTTCAAGTCGCGCTGGGAGAAGATGTACTTGAGACTCTTATGATCCGAGAATACCCGGAATCGCCCTCCATACAAGTAGTGTCGCCAGCTCTTCAGAGCGAAGACGACTGCTGCCAACTCTAAGTCGTGGGTAGGGTAGTTGCGCTCATGTATCTTCAACTGTATGGAGCCATAGGCAACCACCTTCCCGGACTGCATCAGCACACATCCCAGTCCCTCACCGGACGCATCACAATACACATCATATTCGATCCCCGCTCTGGCACAATCAGCACGGGAGCGATAGTCAAACGAGCCTTCAGCTCGGTAAAGGAATGCTCACACTCATCAGTCCTCAGGAACTCTGCTCCCTTGTGTGTCAGTGCAGTCATCGGCGCGGCCAAGCATGAGAAGTCCTGGACGAACCGTCGATAGTATCCGTCCAATCCCAGGAAGCTGCGGATCTCAAATACACTCTTGGATCGTGCCCACTTTGAAACCGCGTCGTTCTTCGCCGAGTCGGCTAGGATACCCTATCGGGACACAACATGCCCGAGGAAATTCACCTCGGCGAGCCAAAACTAGCACTTATCCATGTTGTCGTACAACTGGTGAGTGCGCAACAATGTCAAAACTGTCCTCAAGTGCTCCTCATGCGCCTCCTCACTCGGTGAATAAATCAGAATGTCGTCTACGAATACCACGACGAACTTGTCCAGGTACGGTCGGAAGATACCGTTCATCAGGTCCGTGAACGCTGCAGGGGTGTTCGTCAGCCCGAACGGCATCACCAGGAACTCGTAGTGTCCGTACCGAGTTCGAAATGCGGTCTTCGCCACATCCTCCTCTCGAACTCTCAACTGATAATACCCTGACCGGAGAACAATCTTCAAGAAGCACTTCGCTCCTCTCAGCTGATAGAACAAGTCGTCGATCCTCGGCATCGGGTAGCGGTTCTTCACAGTGACTCGGTTCAACTTCTGGTAATCGATGCACATCCTCAACGCTCCACCCTTCTTCTTCATGAAGAGGGCGGGTTCTCCCCACGGTGAAGCGCTCGGAAGGATAAATCACTTCTCCCAAACCTCCTCGAGTTGTCGCTTCAGTTCGACCAACTCGGCTGGTGCAAACCGGTGCGGGGCCATGGATATCGGCACCGTCTCCGGTATCAGGTCGATCCTAAACTCAACCTCGCGCGCCGGCGGTAACCCCGACAACTACTCCGGAAACACCTCCGAGAACTCGCACACTACCCGCGACAGCTCTCGGCTCTGATCGGTCGTCGCCTCATCTCCCACGGTCAATGCTGACAGGAGAACTCCGCTCCTACTGCCCAAGACACATGTACAATCGTGTCGCCCGACACCACGGTCACCTGCCGTGTGTAGCAATCGATCGACGCTTGGTAACTCGCGAGCCAGTCCATCCCCAAGATCACGTCAAAAGCAGTCATGTCCAGCAGAAGCAAATCACCAATAAACGGGAAATCAACCACTCTAATCTCACAGCCACGACACACGGTACTCAGGACCACATCTCCCGTAACCGTGGTATCAAGACATAAAGGTCTACTCAAAGATTCTACCCTCAATCCCAACATACCAGCAAAAGAAGAAGAGATGAAAGAGTGTGAACCCCAGTATCAAATAAGAAAGACGCCCATGAATTGTAAAGCAAGCACGTACCCTGAGTGGTCTCATGACCGGAGTGGCGTCCCTCTACTCGCGAGTCAGTGACGGCATACACCCGACCTTACTCAGCCTGAGGTCCTCCTCTCGGGGGTGGTGGAAAGGTCGTCTGTTGTGGAGCCCTCTGCTGCTGCCTCTGCACTGGCGCACCCGCTGCCTGTCGTGGGGCTCTCGGAGCATGAGCCTGGCGTGGGCGAAATGAAGGTGCCTGGCTGGGATGCGCCTGCTGTGGTCGCTGCACCGGTCCTCCTCCAACCCGGTCGGGACACACAGTGGAGATGTGACCAAGTCGGCCGCAGTGATAGCATGTCCTCTAAACGGGACGCGACCTCTCCTCGACCCTCGTCGGACGACCTGCTGGGCGATCTGTAGGTCCACCACTCATCGGTCAATCTCGGCCTAGATGACCCAACTACCTGCACAGGGGGAAAAATTGCGCTAACGGAGCAGCTCCAACGGACGCTACTGCTCCGACCTGTTGCATCCCACCGGACTGGGACTGTGCCTGGAAGAATCCTGAGGTCCTCTGCCTCCTCGGATCGCGGCCCTCGGACGGCCTCAGAAAGCCACTCGGCCTCGGCCTGCTCTCGCGGGCCCTAACGGTGTCTCTGAAGTGTCGCTCCACTGCTAGTGCCTGGTCCACTAGCTCAGTGTACACCTCAGCCCTAAAGGCGTTGACTCGGTCCACGATCGACGGGATGAGTCCCCTCTCGAGTCGCCTGCAACGACGCTCCTCGGTCTGAACCATCTCCGGTGCGAAACGAGACAAGGATGTGAACCTCGCCTCATACTCCGATACAGTCATCCCTCTCTGTCGCAGCTCCAGGAATGCTGGTGTCTGTCATCTCGGACTGATCTCGGGAAGTACTGCTCTAGAACAACCTGCCGAACAACTGGAAGTCGTCTCCAACCCTGATCTGCGCGTGTTGCCACCAGTGGTACGCATCCCCCTCCAGCTGGAATGCAGCAAAAGATACTCTCAAGCGACCATCAGATATCCCCGACGTATCCAGATTACGGGTAATCCGTTCCGGCCATCTCTCGGCTGCCTCGGGGTCCGACTCCCCGGAAAAGACTGGTGTGCCCAGCCTGCGAAAATCTCTCAGCGCCTGAGCTATATAGCTATCGGCCTCTCAACAACGGCTGTAGTGGGAGCAGGCACAGTCTCTGGTGCCGGTGCTGTAGTCTCTCTCTAGGCGTTGATCGTCGCGAGAACAGTGCGAACTAGCTCTTCCGGAGCGGTCGCCGCGGTCGACTCTACGACCGGAGGGCCTCTGGGCGGTAGCCCTGACGGTCCAGACTCATCTCTCTCGTGCTCCTCAGAGGAAGCACCCTGGGCACTAGTTGCCCCTGCCTGCTCAACGGCAGGTGGCTGGCCCTGGCCCTTAGCTGGGCGACGTCTATTGCTTCTCGGGATGTAGGTACGTGCCATGTCGTATATCCACTGTACGGATAACGCACATGTTCAGTTTCTTAATTTCGAATAAAGTGTCTCGCTTAAAAACGGTAACGTTCACATACGTTTCATAAGGGTCATACTCGGACCAACAATATACTTAGTCTTAGTATAGCTATAGTAATCTCATATAATCACAGAAGTCTGCACACTTGTGCGTCTCACGAAATCAAACAAACACAGGGAAACTCGTACACTTGTACGTCACATATGTCAATCACATAGTTCAACAATCCCACACAAGGTCACACAGTTCACAATACTCAGCCACTTCACTAGTATCCACATCAACTTAGTTCATGGTTCTCAACACTTGTTCTTTCTAACACAACAATCATGTCGATATCTTGTCGTTACAACACGATTCAAGCGTCCCCGATTCTCGTTGTAACCGCTTGACATCCCCATATCACGTTCGACTACAGTGGCGCCCCTGAGTCAACCCATGATAGTACAAACACTTCAGTTTTGCAGAAATTTGGGCATGACCCGTTTGAATATTCTACTAACCATCCGCGTACGCAGGACATTCAATTCACATTTTGCACAAAACATTTAGCACAACCATAACACACAGCAATTTATCGCAGATATACACCTCGGGTCTCGGTAATCATTCGATTACTACCCGGCCAAGTCAACATTTCGATTTAACCAACCACTCAACGGCCGACCAAGGCGGCAATCCAATAAATGATCACTTAACAAACACGTCATGGACAGCATTGAGCACAGCTCGCTAAACCAACCTCGATCTCAACCGATCGGCAAAACAGTTCAACAAAGGCACACAGCATAACACAAAATAAGGCAAAACTCAAACAAGGCACTTTGCCATCTGAGACTCTCGTCGTCTCGGATCTATGCGTAGGACATTTCCAACTTGCGTAACCGACCACTAGAACTTTAACAACCTAACTCTACCCACCTAATTGACGTACGGTCCGAAGTTTTGAAAAACCAGGCTCTGATACCAAATTGTCACGCCCCAAATCCGGTTTTGACCGGACTCAAGACGTGAACTAAAATAATAATTAAATAAAAGGAAAATAAACGAAATAAACTTCAGAATTTGGTTCCAAAATAAACAACTCTCAAAAACATGAGTCAAACGCTCAAATCCAACAAGTAATATAAACATACTTTAGTACGAGAATCGAAGGTAAGTTTCTACTACAAATAAAATCTCGGACCCTCAATGAGCTCCTGAGCCCTGAGATGTCCTCTAAGTCTACTCACCCACAAAACCTGTAAAACAGAAAAAACAGAAGGGGTGAGCTTACGCTCAGTAGGAAAAAGTAGTAAAGGGAAAAAGGAATCATGCTCCGCCGCCAAATTTCTCGATTAGCAACACTTATTAAAAAGACAACACAAATAGAGATCAACAGGGACACAACTTATTCAGCAATGGAAACCAACTAAAGAAACACACGAATACCGAAATATAAGACAATTAACTACGAGACTCCGATCCACACACAAGCTCAACATATCGTACCGGAAACGCAAATCGGCCTAGATATCTTCCCGGAGCACCGAGCATCGGGGTGAAACAATATACATCGTACCGGAATACCCCTCGGTCTAGATGTCTTCCCGGAAAACAGAGCATCGGGGTGAAACAATATACATCATACCGGAATATCCCTCGGTCTAGACATCTTCCCGGAACACAGAGCATCGGTGTGAAATAATATACATCATACTGGAACGTCCCTCGGTCTAGATGTCTTCCCGGAACACAGAGCATCGGGGTGAAACAACAATACACCATACCGGAAACGCACATCGGCCTAGGTGTCTTCCCGGAAACACACCTCGGGGCAACAACAACATATCTCATACTGGAAACGCACATCGGCCTAAAGTTCTTCTCGGAACACACTTCGGGGCAAGTAAAAAACATAGCATACTGCACAATACCAAACACACCAATACATCAAACCATCAAGCTTACCCACACACTTACCAAGCACGCCACATCGGTCTATCATTCACCCGATCATATCACAAGGCAACAATCATATCACATTCAACACATTCATTCAACCAATCATGTCACGAGGCAACCATTCATATCACAATTGAATAAAAGAAAAACTTTACTAAAGTGAACTCCATAAATAAGATTACATAAAACCAAGTCAATAGTCAACAGTTCTGAAAATAACATGACATCAAGTGCAAATACACCAATACGTCTCTAGAATAATCCCCGACTCCCAAGGAGCTCCCGAGCCTTGAGATCACCTCAATGACTACTCAAAAGTAAACATGAACAGAAAGTAAACAAGAAGAGGGGTGAGCTTACGCTCAGTAGGAAAAAGCAGTAAAGTAAAATAACCCCGTTAAAGTAGAAAAAAACAATTAGATCGAGTAATCATAGTTTAAGAATTAAAATGATTAATCGAAATGTGCTGTAAATATAGATCAAGAAAGTTCCAATGTCTCAAAGGAAGTAACCCTCAGGGAAATCAAGAAAAATAAAGATGTAATGCCTTAAGAGAAGATACTACTCAATAATATCGAAGGAAAAGAAGAGATTTACTAAAGAACTAAATAAGGAAGCCCACAAATACTGAAATATTCTAATATCAAGTTCCATGACTCTAATCCGTACACTGACTGGTACATCACGTCAGAGTGCCCCTCAATCCGGAGGAAACAACATCATCGAGCTTTCTGGAAAAGTTCGTTAGGAGCGCACGTTCTCGGAAGTCCCTGAAGATGTCCCCAAAGGACCATAATTCATCGGGACAAAGTGAGTTTCTCCGGAACACCTAGCCTCGGAATAAGACAATAAGTACACTACCGGAATATCCGTCGGCGTCAGTCTTCCCGGATCACGAAGCATCGGGGTGGAACCAGTCCTTCCGGAACACGAAGCATCGGGTAGGACAATAATATCACGAACCATCTTGTGGAACCAGTCTTTCCGGATCACGAAGCATCGGATAAGACGGTAATTCACCACACTGGAATATCTTTCGGTCTAGGTCTTCCTGGATCACGTAGTATCGGGATGGACAACAATATAAACAAAACGGACCGGCATACCATTCGGTAAGTAAACAACAAAGGCAATCATTTCCTGACAGGCACAACACACAACTCATGCTAGCAACCAAGCTTACCTGCATACTTACCAACCACGATCCATCGGTCTATCACTCACCCGATCATACCATTTGGCACAATCAATTACAGTCAACATTCATTCAAGTATTCGATCAAGCATTCATTCAACATTCATTCACAAGCATCATAAATGATCTAGTTTAGTTAGACTCTTGTCTTAACCTAAATACTAAGCAAGCACGACATGTGAAGCAACACAAACAATCCTGAGGCTCATCACGGCCAATCTACCAGCACGACAATTTCCCAAATATTGAAAGCGATTTAAACTAGTAAATCACATCCTACATGCATACTAGACTCGTCCGATTATTATTGTAATTGAAAAACGATTATTCTAGTGAATCACATCCTATATGCGAACTAGGACCTTTTCGATTGTTAAATTTTCCTATAGGCATACTATTGATGTTCTTAAATTACTCGAGGATTTTAGTGCTTTTCCCTACCTCCAGAAGATACAACAGCTGCGTCTCCTAGCTGCTGACGTCCTGGCCTAACTCCGGTCTTCTCAGGAAAAGTCCGCGAAGTCCAAGTCCGAGTCTGGGTTTAACAGATAAAAGGTCCAATCAGATCCGATAAGGTCCAAAGTCCTCTGAGTTATCCAAAAAGTCCTTTAATTAATCAATTTTAAACCAAATAATTTAATTAATTAATTAAGTTTGCCCGACCCGGATCCGACCCGGACCGAACCCGGACCCGCGAACCAGACCTGGACCCGACCCAGACCCGAGTCCAGCCCCGAACCGGTCCGGTTCAGACCTGGGCCTTAGATCCGGACCTGGCCCATGATCCGTTCTGATCCAGGCCCGTGTCCCGGTCGCCTGGCCTAGAGGCACGCTCACAGGCCCAACAGCCCAAGTCCTCCTAGCTCGCCAGAGCCGTCGAAGTCTCCGGCGATGCTCGTTGCTCCGAACACCGTCGGTGAAGTCAGGCGAGCTCGCACGGGAGGTAGAGAAGGTGGAGAAGCGACGTTAGAAGGCGAGGGGAGGACGAGGGGAATGGCTGGGTGTGAAACCGAGTCGCGTCGTCCAGATCTGGCGGCGTTGAGGTTCGCCGGCAAAGAACAAGACCAGATTTGAAGGTCGGGGACTCTGGCGGCGCTTTCCGGTCACCCACGACTCACAACGAGCACGAAGAGTTTCGATTCTCAGGCGAAGGGTACCAATGGAGGTCTAAGGGCTCGGGACAAGTCTCACCGGTGCTGATTCCTCTGGTTAAAGGTGCGGCGGAGCTCGGTTCGACGACGACGGCTAGGGTTCGTTTAGTTTCGAGGAAGAGAAGGAAAGGAAGGGAGGGTTTTCAGGAGAGGGGTTTGGTCCAAGGGTGTGACGAGGTGGAAGGAGAAGGAGGAGGATGTGAAGAAAG
Source organism: Erodium maritimum (assembly GCA_963921825.1). Lineage (NCBI taxonomy): Eukaryota > Viridiplantae > Streptophyta > Magnoliopsida > Geraniales > Geraniaceae > Erodium > Erodium maritimum. Next base: position 78,905,394 of record OY997588.1, on the reverse strand, counting down.
AAGACGAGCGGCCAGAGAACTGGACGGCGGCGCTACTCTTGTTCCGTTCGCGCGAGAGAGAAGTCTCGAGGAAGACGACACCTCGAAAACTGTGCGCGAGAGTGGGAGTTGAAGAGTCTAACGCTAGGGTTTTATTGGGATGCCTGGGCCGCGCGCTCTTGGGCCGAGTCAGTGCGAAGCGTGGGCTTGGTCCACGTTGGTGAGTCGGGCCTTGTATTCAGACCAGCCCAACTGCACAAAACCCTCTTTTTTTCAAAAACACTTGTTGCAATTTCCTACCCCAACGTTTCAAAATCCAAAATAAGACCCTTTTTAAATTAAGTCGGGTTTTACAGTAGGTGCATGGGAAAAATAAGAAGAACGTGTGGCCGGAGACGAAGGCCATGTTGTTGGAGACGAAGGTCGTGACAAAGGAAACGAAGATCGCCATATCTGCCACGAGGTCGTCGCCGCCCGTCGCTGTCGAGGGCCACTATGCAAAGGCAAGCTCAAGGAAATCTGGTGGAAATCGTGGTTCCCTTTCGTCGAGCCCAAATCCAACCTTCTCATATCCGTTATCTTGCCAGCGTCTGGGTTTATTTGTGCTAGTCAGGAATCGTCAGATCTACAAACTCCATATGTGAATCGAGGAGTAAGAAGGAGCTCGTGGTGGTGGTCTCACCCGAGGAAGGAGTCCAGATAGTGTTGGTGGTCTCACCGGAGGAAGGAGTCAAGCTCATGGTGAATTAGTGGTGCAGCCGGAGTTCGGCCGGAGAAGATGATGAACACGAGAGATTAGAAATTAAATAGAGGTTTAGATTGGTAAAGTGAAGTAATGTATTGTTTTATAGATATTTGAAATAATATAATAATTATTTTCCTTTATTTTGTAATTCATTTATAAAATAAAACATTTTAATTATTTATTTTATTTTTTGAATTTTTTATTATTTAAGAGGGTAAAATGGTAATTTTTCTGTACAATCCAAATAGCTCAAATGAGTAAGGGTAATATCATTATTTCACTTGCCCCTAACTGACACATGGGGTCACATTACTAATGAAATAGAATATTCCGTTAGTTTTCTATCTTAATATGCTAATTCGGTCCGCGGACCGAACATTAAGATATCCAAATATAATAAAAAAAAATAAGATATCAAAAAATCCGTAGACCGATCATAAGAATACCATAATGTATTTAACCCTTATATTTTCTTTATAAAAAAAGATTTGCCAGTCCTTTATCTGGTAAGAACTAGTCGTATGATTTGGTTGCGAAAGTATAGTATTCATGTTATATCTCGTTGTTCTCGGTTATGATTGAAATTGTCTTTAACCTTGAGGTAAAAGAGAGATGTTTAGTGACAAAAATCACACCGATTCGATTAACAGAACCAGCCTACACCTAGATACTAGAATAAGAGGGAGCACATTCTTGGAATTTACAACTAATGCAAATGTTCAAGGTCGGACCTTAGTACATGGTCTCATTTAATGTTGGGGACTTGTTCAGTGTTGGAGAGCTGGATTGACATGAGGTGGAAAATCCATTAAAGAACCTGAGTTAGATACAAAAGTTGGTTGAGTCCCAATTAAGGGCTTTGGAGGCATGTCGAGGACTATGAAAGAAGAGCCCACACACGCTTGTGTTCTCTGTCTATGGGGTAATATCTTCTTTAACCTAATAGTGGACGTTGTTTGGTGCATAGGCCAGTGTCAGCATCTCTAATTTTAAAAAAAAATAGTATATTCATGTGAAAACGCGTATTAGTTAGTATTAATTATTCTGCTCTCTCGCGACTTTGAGAAAATAACCCTAGTCTTAACTTGTCTGGCGCCGCTATGGAGCTCCAGACTGTCGCCGTTGTCGCGCCGCCTGGTACTGTCGGGTTCGTCATCCCGGTATTCGTGTACCCCGTGCAGTTGACCTCGCAGACCACGCCTGATGCGGGGTTTAACTATGGGTGGGAGTGGGTGGCTTGTGCTCAACCTTCCGCGCCTCTCCCCCTCTCCGCTCCTCTTGTGACTCTGGCGAATCATAGTCCGATCGTTATGTCCCCTCGTTCTATCTAACCAGTCTCGTCTAGTGTCCCGCCGTCTGGTCTGCAAGCCATACCACCACCACCGCCCCCTCCTCACTCTCTCAGATCTCGACCTGGCCTTCTCTATCGATGGACGATGTGGCCCCGGCTTCGGCTGCGAGGGAATCATCGGGACTCTTTGGGCCACGAGACCCGTCCCCCAGCTCCTCGGGGGCGTTCGCTTGTCGTCGGTATTGGGAACGGCGCAAATGGGTGCGGCGGGCCTCGGTGGCTTCGGCTACACGCTACAAGCCCTCACCCCGTGGTCCGAACCCTACCCCGTGTATGGGACCCATCAACACCAAGACCTCGCTCTGGTGCATATGGGGCCGCCTGCTCCGATTAGGGATCCACCTCAGCCAGGACCATTGCGACCTCGGCCTCATCGATTTGCGGTGGGGATGCTTCGGGACGTTATAGAGGTATCCGCTGCTGTCTCGGGCACGTCGATAACGACCCGTACATGGGGATGGACCTGTGATCGAGCCGGTATGCGGTGTAGCATGATGGAGACGTCTTCACTTAGGGTTTTCCGATACTGGGTGCGGATACGAAAAAGGGAGTGGATACCGATTACTAAGCCACAACACCGAGGGGGCCTACTAGGGTTCGGATGTATGCATCGGTGTATAGATACGGCCCTCGCCAGCGTCGCCCGCACCTGGTGGTTATGGATGGAGCATGTACCGACCGTGGTGGGTATCTGGGAGCCGGTGGATTGTGGCCGCTGACAGCGGAACCGTTAGCTAACGCTTGGTCATCTCGTTATAGGGAAGCCGGGATAACAGTGGACCCGTTACCTAAATTGGGTCCCCAGATTCCCAACCGATACCCTAGCTTGTCGACCGAGCTAAGCCGCTTTGGGTGGTCTTCCACCTCTCGCCCGGGTCCGTTTGCACAAGGGATGGTCGGGGGTCTGCGAAGGGGTCGACTCTCTACTTATTCGATTGCTATAGCTCGGCTATTCTGGACTGGAGGGTTCGAAGGTAGAGGACGCGCCCAGGCTGGGGCACACCATGTTGAGGTTCCAGCGCTTGGGTATCAACCGAGGGAGGCTGCGGAGGAGCTGGGGAGGGTTGCGTTTGGCGCGACATGGGATAGCTTACCACAAGTGGGGAAGAGGCCCCGCTGGGAGGGATGAGGCATCACCAGAGCATCGGGGACTGTCCCTGAGAGGGGTCCCCAAACGATGTTTTGCCTCCCACCATCACCATTACCATCGAGGCCCCTCTAAATCTCCGGTATCCCGTTCCCCCCCACCCATATTCTATCTTTGCCCATGGGGCGCCAACTCAATACCGTCATGGACGGTTCTACTAGGAAAAGAATAGCGAACATTCTTAAATGTTCTTTTCCTTTTCTTCGTGGTCAGAGAGTTTATGATGCATTTATATGTCTTTCCATAATTTGATCAATGAAATTTTGCACCTTTCGCTCAAAAAAAATATGTGTAATTAACTCTAAGAAAAAATTAACCCTAAAGCACATTGTGTGTCTGTCCGAAAAAAGCTCTCTCTTGTTTGTCGAGAACCTCTGCCTAAGAAACCTTAGTTCTATGGCCTCTTCTGCTCCAGCCACCGCTGTCGTCGACTGTCTGTCAATGGTGGACCTGTCTCGTCGCCGCTTGCTCAGGTGTAGAGCTCGGTACTTGTACCGCCATCTCGTCCTTCCTCGAACGTGGTGCCCCGCCGCCCGATAAGAAGATGCCTTAAGCCACTCCAACTGGCCAAGACGTCATCTACTCTCTCTCTCATCCCTCTTCTCTATTATACGGCTACGGTGGAGAGCTCCTTCTCCCTCGGACAAGAAAACCCGTTGATTAAACCTCGTCGAGGTCGGCCGTATAAAACCCTAGGGCTTGCGTCTACTGCAAGCAAGCATAGGGCTCCGATCCTTCAACCTCCATCTGACTTGGTGGCCGCAACGGCTACGATTAGGCACCTCCTCATAAGGCTGATATGCCAGTGGTCGTAGTGGAAAGGGGGGCAGCCTCAGATAAGTCTCGGGCCCCTGAGGTTCTTCCTGGCTTTGCTCCCCTTTTGGTCTCTCCTCCTGCTGCGGCGACATTGAAGAACACCGAACGGGACCTGGTTCTTTCCTCTCCACGCTATCCACATCCTGCCTGAGGGAAGGTTACGACGAAGGAACCGGAACGAACGGTGTTGCAGGAACTCTGTGGGGGAGGGCTTACACCAAACTTTGACCGGATCCCCATCTTCCCTGCTGCTCTGAATCTGCCCCCGGGAGTGGTTCTACGTCGACGAGTCTTCAAGTCCAGAGATGTCGGGTCCACCTTGGAGCCTCCACCGGTGGGGCCAACCCTGGAGATTAACCTCAACAATCTCCAAGACGGCTTCTCGGCCTGCTCGTTGGAAGATGAGGAGGATGTGGAGGTTGTTATGTCGAGTGCATCACTCAGCCCCTCACTGTTGGCCCGCCAACAATTTTCTATGATGGCCAAATTGAAGGCGACCAAACCACCTCTGAAGTACGTGCTACTCCGAGTCATCACCAGGGCATGTGGGAAAGCCGCGGAGGGTCTGGTTATCAAGGACATCGGGCCAAGGGTATTCGGTTTCTACGCATACGTGGGTCCGTAGAAGCGAAAATTGGTGCTTTGACGGTCGACCTCTCCTCCTTGGGAAATGGGATATGATGGATAGGGAGCCTCCGGCCTTGGATCGGCTCCAACTCTGGGACCATGCTCACGGTCTCCCTTCCTTGGTGCAAACCAAGACAATGGGGGAAACGATTGGCTTGGTGTTGGGGCTGAGCGTTGAGGTGACATGTGATAAGTGGGGCACATGCTAGGGAGGAACTGTTCGAATCCGATCCGGGCATCTAATGGTGTTGGGTCTCGAGGTAAGGTTGGAGATGAACCAACTCGCAGCGGAAAATCAATGAAAACCAAGAGACAATTAGAACCATGAAACAACTAACAAAGAATGGATTAACAAGAGAAAAATTCAGCACTAGTTCTTACCAAAACAAGAACACCGGTTAACGAATGATTGGCTTGAGTCTCCAAGACGCCTACGTATCCACATGGGAATCAAAGCCACGTAGTTCTTCTCTTTGAGGACTCAAGAACACAAAAATGGAGGAGGAAACTAGCCAAACCCGAAATGGCCATGGAAGAGGGAGAGAAAATGTGTTTCCTATTCTTGTCTTGTCTTTGTTATGTTGAAAAAAGATGACTTAAACATAACAAAACCCATACTTGTCCAACTAAAGGCATGGGACAAGTATGGTGTCAAGTAAGGTGTAAATAGGACAAAGTATGGCAAGACAAGATTGTGTTAGGTGGTGAATCACCAACACCTTAATCCTTGTCTTGCTTACTTAGTACTAATTAATCAAGACTTGATTAATTAGTTCCATGGGCCTTGGTTGCATGGGCCTTTCATGGGCCTCTTGGAACATGGCCCGTGACCATTTCCAACGAGGTCCCGTGATTCGCTCATCGCCTCCATGCCTTCCATACCGGAAATGTCCAACATTATCCGACGCGATCAATCCCAAGACTCCAAGCCTTATCTCGATCCGTAAAGTCCTATTCACTTACGGGCACATGACCCAAAACCCAGTTTTGGTCATGTCCCGAGACAACTCCCTTTTGGCCATTCTCCATAAATGTGTCAATGAGTTTCATCCTCCGGTGTGACCCTTAGGTTTATGCATGTCAATAGATCAACGTAAAATCCCATTTTACTTGATCCTATTTAAGTGGCAACTAACGAGACTTTAGTATTGCCTGACACTACATAACGAATCGACCCTGTCGATTCTAACCTTTCCGTCGTCCCTGTCATTATCCTTTTATCTCCGATATCCTGATTGAGATAAGGCATAGAGCCGTCATCCTTATTATTCTCAATCACCGTTCCTTGATATGTGAGATGACTGAAGATATGATACCCAGTATCATGTGCATGGCCATGCTATTCTTCCAGTCACTCTCGATCAAGTGGCCGAGAACCGATATCTTTCCCATACCTTAGTATGAGGGATAAATCCCTTAGCCGTCTTTCGTGTCACTCATGTAGCCCGTCCCCAAGCCAATCCTGGCCGTTATGGAAGCCCTGTTACGGACAACGTTAGGCTCAGGTCAAACTCAGTTGTTGACTACATAGCGATCACAAAGACTCCTTGGTCTAAGGATACATGACAAGCTACAACACTGAATATGTTCATGACTTAATCTATGGCACATATTCAGGGCGGGTCGTCCAATATCATGTCCCACATGATATCTATGATCAGACTCCGAAATCCCATTCCAATGACTAACAGAACGTAAGCCATAAAGAGCCATCTTTCATACTAGTCGCTTCTAGTGAAGCTTTGTTGACTAGGGACCCATCGAGTGTGATCTATATCGATCTATGGTTCTATTCGCATGGTGGGCATAGATCAGAGCACACATCGATATATTACTCCAACACATAAGTAATATAAAGCCGCTTTAATTTTATTGCTAACGATGATATATACATTTGGACATTTAGGATTGAACTACGGGCACTAAGACTAACAAATGGAGCATCCCTCCGAAACCAATTCAGGTAACTCTCACATACTCTAAGTTACCTACCTTATGTTAAAATTGTGTAATGATTGGACATGGCATCATGGAGTGTCCCGGGGAAGTGGTGAGAAACCCTTGGTTCGATTTTATGCTGGAGTATTGATGTGAACGTAAAATACATCTATTTGAGATGTTTTTAGCCCACATTCTTGAGCTTTTCAGCCTCAGGATGGTGTAGTTTGATGAGTATTTCTCTTGTTTTGTGCAGGTGATCGATCTCCAAAGGAATCGGGAAATTCATGACGAAAGCGGAGCAAAAAGAAGCAAAAAAGGGCCTAATTTTCAGAGGCGCACGCCGGGCGCACGGCATGCGGCCAACATGCACCACACACGACGGGCGCACGGCGTGCGGCCAGCATGCAACGCACGGCGTGCATGGACAGAGAGGGACGAAAATTCGGCTTTTGGCTCAACGCACGGCGTGCGGACAGCATGCATCGTGCACGCCCGCGCACAGCGTGCGTGCGACGTGCACTGGCGCGAGTCTGCCAGTTTTTAAGTGTAATTTTCCTATTTTAATCTTAGTTTTGAGGGGGTATAAATAGGAATTAGGTCAGAATTATAGGGGTATCACGAATTTCAGAGGAGAAAACACATTGGGAGAGAGCTTTGTAGACTTTGGGAAGAGGTTTTGAAGATCAAACAAGATATACAAACTCATTATCGAAGGTTCTTCGTAGGTTTTGATTATACTTTGATATTTGTATTACTTTTTCAGTCAATATGATTATTATTGTTATTATCATTGCTTTGTGTTCGTATTTCATTGTGATGTACTAAATCCTCATTGATCTAGGGCTAGGGGAACGATGTGATTATTTGACTTAACGTGTTTTGGTTATACATTTGACAAACTAATATCTAGAATATCGTTTATTTAATTCTACTCTTAATGCATTATTGCCTTGATCATGTGATGCATTATTTAATTATATTAACCAACAATTGAGAAATGAGGTTAATGTGAGGAAATAAGAATTGAATAGCTCGGGTTTTAATCTAAGCCAGAACACGGTTAGACTGACACGAGTGCAATAACCATAGGAGTAAAACCCGAAAGTTAGAGGAATTCATAGATTGTAATGCTATATACCATTCTACACCTAGATTAGAGATAATTAGGTGGACTGAGTATGTTAGGGTACTAATACGATCGAGAGATGGTTAGGACTATACTTAGAGAATTTTCGTTCCCTTAGAATAGTATTAGTTGCAAATGTGTATCGGAATTCATTAAGTTATTCATCACATTCGGACCCCGTCAATGTCCTAGATTGCCTTTAATCTCTGTTATCCAATCCACTTGTGATTTTGTGCTCTATTCTCGGATCATTTATATTACATATTATTTGCATGAATTTATTATTTTTCAAAACAAACCAAACACCATTATAGGAATAGCTTGACTAGCGAATTAATTAACTAAACTGCTTGTCTAATTGCTCCCTTGGGTACGATATCTCAGACTTAAACCCTAAATACTACTTGACGATCGGTACGCTTGCCGTGCCATTCTGAGAGTTAATTCTCAGAGTGTCAAGTTAATGGGATCGGGACAAGAAGGTATACGCGACGGATTGGAAACCAGTATCCACAACTACTACACCTATGAGACCATTGTATCGAGGTAGCGGGCCGGTGGTATCCCCGACTACTGCACCTAATAGTGAGAGTCCGCGAGGCGACACTCGGCCCCGCTCGGTGGATCCGGGCTGTAAAAGTCTGGTGATTAGTCGGATCTCTGGTGGCCGGAAGGCTAACACCCCGACCCTGCTTGTCCGCAGAGATAAAAATGTACCTGGAACTGTGTCTGAGTCTGATACAGGGACAGGAGTTGGGAGAGTGAAATGGGGTTCCACTAGTAAACTTCAGGAGGATCAAGAGCAGGCGGGAAAGTATTCACGCATGTAGAATGTTGGGTCTTGAGGTAGGGTTGGAGATGAACCAACTCGCAGCGGAAAATCAATGAAAACCAAGAGACGATTAAAACCATGAAACAACTAACAAAGAATGGATTCACAAGAGAAAAATTCAGCACTAGTTCTTACCAAAACAAGAACACCGGTTAACGAATGATTGGCTTGAGTCTCCAAGACGCCTACGTATCCACATGGGAATCAAAGCCACGTAGTTCTTCTCTTTGAGGACTCAAGAACACAAACATGGAGGTGGAAACTAGCCAAACCCGAAATGGCCATGGAAGAGGGAGAGAAAATGTGTTTCCTATTCTTGTCTTGTGTTTGTTATGTTGAAAAAAGATGACTTAAACATAACAAAACCCATACTTGTCCAACTAAAGGCATGGGACAAGTATGGTGTCAAGTAAGGTGTAAATAGGACAAAGTATGGCAAGACAAGATTGGGTTAGGTGGTGAATCACCAACACCTTAATCCTTGTCTTGCTTACTTAGTACTAATTAATCAAGACTTGATTAACTAGTTCTATGGGCCTTGGTTGCATGGGCCTTTCATGGGCCTCTTGGAACATGGCCCGTGGCCATTTCTAACGAGGTCCCGTGATTCGCTCATCGCCTCCAAGCCTTCCATACCGGAAATGTCCAACATTATCCGACGCGATCAATCCCAAGACTCCAAGCCTTGTCTCGATCCGTAAAGTCCTATTCACGTACGGGCACATGACCCAAAACCCAGTTTTGGTCATGTCCCGAGACAACTCCCTTTTGGCCATTCTCCATAAATGTGTCAATGAGTTTCATCCTCCGGTGTGACCCTTAGGTTTATGGATGTCAATAGATCAACGTAAAATCCCATTTTACTTGATCCTATTTAAGTGGCAACTAACGAGACTTTAGTATTGCCTGACACTGCATAACGAATCGACCCTGTCGATTCTAACCTTTCCGTCATCCCTGTCATTATCCTTTTATCTCGAGATATCCTGATTGAGATAAGGCATAGAGCCGTCATCCTTATTATTCTCAATCAATGTTCCTTGATATGTGAGATGACTAAAGATATGATACCCAGTATCATGTGCATGGCCATGCTATTCTTTCAGTCACTCTCGATCAAGCGGCCGAGAACCGATATCTTTCTCATACCTCAGTATGAGGGATAAATCCCTTAGCCGTCTTTCGTGTCACTCATGTAGCCCGTCCCCAAGCCAATCCTGGCCGTTATGGAAGCCCTGTTACGGACAACGTTAGGCTCAGGTCAAACTCAGATGTTGACTACATAGCGATCACAAAGACTCCTTGGTCTAAGGATACATGACAAGCTACGACACTGAATATGTTCATGACTTAATCTATGGCACATATTCAGGGCGGGTCTTCCAATATCATGTCCCACATGATATCTATGATCAGACTCCGGAATCCCATTCCAATGACTAACAGAACGTAAGCCATAAAGAGCCATCTTTCATACTAGTCGCTTCTAGTGAAGCTTTGTTGACTAGGGACCCATCGAGTGTGATCTATCTCGATCTATGGTTCTATTCGCATGGTGGGCATAGATCAGAGCACACATCGATATATTCCTCCAACACATAAGTAATATAAAGCCGCTTTAATTTTATTGCTAACGATGATATATACATTTGGACATTTAGGATTGAACTACGGGCACTAAGACTAACAATCTCCCACTTGCCCTAGTTCCAATCTAAACTCCAATATGTCCCCATCGACTTTACATGTCTAACATGTTCGGGCAGTGACACTGCCTTAGTCAAAGGGTTGGCTATGTTATCATCTGTTGCAATATCGGTTATCTTCACTTCACCTCAGTTCAGTATTTATCTGATGAGGTGGATACGCCACAGTACATGTTTGGATTTGTTATACGATCTAGGCTTTTAGCTTGCGCAATGGCCCTTGTGTTGTCGCAAGATGGATTCACCGGGCTGGATGGGTTTTTAATTACACCCAGCCCTGCCATGAATTTCCAAATCCACATAGCCTCCTTAGCTGCCTCTGCAGCATCCATGTACTTGGCCTCTATCGTAGATTCGGCAATGATATCTTGCTTTACGCTCTCCCAGGTAAAGCTCTTCCATTCAGCGTAAACACATATCCTGATTGACTTCTAAAGTCATCTGGATTTGTCTTGGAAAACTAGCGTCTACTCATCCTTCGACGACTAGTTCAGCATCATCTTTCTCCCGGGTTAGAATGATGTCTACTGGTACAACATAAGGCTTACGAGACGTCTGGTCTCATACATGTCATGGCATATATGATCGATCCTGCCCCCAGGCGCATAGGATTCTCATCATCCTTTTCAGCTCATCAGGTGTCTTAGGACACTGAGTCTTGCTGAGATGAATGCCATGACTAGTGGGTAAGAGTCCTTTCTTTGAATCGAGCATTAAGAACCTACTCAATGCCTTGTTCACATAGGTTCCCTGACTTAAATCCAAGACCCTCTTGGTGCGATCTCTACATATCTTAATCCTTAAGATATGAGAAGCATCGCCTAAGTCCTTTATTGAAAAACACTTCCTCAACCAAGCTTTAGTCTCGTGCAAGGTTGGGATGTCGTTTTCAATGAGAACCAGAAAGGTAATATTGCTCCCACTAGCCTTCTTATAAACGCAAGATTCATCCTCGTTCTTGATTAAGCCAAATCCAATTACAGCTTCATCAAAACGAAGGATCCAACTCCGAGAAGTTCGTTTCAATCCATAAATGGATTTCAACAACTTATAAATCTTTCCTTTATTCTTCGGATCGTCAAAACCTTTGGGCCGAGACATACAAACGTGCTTAGTCAAATTTCCATTTAGGAAAGAAGTTTTGACATCCATTTGCCATATCTCGTAATTATGATACGCAGTTATGTCAAGAAGAATTTGGATCGATTTTGACCATAGCCACTAGGGAGAAGGTTTCCTCATAGTCAATCCATTGGATCTGCCTATAACCTTTCGCCACCAGTTGAGCTTTGTAGGTCAGAGGTTTGTTGTCCATGTCCATCTTCACCTTGAAGATCCATTTGCATCCGATGGTCCTCACACCATTGATGGGATCAACCGGTTCCCAGACTCGGTTGTCCGACATGGATTGCATTTCCTCCCTCATGGCTCCCAGCCATAACTCGGAGTTGGGCCCATCCACGACTTCCTGAAAGGTGGCTGGATCATCGTGATCCACCATGACTTCATTGTCACCTCCGGATACCATATCTTGGAGGTGGAAGATTGATCCTTTCAAATCGCCTTGGACCTTCCAGAATTGTAACAGGAATTGGTTCTTACTCTACGACAATCTCTGGCTCCTTTCTACTGGGTTGCCAATTGGTTTAGACAGATCTGTACCATCCTGAATTTCTTCGAGATGCACAGTCCTCCCGATGACGTCTTTGGAAACAAAACTTCTTTTCCATAAAGACCCCACCCCAAGCGACGAACACCATGTTCTCACTGGGATTGTAGAAATAGTATCCCTTTGTTGCTTTGGGATACCACACGAAGGTGCATATCTCAGATCTTGGTTCGAGCTTAGTCGAAACCAAATGTTTTACATAAGCCTCGCAACCACAAATCTTTAGGAAGGACAAAGCGGGCATCATCCCGTACCATTTTTAAAATGGTGTCCCTTCCACACCATTCGTCGAAGCCCGATTCACTATGAATGCGGTCGTCTCTAGAGCAAAACCCCTAAAAGAGATTGGGAGATCAGTCCAACTAATCATGGAACAGACCATTGTCTAACAATGTCCGATTTCTCCGTTTGGCTACACCTTTCAACTACAGTGACCTAGGATGAGTCCATTCCAAAAGGATCTCATTCTCTTTTAGATGATCTAATAACTCTGTGGTCAAGTATTTTCCACCTCGATCCAATCAAAGTGCCTTAATACCTTTGTCGAGCTGGTTTTCTACTATAGTCTTAAACTCTTTGAATTTATCAAAAGCTTCAGACTTATGTCTCACCGAAGAGACATAACCATATTTACTGTGATCATCAGTAAATGTGATAAACTAGTTAAAACCCCTCCTGGCAAGTGAACTTATTGGTCTACACACATTCGAGTGTATCAGCCCCAATAATTCACCCGCCCTTTCATCGCGATCGATAAAGGGCACTTTAGTCATTTTGCCCATCAAACAAACCTTGCACCTATCGATCGAATGGAATTCGAATGAACCTGAAAGCCCGCACTTCTGAAGTGCTGATAGGCGCTTCTTGTTTATGCGACCCAAATGACAGTACCATAACAGAGTTAGGTTTAAATCGTTGGATTTAGACCTCTTGGTATTAACGGAATATATAGAACTTGAGGCATTGTTACCCATATCTAATATGTACAATCCTCCAACCATGTCAGTACTGGGATAAAACATATCATTGCATAGAACATTGAAAACTCCATTTCCAATATTAACATTATATCCTTCTTTGTCAAACACGGATACAGATATAATATTCCTACTAAAAGTAGGTATGCAATATACATTATACAATACTAAGACAAGGCCTCTTGGCAAAGCAAGACTCATGGATCCTACAGCAGTTGCCACAACTCTGAGGTCCATTTCGTGCTTTCCAAATCTCTCCTACTTTCAGCCACCATATATTAGTGCATGTGTGAGATTCAGTCATGGTATCTAATACCCATGAATCTTTGGAAGTAGAGAGATGTAGCTCTATAGAGTTAATACCGAATGAAGGCACGATCCCACCGCCCTTCCTTAGATCATCCAAGTTTCCTGATGAAGGCGCAGTCCTACTGCACTTCTTCAGATCATCCAGGCTATTTGATGAAGGCGCAGTCCCACTGCCCTTCTTCAGATCAGCCGTGAACTTCCTGTAATCCCGGTTCCAATGACCAGGCTGTTGGTAGTAGAAGCAGACATTCTCAGGTGTCTCATCTTTCCTGCCAAGTGCGCATGGGCCCAGCCCTTGCCACTTCCAATTCCCTTGTTGACCATCAGAATATCCTTGGATCCCAGATCCCTGAGATATTCTTCTCAGCAGTTAATGACACTTCATGTAACTCTGATATGGTCTTAGAGAAAGCCTTGTCAAGGACATATTCTTTGCGTTCAGACTTGAGGACTATCCTCAAAATTCTGTACCAGTCCAAATAGTTTGTCCCATTTAGCTTGACCCTGTCAAGAATGGTTTTTAATGACAAACTATTAATGTTCGCTGAATTTGCCATTTGATCTACAACAGATAAAATTCAATCAGTAAACTGAATAAATTTTATGAAGATCAAGCTTAAACACCAACAATCGATTCTAAACCTTTAGAATCTGAAACCAAGATCCTTGATTCACTCGATTAAGCTGAACTAATGCTCACCACTTAATCGAGCTATGTAGGTAGGACTCCATCCAATCACATCCAATGTGACTCTTGGCTAGGGTATGCACTTATGTACACGGCTTACCCTATCTGTTACCCTAGCTCAACCTCAGGTTGAGAATCGTAGTCGGGTCCACCAATTTTCAACTATGGCCCGTCACTATGTAGGTGCTCCGCTAATGCGCACGACACCCACATATGTCGTCCAAACCTACTACCCCGCTTTCCCATGGATGCTCCGCTAATGCGCACGACACCCATAGGACGGGGAGGTAGTAAGGTGTTGATAATTGGGAGGTATCAAACATGACCCGTTTTTACTTGTCCGGTTGTGTTTAAAACTTTGACACATCCTAGATGCGATGAGCACATCAACTACATTCCAAATGCAATGATGCCTCAAATTACATCCAATGTAGTTCTTCCTTCGAACCCGTCAACTACATCCAATGTAATGACGATTCTAAGGGCTCACACACAAGGATTAAAAGTCCAATTTTATCTTTGCATGTGAGGTGATATGCTCGGTAAATAAAGTTAAGCATGCAATTCTAAAACACATAGAATTAATCATGCATAAACTAAACCAAGCATAAAGCGATAAATGTGCACATAATAGCCCCCTAAACTAACTCCCACTAGCTTCTTGAGCTCCATCGACTCCAAGCCGATGCCAACACCCGAAAAGCCACCAAATGACCTTTTCGCCCTTTCTTCATCTTGAGTAAAATATTACAATTTAATACACGACTCGCAGGTCGGGAATAAATAAATATTACAAACAAGTGGTTCGACGACCACACCTTGAAAGAATAATTACACGTTAACTCTAACGGCTCGCAGGCCTTGAAAAGCGATAAATAATTAAATCGAGCTCGGGGCTATTATGTACACCATGCCAACATCACATCACACATCGTGTTATCAAACAAGCATGTTATCAAACATCATGTGATTTTCCGGTTTTAATTAATAGCCAAGTTTCGAAATTTTTTGATGCTCGGTTTATCGAAACCGTTCAAAAATGAAACTTTTGAACATTTGATCTTCGAGTTCATCATGACGGTTCCAAACTCGTCATAACTAACAAAACGGTTTAGCCTTGGCATATCAACCATCCAATGGTCATGCTTGGCCTAGCTCCGTCCAACGGAGCCCCGTTCGGTCCCGGTTTCGGCTCCCCTAGAGTCCCGCTCCCGAGACCCGAAAAATCAAAAAATTTTCAAAATTTCCAGATTTGAAATAATTTTAAAAAATTCAATTTACATGCATTAAATCCATGAACAAGAATTTAAAACATGTTATCAAACAATTTAGCAAAACAACATGCCAAAAACGAAACTTTCAAGCAAAACCGAAACTTTGAACACCGTCTTGTGAATCCCGAAGGTAGCACGGCTCTGATACCACTGTTGGGTCTCGAGGTAGGGTTGGAGATGAACCAACTCGCAGCGGAAAATCAATGAAAACCAAGAGACGATTAAAACCATGAAACAACTAACAAAGAATGGATTCACAAGAGAAAAATTCAGCACTAGTTCTTACCAAAACAAGAACACCGGTTAACGAATGATTGGCTTGAGTCTCCAAGACGCCTACGTATCCACATGGGAATCAAAGCCACGTGGTTCTTCTCTTTGAGGACTCAAGAACACAAACATGGAGGTGGAAACTAGCCAAACCCGAAATGGCCATGGAAGAGGGAGAGAAAATGTGTTTCCTATTCTTGTCTTGTGTTTGTTATGTTGAAAAAAGATGACTTAAACATAACAAAACCCATACTTGTCCAACTAAAGGCATGGGACAAGTATGGTGTCAAGTAAGGTGTAAATAGGACAAAGTATGGCAAGACAAGATTGGGTTAGGTGGTGAATCACCAACACCTTAATCCTTGTCTTGCTTACTTAGTACTAATTAATCAAGACTTGATTAACTAGTTCTATGGGCCTTGGTTGCATGGGCCTTTCATGGGCCTCTTGGAACATGGCCCGTGGCCATTTCTAACGAGGTCCCGTGATTCGCTCATCGCCTCCAAGCCTTCCATACCGGAAATGTCCAACATTATCCGACGCGATCAATCCCAAGACTCCAAGCCTTGTCTCGATCCGTAAAGTCCTATTCACGTACGGGCACATGACCCAAAACCCAGTTTTGGTCATGTCCCGAGACAACTCCCTTTTGGCCATTCTCCATAAATGTGTCAATGAGTTTCATCCTCCGGTGTGACCCTTAGGTTTATGGATGTCAATAGATCAACGTAAAATCCCATTTTACTTGATCCTATTTAAGTGGCAACTAACGAGACTTTAGTATTGCCTGACACTGCATAACGAATCGACCCTGTCGATTCTAACCTTTCCGTCATCCCTGTCATTATCCTTTTATCTCGAGATATCCTGATTGAGATAAGGCATAGAGCCGTCATCCTTATTATTCTCAATCAATGTTCCTTGATATGTGAGATGACTAAAGATATGATACCCAGTATCATGTGCATGGCCATGCTATTCTTTCAGTCACTCTCGATCAAGCGGCCGAGAACCGATATCTTTCTCATACCTCAGTATGAGGGATAAATCCCTTAGCCGTCTTTCGTGTCACTCATGTAGCCCGTCCCCAAGCCAATCCTGGCCGTTATGGAAGCCCTGTTACGGACAACGTTAGGCTCAGGTCAAACTCAGATGTTGACTACATAGCGATCACAAAGACTCCTTGGTCTAAGGATACATGACAAGCTACGACACTGAATATGTTCATGACTTAATCTATGGCACATATTCAGGGCGGGTCTTCCAATATCATGTCCCACATGATATCTATGATCAGACTCCGGAATCCCATTCCAATGACTAACAGAACGTAAGCCATAAAGAGCCATCTTTCATACTAGTCGCTTCTAGTGAAGCTTTGTTGACTAGGGACCCATCGAGTGTGATCTATCTCGATCTATGGTTCTATTCGCATGGTGGGCATAGATCAGAGCACACATCGATATATTCCTCCAACACATAAGTAATATAAAGCCGCTTTAATTTTATTGCTAACGATGATATATACATTTGGACATTTAGGATTGAACTACGGGCACTAAGACTAACAATCTCCCACTTGCCCTAGTTCCAATCTAAACTCCAATATGTCCCCATCGACTTTACATGTCTAACATGTTCGGGCAGTGACACTGCCTTAGTCAAAGGGTTGGCTATGTTATCATCTGTTGCAATATCGGTTATCTTCACTTCACCTCAGTTCAGTATTTATCTGATGAGGTGGATACGCCACAGTACATGTTTGGATTTGTTATACGATCTAGGCTTTTAGCTTGCGCAATGGCCCTTGTGTTGTCGCAAGATGGATTCACCGGGCTGGATGGGTTTTTAATTACACCCAGCCCTGCCATGAATTTCCAAATCCACATAGCCTCCTTAGCTGCCTCTGCAGCATCCATGTACTTGGCCTCTATCGTAGATTCGGCAATGATATCTTGCTTTACGCTCTCCCAGGTAAAGCTCTTCCATTCAGCGTAAACACATATCCTGATTGACTTCTAAAGTCATCTGGATTTGTCTTGGAAAACTAGCGTCTACTCATCCTTCGACGACTAGTTCAGCATCATCTTTCTCCCGGGTTAGAATGATGTCTACTGGTACAACATAAGGCTTACGAGACGTCTGGTCTCATACATGTCATGGCATATATGATCGATCCTGCCCCCAGGCGCATAGGATTCTCATCATCCTTTTCAGCTCATCAGGTGTCTTAGGACACTGAGTCTTGCTGAGATGAATGCCATGACTAGTGGGTAAGAGTCCTTTCTTTGAATCGAGCATTAAGAACCTACTCAATGCCTTGTTCACATAGGTTCCCTGACTTAAATCCAAGACCCTCTTGGTGCGATCTCTACATATCTTAATCCTTAAGATATGAGAAGCATCGCCTAAGTCCTTTATTGAAAAACACTTCCTCAACCAAGCTTTAGTCTCGTGCAAGGTTGGGATGTCGTTTTCAATGAGAACCAGAAAGGTAATATTGCTCCCACTAGCCTTCTTATAAACGCAAGATTCATCCTCGTTCTTGATTAAGCCAAATCCAATTACAGCTTCATCAAAACGAAGGATCCAACTCCGAGAAGTTCGTTTCAATCCATAAATGGATTTCAACAACTTATAAATCTTTCCTTTATTCTTCGGATCGTCAAAACCTTTGGGCCGAGACATACAAACGTACTTAGTCAAATTTCCATTTAGGAAAGAAGTTTTGACATCCATTTGCCATATCTCGTAATTATGATACGCAGTTATGTCAAGAAGAATTTGGATCGATTTTGACCATAGCCACTAGGGAGAAGGTTTCCTCATAGTCAATCCATTGGATCTGCCTATAACCTTTCGCCACCAGTTGAGCTTTGTAGGTCAGAGGTTTGTTGTCCATGTCCATCTTCACCTTGAAGATCCATTTGCATCCGATGGTCCTCACACCATTGATGGGATCAACCGGTTCCCAGACTCGGTTGTCCGACATGGATTGCATTTCCTCCCTCATGGCTCCCAGCCATAACTCGGAGTTGGGCCCATCCACGACTTCCTGAAAGGTGGCTGGATCATCGTGATCCACCATGACTTCATTGTCACCTCCGGATACCATATCTTGGAGGTGGAAGATTGATCCTTTCAAATCGCCTTGGACCTTCCAGAATTGTAACAGGAATTGGTTCTTACTCTACGACAATCTCTGGCTCCTTTCTACTGGGTTGCCAATTGGTTTAGACAGATCTGTACCATCCTGAATTTCTTCGAGATGCACAGTCCTCCCGATGACGTCTTTGGA
Source organism: Erodium maritimum (assembly GCA_963921825.1). NCBI lineage: Eukaryota > Viridiplantae > Streptophyta > Magnoliopsida > Geraniales > Geraniaceae > Erodium > Erodium maritimum. The sequence continues at coordinate 78,886,639 of OY997588.1, read as the reverse complement.
AACAAAACTTCTTTTCCATAAAGACCCCACCCCAAGCGACGAACACCATGTTCTCACTGGGATTGTAGAAATAGTATCCCTTTGTTGCTTTGGGATACCACACGAAGGTGCATATCTCAGATCTTGGTTCGAGCTTAGTCGAAACCAAATGTTTTACATAAGCCTCGCAACCACAAATCTTTAGGAAGGACAAAGTGTTAGTCTTAGTGCCCGTAGTTCAATCCTAAATGTCCAAATGTATATATCATCGTTAGCAATAAAATTAAAGCGGCTTTATATTACTTATGTGTTGGAGTAATATATCGATGTGTGCTCTGATCTATGCCCACCATGCGAATAGAACCATAGATCGAGATAGATCACACTCGATGGGTCCCTAGTCAACAAAGCTTCACTAGAAGCGACTAGTATGAAAGATGGCTCTTTATGGCTTACGTTCTGTTAGTCATTGGAATGGGATTCCGGAGTCTGATCATAGATATCATGTGGGACATGATATTGGACGACCCGCCCTGAATATGTGCCATAGATTAAGTCATGAACATATTCAGTGTTGTAGCTTGTCATGTATCCTTAGACCAAGGAGTCTTTGTGATCGCTATGTAGTCAACAACTGAGTTTGACCTGAGCCTAACGTTGTCCGTAACAGGGCTTCCATAACGGCCAGGATTGGCTTGGGGATGGGCTACATGAGTGACACGAAAGACGGCTAAGGGATTTATCCCTCATACTAAGGTATGGGAAAGATATCGGTTCTCGGCCGCTTGATCGAGAGTGACTGGAAGAATAGCATGGCCATGCACATGATACTGGGTATCATATCTTCAGTCATCTCACATATCAAGGAACGGTGATTGAGAATAATAAGGATGACGGCTCTATGCCTTATCTCAATCAGGATATCGGAGATAAAAGGATAATGACAGGGACGACGGAAAGGTTAGAATCGACAGGGTCGATTCGTTATGTAGTGTCAGGCAATACTAAAGTCTCGTTAGTTGCCACTTAAATAGGATCAAGTAAAATGGGATTTTACGTTGATCTATTGACATGCATAAACCTAAGGGTCACACCGGAGGATGAAACTCATTGACACATTTATGGAGAATGGCCAAAAGGGAGTTGTCTCGGGACATGACCAAAACTGGGTTTTGGGTCATGTGCCCGTAAGTGAATAGGACTTTACGGATCGAGACAAGGCTTGGAGTCTTGGGATTGATCGCGTCGGATAATGTTGGACATTTCCGGTATGGAAGGCATGGAGGCGATGAGCGAATCACGGGACCTCGTTGGAAATGGTCACGGGCCATGTTCCAAGAGGCCCATGAAAGGCCCATGCAACCAAGGCCCATGGAACTAATTAATCAAGTCTTGATTAATTAGTACTAAGTAAGCAAGACAAGGATTAAGGTGTTGGTGATTCACCACCTAACCCAATCTTGTCTTGCCATACTTTGTCCTATTTACACCTTACTTGACACCATACTTGTCCCATGCCTTTAGTTGGACAAGTATGGGTTTTGTTATGTTTAAGTCATCTTTTTTCAACATAACAAACACAAGACAAGAATAGGAAACACATTTTCTCTCCCTCTTCCATGGCCATTTCGGGTTTGGCTAGTTTCCACCTCCATGTTTGTGTTCTTGAGTCCTCAAAGAGAAGAACTACGTGGCTTTGATTCCCATGTGGATACGTAGGCGTCTTGGAGACTCAAGCCAATCATTCGTTAACCGGTGTTCTTGTTTTGGTAAGAACTAGTGCTGAATTTTTCTCTTGTTAATCCATTCTTTGTTAGTTGTTTCATGGTTCTAATTGTCTCTTGGTTTTCATTGATTTTCCGCTGCGAGTTGGTTCATCTCCAACCCTACCTCGAGACCTAACAGTGGTATCAGAGCCGTGCTACCTTCGGGATTCACAAGACGGTGTTCAAAGTTTCGGTTTTGCTTGAAAGTTTCGTTTTTGGCATGTTATTTTGCTAAATTGTTTGATAACATGTTTTAAATTATTGTTTATGGATTTAATACATGTAAAATGATTTTTTGAAAATTATTTCAAATCTGGAAATTTTGAAAAAAAATTTGATTTTTCGGGTCTCGGGAGCGGGACTCTCGGGGAGCCGAAACCGGGACCGAACGGGGCTCCGTTGGACGGAGCTAGGCCAAGCATGACCATTGGATGGTTGATATGCCAAGGCTAAACCGTTTTGTTAGTTATGACGAGTTTGGAACCGTCATGATGAACTCGAAGATCAAATGTTCAAAAGTTTCATTTTTGAACGGTTTCGATAAACCGAGCATCAAAAAATTTCGAAACTTGGCTATTAATTAAAACCGGAAAATCACATGATGTTTGATAACATGCTTGTTTGATAACACGATGTGTGATGTGAGGTTGGCATGGTGTACATAATAGCCCTGAGCTCAATTTAATTATTTATCGCTTTTCACGGCCTGCGAGCCGTTAGAGTTAGCGTGTAATTATTCTTTCAAGGTGTGGTCGTCGAACCACTTGTTTGTAATATTTATTTATTCCCGACCTGCGAGTCGTGTATTAAATTGTAATATTTTACTCAAGACGAAGAAAGGGCGAAAAGGTCATTTGGTGGCTTTTCGGGTGTTGGCATCGGCTTGGAGTCGGTGGAGCTCAAGAAGCTAGTGGGAGTTAGTTTAGGGGGCTATTATGTGCACATTTATCGCTTTATGCTTGGTTTAGTTTATGCATGATTAATTCTATGTGTTTTAGAATTGCATGCTTAACTTTATTTACCGAGCATATCACCTCACATGCAAAGATAAAATTGGAATTTTAATCCTTGTGTGTGAACCCTTAGAATCGTCATTACATTGGATGTAGTTGATGGGTTCGAAGGAAGAATTACATTGGATGTAATTTGAGGCATCATTGCATTTGGAATGTAGTTGATGTGCTCATCGCATCTAGTATGTGTCAAAGTTTTAAACACAACCGGACAAGTAAAAACGGGTCATGTCCGATACCTCCCAATTATCAACACCTTACTACCTCCCCGTCCTATGGGTGTCGTGCGCATTAGCGGAGCATCCATGGGAAAGCGGGGTAGTAGGTTTGGACGACATATGTGGGTGTCGTGCGCATTAGCGGAGCACCTACATAGTGACGAGCCATAGTTGAAAATTGGTGGACCCGACTACGATTCTCGGCCTGAGGTTGAGCTAGGGTAACAGATAGGGTAAGTCGTGTACATAAGTACATACCCTAGCCAAGAGTCACATTGGATGTGATTGGATGGAGTCCTACCTACATAGCTCGATTAAGTGGTGAGCATTAGTTCAGCTTAATCGAGTGAATCAAGGATCTTGGTTTCAAATTCTAAAGGTTTAGAATTGATTGTTGGTGTTTAAGCTTGATCTTCATAAAATTTATTCAGTTTACTGATTGAATTTTATCTGTTGTAGATCAAATGGCAAATTCAGCGAACATTAATAGTTTGTCATTAAAAACCATTCTTGACAGGGTCAAGCTAAATGGGACAAACTATTTGGACTGGTACAGAATTTTGAGGATAGTCCTCAAGTCTGAACGCAAAGAATATGTCCTTGACAAGGCTGTCTCTAAGACCATATCAGAGTTACATGAAGTGTCATTAACTGCTGAGAAGAATATCTCAGGGATCTGGGATCCAAGGATATTCTGATGGTCAACAAGGGAATTGGAAGTGGCATGGGCTGGGCCCATGCGCACTTGGCAGGAAAGATGAGACACCTGAGAATGTCTGCTTCTACTGCCAACAGCCTGGTCATTGGAACCGGGATTACAGGAAGTTCACGGCTGATCTGAAGAAGGGCAGTGGGACTGCGCCTTCATCAAATAGCCTGGATGATCTGAAGAAGGGCAGTAAGACTGCGCCTTCATCAGGAAACCTGGATGATCTAAGGAAGGGCGGTGGGACCGTGCCTTCAATCGGTATTAACTCTATAGAGCTACATCTCTCTACTTCCAAAGATTCATGGGTATTAGATACCATGACTGAATCTCACACATGCACTAATATATGGTGGCTGAAAGTAGGAGAGATTTGGAAAGCACGAAATGGACCTCAGAGTTGTGGCAACTGTTGTAGGATCCATGAGTCTTGCTTTGCCAAGAGGCCTTGTCTTAGTATTGTATAATGTATATTGCATACCTACTTTTAGTAGGAATATTATATCTGTATCCGTGTTTGACAAGGAAGGATATAATGTTAATATTGGAAATAGAGTTTTCAATGTTCTATGCAATGATATGTTTTATACCAGTACTGACATGGTTGGAGGATTGTACATATTAGATATGGGTAACAATGCCTCAAGTTCTATATATTCCGTTAATACCAAGAGGTCTAAATCCAACGATTTAAACCTAACTCTGTTATGGCACTGTCATTTGGGTCGCATAAACAAGAAGCGCCTATCAGCACTTCAGAAGTGCGGGCTTTCAGGTTCATTCGAATTCCATTCGATCGATAGGTGCAAGGTTTGTTTGATGGGAAAAATGACTAAAGTGCCCTTTATCGATCGCGATGAAAGGGCGGGTGAATTATTGGGGCTTATACACTCGAATGTGTTTAGACCAATAAGTTCACTTGCCAGGAGGGGTTTTAGCTACTTTATCACATTTATTGATGATTACAGTAAATATGGTTATGTCTATTCGGTGAGACATAAGTCTGAAGCTTTTGATAAATTCAAAGAGTTTAAGACTAAAGTAGAAAACCAGCTCGACAAAGGTATTAAGGCACTTCGATTGGATCGAGGTGGAAAATACTTGACCACAGAGTTATTAGATCATCTAAAAGAGAATGGGATCCTTTTAGAATGGACTCCTCCTGGGACACTGTAGTTGAAAGGTGTAGCCAAACGGAGAAATCGGACATTGTTAGACAATGGTCCGTTCCATGATTAGTTAGACTGATCTCCCAATCTCTTTCAGGGTTTATGCTCTAGAGACGACCGCATTCATAGTGAATCGGGCTTCGACAAGGGTGTGGAAGGGACACCATTTTAAAAAATGGTACGGGATGATGCCCGCTTTGTCCTTCCTAAAGATTTGTGGTTGCGAGGCTTATGTGAAACATTTGGTTTCGACTAAGCTCGAACCAAGATCTGAGATATGCACCTTCGTGTGGTATCCCAAAGCAACAAGGGGATACTATTTCTACAATCCCAGTGAGAACATGGTGTTCGTCGCTTGGGGTGGGGTCTTTATGGAAAAGAAGTTTTGTTTCCAAAGACGTCATTGGGAGGACTGTGCATCTCGAAGAAATTCAGGATGGTACAGATCTGTTTAAACCAATTGGCAACCCAGTAGAAAGGAGCCAGAGACTGTCGTAGAGTAAGAACCAATTCCTGTTACAATTCCGGAAGGTCCAAGGCGATTTGAAAGGATCAATCTTCCACCTCCAAGATATGGTATCCAGAGGTGACAATGAAGTCATGGTGGATCACGATGATCCAGCCACCTTTCAGGAAGTCGTGGATGGGCCCAACTCCGAGTTATGGCTGGGAGCCATGAGGGAGGAAATGTAATCCATGTCGGACAACCGAGTCTGGGAACCGGTTGATCCCATCAATGGTGTGAGGACCATAGGATGCAAATGGATCTTCAAGGTGAAGATGGACATGGACGGCAACCCTCTGACCTACAAAGCTCAACTGGTGGCGAAAGGTTATAGGCAGATCCAATGGATTGACTATGAGGAAACCTTCTCCTTAGTGGCTATGGTCAAAATCGATCCAAATTCTTCTTGACATAACTGCGTATCATAATTACGAGATATGGCAAGTGGATGTCAAAACCGCTTTCCTAAATGGAAATTTGACTGAGTACGTTTGTATGTCTCGGCCCAAAGGTTTTGACGATCCGAAGAATAAAGGAAAGATTTATAAGTTGTTGAAATCCATTTATGGATTGAAACGAACTTCTCGGAGTTGGATCCTTCGTTTTGATGAAGCTGTAATTGGATTTGGCTTAATCAAGAACGAGGATGAATCTTGCGTTTATAAGAAGGCTAGTGGGAGCAATATTACCTTTCTGGTTCTCATTGAAAACGACATCCCAACCTTGCACGAGACTAAAGCTTGGTTGAGGAAGTGTTTTTCAATAAAGGACTTAGGCGATGCTTCTCATATCTTAAGGATTAAGATATGTAGAGATCGCACCAAGAGGGTCTTGGATTTAAGTCAGGGAACCTATGTGAACAAGGCATTGAGTAGGTTCTTAATGCTCGATTCAAAGAAAGGACTCTTACCCACTAGTCATGGCATTCATCTCAGCAAGACTCAGTGTCCTAAGACACCTGATGAGCTGAAAAGGATGATGAGAATCCTATGCGCCTGGGGGCAGGATCGATCATATATGCCATGACATGTATGAGACCAGACGTCTCGTAAGCCTTATGTTGTACCAGTAGACATCATTCTAACCCGGGGGAAAGATGATGCTGAACTAGTCGTCGAAGGATGAGTAGACGCTAGTTTTCCAAGACAAATCCAGATGACTTTAGAAGTCAATCAGGATATGTGTTTACGCTGAATGGCAGAGCTTTAGCTGGGACAGCGTAAAGCAAGATATCATTGCCGAATCTACGACAGAGGCCAAGTACATGGATGCTGCAGAGGCAGCTAAGGAGGCTATGTGGATTTGGAAATTCATGGCAGGGCTGGGTGTAATTAAAAACCCATCCAGCCCGGTGAATCCATCTTGCGACAACACAAGGGCCATTGCGCAAGCTAAAAGCCTAGATCGTATAACAAATCCAAACATGTACTGCGGCGTATCCACCTCATCAGATAAATACTGAACTGAGGTGAAGTGAAGATAACCGATATTGCAACAGATGATAACATAGCCAACCCTTTGACTAAGGCAGTGTCACTGCCTGAACATGTTAGACATGTAAAGTCGATGGGGACATATTGGTGTTTAGATTGGAACTAGGGCAAGTGGGAGATTGTTAGTCTTAGTGCCCGTAGTTCAATCCTAAATGTCCAAATGTATATATCATCGTTAGCAATAAAATTAAAGCGGCTTTATATTACTTATGTGTTGGAGTAATATATCGATGTGTGCTCTGATCTATGCCCACCATGCGAATAGAACCATAGATCGAGATAGATCACACTCGATGGGTCCCTAGTCAACAAAGCTTCACTAGAAGCGACTAGTATGAAAGATGGCTCTTTATGGCTTACGTTCTGTTAGTCATTGGAATGGGATTCCGGAGTCTGATCATAGATATCATGTGGGACATGATATTGGACGACCCGCCCTGAATATGTGCCATAGATTAAGTCATGAACATATTCAGTGTTGTAGCTTGTCATGTATCCTTAGACCAAGGAGTCTTTGTGATCGCTATGTAGTCAACAACTGAGTTTGACCTGAGCCTAACGTTGTCCGTAACAGGGCTTCCATAACGGCCAGGATTGGCTTGGGGATGGGCTACATGAGTGACACGAAAGACGGCTAAGGGATTTATCCCTCATACTAAGGTATGGGAAAGATATCGGTTCTCGGCCGCTTGATCGAGAGTGACTGGAAGAATAGCATGGCCATGCACATGATACTGGGTATCATATCTTCAGTCATCTCACATATCAAGGAACGGTGATTGAGAATAATAAGGATGACGGCTCTATGCCTTATCTCAATCAGGATATCGGAGATAAAAGGATAATGACAGGGACGACGGAAAGGTTAGAATCGACAGGGTCGATTCGTTATGTAGTGTCAGGCAATACTAAAGTCTCGTTAGTTGCCACTTAAATAGGATCAAGTAAAATGGGATTTTACGTTGATCTATTGACATGCATAAACCTAAGGGTCACACCGGAGGATGAAACTCATTGACACATTTATGGAGAATGGCCAAAAGGGAGTTGTCTCGGGACATGACCAAAACTGGGTTTTGGGTCATGTGCCCGTAAGTGAATAGGACTTTACGGATCGAGACAAGGCTTGGAGTCTTGGGATTGATCGCGTCGGATAATGTTGGACATTTCCGGTATGGAAGGCATGGAGGCGATGAGCGAATCACGGGACCTCGTTGGAAATGGTCACGGGCCATGTTCCAAGAGGCCCATGAAAGGCCCATGCAACCAAGGCCCATGGAACTAATTAATCAAGTCTTGATTAATTAGTACTAAGTAAGCAAGACAAGGATTAAGGTGTTGGTGATTCACCACCTAACCCAATCTTGTCTTGCCATACTTTGTCCTATTTACACCTTACTTGACACCATACTTGTCCCATGCCTTTAGTTGGACAAGTATGGGTTTTGTTATGTTTAAGTCATCTTTTTTCAACATAACAAACACAAGACAAGAATAGGAAACACATTTTCTCTCCCTCTTCCATGGCCATTTCGGGTTTGGCTAGTTTCCACCTCCATGTTTGTGTTCTTGAGTCCTCAAAGAGAAGAACTACGTGGCTTTGATTCCCATGTGGATACGTAGGCGTCTTGGAGACTCAAGCCAATCATTCGTTAACCGGTGTTCTTGTTTTGGTAAGAACTAGTGCTGAATTTTTCTCTTGTTAATCCATTCTTTGTTAGTTGTTTCATGGTTCTAATTGTCTCTTGGTTTTCATTGATTTTCCGCTGCGAGTTGGTTCATCTCCAACCCTACCTCGAGACCTAACACAAAGCGGGCATCATCCCGTACCATTTTTAAAATGGTGTCCCTTCCACACCATTCGTCGAAGCCCGATTCACTATGAATGCGGTCGTCTCTAGAGCAAAACCCCTAAAAGAGATTGGGAGATCAGTCCAACTAATCATGGAACAGACCATTGTCTAACAATGTCCGATTTCTCCGTTTGGCTACACCTTTCAACTACAGTGACCTAGGATGAGTCCATTCCAAAAGGATCTCATTCTCTTTTAGATGATCTAATAACTCTGTGGTCAAGTATTTTCCACCTCGATCCAATCAAAGTGCCTTAATACCTTTGTCGAGCTGGTTTTCTACTATAGTCTTAAACTCTTTGAATTTATCAAAAGCTTCAGACTTATGTCTCACCGAAGAGACATAACCATATTTACTGTGATCATCAGTAAATGTGATAAACTAGTTAAAACCCCTCCTGGCAAGTGAACTTATTGGTCTACACACATTCGAGTGTATCAGCCCCAATAATTCACCCGCCCTTTCATCGCGATCGATAAAGGGCACTTTAGTCATTTTGCCCATCAAACAAACCTTGCACCTATCGATCGAATGGAATTCGAATGAACCTGAAAGCCCGCACTTCTGAAGTGCTGATAGGCGCTTCTTGTTTATGCGACCCAAATGACAGTACCATAACAGAGTTAGGTTTAAATCGTTGGATTTAGACCTCTTGGTATTAACGGAATATATAGAACTTGAGGCATTGTTACCCATATCTAATATGTACAATCCTCCAACCATGTCAGTACTGGGATAAAACATATCATTGCATAGAACATTGAAAACTCCATTTCCAATATTAACATTATATCCTTCTTTGTCAAACACGGATACAGATATAATATTCCTACTAAAAGTAGGTATGCAATATACATTATACAATACTAAGACAAGGCCTCTTGGCAAAGCAAGACTCATGGATCCTACAGCAGTTGCCACAACTCTGAGGTCCATTTCGTGCTTTCCAAATCTCTCCTACTTTCAGCCACCATATATTAGTGCATGTGTGAGATTCAGTCATGGTATCTAATACCCATGAATCTTTGGAAGTAGAGAGATGTAGCTCTATAGAGTTAATACCGAATGAAGGCACGATCCCACCGCCCTTCCTTAGATCATCCAAGTTTCCTGATGAAGGCGCAGTCCTACTGCACTTCTTCAGATCATCCAGGCTATTTGATGAAGGCGCAGTCCCACTGCCCTTCTTCAGATCAGCCGTGAACTTCCTGTAATCCCGGTTCCAATGACCAGGCTGTTGGTAGTAGAAGCAGACATTCTCAGGTGTCTCATCTTTCCTGCCAAGTGCGCATGGGCCCAGCCCTTGCCACTTCCAATTCCCTTGTTGACCATCAGAATATCCTTGGATCCCAGATCCCTGAGATATTCTTCTCAGCAGTTAATGACACTTCATGTAACTCTGATATGGTCTTAGAGAAAGCCTTGTCAAGGACATATTCTTTGCGTTCAGACTTGAGGACTATCCTCAAAATTCTGTACCAGTCCAAATAGTTTGTCCCATTTAGCTTGACCCTGTCAAGAATGGTTTTTAATGACAAACTATTAATGTTCGCTGAATTTGCCATTTGATCTACAACAGATAAAATTCAATCAGTAAACTGAATAAATTTTATGAAGATCAAGCTTAAACACCAACAATCGATTCTAAACCTTTAGAATCTGAAACCAAGATCCTTGATTCACTCGATTAAGCTGAACTAATGCTCACCACTTAATCGAGCTATGTAGGTAGGACTCCATCCAATCACATCCAATGTGACTCTTGGCTAGGGTATGCACTTATGTACACGGCTTACCCTATCTGTTACCCTAGCTCAACCTCAGGTTGAGAATCGTAGTCGGGTCCACCAATTTTCAACTATGGCCCGTCACTATGTAGGTGCTCCGCTAATGCGCACGACACCCACATATGTCGTCCAAACCTACTACCCCGCTTTCCCATGGATGCTCCGCTAATGCGCACGACACCCATAGGACGGGGAGGTAGTAAGGTGTTGATAATTGGGAGGTATCAAACATGACCCGTTTTTACTTGTCCGGTTGTGTTTAAAACTTTGACACATCCTAGATGCGATGAGCACATCAACTACATTCCAAATGCAATGATGCCTCAAATTACATCCAATGTAGTTCTTCCTTCGAACCCGTCAACTACATCCAATGTAATGACGATTCTAAGGGCTCACACACAAGGATTAAAAGTCCAATTTTATCTTTGCATGTGAGGTGATATGCTCGGTAAATAAAGTTAAGCATGCAATTCTAAAACACATAGAATTAATCATGCATAAACTAAACCAAGCATAAAGCGATAAATGTGCACATAATAGCCCCCTAAACTAACTCCCACTAGCTTCTTGAGCTCCATCGACTCCAAGCCGATGCCAACACCCGAAAAGCCACCAAATGACCTTTTCGCCCTTTCTTCATCTTGAGTAAAATATTACAATTTAATACACGACTCGCAGGTCGGGAATAAATAAATATTACAAACAAGTGGTTCGACGACCACACCTTGAAAGAATAATTACACGTTAACTCTAACGGCTCGCAGGCCTTGAAAAGCGATAAATAATTAAATCGAGCTCGGGGCTATTATGTACACCATGCCAACATCACATCACACATCGTGTTATCAAACAAGCATGTTATCAAACATCATGTGATTTTCCGGTTTTAATTAATAGCCAAGTTTCGAAATTTTTTGATGCTCGGTTTATCGAAACCGTTCAAAAATGAAACTTTTGAACATTTGATCTTCGAGTTCATCATGACGGTTCCAAACTCGTCATAACTAACAAAACGGTTTAGCCTTGGCATATCAACCATCCAATGGTCATGCTTGGCCTAGCTCCGTCCAACGGAGCCCCGTTCGGTCCCGGTTTCGGCTCCCCTAGAGTCCCGCTCCCGAGACCCGAAAAATCAAAAAATTTTCAAAATTTCCAGATTTGAAATAATTTTAAAAAATTCAATTTACATGCATTAAATCCATGAACAAGAATTTAAAACATGTTATCAAACAATTTAGCAAAACAACATGCCAAAAACGAAACTTTCAAGCAAAACCGAAACTTTGAACACCGTCTTGTGAATCCCGAAGGTAGCACGGCTCTGATACCACTGTTGGGTCTCGAGGTAGGGTTGGAGATGAACCAACTCGCAGCGGAAAATCAATGAAAACCAAGAGACGATTAAAACCATGAAACAACTAACAAAGAATGGATTCACAAGAGAAAAATTCAGCACTAGTTCTTACCAAAACAAGAACACCGGTTAACGAATGATTGGCTTGAGTCTCCAAGACGCCTACGTATCCACATGGGAATCAAAGCCACGTGGTTCTTCTCTTTGAGGACTCAAGAACACAAACATGGAGGTGGAAACTAGCCAAACCCGAAATGGCCATGGAAGAGGGAGAGAAAATGTGTTTCCTATTCTTGTCTTGTGTTTGTTATGTTGAAAAAAGATGACTTAAACATAACAAAACCCATACTTGTCCAACTAAAGGCATGGGACAAGTATGGTGTCAAGTAAGGTGTAAATAGGACAAAGTATGGCAAGACAAGATTGGGTTAGGTGGTGAATCACCAACACCTTAATCCTTGTCTTGCTTACTTAGTACTAATTAATCAAGACTTGATTAACTAGTTCTATGGGCCTTGGTTGCATGGGCCTTTCATGGGCCTCTTGGAACATGGCCCGTGGCCATTTCTAACGAGGTCCCGTGATTCGCTCATCGCCTCCAAGCCTTCCATACCGGAAATGTCCAACATTATCCGACGCGATCAATCCCAAGACTCCAAGCCTTGTCTCGATCCGTAAAGTCCTATTCACGTACGGGCACATGACCCAAAACCCAGTTTTGGTCATGTCCCGAGACAACTCCCTTTTGGCCATTCTCCATAAATGTGTCAATGAGTTTCATCCTCCGGTGTGACCCTTAGGTTTATGCATGTCAATAGATCAACGTAAAATCCCATTTTACTTGATCCTATTTAAGTGGCAACTAACGAGACTTTAGTATTGTCTGACACTGCATAACGAATCGACCCTGTCGATTCTAACCTTTCCGTCATCCCTGTCATTATCCTTTTATCTCGAGATATCCTGATTGAGATAAGGCATAGAGCCGTCATCCTTATTATTCTCAATCAATGTTCCTTGATATGTGAGATGACTAAAGATATGATACCCAGTATCATGTGCATGGCCATGCTATTCTTTCAGTCACTCTCGATCAAGCGGCCGAGAACCGATATCTTTCTCATACCTCAGTATGAGGGATAAATCCCTTAGCCGTCTTTCGTGTCACTCATGTAGCCCGTCCCCAAGCCAATCCTGGCCGTTATGGAAGCCCTGTTACGGACAACGTTAGGCTCAGGTCAAACTCAGATGTTGACTACATAGCGATCACAAAGACTCCTTGGTCTAAGGATACATGACAAGCTACGACACTGAATATGTTCATGACTTAATCTATGGCACATATTCATGGCGGGTCTTCCAATATCATGTCCCACATGATATCTATGATCAGACTCCGGAATCCCATTCCAATGACTAACAGAACGTAAGCCATAAAGAGCCATCTTTCATACTAGTCGCTTCTAGTGAAGCTTTGTTGACTAGGGACCCATCGAGTGTGATCTATCTCGATCTATGGTTCTATTCGCATGGTGGGCATAGATCAGAGCACACATCGATATATTCCTCCAACACATAAGTAATATAAAGCCGCTTTAATTTTATTGCTAACGATGATATATACATTTGGACATTTAGGATTGAACTACGGGCACTAAGACTAACAGAGAAATGAACGGAATCCAGTGCTCTAGGGGCTGGCCCTAGGAGGGGTCCCTGTTTAGAGCGCTGCCTCCCGATGAAGTGGATGATAGAAGGTTTGGTCATATATTGTGCATGCAATGTTTAGGCAAGACATCGAGCAGCTGTAGTCTACTTCATTTAGTTTTACTTTTATTATGTAGCCTTTGTGGCACACCATTTAATACCGTCATTGGCGGTTATAGTTTAACAAGAACTGCAACACCATTGTTTTTTCTGTCTATTCTTCGTGGTCAGGGATTTATCCCTCATGCACTCATATGTACGGAACTTTAATCAAATTGCACCTTTCGCTCAACAAAAAACCCTAAAGCACATTGCTTTCTCTCTTGTCTTAATGACACTATTATAAAACGATAGGAAATAGAACGAAATAGATCAAAAAACCAAAACGCTGAGAACACAATGAATTAACGTCGAAAACCCCTCCAAACAACAGAGAGGAAAAAACCACGGGCGTCAAACAGCGAAACTTCACTATATGGGGAGTATTTACTCAACGTCAGGGATTTACACTAATTCAACTTATCCCTCATAGCAGCTTACAGAAGGTATATATATGGGGTGGAAACATACATTATTAGGCAACTAGAGATCTCTACAATTAAGACCCAGTTTCCTAATATTTGTTACTTGGACAACAACACAAAGGCTTCCCTATAATGATTACTTGCTAATCAAGCCAAAACACTTCCCTAAATTGGTTACTTGGTAACCAAGCCACAAAGTAACTCGAACTTGGTTCAACTTCAACAAACTCCACCTTGAGACAAATTCCTCCTTGTAGCATAAAACGGTAGACATCTCCCTAAACAAATAAAGAAAACACTTTCGGCGCCAAAAAGCCACTAGGGCTAAACAGTTATACCAACTAAGCTTGAGCAAAGCTCAAGCTTAGCAACAGGAACTGGTTTTATCATCATATCAGCAGGATTATCATGAGTTCTTATCTTGCATAACTTTAGTTTGCCTTGAGTAACAATGTCTCGAACATAATGGTACTTGAAATCAATGTGCTTTGTTCTCTCACGAAACATATGATCGTTAGTAAGGTAGATCGCACTTTGATTTTTTCAAAACAGATTAATGCAAGAATTATCTTCACAAACCTCAGCATACAAACCTTTCAACCATACTGATTCTTTGCAAGATTCAGCAATAGCAATGTATTCAGCCTCAATAGTAGATTGAGCAACAACTGTTTGTAGTGTTTCCCTACAACTTACAGCACATCCACCAACAGTAAATACATAACCTATGAGGGACCGCCTCTTATCCAAATCAGCAGCATAATCTGAATCCATGTAGCCGACGAGTCCCTCATCCATCTTGCCAAATTTCAAACAAGCATTGGATGTTCCACGTAAGTACCTGAAAATCCATTGAACAACTTTCTAATGTTTTTACCAAGATTAGCCATGTATCGACTAACCAAACTCATAGCATATGATAGATCAGGTCGAGAACAAACCATGGCATACATAAAAGAACCAAAAGCACTAGAATATGGAACATTTGACATGAACTCAAAATCCTCATCAAAACTAGGACATTGCAGTGCTGACAATAGAAGTACTAACAGGTTTGCATCATGCATATGAAAACGATGAAGAACTTTCTTAATGTAACTATGTTGATTAAGAAAAAAAATATTAGAATTCTTGTCCCTTGTAATTTCCATACCTAGTATTTTCTTAGCAGCTCCAAGACCCTTCATCTCAAACTCACTACTTAATTGTGCCTTTAAAGTAGTGATCTCTTTCTTGCTTTTGGCAGCAATCAACATATCATCAACATATAACAACAAGTATATAGGTGATCCATTAACAAACTTAATATAAACACAACTATCATACTAAAATCTCTTAAAGCCATGTGCAAGCATAAATGAATCAAACCTCTTATACCACTACCTTGGGAATTGTTTTAGACCATAAAGTGGCTTCTTTAACTTGCAAACAAGGGCCTCTCTACTAGGCACAAGGAAACTGATGTGGACATAAATTGCATCGATTCTAGATGTTTTTAGCCCACATTCTTGAGCATTTTAATCTCAGGATTGTATAATTTGGACCACTTTTCTCTCGTTACTCGTATTGTGTTTGTCAATATGTTTTGTAGGTGATTTGATCGGAAAAAAGGGCTAAAATAGAGGAAAACCCGGTTTTAGGAGTTTTGGAAGTTGGCTGATCTTGCGAAGGCATAACTTCTTGATACAAACTTAGATTTCCTTGAACTTTATGTCAAATCGAAGGAAATTCAGAGATATACAACTTTAGTCAAGGGCCAAAAGCCGTTCAGGCCCTCTATCAGGCCCGCGCGAGGCTTGCAAACTTACAGTCGGGTTTTCTACTTAAAAAAGGAAATTTTCATATTCCAAATCCGAATTTGAGAAGAAAAAAAGGGTCTTTTTTTTTATAAGCGAGTGTAGTATTATTCCAGGTACTGAAAGAAGAGTACAAGGAGTAGAGGAGAGGCTAAGCTCAATCCTAGATAGAAAACAATAAAAACCTTTACTTGTTAAACAAGTAAACAACGAGAAAAAGCAAGTCTTAAAGGGTCTTGAAGTCCTATATATAGAAGAGCACGAATTTGGAGAAGAAGAACTTGTTTTTTGGACAATCCTAGAGAGCTAGAAGGTGGAGATTGGTGAACTTTGAAGCTTGAAGGAAGAGAAGAAACTTGGGCAAACTTTGTATGAGAAGAGAGTGTAAGAGAGAAGAATTAGGCCTTGAACTCAACCATTGTAATTCTACATTGGTATTGTATTCCACTACTCTTTCAATATGATGATTGCTTATGAATATTTTTCTTCATCTTCTTCTTCTTCTTTCTCCATGAGTAGCTAAACCCCATAATCTAGGGTTATGGGGGATTAGAGATCTAATTTCTAATGTATTGAATGTATGAATGATTATTGTGTTGGTTGATTTTATTTACGGTTTGTATTAGATTTTAACTTAATGCTCTACCTCCTGGGTAGACTTGATAGAAGGTGGAATTGCAATCTGACACTCGGGAGAGGTGGATTGCAATTGGGTCAGAAATCTTATAAAATTGGGTTTAAATCTAGACTAGTGATAGATAGGTTAACACAATTGTAACAACCATAGGATTCATACCAAAAGTTAGAAATTATCAAAGATTGTAGTGCTTTGGGTCTTCCTACACCTTGATTCGTGATAACTAGGTGGTTAGATTCCATTAGGGTCCGAAACAACGTGAAAGTTAAGACTAGTTTGAGAGATAATTCGTTTCCCCTAAAATCAGATAACTACATATTGTTCATCGTCATTTAATGCATTGGAATTGGTCTCTATGAACCCATACACTAGATTCATTTTTTCTCTGATTCTATTCTTGTTTGATTTACCTAAATACTTGTTCACATTTTAATTATTGTTTACTTTTGCATCTTTCAAAACCAAAAACCATCTTTTTTAACGAAATAGCTTAACAACGAACTTCAAATAGGAATTGCTTGTCTTGTGCTCCCATAGGTACGATAATCCGGAACTAAAAATCCCAAAATACTACTTGACGACCATCAGGTTGGTCCATGTATATCTCCTCCTCTAATTCTCTATGCACAAAAAGCTGTCTTCACATCTAACTGCTCAAGCTCAAGATCATGCATAGTCACAATACCAAAGATTGCACGAATAGAACTATGCTTCACAACCGGAAAGAATACATCATTATAATCAATACACGGAATCTGGCTGAAACGTTTTGCTACTAACCTTTCCTTAAAACTTGGAGGCTCATTAGGAGACAAACCTTCCTTTTATTTTAATATCCACTTGCAGCGGACGACCTTCTTTTGTTTTGGCAAGCGCACAACATCCCATGTGTCATTTCAGGATTCCATAACTTATATGCCTTTACTCCTGAACCATAACCAAGAAACACATACTTGACAGCTCTAGGCTCTAACTTTCCATTATCAACGTGTGCATAAACAATGTAACCAAAAACTCTCAACAGTGAATAATCAGCAGGTGAACTAGACTATACCTCAATGGGAGTTTTCTTATCAAGTGGAATGCTTGGTGACCTTTTTATTAAGTAACAGGCGGTGGAGGGTGCTTCGGCCCAAAAACGTCTGCTCATAGCAACATTGGAAAGCATGCACCGAGCCTTAGAGATGATGGTTTACTTCATACGCTCAACCACACCATTTTGTTGTAGCATGGACGGGATGATGTGGTGCCATATAATTCCTTCGTTGCTGCAATAGTTATCAAAAGTAGTTGAACAAAACTCAATGTCATTGTCAATATGAAGCACTTTTACCTTCTTCTCGGTTACCATAACTTTCAACCTCTTAAAAGCATCAAACACATCAGATTTATGTTTTAGAAAATAAGGGCACACTTTTCTAGAGTAATCATCAATGATAGTAAGCATGCAATTTGCACCACCAAGAGAAGTTTTACGGGAAGGTCCCCAAATATAAACATGCACATAATGTAATATCCCTTTGGTGGTATGAACGGAAGCATTGAATTTAACTCTCTTGTGCTTACGAAAAATATAGTGCTCACAAAACTCCAACTTACTCATGTTTCAGCCATCAAGTTACTCTCTCTTATTTAACTCTGTCATGCCATGTTTACTCATATGTCATAGGCGCATGTGCCACATATTAGCTTTACTAGGTTCATCAGAAATAATAGTAGCAGTAGCAGAACCATTTAAAGTGTTACCTCTAAGAACACATAATCCTACAAAATTCATATCACCTATCATGTGAACGAGAGAGCATTTTGTTACCTTTAGAATTTTCTGTGAACCAGAGTACTTGTACTGTCACGCCCCAATTTCAGTAAAACCGAACTCGGAACGCGAACGTTTAAAACGATAAAACAATTTGAAACCTTTTTCATAAATCACTTTAAAAATCACCATTTGTTCATCAAAATAATATTTACAACTCAAAATACGTCCCAACAAGTGGACAAAAGCATGGTATACGTCGCTAGACTCAAAATAAACCCAGAATCCCGCTCCTAGCTCTTCAAGCTTCGGAAGCTCACCTAGTCCAACCTACGACCGGTACCTGTAGGAAAAGCAGCTAGGGGTGAGCGTTCGCTCACCACCACAGATACCAGACTGACTACGGCATACTTAGCAGACAATGCCGGTAACACCAGCAACCAACTCAACACCGGGGATCACTATCCCCAAACTCAAGTACTCCGACTGACACACACCCACTGTTACTTTCCTCAACCGACTCAACACTCGAACACGTAATGTAGACCCGACACAACGATTGACGACCTCCTCCAAAGACACGACAGACAACCACGCAACACCCAAGATCACAAAGGATCGCACACCAAACAAGATCACAAAGGATCGCACAGCAGCTGCTCAGTAACCTCTCTCACTCACGCGCTTTGCCAGTCCCGGTCAGGCCAGGCGGTCGACCTGTCTCAGTAGCCTCTCTCACTCACGCGCTTTGCTAGTCCCGGTCAGGCCAGGCGATCGACCTGTCTCAGTAACCTCTCTCACTCACGCGCTTCCCCGACACAAAGTCGGGCCAGGCGGTCGACCTGTCTCAGTAACCTCTCTCACTCACGCGATTTGCCAGTCCCGGTCAGGCCAGGCGATCGACCTGTCTCAGTAACCTCTCTCACTCACGCGCTTTGCCAGTCCCGGTCAGGCCAGGTGGTCGACCTGTCTCAGTAACCACAATCACAATCACAAGCAAGTTCAACAAACATCAACAACACAGGTTCAACACTACACATGCACTCATGGCCACCCAAGACACACCGAAAATAACTCACGGGCTCAACAACCCCACGGGAACTCACGACCTCCCAAGACACACCAACAGTAAAGACACGGGTTCAACAACACCACGGGCACTCACGGCCTCCCAAGACACACCGACAATAACTCACGGGCTCAACAACCCCACGGGCACTCATGGCCTCCCAAGACACACCAATAGTAAAGACATGGGTTCAACAATCCCACGGGCACTCACGGCCTCCCAAGACACACCAACAGTAACTCACGGGCTCAACAACCCCACGGGCACTCACGGCCTCCCAAGACACACCAACAGTAACGTACGGGCTCTCATGGCCACCCAAGACACAACATTAAAGTACGGGCTCTCATGGCCACCCAAGACACAAATTACACAATCAACCTTCGGGCATAACCAATGCCTCCAGCAGTTCTAATATCAACAATTTCACAATCAACCTCCGGGCATGGTCATATGCCTCCAGTACTCCTAATATCGATAAGTTCGCAATCAACCTCCGGGCATGGTCATATGCCTCCAGTAATTCTAACCTCAATAAGTTCTCTGCTCCTACGACACTATTAAGTGTCACATGCAAATCTAATGCTCGATACGTTCCCGAAATCATACGACACTACTCGGTGTCGCCTACCTTTCTAATATTCGATAAACCTACTTAACCCACGACACCCCAGTGTCATATGCATTTCTACTGTTAACTTTCCCTAGTCAGGGACGAGATCCGGATATTTTTCCCTACCTCGTATAAGTTCTCTAAAAGTGCCCAAATAAGCCCCGGCGTGATCTCAGTCACTCGCCTAGCTTCCCTTTGCCTCGGTCCGCAGCACGATCTAAAAGAACACAATTTTAAGGCACTTTTAAACTCGCATGAAAAAACTGAAATTCAATAAACTTAACGCCCAAACGTAACCCCGACAATGTCGATCACTCCCAAACTTCCCGATTACTCGACATTGTCGATAAAGGACCCGTAAAGGCCCGATTCGCCCGACATGGCGAATCTGCCCGGGTTTTGGAAACGCCCTCCCGGGGCTCCGAAAATTCCCGTTTTCGTTTCTATGGTCTTAGAATAATTCAAGGGTTCCTAGGCACTCGACGGAATCGAATTCCGACTTCCGAGTCATTTAATTAACGTTTAAAGTTTCTAAACTCGATAAATACAACTTTCGCATTTTAAATCCAATTTTCGATTCAGTTGTGGATAAATGGTCTGGGGAATGTTGTAAACCATCCGAACACAAAACCCAATCACCCGAGGATGTGGGCCCCACCCGGCCCAACTTGGCCGTGGGTCCTAGGGTTTAAGTGGGCCCGGCCCACCATGGTGGTGGCCGGAGCTCCTCCCGAGCTCTCGGTCGCCGGAAAACGTCCCCCTTCACCCCCAAACGCCTCCAAAACGTCTCCAACGATTCCCCAACCCCAATACAACCCTAAACTACTCATTTTAAACAAACCCTAACATTTGAGATTAACTAAAACGAAGATCGGTTTGGTGATTACCGTAGAGGAAGACGAGGGGAGTTCGATTCTCCAAGCTTTGAGACGATCCAAGGGTGGAAGACGTGAATAGTGACACCCAAACCCTAGCTTTCTCTCCCTTCTCTCTTCTTCTCCTTCTCCTTCTCTCTCTAAACCACTCTCTTCCTTTTTCTATTTTTTTTTTCTTTTCTTTTTGGTGTGGCCTAACCCTATAAGGGTTCATCTTCTCTTTCCCCCCCAAAACTAACACCACCACTTGTTGGACAAGTGGCAAGGTGGGTCCCACACCTTTTGGAAAATATCTACTGTAGATATTCTCCAATCAGATTCGCGAAAATCAGACGTTTCGGGCCCCGAACGGCCACTTTTTCCAAGAAATTACGAAACTTGATGGGCTACAAGGAAACGGCTCAACTAAGACTGCTGCGACGACAGCTAAGCTTTTTGGATCCAAAACGGTCCTCGAATGAACCAAAACGTCGCTCGGTTGACTTTTCCAGCGAAAAGTCAACATTTCCCAAATTGATCAGAAAGTTGCCCTGAGTCCCCCGGAATTCACTTTGGTCGATAACGGGGTCAACTTAAGTCTGGTATGACCCTCGGGGCCATTTTAGGTTCAATTTAGTGTCTGACTTAAAAAATTTAAATTTTCCTGTTTTTCGCAGGTTTGACTGGCGTTGACCGGGAGTGGTTATTACATGTACCCTTCATCGTCAAGAGTGCTGAGAGAGATGGGGTTTCTCACCATGGTTGGTACGTGTCTCACATCTGCCAATGTGCGTACCATGCTGTCATGCATCCTGATCTGAACGAAGCCTATTCCCACAATCTTACGTGGGTTGTCGTCTCCCATTCGCACCACATCTCCACTTTGCATAAACTTATAAGAACTGAACCAATCTTTGTTACAACAAACATGAAATGAAAAGGTAGTATCAAGAATCCATTCATCATAAGCAGAAACACAGCCATCAAACACAACTAAGCAATCACTATCAGAATTATCGTTGGAAACACGGAGGCCTTACCATCACCGTCGGAATTGTTTTTAGGTTTGTACGCACCGTTCCTTTTCTCCTTATTCTGCAACTTATAGCAATCCTCAATGGTGTGATTTGTTTTCTTATAGAACTTGCAGAACTTGTCACCTCCTTTGGACTTATAACGACCTCTCCCGCTCTTGCTTTTATTTTTATTTCCATAATTGTTGTTCCTCTGCTCGGTCCTCCCACGTACCTGTAGAGCTTCTCCCTTGGAAGATGATGATCCTTCTCCCTGTACAATATATTTCATCTTTTCCCTCTACTGAAGGGCCTCATATACTTCCGCAAGAGTTAGTTCATCGCAGCTCAATAGTATGGTATCTCGGTAATTTGAAAAAAAAAACTAGGCAATGAACATAAGAGTTATAGACCTAGATCTTCATCATCAAACTTTACCTCCGTTGACTGCAAATCATAAACGATCTCCCTAAAGACCGCTAGGTGATCGAGTATAGAAGCACCATCTTGCAGCTTGTGCCTGAACAACTTCATCTTCACGTGCAACAAACTGGTCAGATCCTTGGACATGCAGATTGATTCTAGCTTGAGCCAAAGCGTTGTTGTAGTTACCTCCAACAATACTTCCTGTAGAATATTATTTAAGCATATAAATAAGGGTGGTCAATCCTCTCATGACTCAAAAAACGAGCTCATGTGATTTCATCATATAGTAGTCCGCTAAAAATTTGGGAGGCCAACTCTAACGATTTGAAGCCGTAGACGACGCCTACTTCGATTGACCACCCTTATTTATATGCTTAAATTGCATAGGTTTAAGAAGAACCTCCTTCCACTTACTTCTCTATTGATCCCGATAGGATCACTAAATGCCACCTATTGTGTCAACTGAACTATTGAAATGGATACAAGTCCCGGAGATGGTGGAGCTCTGATTGCTTGGCCTGGAAGCAAGCTGTCTCCCAGCACAACACCACCCTTAATACGGGCTTGGGGACCCAACCCAATGAAATATGTAATTGAAAGTGCCTCTGCCGAATGCTTCTTCACTAGAGATGAGCTAGTTGGGCTCAAGACGCCAGGCCCAACCACAAGCCCAGACATAATATGTTCCACGGATCCACTAGTTGAGCCCAACCAATGCACATCATCTTCTTCCTTACGCATGCTGTAAAAATGAGATGTGAATTAGGATTTGAAATCGAAACCGGAAGATGTTGTGACCTTGTGTCAACATAATAATCTATGTTTTTTTATGATAACAAATATGCATATATTTATTCAAGAACAAATAACTCTCTCATATGTTTATTTTTTTCAAACCAAACTCATTTTGCAAAAGCTCTTATATTTTTGATATATTTGATTTTTGGATTTTTCAAGACAACAACTTTGGTTGCATTTGATGTAACTTTGAAAAATCATATCAAATTCATTTATTTATCAAATTACGACTTGTTTGATGTTTTAGAAATCTCCATGAGTCTAATTTTTCATGCACAAACTGGTTCTCTATTTTTATACTCCATCGGAGATTAATGGACAGAAAAGTGAGTAGACATCAAATATGTCAGAACAGGTAAAGCATATATTATGCGTTAAATTTATCGACTAAACTGGAATTATCTATCAGGTAATAATAGACATATCCTATACCATTGGAAACATATATGAGCATATATTCTAACCCAATTGACCTTGTGTGATTTGGATTCTTGTGTAAAGAGTTATGCTCATTTGAACAGCTAAATGTCAAAGCTGATATTTCTGGCAGCAAGTATGTTTATCATCTACTTAAGTCCAATCGAGTTGTGGCCGAATTTTGAATCTCTAGGGAAATTTTCAGACCTTCAATGATGATCAAGGAAGGCTATGGAAGATTCAAAATGTATATTTTGAGAGGGTTCAAGTTCTACCAATAGGATTCTTGTAAGTATGAACGTTAAGATATTGTTTGACTAGCTCTTCACTCAATCTCTTCTTCCCCATTCAAAAATCTGATTTTTCTTTATTATTAAATCCTTTTTTATTCGTTCAAATTGATTTTGAAAAGAGAGAAGTCAGCATTTCAATCTTGAGATGTGTTGAGAACATTTCTTGGAAAGATAAGTCACTTGATTTTATACTCAAGTATTTCTTCCAACAACTCTTTTTTTGAATTATCAACTGCCAAGTTTTTGTCTATAAAAGCCCTGATTTATTTCTTCATTTCAATATACAAAACTTCTACTCTTTCTCTACAAAAATTTCAGCACAAAGTTCTTCTACATCTTTGAGAGAAAAGTCATCTTGAAAGCTCTATTCTTCTTTAATCTAGAAATTGTTTTCAAAGTCATGAACTGGTAGTTTCATATCTTTTAATCTTTGAAAAACATATATTCTTATTTTTATATCTTTTCATAAACATGTTATGCTCTCGTTGTAAACTATTTTGAAATCCTCTTCTCTGAAAATCATCTTGAGCTAAGTCTTACATAATTCGAAATCATATATAGCTTGCTTGTACTTCATTTTTATATCTTGATTGTAATTGAGGCATTGTATTCATTCTATATAAGATTAAACACATTGTATTGTTGACTCTTGGTGAGTTGACCTCAATATCTTCTATTTTAATTGGCCTTGTAGGCTAGAAAAAAGTGTTGTAGTTGGTTGCAAGATTTGTTCTTGCTCTTCTCTCAAAATCATCTTGAGCTAAAGCTTACATATCTTGAAATCATATATAGCTTGCTTGTACTTCATTTTTATATCTTGATTGTAATTGAGGCATTGTGTTTATTCTAGGGAAAACTACCAATACCTACCCAAAACCATGCCCATTTAAGTGATGTTTACCCTGAATTTTAAAGTTAATTGATGCATACCCTTAAGTTTCGAAATGTAACTCAAAACCCCTCCGTCAGCTAAAATGACGATAATACCCTCAACTACACTTCAATAATTATGTTAAAAAAATTATTTAAAAATTACTTTTGTTATATATATGTATTTACTTACTAAATGACTTCATTTTTTTAAAAAAAATCCCTTCATTTATATTGTCAAAAAGTTATTTAAAAAAATCACTAAGGGTATTTTCGTCATTTTAGCTGACATAAGGGGTTTTTAGTTACAAGTCGTAACTTCAGGGTATGCATCAGTTAACTTTAAACTTCAGGGTAAACATCAGTTACATGGGCATGGTTTTGGGTAGGTATTGGTAGTTTTCCTAGCTCTCGCATGATGACCCCTAACACTTTACTTAAAAGACTTCTAACTGAAACTTTGCACTCGAAGTGATCATCTTCGGTCAATATCGGTTTTATCAATGGCACATCCATTCGCTCTGCTTCTTGAGGCACCTCCACACTTGGGACTGGTTCTTCATCTTCAGTGTCAGTTTCATAAGAACCAGAGCTTGATTCATCTTGTCGGTTCTCCAAGTTGTCGGCCCTTGGAGTCAATTGTTCACTTGATGTATCTTCTTCTTCAAAGGATTCATCATGTAACTGGAAATTGGTTGTTGGCACTTCTGTAGCAGATTCTTCACCTTCTCTAGATGTTCTCTTTGTTCTTGCCTGGTAAAGGAACAATGAAAACAATCAATTTGTAATAAAATCAGGCCTAACACCATTTCCAAGAGTTTTCATGTACAAAAACCTAATAAACAATACTTGTCTAGCATGTCAAAACATACTTGCTTTCAATCTTGCAACCAAACCAAAGAATCCACTAGCTCACTGGCAACATAACTACCATTCTAGGAGCTAACAATTACAATGGAAACATTAAAAGAGCACCTAGAGATTTTAAATGATTATGTAAAAGACATAACTTGCAGATGTTATTGGGACTACAATGGAAACATACTTGCAGATGTTACTGGGACTACAAACAACATGCCATCGGGTTCCTCTCCCACTATGTAAAAGACATAACTTCACATTTAAAGCCACAATTTCCAAACAACTCTGATAGAGCATCCAAATAAACAATAGCTGAGGACCCAAATCCAATCATCCAAATACCTTACTATTCTTAAGTGATTTTAAATCTCAAAATGCATTCATCAAGTAACTCTCAAGAATCAGCACATCAACACAAATTACACAACAATGCTTACTGCTACTGATATCGAATCAAAGAGTACAAAGTTGATTAAAATGATAAAACTAGGGTTCCTGAACTCGAATTCGTTCTTAAAATCCCCAAATCAGAAATCATATTTGTCGCGAAGATTACTTACCATAGTTGCCGCGAAGATTTGTTGTTGTCGAGTTGATGATGGAGACGGGAAGCTTCAACCTTGGAGAGGAAGAACGACGGTTGTTGCCGAGTTGGGAAGTCTTCTATTTTTGCCGAGTTGGATACAGATTTTTGAAACGACGGTGTAATGTTTTGGGTATATGTTTTGGGTTTGGGTTTTAGAGGCCCATCTTACAGATTTTGGGTTTTAGAGGTCCATCTTGAAATATTCTTTCGTAAATATTTATTTATTTTGGGTTGTTTAATTGCCAAAAAATTAGATTAGGTGTAATCTGATCTTATTCCGGTAGATAATGCCCATATTAGGGATAACTACAAAAATTGACCCATAATGATCTTTCGTCTCAAAAACTAACCCGCCATGATTTTTTTTCTACGTACATATCTGGTAGAAAGTCAAATGTCATGTACTTACCCCTTTTATTTATTTTTGGAACAAAAAAACTGCTAAATTGATGGTTTTCTTAGATATATATCTTTTTACGGTAATTTTTGTTCCAAAATAAATAAGTCAAACATCAAACCTGACTGTTATGCTCTTATGATAGCAAAATATATATGTAGGAACAAAGGTCACTGCGGATCATTTTTGGACTCAATGACCTTTGCTAAGTACAATTTCTGAGATATCAGAAATACTCCAAGATCTCAGCCATATTTCAAGATCTCAGAATATTTCTGAGATCTTGAAATATTCTGGATCTTGAAATATGGCTGAGAACTTGGAATATTTATGAGATCTTGAAATATTTCTGAGATCCTGAAATATTCTGAGATCTTGAAATATTTCTGAGATCTTGGAACTGTGTCTAGGAACTCACTCAACATAACCATATTGCAATTTATAACATAGATTCATTCCGTATCTATTTAGTTAATGTCATTTATGTAACAGTAATTTTCATATGTACTAATGATCTGCTAATTTTCTTTACATACCAACACATAAAACTACATTCACCATTCTTGCACAATTCACACAACATGAACTAAATAGATATATGCTTTATTCTTTCGTTTTGAAGAGCCTCATTCTTTAGTTGTTCGTCTTTGAGAGCATCTTCTAACTAAGTTGCTTCATTCACCATCCTTGCACAATTCACCATCCCCAAACAAAAAAATTATCACTTTCATATTCTGAATTTGTTTTTTTTTACCTCAAGAACCCTAGAATTTGGGTATTTTAAAACAAACTCTATCAATTGGAGATTTTCAGCTCATAAACCCTATCATTTGGAGATTTTCAGCCAATAAACCCTAGCATTTGGGAATTTTCAGCTCATAAACCCTAGAATGTGGGGATTTTCAGCTCATTAACCCTAGAATTTGGGGGTTTTTTAAACAAACCCTAGAATTTGGCGAATTTCAGCTTGTAAACACTAGAAATTGGGGATTTTTAAACAAACCCTATAATTTGGGGATTTTCAGAAAGTAAACCCTAGAAATTGGGGATTTTTTAAACAAACCTTAGAATTTGGGGATTGTTTTCTCAAGAACCCTACAATTTGGGGATTGTTTTCTCAGGAACCCTACAATTTGGGGATTTTCTCAGGAACCCTACACTATATTCGAGATTTTCCGACTCCGTCTTCGTTAGCAACAACCCAAAACACAAGTTGTAATTTTTGTAGTCGAATCTTTGTGTTTCGCTCCACCGGAGTAATGGGTTCTTCTCCGATCATCTTCTTCACCTTGTGTTGCATTCTTAATTCTTCAATTTCACCAACCTGCTCTGCAGCAACACATAGCTTAACGCCAAACAAGAGAGAAGAAACACGTGAGATTGAGGCTTCAAGAGAGAAGAAAATGAAAGGGCAATCTTGTGATTTCACACATACAAAATGACTCACGTGAGAAGCACGTGAGTCACTGTTCACGGAAACAGTCAGGTTTAACAGTATTTAATGGTTTTTGGTAATTAAGTTTTGAAATCCGGTACTATTTGACAATTTTTCAGAGTTTGGGTGCGGATTTGACAGTTGTGTTGGGTCTCGAGGTAGGGTTGGAGATGAACCAACTCGCAGCGGAAAATCAATGAAAACCAAGAGACAATTAGAACCATGAAACAACTAACAAAGAATGGATTAACAAGAGAAAAATTCAGCACTAGTTCTTACCAAAACAAGAACACCGGTTAACGAATGATTGGCTTGAGTCTCCAAGACGCCTACGTATCCACATGGGAATCAAAGCCACGTAGTTCTTCTCTTTGAGGACTCAAGAACACAAAAATGGAGGAGGAAACTAGCCAAACCCGAAATGGCCATGGAAGAGGGAGAGAAAATGTGTTTCCTATTCTTGTCTTGTGTTTGTTATGTTGAAAAAAGATGACTTAAACATAACAAAACCCATACTTGTCCAACTAAAGGCATGGGACAAGTATGGTGTCAAGTAAGGTGTAAATAGGACAAAGTATGGCAAGACAAGATTGTGTTAGGTGGTGAATCACCAACACCTTAATCCTTGTCTTGCTTACTTAGTACTAATTAATCAAGACTTGATTAATTAGTTCCATGGGCCTTGGTTGCATGGGCCTTTCATGGGCCTCTTGGAACATGGCCCGTGACCATTTCCAACGAGGTCCCGTGATTCGCTCATCGCCTCCATGCCTTCCATACCGGAAATGTCCAACATTATCCGACGCGATCAATCCCAAGACTCCAAGCCTTATCTCGATCCGTAAAGTCCTATTCACTTACGGGCACATGACCCAAAACCCAGTTTTGGTCATGTCCCGAGACAACTCCCTTTTGGCCATTCTCCATAAATGTGTCAATGAGTTTCATCCTCCGGTGTGACCCTTAGGTTTATGCATGTCAATAGATCAACGTAAAATCCCATTTTACTTGATCCTATTTAAGTGGCAACTAACGAGACTTTAGTATTGCCTGACACTACATAACGAATCGACCCTGTCGATTCTAACCTTTCCGTCGTCCCTGTCATTATCCTTTTATCTCCGATATCCTGATTGAGATAAGGCATAGAGCCGTCATCCTTATTATTCTCAATCACCGTTCCTTGATATGTGAGATGACTGAAGATATGATACCCAGTATCATGTGCATGGCCATGCTATTCTTCCAGTCACTCTCGATCAAGTGGCCGAGAACCGATATCTTTCCCATACCTTAGTATGAGGGATAAATCCCTTAGCCGTCTTTCGTGTCACTCATGTAGCCCGTCCCCAAGCCAATCCTGGCCGTTATGGAAGCCCTGTTACGGACAACGTTAGGCTCAGGTCAAACTCAGTTGTTGACTACATAGCGATCACAAAGACTCCTTGGTCTAAGGATACATGACAAGCTACAACACTGAATATGTTCATGACTTAATCTATGGCACATATTCAGGGCGGGTCGTCCAATATCATGTCCCACATGATATCTATGATCAGACTCCGGAATCCCATTCCAATGACTAACAGAACGTAAGCCATAAAGAGCCATCTTTCATACTAGTCGCTTCTAGTGAAGCTTTGTTGACTAGGGACCCATCGAGTGTGATCTATCTCGATCTATGGTTCTATTCGCATGGTGGGCATAGATCAGAGCACACATCGATATATTACTCCAACACATAAGTAATATAAAGCCGCTTTAATTTTATTGCTAACGATGATATATACATTTGGACATTTAGGATTGAACTACGGGCACTAAGACTAACAATCTCTCACTTGCCCTAGTTCCAATCTAAACTCCAATATGTCCCCATCGACTTTACATGTCTAACATGTTCAGGCAGTGACACTGCCTTAGTCAAAGGGTTGGCTATGTTATCATCTGTTGCAATATCGGTTATCTTCACTTCACCTCAGTTCAGTATTTATCTGATGAGGTGGATACGCCGCAGTACATGTTTGGATTTGTTATGCGATCTAGGCTTTTAGCTTGCGCAATGGCCCTTGTGTTGTCGCAAAATGGATTCACCGGACTGGATGGGTTTTTAATTACACCCAGCCCTGCCATGAATTTCCAAATCCACATAGCCTCCTTAGCTGCCTCTGCAGCATCCATGTACTTGGCCTCTGTCGTAGATTCGGCAATGGTATCTTGCTTTACGCTTTCCCAGCTAAAGCTCTGCCATTCAGCGTAAACACATATCCTGATTGACTTCTAAAGTCATCTGGATTTGTCTTGGAAAACTAGCGTCTACTCATCCTTCGACGACTAGTTCAGCATCATCTTTCCCCCGGGTTAGAATGATGTCTACTGGTACAACATAAGGCTTACGAGACGTCTGGTCTCATACATGTCATGGCATATATGATCGATCCTGCCCCCAGGCGCATAGGATTCTCATCATCCTTTTCAGCTCATCAGGTGTCTTAGGACACTGAGTCTTGCTGAGATGAATGCCATGACTAGTGGGTAAGAGTCCTTTCTTTGAATCGAGCATTAAGAACCTACTCAATGCCTTGTTCACATAGGTTCCCTGACTTAAATCCAAGACCCTCTTGGTGCGATCTCTACATATCTTAATCCTTAAGATATGAGAAGCATCGCCTAAGTCCTTTATTGAAGAACACTTCCTCAACCAAGCTTTAGTCTCGTGCAAGGTTGGGATGTCGTTTTCAATGAGAACCAGAAAGGTAATATTGCTCCCACTAGCCTTCTTATAAACGCAAGATTCATCCTCGTTCTTGATTAAGCCAAATCCAATTACAGCTTCATCAAAACGAAGGATCCAACTCCGAGAAGTTCGTTTCAATCCATAAATGGATTTCAACAACTTATAAATCTTTCCTTTATTCTTCGGATCGTCAAAACCTTTGGGCCGAGACATACAAACGTACTCAGTCAAATTTCCATTTAGGAAAGCGGTTTTGACATCCACTTGCCATATCTCGTAATTATGATACGCAGTTATGTCAAGAAGAATTTGGATCGATTTTGACCATAGCCACTAAGGAGAAGGTTTCCTCATAGTCAATCCATTGGATCTGCCTATAACCTTTCGCCACCAGTTGAGCTTTGTAGGTCAGAGGGTTGCCGTCCATGTCCATCTTCACCTTGAAGATCCATTTGCATCCTATGGTCCTCACACCATTGATGGGATCAACCGGTTCCCAGACTCGGTTGTCCGACATGGATTGCATTTCCTCCCTCATGGCTCCCAGCCATAACTCGGAGTCGGGCCCATCCACGACTTCCTGAAAGGTGGCTGGATCATCGTGATCCACCATGACTTCATTGTCACCTCCGGATACCATATCTTGGAGGTGGAAGATTGATCCTTTCAAATCGCCTTGGACCTTCCGGAATTGTAACAGGAATTGGTTCTTACTCTACGACAATCTCTGGCTCCTTTCTACTGGGTTACCAATTGGTTTAGACAGATCTGTACCATCCTGAATTTCTTCGAGATGCACAGTCCTCCCAATGACGTCTTTGGAAACAAAACTTCTTTTCCATAAAGACCCCACCCCAAGCGACGAACACCATGTTCTCACTGGGATTGTAGAAATAGTATCCCCTTGTTGCTTTGGGATACCACACGAAGGTGCATATCTCAGATCTTGGTTCGAGCTTAGTCGAAACCAAATGTTTCACATAAGCCTCGCAACCACAAATCTTTAGGAAGGACAAAGCGGGCATCATCCCGTACCATTTTTAAAATGGTGTCCCTTCCACACCATTCGTCGAAGCCCGATTCACTATGAATGCGGTCGTCTCTAGAGCATAAACCCTGAAAGAGATTGGGAGATCAGTCTAACTAATCATGGAACGGACCATTGTCTAACAATGTCCGATTTCTCCGTTTGGCTACACCTTTCAACTACAGTGTCCCAGGAGGAGTCCATTCTAAAAGGATCCCATTCTCTTTTAGATGATCTAATAACTCTGTGGTCAAGTATTTTCCACCTCGATCCAATCGAAGTGCCTTAATACCTTTGTCGAGCTGGTTTTCTACTTTAGTCTTAAACTCTTTGAATTTATCAAAAGCTTCAGACTTATGTCTCACCGAATAGACATAACCATATTTACTGTAATCATCAATAAATGTGATAAAGTAGCTAAAACCCCTCCTGGCAAGTGAACTTATTGGTCTACACACATTCGAGTGTATCAGCCCCAATAATTCACCCGCCCTTTCATCGCGATCGATAAAGGGCACTTTAGTCATTTTGCCCATCAAACAAACCTTGCACCTATCGATCGAATGGAATTCGAATGAACCTGAAAGCCCGCACTTCTGAAGTGCTGATAGGCGCTTCTTGTTTATGCGACCCAAATGACAGTACCATAACAGAGTTAGGTTTAAATTGTTGGATTTAGACCTCTTGGTATTAACGGAATATATAGAACTTGAGGCATTGTTACCCATATCTAATATGTACAATCCTCCAACCATGTCAGTACTGGTATAAAACATATCATTGCATAGAACATTGAAAACTCCATTTCCAATATTAACATTATATCCTTCCTTGTCAAACACGGATACAGATATAATATTCCTACTAAGAGTAGGTATGCAATATACATTATACAATACTAAGACAAGGCCTCTTGGCAAAGCAAGACTCATGGATCCTACAGCAGTTGCCACAACTCTGAGGTCCATTTCGTGCTTTCCAAATCTCTCCTACTTTCAGCCACCATATATTAGTGCATGTGTGAGATTCAGTCATGGTATCTAATACCCATGAATCTTTGGAAGTAGAGAGATGTAGCTCTATAGAGTTAATACCGAATGAAGGCACGGTCCCACCGCCCTTCCTTAGATCATCCAGGTTTCCTGATGAAGGCGCAGTCCTACTGCCCTTCTTCAGATCATCCAGGCTATTTGATGAAGGCGCAGTCCCACTGCCCTTCTTCAGATCAGCCGTGAACTTCCTGTAATCCCGGTTCCAATGACCAGGCTGTTGGCAGTAGAAGCAGACATTCTCAGGTGTCTCATCTTTCCTGCCAAGTGCGCATGGGCCCAGCCCTTGCCACTTCCAATTCCCTTGTTGACCATCAAAATATCCTTGGATCCCAGATCCCTGAGATATTCTTCTCAGCAGTTAATGACACTTCATGTAACTCTGATATGGTCTTAGAGACAGCCTTGTCAAGGACATATTCTTTGCGTTCAGACTTGAGGACTATCCTCAAAATTCTGTACCAGTCCAAATAGTTTGTCCCATTTAGCTTGACCCTGTCAAGAATGGTTTTTAATGACAAACTATTAATGTTCGCTGAATTTGCCATTTGATCTACAACAGATAAAATTCAATCAGTAAACTGAATAAATTTTATGAAGATCAAGCTTAAACACCAACAATCAATTCTAAACCTTTAGAATCTGAAACCAAGATCCTTGATTCACTCGATTAAGCTGAACTAATGCTCACCACTTAATCGAGCTATGTAGGTAGGACTCCATCCAATCACATCCAATGTGACTCCTGGCTAGGGTATGTACTTATGTACACGACTTACCCTATCTGTTACCCTAGCTCAACCTCAGGCTGAGAATCGTAGTCGGGTCCACCAATTTTCAACTAT
Organism: Erodium maritimum; assembly: GCA_963921825.1. Taxonomy (NCBI): domain Eukaryota; kingdom Viridiplantae; phylum Streptophyta; class Magnoliopsida; order Geraniales; family Geraniaceae; genus Erodium; species Erodium maritimum. The sequence goes on along the minus strand of OY997588.1, from coordinate 78,853,082 downwards.
GGCTCGTCACTATGTAGGTGCTCCGCTAATGCGCACGACACCCACATATGTCGTCCAAACCTACTACCCCGCTTTCCCATGGATGCTCCGCTAATGCGCACGACAACCATAGGACGGGGAGGTAGTAAGGTGTTGATGATTGGGAGGTATCGGACATGACCCGCTTTTACTTGTCCAGTTGTGTTCAAAACTTTGGCACATCCTAGATGCGATGAGCACATCAACTACATTCCAAATGCAATGATGCCTCAAATTACATCCAATGTAATTCTTCCTTTGAACCCGTCAACTACATCCAATGCAATGACGGTTCTAAGGGTTCACACACAAGGATTAAAATTCCTATTTTATCTTTGCATGTGAGGTGATATGCTCGGTAAATAAAGTTAAGCATGCAATTCTAAAACACATAGAATTAATCATGCATAAACTAAACCAAGCATAAAGCGATAAATGTGCACATAATAGCCTCCTAAACTAACTCCCACTAGCTTCTTGAGCTCCGCCGACTCCAAGCCGATGCCAACACCCGAAAAGCCACCAAATGACCTTTTCGCCCTTTCTTCGTCTTGAGTAAAATATTACAATTTAATACACGACTCGCAGGTCGGGAATAAATAAATATTACAAACAAGTGGTTCGACGACCACACTTTGAAAGAATAATTACACGCTAACACTAACGGCTCGCAGGCCGTGAAAAGCGATAAATAATTAAATCGAGCTCGGGGCTATTATGTACACCATGCCAACATCACATCACACATCGTGTTATCAAACAAGAATGTTATCAAACATCATGTGATTTTCCGGTTTTAATTAATAGCCAAGTTTCGAAAATTTTTGATGCTCGGTTTATCGAAACCGTTCAAAAATGAAACTTTTGAACATTTGATCTTCGAGTTCGTCATGACGGTTCCAAACTCGTCATAACTAACAAAACGGTTTAGCCTTGGCATATCAACCATCCAATGGTCATGCTTGGCCTAGCTCCGTCCAACGGAGCCCCGTTCGGTCCCGGTTTCGGCTCCCCGAGAGTCCCGCTCCCGAGACCCGAAAAATCAAATTTTTTTCAAAATTTCCAGATTTGAAATAATTTTCAAAAAATCATTTTACATGTATTAAATCCATAAACAATAATTTAAAACATGTTATCAAACAATTTAGCAAAACAACATGCCAAAAACGAAACTTTCAAGCAAAACCGAAACTTTGAACCCCGTCTTGTGAATCCCGAAGGTAGCACGGCTCTGATACCACTGTTGGGTCTCGAGGTAGGGTTGGAGATGAACCAACTCGCAGCGGAAAATCAATGAAAACCAAGAGACAATTAGAACCATGAAACAACTAACAAAGAATGGATTAACAAGAGAAAAATTCAGCACTAGTTCTTACCAAAACAAGAACACCGGTTAACGAATGATTGGCTTGAGTCTCCAAGACGCCTACGTATCCACATGGGAATCAAAGCCACGTAGTTCTTCTCTTTGAGGACTCAAGAACACAAAAATGGAGGAGGAAACTAGCCAAACCCGAAATGGCCATGGAAGAGGGAGAGAAAATGTGTTTCCTATTCTTGTCTTGTGTTTGTTATGTTGAAAAAAGATGACTTAAACATAACAAAACCCATACTTGTCCAACTAAAGGCATGGGACAAGTATGGTGTCAAGTAAGGTGTAAATAGGACAAAGTATGGCAAGACAAGATTGTGTTAGGTGGTGAATCACCAACACCTTAATCCTTGTCTTGCTTACTTAGTACTAATTAATCAAGACTTGATTAATTAGTTCCATGGGCCTTGGTTGCATGGGCCTTTCATGGGCCTCTTGGAACATGGCCCGTGACCATTTCCAACGAGGTCCCGTGATTCGCTCATCGCCTCCATGCCTTCCATACCGGAAATGTCCAACATTATCCGACGCGATCAATCCCAAGACTCCAAGCCTTATCTCGATCCGTAAAGTCCTATTCACTTACGGGCACATGACCCAAAACCCAGTTTTGGTCATGTCCCGAGACAACTCCCTTTTGGCCATTCTCCATAAATGTGTCAATGAGTTTCATCCTCCGGTGTGACCCTTAGGTTTATGCATGTCAATAGATCAACGTAAAATCCCATTTTACTTGATCCTATTTAAGTGGCAACTAACGAGACTTTAGTATTGCCTGACACTACATAACGAATCGACCCTGTCGATTCTAACCTTTCCGTCGTCCCTGTCATTATCCTTTTATCTCCGATATCCTGATTGAGATAAGGCATAGAGCCGTCATCCTTATTATTCTCAATCACCGTTCCTTGATATGTGAGATGACTGAAGATATGATACCCAGTATCATGTGCATGGCCATGCTATTCTTCCAGTCACTCTCGATCAAGTGGCCGAGAACCGATATCTTTCCCATACCTTAGTATGAGGGATAAATCCCTTAGCCGTCTTTCGTGTCACTCATGTAGCCCGTCCCCAAGCCAATCCTGGCCGTTATGGAAGCCCTGTTACGGACAACGTTAGGCTCAGGTCAAACTCAGTTGTTGACTACATAGCGATCACAAAGACTCCTTGGTCTAAGGATACATGACAAGCTACAACACTGAATATGTTCATGACTTAATCTATGGCACATATTCAGGGCGGGTCGTCCAATATCATGTCCCACATGATATCTATGATCAGACTCCGGAATCCCATTCCAATGACTAACAGAACGTAAGCCATAAAGAGCCATCTTTCATACTAGTCGCTTCTAGTGAAGCTTTGTTGACTAGGGACCCATCGAGTGTGATCTATCTCGATCTATGGTTCTATTCGCATGGTGGGCATAGATCAGAGCACACATCGATATATTACTCCAACACATAAGTAATATAAAGCCGCTTTAATTTTATTGCTAACGATGATATATACATTTGGACATTTAGGATTGAACTACGGGCACTAAGACTAACAATCTCTCACTTGCCCTAGTTCCAATCTAAACTCCAATATGTCCCCATCGACTTTACATGTCTAACATGTTCAGGCAGTGACACTGCCTTAGTCAAAGGGTTGGCTATGTTATCATCTGTTGCAATATCGGTTATCTTCACTTCACCTCAGTTCAGTATTTATCTGATGAGGTGGATACGCCGCAGTACATGTTTGGATTTGTTATGCGATCTAGGCTTTTAGCTTGCGCAATGGCCCTTGTGTTGTCGCAAAATGGATTCACCGGACTGGATGGGTTTTTAATTACACCCAGCCCTGCCATGAATTTCCAAATCCACATAGCCTCCTTAGCTGCCTCTGCAGCATCCATGTACTTGGCCTCTGTCGTAGATTCGGCAATGGTATCTTGCTTTACGCTTTCCCAGCTAAAGCTCTGCCATTCAGCGTAAACACATATCCTGATTGACTTCTAAAGTCATCTGGATTTGTCTTGGAAAACTAGCGTCTACTCATCCTTCGACGACTAGTTCAGCATCATCTTTCCCCCGGGTTAGAATGATGTCTACTGGTACAACATAAGGCTTACGAGACGTCTGGTCTCATACTGCCCCCAGGCGCATAGGATTCTCATCATCCTTTTCAGCTCATCAGGTGTCTTAGGACACTGAGTCTTGCTGAGATGAATGCCATGACTAGTGGGTAAGAGTCCTTTCTTTGAATCGAGCATTAAGAACCTACTCAATGCCTTGTTCACATAGGTTCCCTGACTTAAATCCAAGACCCTCTTGGTGCGATCTCTACATATCTTAATCCTTAAGATATGAGAAGCATCGCCTAAGTCCTTTATTGAAGAACACTTCCTCAACCAAGCTTTAGTCTCGTGCAAGGTTGGGATGTCGTTTTCAATGAGAACCAGAAAGGTAATATTGCTCCCACTAGCCTTCTTATAAACGCAAGATTCATCCTCGTTCTTGATTAAGCCAAATCCAATTACAGCTTCATCAAAACGAAGGATCCAACTCCGAGAAGTTCGTTTCAATCCATAAATGGATTTCAACAACTTATAAATCTTTCCTTTATTCTTCGGATCGTCAAAACCTTTGGGCCGAGACATACAAACGTACTCAGTCAAATTTCCATTTAGGAAAGCGGTTTTGACATCCACTTGCCATATCTCGTAATTATGATACGCAGTTATGTCAAGAAGAATTTGGATCGATTTTGACCATAGCCACTAAGGAGAAGGTTTCCTCATAGTCAATCCATTGGATCTGCCTATAACCTTTCGCCACCAGTTGAGCTTTGTAGGTCAGAGGGTTGCCGTCCATGTCCATCTTCACCTTGAAGATCCATTTGCATCTTATGGTCCTCACACCATTGATGGGATCAACCGGTTCCCAGACTCGGTTGTCCGACATGGATTGCATTTCCTCCCTCATGGCTCCCAGCCATAACTCAGAGTTGGGCCCATACACGACTTCCTGAAAGGTGGCTGGATCATCGTGATCCACCATGACTTCATTGTCACCTCCGGATACCATATCTTGGAGGTGGAAGATTGATCCTTTCAAATCGCCTTGGACCTTCCGGAATTGTAACAGGAATTGGTTCTTACTCTACGACAATCTCTGGCTCCTTTCTACTGGGTTGCCAATTGGTTTAGACAGATCTGTACCATCCTGAATTTCTTCGAGATGCACAGTCCTCCCAATGACGTCTTTGGAAACAAAACTTCTTTTCCATAAAGACCCCACCCCAAGCGACGAACACCATGTTCTCACTGGGATTGTAGAAATAGTATCCCCTTGTTGCTTTGGGATACCACACGAAGGTGCATATCTCAGATCTTGGTTCGAGCTTAGTCGAAACCAAATGTTTCACATAAGCCTCGCAACCACAAATCTTTAGGAAGGACAAAGCGGGCATCATCCCGTACCATTTTTAAAATGGTGTCCCTTCCACACCATTCGTCGAAGCCCGATTCACTATGAATGCGGTCGTCTCTAGAGCAAAACCCCTAAAAGAGATTGGGAGATCAGTCCAACTAATCATGGAACAGACCATTGTCTAACAATGTCCGATTTCTCCGTTTGGCTACACCTTTCAACTACAGTGACCTAGGAGGAGTCCATTCCAAAAGGATCCCATTCTCTTTTAGATGATCTAATAACTCTGTGGTCAAGTATTTTCCACCTCGATCCAATCGAAGTGCCTTAATACCTTTGTCGAGCTGGTTTTCTACTATAGTCTTAAACTCTTTGAATTTATCAAAAGCTTCAGACTTATGTCTCACCGAATAGACATAACCATATTTACTGTAATCATCAGTAAATGTGATAAAGTAGCTAAAACCCCTCCTGGCAAGTGAACTTATTGGTCTACACACATTCGAGTGTATCAGCCCCAATAATTCACCCGCCCTTTCATCGCGATCGATAAAGGGCACTTTAGTCATTTTGCCCATCAAACAAACCTTGCACCTATCGATCGAATGGAATTCGAATGAACCTGAAAGCCCGCACTTCTGAAGTGCTGATAGGCGCTTCTTGTTTATGCGACCCAAATGACAGTACCATAACAGAGTTAGGTTTAAATCGTTGGATTTAGACCTCTTGGTATTAACGGAATATATAGAACTTGAGGCATTGTTACCCATATCTAATATGTACAATCCTCCAACCATGTCAGTACTGGTATAAAACATATCATTGCATAGAACATTGAAAACTCCATTTCCAATATTAACATTATATCCTTCCTTGTCAAACACGGATACAGATATAATATTCCTACTAAAAGTAGGTATGCAATATACATTATACAATACTAAGACAAGGCCTCTTGGCAAAGCAAGACTCATGGATCCTACAGCAGTTGCCACAACTCTGAGGTCCATTTCGTGCTTTCCAAATCTCTCCTACTTTCAGCCACCATATATTAGTGCATGTGTGAGATTCAGTCATGGTATCTAATACCCATGAATCTTTGGAAGTAGAGAGATGTAGCTCTATAGAGTTAATACCGAATGAAGGCACGGTCCCACCGCCCTTCCTTAGATCATCCAGGTTTCCGGATGAAGGCGCAGTCCTACTGCCCTTCTTCAGATCATCCAGGCTATTTGATGAAGGCGCAGTCCCACTGCCCTTCTTCAGATCAGCCGTGAACTTCCTGTAATCCCGGTTCCAATGACCAGGCTGTTGGCAGTAGAAGCAGACATTCTCAAGTGTCTCATCTTTCCTGCCAAGTGCGCATGGGCCCAGCCCTTGCCACTTCCAATTCCCTTGTTGACCATCAGAATATCCTTGGATCCCAGATCCCTGAGATATTCTTCTCAGCAGCTGATGACACTTCATGTAACTCTGATATGGTCTTAGAGACAGCCTTGTCAAGGACATATTCTTTGCGTTCAGACTTGAGGACTATCCTCAAAAATTCTGTACCAGTCCAAATAGTTTGTCCCATTTAGCTTGACCCTGTCAAGAATGGTTTTTAATGACAAACTATTAATGTTCGCTGAATTTGCCATTTGATCTACAACAGATAAAATTCAATCAGTAAACTGAATAAATTTTATGAAGATCAAGCTTAAACACCAACAATCAATTCTAAACCTTTAGAATTTGAAACCAAGATCCTTGATTCACTCGATTAAGCTGAACTAATGCTCACCACTTAATCGAGCTATGTAGGTAGGAATCCATCCAATCACATCCAATGTGACTCCTGGCTAGGGTATGTACTTATGTACACGACTTACCCTATCTGTTACCCTAGCTCAACCTCAGGCTAAGAATCGTAGTCGGGTCCACCAATTTTCAACTATGGCTCGTCACTATGTAGGTGCTCCGCTAATGCGCACGACACCCACATATGTCGTCCAAACCTACTACCCCGCTTTCCCATGGATGCTCCGCTAATGCGCACGACACCCATAGGACGGGGAGGTAGTAAGGTGTTGATGATTGGGAGGTATCGGACATGACCCGCTTTTACTTGTCCAGTTGTGTTCAAAACTTTGGCACATCCTAGATGCGATGAGCACATCAACTACATTCCAAATGCAATGATGCCTCAAATTACATCCAATGTAATTCTTCCTTTGAACCCGTCAACTACATCCAATGCAATGACGGTTCTAAGGGTTCACACACAAGGATTAAAATTCCAATTTTATCTTTGCATGTGAGGTGATATGCTCGGTAAATAAAGTTAGGCATGCAATTCTAAAGCACATAGAATTAATCATGCATAAACTAAACCAAGCAAAAAGCGATAAATGTGCACATAATAGCCCCCTAAACTAACTCCCACTAGCTTCTTGAGCTCCACCGACTCCAAGCCGATGCCAACACCCGAAAAGCCACCAAATGACCTTTTCGCCCTTTCTTCATCTTGAGTAAAATATTACAATTTAATACACGACTCGCAGGTCGGGAATAAATAAATATTACAAACAAGTGGTTCGACGACCACACCTTGAAAGAATAATTACACGTTACCTCTAACGGCTCGCAGGCCGTGAAAAGCGATAAATAATTAAATTGAGCTCGGGGCTATTATGTACACCATGCCAACATCACATCACACATCGTGTTATCAAACAAGCATGTTATCAAACATCATGTGATTTTCCGGTTTTAATTAATAGCCAAGTTTCGAAATTTTTTTGATGCTCGGTTTATCGAAACCGTTCAAAAATGAAACTTTTGAACATTTGATCTTCGAGTTCGTCATGACGGTTCCAAACTCGTCATAACTAACAAAACGGTTTAGCCTTGGCATATCAACCATCCAATGGTCATGCTTGGCCTAGCTCCGTCCAACGGAGCCCCGTTCGGTCCCGGTTTCGGCTCCCCGAGAGTCCCGCTCCCGAGACCCGAAAAATCAAATTTTTTTTTTCAAAATTTCCAGATTTGAAATAATTTTCAAAAAATCATTTTACATGTATTAAATCCATAAACAATAATTTAAAACATGTTATCAAACAATTTAGCAAAACAACATGCCAAAAACGAAACTTTCAAGCAAAACCGAAACTTTGAACACCGTCTTGTGAATCCCGAAGGTAGCACGGCTCTGATACCACTGTTGGGTCTCGAGGTAAGGTTGGAGATGAACCAACTCGCAGCGGAAAATCAATGAAAACCAAGAGACAATTAGAACCATGAAACAACTAACAAAGAATGGATTAACAAGAAAAAAATTCAGCACTAGTTCTTACCAAAACAAGAACACCGGTTAACGAATGATTGGCTTGAGTCTCCAAGACGCCTACGTATCCACATGGGAATCAAAGCCACGTAGTTCTTCTCTTTGAGGACTCAAGAACACAAAAATGGAGGAGGAAACTAGCCAAACCCGAAATGGCCATGGAAGAGGGAGAGAAAATGTGTTTCCTATTCTTGTCTTGTGTTTGTTATGTTGAAAAAAGATGACTTAAACATAACAAAACCCATACTTGTCCAACTAAAGGCATGGGACAAGTATGGTGTCAAGTAAGGTGTAAATAGGACAAAGTATGGCAAGACAAGATTGTGTTAGGTGGTGAATCACCAACACCTTAATCCTTGTCTTGCTTACTTAGTACTAATTAATCAAGACTTGATTAATTAGTTCCATGGGCCTTGGTTGCATGGGCCTTTCATGGGCCTCTTGGAACATGGCCCGTGGCCATTTCCAACGAGGTCCCGTGATTCGCTCATCGCCTCCATGCCTTCCATACCGGAAATGTCCAACATTATCCGACGCGATCAATCCCAAGACTCCAAGCCTTGTCTCGATCCGTAAAGTCCTATTCACTTACGGGCACATGACCCAAAACCCAGTTTTGGTCATGTCCCGAGACAACTCCCTTTTGGCCATTCTCCATAAATGTGTCAATGAGTTTCATCCTCCGGTGTGACCCTTAGGTTTATGCATGTCAATAGATCAACGTAAAATCCCATTTTACTTGATCCTATTTAAGTGGCAACTAACGAGACTTTAGTATTGCCTGACACTACATAACGAATCGACCCTGTCGATTCTAACCTTTCCGTCGTCCCTGTCATTATCCTTTTATCTCCGATATCCTGATTGAGATAAGGCATAGAGCCGTCATCCTTATTATTCTCAATCACCGTTCCTTGATATGTGAGATGACTGAAGATATGATACCCAGTATCATGTGCATGGCCATGCTATTCTTCCAGTCACTCTCGATCAAGTGGCCGAGAACCGATATCTTTCCCATACCTTAGTATGAGGGATAAATCCCTTAGCCGTCTTTCGTGTCACTCATGTAGCCCGTCCCCAAGCCAATCCTGGCCGTTATGGAAGCCCTGTTACGGACAACGTTAGGCTCAGGTCAAACTCAGTTGTTGACTACATAGCGATCACAAAGACTCCTTGGTCTAAGGATACATGACAAGCTACAACACTGAATATGTTCATGACTTAATCTATGGCACATATTCAGGGCGGGTCGTCCAATATCATGTCCCACATGATATCTATGATCAGACTCCGGAATCCCATTCCAATGACTAACAGAACGTAAGCCATAAAGAGCCATCTTTCATACTAGTCGCTTCTAGTGAAGCTTTGTTGACTAGGGACCCATCGAGTGTGATCTATCTCGATCTATGGTTCTATTCGCATGGTGGGCATAGATCAGAGCACACATCGATATATTACTCCAACACATAAGTAATATAAAGCCGCTTTAATTTTATTGCTAACGATGATATATACATTTGGACATTTAGGATTGAACTACGGGCACTAAGACTAACAACTAAGACTAACAAGTTGACCTTAGTACAACGTTAGTACATGGAGTTAATCCTTTCTTAAATCTTTCAACCTTTAGAGAAAAAGCGTGAGGTTTCCTAACAAAATTTGTCTCCGAGTCGAATAACCGATCATGCCTACCCCTTGATACTAGTATAAAAGGGAGCACATTCTACGAATTTACTACTGATGCAAATGTTCAAGGTCGGACCTTATTCATGGGCTATTTAATGTTGGAGACTTGTTCAATGTTGGAGAGCTGGATTGACATGGGGAGGAAAATCCATTAAAGAACCTGCCTTGGATACAAAAGTTCGTTGAGCCCTAATTAAGGACTTTGGAGGCATGTGGAGGACTATGAAAGAGGAACCCTACCTCATTAACTTCATTCATGCATGCATTGAATGCTTGACTTGCTGATTGACTTGACAAGTCAAGTGGACGACGATCCGATAAAGCGTCTAAGGGTCATCCCTACCTCTTCCAGCTCATACACGCTCTGAGTTTTGTGTCCACAGTTGTTGTCTTGTTGGGGCGCTTGTTTAAGGCTTTTGTTGGGCTAATTAAATTACACAGCTCACGAGACTCCAAGCCCACAAAACTCCAAGTCACTCCAATTGAATTATCAAGTCAAGTATTGATTTAGAAAAAAAAAACAAAAAACTCTACACTAAAGACCCCCAACCCTACCCGACATCCCAGCGTCGTCACGCCTTGTTTCCCCCGCCCATTGTCGACTATGGCTCCAGCCATGGTGGTGGCCGGCGGAGGCCTTCCTTCTCCTCCTTCCCCTGTTCTCTTTTCTTCTCCTGACTTCCAGCATTTGTGACGTCTCCGACCGAAGCTGTTTTGGTGTCTACGGTCGAGCGAGGTGGGTTTGGGCGGTGGTGGGCAGCTTCGGTGGCTCGCCACGCTACATATCGGCCTCCACGGTTACTTTTAGCGAGGATCTAGAGTTCGTGTTTTTTGGATTCCTCGGGTCAAGGTTCCTTGTCGGACGGTAGCCACTCTGAATCGGCTAGGTTTAATTTTTCCTTTTGTGTTACTGTTTTTCAATAACTACCCAGAATTTCCAAAGTTCCTTGTAAGGCTTGTTGGCAAACTCGTTGTCGGACTTGATTAATGGCCCTTTATTGTTCAAAACGAATGCTTTGATTTTTTGAACTTTCTGATTGTTCTAATTGCCTATAAGCAGAAGTAATCAAGTTAGACCTTTTTCGTTCCGCCTCAAAATACTCGTTCACTCGAAACTGATCCACGTCCGTTTTCACTTTCCGTAAACGAGCGTGAGCCTTTTCCAACTGTTCGACAGCCCCTCCCTGTAGTTCCTCTGAATTTCTAATAGTATTCAAGAACCTCTGCAAAAAAGGATCCAATTTATCGTAATCGGTTAGTTAACATGTTGGTGAACTGTATTCTGAAACACGGAAAAAAAGCATTGGCTTATCAAATTCTCTATCGAGCCATGAAAAGGATTCAACAAAAGCAAAAAAAAAATTTCACTACCTTTTTTACGACGAACAATATGTCGAATAACTCCACATATGATAGTAAAAACAAGACGTAAAAAGGGATCGTCTCATCAAATTCCCCTTGAAATAGGATCAAACAAGGAAATGTGTAAATCCATAGGCTTTGACCTTGGGCCGAATCTATTGCTATCCGCAATCTATCCTCCCAGCTCAAGACACGCATTTTTCTTTGCAACCATGTTATCCAAAGTTTTAGAGTTCAAGTCACCAAAACTAGGAAGCAGTATGAGTAATTTAGTCATAAATTTGGAGAACCTGAGAAATGTCTCTCCAGGTTTCCGTTAGCCATGTACTCGTAGATAAGCCCCATGTTGGTGCCTTTGTTGCAATAGCCAATGAGAGCAATCAAGTTTCTATGATGAACCCTCATCAAAAGTTTTTACATTTAAATTTTGAATGTTAGAGTTATCTGAGTAAGTGTTCTCATATCAGTGCTCAAAACTATAACTGTTACTTGGTGTCTCTTTGGTCTGTAGTCAGACCAGTTTGTACTCCTCTCTTACCTCTTGAGAGGTTTTAATTTAAATTTACATTTTCCTTATTATGAGACACTCATTTGTTGGCCCATCTGGCATGTAGGGAATATAGGTTAGTATATTGACGATAAACAAATTCAAATAAACAAATTGAAATAACAAATAACCTTTACCGAATCAGCTAGCTTACTGATTATGGATTAGGAAATTGGGGTTTAGTCGAGTCCTGGTACTCCTGTGTCCTTAAGACACTTGACTGCCTTGTACGGGCAGCGGTCTCCCAGGATACAACGACTAACGTCAGCGAACTCAACTCCGTGTAATGAAATCACCAGGACTAAGGAAGAATGAAAAACGTAATTGGGAGAGAAAGAGGTGGTTTTTTATATGTGAAATGTTTTTGGTATTTGTGATGTGTTAGAAGATGACTTAGTAGGTTGGTATTTATACGCTCTCTAATAGGGATAGAAAGGTAATTTTATGGGGTAGCTAATCCCATAAAAGCCTCTCATTAAGAGGTCATGGTCAACCAACTAATAAATCATATTTAAAGCCATAAATATTATTTAGTACCATAAATCATATTTAAAACAACGAAATCACATTTTAACCACATTTTTCCAACAATCCCCCACAAAATGTGATGGGAACGGAAAAGGAACGAGGGAGCGGTGACTTCTCAAAGTCGATACCTGCATAGGATAGGTAGATGTTCATCTTTGAACCTTCCCTTGTGAAAGTATATTTACTCTGCTGACTGACTAGTAGACGCAATGTCCTTGAACTATTCTGTCGTTTGTGCAGATGATGATATACCCCACACAGATACCAACAAACACGGTTTGATTCTCATTGGTGTGCCCGTTATGGTCATGGACACTGCCTAGTTCTGCAAGAATTTAAAATGACTAGCCCCATTAGTCACCCTTGAAGCGACCCCACTTCCTCTCACATAGGTGATTCACTTTGCTCAATACTCTTGATGCAAGGAATCATTAAAAGCAATGCTTATCCTTCAAACGTCACTTGCTTGCATCATAGGAATTGACTCGGGGTTGGACCCCCACAATGACCGTACACGGGTTATGCAATTAGGTTGTCCCATTGAACCTAGATCTTGGGATCTTCAGTCAACTAGGTTGGGTTTTCCTTCACATAACGCCTTTAAATGGGCTTCAGTCACATTCCCTTGGATGTCTTTTTCTCAACTAGATCTCAATATAACATTTAGTTTAGCTTGGCGGATCCGCGGTGTTATCACGTTTGAAATCAGCTGTTATGTAAACTCAAGTTCTGTGTCTGATTAGTAGCTACTGAATTGTACACGTATGTCGTAGACACAGATCTTAGTTGATCGAAATATTCCGTGTAGTGGAACCGACCCACACATTTACAAGTAATTACACAAAAGGTTTTTCCCTTTTCACAATTATCCAAAATTGAAATCATTCAACTTGGTCAAAGTACAAATTAGCTTGATTTAAAAATCCAAATTTAATCGTTCGAACGTGTTTCACAATGAAAACAGAAAATGATTAATTGGTCACCGATCAAACTAATCTTGTCAATAATAAATCGATACGTTAGATTTAACTTGTATCACAGATTGGTTACCGATCAAGTTAAGTTTAATCGTTCGTACGTTGAAAGTCGAAAATATTCATTTTCCCTTTTCAAGTTCATGTATAGTTTTATTCCAATTAATTAAGACTAAATTGAACATACTCAATTTGTCATTCTGTAATCGGATAACTTCTAGTTGTTTAAAACACGTTTGATTTTAATCTATTCGTACGTGTTCTACATTTTAGAAACGAATCAGATGTACTTTACGGATTTTACACGAGTACGTATATTTTTACCGTCTTGACGTGTTTTCTAAGAAAACGATTGATCACTTTTAGAAAATGAACCTTTCGTTTTTCTTTTCATCTTTCACGATCCGTTATGAAAAATACGTTTTTGTAAAGTAGGAACTCGTTTTGGAATTGATTCCAATTTACATCCTTCTTATAATTTCGGGAAAGTAAAAAACCGTTTAGGAAATATTCAACTTTGTTTCCTTCTTGAATTTAGAGAAAACCGTTTAGGAATTTTATTCCAAGTTCGTTTCTCTCGTTTTTTTTAATTCCGTATGAATTCAAACTTTGTTTCAGAATACGTAATTTGCTTGGAAATTTATCTTGAAACAAACGTTAATTTCCCTTAAACGGAAATTTATATTTTCGTTTCCTTTTATTTTCCACCATTCGTGTCGAAAAATACGTTTTTTTTTTCCAAAATAGAAAATCGTTTAGGAAAATTAATTCCAAGTTGTTTTCTTCATGAACTATTAAGAAACACATTTAGGAATTGAATTCCAAGTTTGTTTCTTTTGGGAAAACGTTTAGGAAAAATTCCAAGTTTATTTCCCTCGATCATAAATTCCGTATGAATTCAAAATTTGTTCGAGAATATAATTTCCTCAGAAATCAAACAATTATTTCTTTTAAAATATTTGTTTTTTTAATTAGAAAACCGTTTAGGAAAATTATTTCCAATTTTTTTTCTTCTTTAAAAATTAAGAAACATGTTTAGGAATTGAATTCCAAGTTTGTTTCTTTTTGGGAAAACGTTTAGGAATAAAATTCCAAGTTTATTTCCCTCAACCATGAATTCCGTATGAATTCAAAATATGTTCATACGTGTTCTACGTTTAGAACTGAACCACAATAGTTGATCATCTTCACGTGTTTCCAAGAAACAAGATCGATCAACAAGAAACCGTTTAGGAACTAGTTCCAATTTGTTTCTTGAATCAAGGGAAAACCGTTTATGAATAATCCAAGTTTGTTTCCCTTGTCTTGAATTCCGTATGAATTAAAAATCGTACAAGAATTATTTAAATTTCCGTTTGGGAAAAAAATTCTTGAAGCAACGTTGATTTTCTTTAAAAGAAAATTCAATTTTTTTTAAATTTGTCCAATCGGGTCGGAATACCCGTGACCCGATCCTGAACCAGGTCTGGTCCAACACCCAGGCCCACGACAGCGACCCGCGTGGCTGACCCGCGGTCTGCCGGTCCAACACCCTGACCCGTGACGTCAACCCGCTAGCGATCCGGTACAATCCAAGGCCTGACTCGCGCGCCTCTCTTCTCTGCGTGATGGCTTCTTTAAATATGTCTTGGGCTTGGTTTTAGAACACATTTGGGCCTGACTTATTTTCTTTTGAGCCTGCACGGAAATACAACATACAGCCCAGAATAGGAAACAAAACCCTTGACTCTCAAATTATTTTTTGTCCAACCGTCAGTCCTTCTTCAACCTCTTTGTTTCCGTTTTTTTTCGTTTCTTCAACCTCCAGCAGAGAGGTATTTTAGGATTCACATGTAACGAAGAGCCAACACCAGAAACGAAAAAGAGGTATTTTCTGCAACAAAGAGCCAACACCATTAAAGAAAAATAAGTTTCGAGCTCTGATAAGGATAAAATTTTCGTTCCTTGCCTCATAAATCAAACACAAGTACGATTTCTAAAACTTAATTTCAACCTTTTGATTTTTCAGAAATTCACTTTTGATTCTTAAAAAATTTCCAGCTCTAACAGATCGAAGTATATATTTTTTTTTCCTCAAAACGAGAATCGAAAAGGGTTTCGAAAAGCACATATTTTTTTTTTCTTTTCTACAAAAACCCTGTCAAAACAAATCGTTAGAAACAAATATGTAAAGACCACCTCGTTTTAAAGGAGTAATAATTTGCAATTTGGAACGTTGGGGTAGGTTTTTGAAACAAGTGTTTTTGTGAAAAGGAAATTAAAAAAAAGGGAGAGGGTTTGGAGCTGGATCAGATCAGACCCACTTCTTGGGCCAGGAGTAGACTAGGCCCGTTTCAACTCGCGAGCCCACACGCACCTCGCCCAGCCCAATTCAGAAACTAACCCTAAATGCCCTTCTTCTTTATTTGCACGCCGAGGCGCTGACGCCCTTCCCGACCTTTTCTGCGTGTTCCCCGACCATCTCTGACGCCGTTCGTCGCCACGGCCAGCCGGAATCTTCACCGGACGCGAACCAGTACGGCTGGACAAGGATCGGCATTTGGGCCAAGAAAGCTTTGGGCCAGGGACACTTTGGGCGAGAAGACGACCCTTGGGCGAGGCCCAAGTCTAGGGCCTGGATCTAGATCGGGTCCGGACCAGGTCTGGACTCAGGTCCGCACCGGATACGGGTCCGGAGCCGGGTCGGGTCTAGACCCGGGTTCGGGCTCGGACTGGGTCTGGTTCGGGTTTTGGGTCGGATCCGGGTTGGATTCGGGCTCGGATCCGGGTCGGATTCGGGCTCGGATCCAGGTCGAACCAGCTTTAAAGTTTAATTATTTTAAAATTTGTTTTTAATAATTAATTAAATCGATTTATATGACTAAAATTGGTAAATTATTGGACTTCAGACAATTAAAAATACTGATCTGATAACTCAGCGGACTTTGGACCTTACCGGAACTGATTGGACCTTTTGTCTGAAAACCCAGACACCGACTTGGACTTTTCTCGAGAACATGAACTTCGTCCGAGAAGACGGAGTTGGCCCGGTCGTCAGCGGCTAGGAGACGCAGCTGTTGGTTCGTCATTGAGGTAGGGAAAAGTACTAAACTCTCCTGATAATTTAAATAACGCTGATAGTATGCATTTAGGGTAATAATAACCGGAAAGGTCCTAGATTGCATATAGGATGTGATTCACTAGAATAACCGTTTTTTTCAATTATAATAATAATCGGACGAGTCTTAGTAACATGTAGGATGTGATTCACTAGGTTAAGCCGCTTTCAATAATTGGGAAATTGTCGTGCTGGTAGAATGGTCGTGATGAGCCTTAGGATTGTTTGTGATTGCCTCACTTGTCGTGCTTGCTTAGCATTTAGGTTAAGATAAGAGTCTAACTAAACCCAATAAATTGTAATGCTTGTGTTATGAATTGTTGAGTGAATGATTGAATGATTAAATGATTGAATTATTGATTGAATGAATGCTTGACGGAATGCTTGAGTGAATGTTTGAGTGTAATTGATTGTGCCAAATGGTATGATCGGTTGAGTGATAGACCGATGGATCGTGGTTGGTAAGTATGTCGGTAAGTGTGATTGTTGGTATGAATTCCTGGTATCGTGTTCTGTCACGCCCCAAATCCGGTTTGGACCGGACTCGAGACGTGAACTAAAACAATAATAAATTTTAAACGAAAATAAAGCCAATAAGTCTTAAACTCATAATTTTAAAAACTTTAAATACCACACGAGTCACAGCTCGGTAAAAACCAACGGTAAAACAGTTCAAATAAAACGGTACGTCTCTAGACTATCTAGCCTAGGACCCTCGTAGCTCCCAAGCGTCGAGCATCCGGCTAGTACACTTCCCGCTTAGAACCTGAAAAACAACAAGGTAAGGGGTGAGCTTTCGCTCAGTAGGAAAGTAGTTAAGGTTATAAGCAAGCGCTCACCACCACGGGTAACCGTCCAATTAGGGCATACTAGTACAACACACAACTAATTTCTAATGGAACTCGTAACCACCATCCTCAACTCAAGACCAACCCATGCTCACAACCACCCAAACAGCACAACTATTATCAGTCAAACTAACCACGAGACGATCTCACATAGTCATACCAGAAACTCTAACGGCCTAAATCTCTTTCCCGGAACTCCTTCGGGCAAAGGATAGATAAAACAAGGTGAGACAACTTCCCCGGAACTCCTTCGGGCGAAGCAGAGGATAGAAGAAAAACGGCTTTCCCGGAACTCCTTCGGGCAAATCAAAGGATAGAAACGACCTTCCCGGAACTCCTTCGGGCAAGGCAAAGGTGAGACTACTTCCCCGGAACTCCTTCGGGCGAAGCAAAGGTGAGACAACTTTCCCGGAACTCCTTCGGGCAAAGCGTCAAGAATACTAAAACAACTGTCCTAATTAAACACGGCTAACCCAGCCTATAATCCTACCACAACCAGTCACATCGATCTATCACTCACCCGACCATCATAGAACCAAGGGTTTCACATCAACACAACCACGGCACACTCGCTCATACATATCAACAACCAGTTCAACGATTATACTAATCTTGTCTATTAACCCTAACGACAACGACTCACAAGGCAGACCTATCAAACAACAACAAGCAATTCAATCAATCACGCAACCTACGACTCGACAGGGCCGATCTACCAGCACGACAATTCCCAGGTAGAAACGTCAAGGTTCACAGTTCAATCGACTACTCTAGTTGTTCTCATCCTACATGTTACTACGACTCGTCCGGTTATTATCTTAAATAAACGTCTTTCCAGTTTTATTTATCCTAGCATGCATACTAGTAACTTTCCACAATTAAACCGGTATCCGCTACTTCCCTACCTCAACCGACGTACAACCGCTACGTCTCCTAGCTGCTGACGTCCTGGCTCGCTACCTCCGGTCTTCTCTTCGATCGAAGCCGGACTCTACTTTACACAGAAAGCTACAATTAAAACCGGTTTCACAATTGATTTAAAAAGGTACGACGGTGTCGATTTAAATTCAAAAGTTAACTTTTAGACTCGAGCGGGCTAAAAGCAGTTTTACGACGAATCGGGTTCGAGCACCCGAGTATCGAAAACGGTGCACGTTTCCCGAGGCACGGTCCCAATGCACGGGTTTAATGGAACGATTCCCGAGGCACATTTTTCAGTACGATTCTCGAGGCACCCGATTCAGCGTTTCACTTTTATCCCGTTCAAGGTCCGTTTTACAGTCCAGCTTAAACGTTCGATTTCCAAAATCGGTCCAAGTTCGTTCCAGTCTCCAAAACAGATACTTTTGAAATAAAAACTGATTTTTCCCGTTTTAAGTTATTTTTCCTTCTAACAAAATAATTTCTTTTAATTAATTTGCTTCAACCGTTTCTGTCCCCAAATCCGATCAGATCCAAAACTTTCAGGCTTCTCTTAGATTCAAGTCCAAACGTCCAGCAGAAGTGTGAATGTTCCAGATCCGAGAAGAAATTCGGACGGAAACAAGGGAGAAGTAGAGTCGGGTTTTTAGATCCGGTCGACCGCCGGTAAGGGTGTCTCCGGCGACCAACCCTAAGGGTGAGATTCTCACCGTAGGAAACAGAGGACGACGGCGGCGGTTTAGGGCTCGGGACGGAGCCGATCTGAGAGGACCGAGGACGGTCGAGAGAACGACGGCGGCGAGAACTCGGTGAGGGAGAGAAGAACGGGGGGAGGCCGGAGACGTCGTGGCCGGAATAGGTCGGAGGAGGTGAGAGAAGAACGAGGGGAGGCCAGAGACGTCGTGGCTGGAACAGGTCGAAGGAGTGAGAGGGCGGCGCGTTTTGGGTTGAACAGAGGGCGGTGGCGAGGTCTGACCGGAGAAGAAGAGGGTCGGAGATGGTGGCGCGGCGAGAGGGTTGGAGATGTCGTCGGGGGAGAGGTGAGAGAAAGGGCGACTGTGTGAGGTAGAGAGAGAAAGGGGCGAGTCTGCGTGAGTGAAGGGGAAGGAGGAGATCTGTTGAAGAAACCCTAGCTTTGGGGTATAAATACCCGGGCTTGATAATTGGGCTTTGGCAGAAACTTGGGCTTCACGGCCCAGAACCAAGCCAGGCCTCTGACCGGTCTCTGGCCACACGGCCCAAACGAGGGAGAGGATCCGGGTCTGGCCGGGTTTGCTCAGATCTGGTCCGACCCGGTCCGAACTTTTTACCCCTTCTTCTATTTTTTTTTAAACGAACCAAGAAGTAAATCGATTTTTTACCTCAACATTCCGATCGAACGAAAAATAAATCAAAAAGAACTTTTTAACAAGACGGTCTTCACAATCTACCCCCCTTAAAAGAATTTTGTCCTCGAAATTCAAAACGAACGCGCTTCACATAACCCTCTCTCAGGGGACGTTCGATTAAAACTCTCCATCTACTGTCCCTCAAGCACACGGAAACACTTAAACCCGTTAGTCGATACCGGAAACCTCCGACGGTAGAGACGTCACACGGCCACGCGCAACTTGGTCGAGACATCTTATACCGGAACCGTCCGTCGGTATAGGTATCAAACCAGAACAAAACTCATATCGCCCTTAAAACGGATCCAACCCACCGCCAATTCTCCTCAACCACTCTCTTCGCTCAAACAACAAGTAACACTACCCAACAAACGCAAGGGGGCTACCACGCTTCTGCTGCGCCACTCTGATCTCAACGTTACTGAGTCAAGCTCGTGGCACGAACTTAGAAACAACAGAAAAAGACTTACAAGAAACGCAAGATCAAGAGTTGCAACAATACTCAAAAGTAGCAAGCCAAAACGAGTCAAACACGAGTCTCAAAACGAAAACACAGTTCTAAAGTCAAAGCAAAAGCAACTACCGGACTCTCGCTAGTCCTACGCTCCTCAATATCCTCTAGCGCGCTGGAAGTCACGAACGGTCTCACGATCGGAGTCCTGTCTCTCTGCCCATGAATCGACGACAGCATACCCTCGACCCTGTCGTAACGGAGGTCCGCCTCTCGGAGGTGGTGGAAGTGCCACCTGCTGCGCAGCTCGCTGCCTCGGCGCGGGCGCGCTCGCTGCCTGCCACGGAGCTCTCTGCGTCTGAGCCTGACGCTGCTGAAACTGAGGTGACTGCACAGTCTGCGACTGTTGGGGCCGCAGGACTGACATCTCTCCAACTCGATCGGGACATCTGGCCGCGAAATGTCCAGGTCGTCCGCACTAGTGGCATAGCAGTGGCCAAGCCCTCTGTCTCCTCTCAGATCTGGTCAAAAGGCGATCCCCTGGTCCGTTCTCCGGACACTCTCGAGCTGTGTGGTCCTGCTGTCCACATCGAAAACACGCCCGTTCAGACGGGGCAGGTGCAACGGAGGCCATCGATCCAGCCCGCTGTGTACCTCTCAGCTGAGTCTGAGACTGGAATGATCCCGTGAATCTCGACCTCCTCGGATCACGAGACTCGGATGGCCACAGGAAACCACTTGGCCTCGGCCTGACCTCTCGAACCATGTCTGTCTCCCGGAGGCGTCGCTCCATGGCCAAGGCCCGATCCACCAGCTTCGAATAAACTTAAGTCCTCATAGCAGCGAGTCGGTCTGCTATAGCGGGATGCAGGCCGTCCTCAAATCGTCGACAATGCAAAGCCTCCGTCTGCACCATCTCAGAGGCAAAACGTGACAGGGATGTGAACCTCGTCTCGTACTCAGCGACGGTCAAATCCTCCTGTCGCAGCTTCAGGAACTGCTGGTGTCGATCATCCAACACCGACTGAGGAAAATAATGCTCCAAGAAACGATGCTCAAACAACGAGTAGTCATATCCATCGCGCGCCTGCTCGCGCTGCCACCAACGGTAGGCATCACCCTCCAGCTGAAAAGTCGCAAAGGACACTCTCCTGCGCCTATCCAGTATACCTGAGGTGTCCAGGTTGCGAGTCATCCGCTCCAGCCATCCCTCGGCTGCCTCGGAGTCTGGCTCCCCAAAAAACACTGGTGTGCCCAGCCCGCGGAAGTCTCGCAGCATCTGAGCGCTGATGCCGACCTGATCGAGTCTCGAGGTCGCGGCTGCCGGTGCAGCAGGTACGGTCTCCGGTGCTGGAGTCGTAGTCTCTCTCTCTGCCTCCCAACGGTTGAGGGTCTCCACCAAACTCTGGACAGTGCGGGTCAACTCCTCCAGAGCTACCATCTGAGCAGTTTCGGTGACTGGTGGAACCCTAGAGGGAAGTCCTGATGACCCAGTATCGGTCCTCTCGTGTTCCTCGGCACGTGCACCCTGGGCGCTAGACTGCCCTCGGTCCCTAGCCGGCTGGCCTCTGGTGCCTCGAGGTACGTAGGTCGGCGTCATGTCGTATGTCCTCTGCACGGACAACGCACAAGTTCAGTTCCTTAACTTCGAAAAAGACGCGCCTAAGTAACTAGCGTTCACACACGGACAGACAGACACAGTAAAGTCAGACTACAACACCAAAACGGGGAAATCCCCACATAACAGCCAAGTAACACAGCAGAAATACACCAGTCACACCAATCACCAACTTACCACACTCGAAGAATTCACATTAGACAACGACCACTTGGAATTAAGTTCTTAGTACGACCAAATTTTCACCAAAACATTCATGTCGATATCGTGTCGTTACAACCCGATTCAGGCGTCCCCGAACTACGTTGTAACCACCTGACATCCCCCCATTCACGTCCAGCTATAGTGGCCCCTATAGCCAGACCGTGATGGTACATACACTTCAGTTTCTGCAGAAAATCGGGCATGACCAGTTCGTAAATTACTCTAGGCATCCGCTTAAGCGGGCACACAAAACACAACCTGCACTGATAAACAAGGACCACAAAACCCCAACAGTTCAACCAACAACCAACCAAGACTCTCTTCGTCTCGTTTATACGCTTAGGTCATCTCCGAATTACGTGACCGACGCACCGAAACTCAAACACCCAACTCTACCCACCTAGTTGACGTACGGTCCGAGGTTTGAAAACATTTTCAAATGAAACCAGGCTCTGATACCAAATTGTCACGCCCCAAATCCGGTTTGGACCGGACTCGAGACGTGAACTAAAACAATAATAAATTTTAAACGAAAATAAAGCCAATAAGTCTTAAACTCATAATTTTAAAAACTTTAAACACCACACGAGTCACAGCTCGGTAAAAACCAACGGTAAAACAGTTCAAATAAAACGGTACGTCTCTAGACTATCTAGCCTAGGACCCTCGTAGCTCCCAAGCGTCGAGCATCCGGCTAGTACACTTCCCGCTTAGAACCTGAAAAACAACAAGGTAAGGGGTGAGCTTTCGCTCAGTAGGAAAGTAGTTAAGGTTATAAGCAAGCGCTCACCACCACGGGTAACCGTCCAATTAGGGCATACTAGTACAGCACACAACTAATTTCTAATGGAACTCGTAACCACCATCCTCAACTCAAGACCAACCCATGCTCACAACCACCCAAACAGCACAACTATTAACAGTCAAACTAACCACGAGACGATCTCACATAGTCATACCAGAAACTCTAACGGCCTAAATCTCTTTCCCGGAACTCCTTCGGGCAAAGGATAGATAAAACAGGGTGAGACAACTTCCCCGGAACTCCTTCGGGCGAAGCAGAGGATAGAAGAAAAACGGCTTTCCCGGAACTCCTTTTTAACCTCAACGTTCCGATCGAACGAAAAATAAATCAAAAAGAACTTTTTAACAAGACGGTCTTCACATGTTTTGTGAACTTAGACGAGGCTGTGGTTGTTATATTGTGTTCGATATGACATTGTGTGGTGTTATTTGTGTACCCGAGGCGTGTTTCGGGGAAGATACCTAGGCCGATGTGCGTTTCAGTACGGTATATATGGTTGCGTACCCCGAGGTGTGTTTCCGGGAAGACATCTAGGCCGATGTGCGTTTCCGGTATGATGTACGTGGTTGACCCCGATGTGCGTTTCCGGGAAGATGTCTAGGCCGATGTGCGTTTCCGGTATGACATGTTACTGTTTACCCTGCGGGGATGGTTACTTGTTGTCCGGTATGGTACCCACACCGAGGGGGTAATCCGGTGTGGGGTAGTATCATAGCCGAGAGATGGTTTACCCTGCAGGGATGATTACTTGTTGCTTCACCCCGGGTGTATGCGTCCTGCGGGAGCATTCCCGGAAGGTTATCCTGTTTCGCCCCGATGACTTATGGTCCTTTGGGGGCATTTCCGGGAATCCCGATGATATGTGTCCCTTCAAGGACGTTTCCGGTAGCCCCGATGTATGTGTCTCCTCTGGATCGAGGGAAAATCCGACATGACACAAGAACCAATTGTGGATCGGTATTGTGGCTTAAGTTCTTGGCTTGATATTTAAATACTCTCGTTTAGTTGTTATTCAAAGATTACATCGCTTTTCCTTAATCGTCTTGAACCACTGTTTTCCCTCAAGGGTTGAATCCTATTATTGTTCTCTTTACCTTCGCATTGTTGGTTAATGGTGTTATCTGTACATTGTGAATAATTTGTGTTAATTCAGTTTTATTACAAAATGGGAGGTTGCTTTTACTTATTATTTTTCCCTACTGAGCGTAAGCTCACCCCTATCTGTTTATTTCTTGTTTGTACAAGTTTGCTTGGTGAGTAGTGGACTCGAGGCTCATGAGCTTCTGGAGAGTCCGGGTGTTATTGTTGTAGAAGACGTACTTCTTTTCTGTACTAAACATCGTGTTAAATTGATTCGTTTTGAACGGTCAACTGTGTCTTATTTATCGAAAACGTCATTTTGGAACTTAAAAACTTATGAGATGAATTTCACTTTAATCATTATTTACTTATCATTCCTAGTTCACGTCTCGAATCTGGTCAAAACCGGATTTGGAGCGTGACAATTTGGTATCAGAGCCTGGTTTCATTTTGAAATTATTTTCAAAACCTCGAACCGTACGTCAATTAGGTGGGTAGAGTTAGGTGGTCTAAGTCGTAGTACTCAGTGACGCAAGTCGGAATTATCCGATGCGTAGAGTTGGAAAGACAAGAGTCTTATTTGTTTAAGTGCTTTGTTTAAGTTTTGGCTTCTTTATGTTATGTTGTCTGCTTTACTTGACTTGTATCTCTTGCACTATATGATGTATGCCTTAATTGATCTGTGATGCCGACTGGTGGAGATCGGGGTTGATTTAACTGTAAGAAACGCTCCCAGTCGATCCCGGTCGAACCGGTGGCTTTTAAAACAAGGTTCACTTTTTGCCGGAAAAGTCAACTGAGGACTCGGGAAGTCACTCGGGGCTTTTCCGGGGCCCAAAAAGCTTAGTTGTCATCACAGTTGGCTTAATTGGGCCGTTTCCATTCATTTAAGTATAATATCGAAGGAAGTCAAATTTGGTCAAAATCGAGCTTTTTATCGAGTCTTTACATTTAAATTTGGACTGCTGGATTTTAAATGGAAGAGAGTGGACCCCACTATGCCAAGTGTCACTAATGGCTTGGAGGGAAGGAAAGAGGCTCAAAAGTCATATGTACCCTCACTAGTTGTCCACAAAAGGGATAAGAACTAAAGGGTTTTTGGTCTTTTACACCTCTGGATCTTTTTAAAGTATTAGATGACACAAAATCAGCTCACACTATAGTGTTGCATCCGAAAATCACAAAGGGAGAGAGAGCAAGAGAGAAGCTCATTTCTTGAGGAAGAAGATAGTGTAGAAAGTTTGGATTTTGGAGCTAGTTCTTCATCCTTTTGACTCCATTTTGCTTCCCTCTCCTTCATCTCATCATCCTAAAAGTATGGATGCTCTCAACTCTTCATTCATCTACTCAAAATTCTTGGGTTTTGTGGGTTTTGGCTTGAAATTGATGAACTAGCCTTGTGTTGGTCTATTGGAGAAGGAGTAGTAAAGTAGGATGTTGAGATGATGCTTTTGTTGAAGTTTGATGAACATTTTGGAGCTTTTGAATTGATTGTGATTTGGAAAATCATTGGAAACTTGTTTTTTTGTTGATTGCTACCATGGGTAGAGGAGTTTTGGAGGTATTTGATGGTTTTGGGAGCTGGAAATGGTTAAAAATGGAGTTTGGTGGTGGATTTTCGGAGAAAAGGAGCTGGAGGTTGAAGAAGGGCGGAACTGCCCTGGAGCGTCACGGATCCGTGACGGATCCCGTGACGGGTGATGTCACGGCTCCGTGACGTCTTCCGTGAGGGTTGGTGTCACGGCTCCGTGACCGTGTTCGTGACCGACCAAGTTCAGAGGGGTTTTTGAGGGTTTTTCCCCCGTTTTGATCTTGGTTTGGAGCTGAACTTTGGAGGGGTTTTGGGAACCTTTTGTTACTGTCAAGTGGAGTTTAATTAGAGTTTTGTTTTGTGTTCAAAGACCTCAAGACCTTGAAGAACGAAGACCTTGAAGAAGGTAGACCTTGCCGGTACCCGTGTGAAGGACGGTGTGGTGACCATCGCTTGTGACAACAGAGTGTTGAGAGGAAGACCACAAGGTAGGGAAAATCTTAACTTCTCAATTAATTAACGCGTATTATGCATGTTAGGTTAATAAAAATGGAAAGGTCCTAGAATTGCATATAGGATGCGAATAACTAGAATAATCATCTTTGAATTACTAATAATCGGATGAGTTTAGGATGATGACATTTAATGAAGCTTGCTTTAAATACTTGGGATTTGATTTACTGGTAGAGAGGCTGTGAAGAGCTCTCGGATTAGTTGTGTGCTAGGTTCACATGCTTGATTGCTAGTATTAGGATATTCAAGAGTTTAATGGAACTAGATCGAATGCATGTTTGATTGTTCTTAGTTTTACTGAATGCTTGAATGATCATTGATTACTTGAGTGATGATTAATTGTTGATTGAACGGATGATCGAGTATGACTGGTTGTGCCGAGCGGTACAATCAGGTGATCGATGTATCGTGGGTTCGTAACAAGTAAGTATACGGTAAGTGTTGGATGATATTGGATACCTTCTTTGTGATGAACGTGTGTACTTCTAAGATTGAGGATTAAGTGAACGTCTTTGTGTGTTGTGGTGAAAGTGTGTTTCGATGAGTGTTGATTGATGGATGAATGTTTATGCTTGTTCCCTTTATTCTTATTCTTAAAATGTATGAATGTTTGAATGTATGGGGGGGGGGGGGGGGTAATCCGGTGCCGTTGTGATGGTTGGAGTTGGACAGATATAGTGGGATAATGAGTGATGTGAGGACCCTGAAAGCTCGGCAGATCCGACGGGATATTGATTGATTATTGGAGCCTGAAAGCTCGGCAGATCCTACGGGATATTGATTGATGATTGGAGCCTGAGAGCTCGGCAGATCCTACGGGATATTGATTGCTTATTGGAGCCTGAAAGCTCGGCAGATCCTACGGGATATTGATTGATTATTGGAGCCTGAGAGCTCGGCAGATCCTACGGGATATTCATTGATTATTGGTTACTAAGGTTTCACCCAAGTGGTGTGTCCCACGGGAGCACTACTTGGCTCCCTATGAATTATGGTCCTATGGAGGCATTTCCGACTGGTTTTCGGTGCCCCGATGCATGTACCTCCTCTGGACCGAGGGAAAATCTGACATGACATGGATACTCTGGTGGATTGGAACATGGAAACCGAGGTGATCCCAGAATTTATCCATCGATCGGAGGCTTGAGAAAGCGAGTGGTTGGCGTGATATCAATTTCTCCCGTTTAATCTTATGATACTTTATATTAATTCTTTTATGAAACCCTTCAAGTTAGAGTTATCTTTAAGAGTACGGTACTTACCTTATTCTATCTTAGTTCTTTATATCATTTCTTCGTACTTATCTTATTCTATCTTAGTTCTTTATATCATTTCATCGTACTTATCTTATCCTATCTTGTTACATATTATTTCATTGTCAATCGTATTTCCGTCATTTTATTGAGTTACCTTTGTAAACAGTTTACCATTTGACTTAAGGGTTGAGTTATTAAGGTTTTTTCTACTGAGCGTAAGCTCACCCCCTTTGGTTTCCAACTGTGTTACAGGTGTGCCGGATGTCTAGTGAGTTCGAGGCTCGGGAGCTTTTGGACTTCTTGGGGTTTTAGTAGAGTTATGTTGGTCTTGTGTATTGAACATCCTTTACCTTATTATTTACGTTGAGCTATGACTCACGAGGATTTGAACTACTTGTTTATATATATCTTTTGATGGAGCGTTTATGAGAGTTTTAAGGTTTTTATTAATTGTTTCTGATTTTTATTTATTTCAACTCAGGTCACGTCTCGAGTCCGGTCAAATCCGGATTTGGGGCGTGACATTAACGAGCGATGCTCAGGGTGGTGATGAAGTGTTAGTTGTGAAATTGTTGATTGTGTTACCACCTTGGTTGACTGTTACTTGATTGGTATATTGGAAATGTTGACTTGTTTAAGTGTTGACCGTTATTTAAGGGGTGAAGTTGAAATGTTGACCCGATTGGGTGTTATTTGAGTAAAGGGTAGAAACCCGAGTGGTACTCGCGATGCTGTACAGTGATGTGTACTTTTGCTGGTTGTGTTTTACCTTGTGTAACTGAATGCTGTGTAAAAAGGGGTTATTAATGTCCCGCTTGAGCGGATGGTTAATGGAATATACAAACGGGTCATGCCAAAATTTCTGTAAAACTGAAGTGTTTGCACTAGCACGGGTTGACTCAGGGGCGCCACTGTAGTAGAACGTGATAGGGGGATGTCAAGTGGTTACAACGAGATTCGGGGACGCCTGAATCGGGTTGTAACGACGCGAGATCGACATGAATGTTATGATAGAAAGATAAAGTGTTGAGAACTTATGAAAAGAGAATTAAGGCTAAAATTCGTGGAACTGTTTGTGTTATGAATTGAACCCCTCGTGATGGAAAGATACCCGACCGTGGTGTATACCGGTCCAATATGTGATGTGTGTGACATGTTGAAAGTATGCCTCCCGTGGGAGATGACTGAATTGCGTGATTGATTCTGTGAGACGCACCAGTGCGCGGATTTCTCTGCTTATATGAAGTATTTTATACGACTATACTAAAACTAAATATACTGTTGGGCCGAGTATGACCCTTGTGAAGCGTGTGTGAACATTTTGCTTTAAGTGAACCGCTTAATTCGAAATCTGAGAATTTGAACATGTGCGTTATCCACGCGAAGGATATACGACATGACGCCTGCATACATACCGAGAGGCACCAGGAGTCGCCCAGCTAGAGGCCGAGGACAGCCACCTGCCATCGATCAGACAGTGGCATCGAGCGCCTAGGGTACTATTTCTGCGGAGCACCAGAGAGAGAGACTACAACACCAACACCTGAGACCGTGCCCGCCGCCACTACAGCTGCTGTTGACAGGCCGAGTTAGGCCGACAGTTATATGGCACAGGCCCTTAGAGTTTTCCCGCAGACTGGGCACACCAGTCTTGTCCGGGGAGTCAGACCCTGAGGCAGCCGAGAGGTGGCTGGAACAGATCACCCACAATTTGGTTACGTCAGGGATCGCCGACTAGCACGTGTGGGTCCCCTTTTATAGCGTTCCAGCTGAAGGGAGATGCAGACCTAAGGTAGGACCGCGAGGAAGTATGAGTTGGAGAAAATTTCCAGTCGTTAAGAGAACAATTCCTAGAACAATACTCCCCATGGTCAACCTGGTAGGACGGGCAACATCACTTCCTGGAACTGCATCCGGGAAGGATGACGATCTCGAAGTACGAGATGAGGGTTACTTCCTTATCCCGCTTTGCGCCGGATATGGCGCCGACCGAGACTCACCGCTGTAGACGGTTTGAGGGAGGGCTTCGCCTCGCGTTTGTGGACCAGGTTACCGTTGTAAGGACCCGCTGTATTCGGAACTGGTGGATCAGGCACCGGCAATAAGGTCAAGCTTCCATGAGACAGCCAGAGTCCGAGGGAGCGGGCCGAGGCCGAGCGGCCTATTAAGACTGACGGAGGTCCGTAATCCACGGAGGCAGAGGAACTCAGGATTCTTCCGACCTCAGACTCATCGTGGTAGGGCGAGACAGGACGGGTCGGTGAAGTCGGCCGGACCTTCCACGTCGGATCGACCGTCAGTTTGTTACTTTTGCCACCAGTCAGGCCATCGGCGCCGAGATTGTCCGATGGACATCACGCGCCGATGCCGTACTTGCGACCAGTTCGGACACTTGACGAGACAATGCCCCGTCTCAGGTAGAGAGCGGATATGTTACTATTGCGGCAGACTTGGACACATCTCCCCCGTGTGTCCTGACCGATTCAGAAGAGGACCGATGCAGTGACCACAGCAGAGGCAGCCTCGCCAGGAACCTCCCATCCGATCGCTTCAGAGACAGCCTCCGAGGGCCCCGCGTCAGGTAGCGGGAACGCCAGTTCAGAGACAGCAGCCGAGGGCCCCACAGCAGCAGATTCTTCCACCACCACCGAGAGGAGAACCTATGACTCGGCAGGGTCGAGTGTACGCAATTGCCGGACCCCGAGATGAGAGACATGATTCCGATCTGGAGATCGCTTAGATTACTTGTTTACTATTTAAGTTTTGGAGTTCGTGTTTGCTGACACTTGAGTATTACACTTGTTCTTATTGATTCGTGGTTACTTTTGTTGGAATGAGATTTAAAAATGTTAAACCCAATCGTACTTTAAACGCGCCGACTGGAGGTGTGGTAGTCCCGACTAGTGTCGATGTGAGTTGAAAGTGGAGTAACAGACCGTCTCGTTCTTAAGAACTTGCCGTACTGAAAGTTCCCTTTCCTGTTTCGAACGTGTTGATCGAATTTTAAGAACCGAGTTGTGGAACATCAAACGTTCATCGAGTGCTATCAGCAGCGATTACCCGAGCAGTGAAAGGCTGCAGCCTCGACTTGTAAACGGCCTGACTGGTCACCAGAGATGACCGAGTGACGATAAGATCAAAGTAGCGCAACAAAAGAGTGGTGGGCCTATAATCCACATACGTCGCAACCTACAGCTTCTTCTACCCCCGCGGGAAGATTTAAGTTATAACATTCGAACCCTAGAGAGGACCTTTTTGTCTTGACACACGGTTGACAGGCGATTAGTTGGACGAGTGTGAGTCGTACGTGTAAGATTAGATTAGAGTGTATTACCTAAGTTCCTTCCAGAAGAGCCGATCAGATTACTACCAGTTCACGAGGACGACCTCGGAATTAACTTGAGACCAGAAACGACGCCGACATCCTTGGACCATGCAGATTCACGCCAGCAGAGTGACCGCACCGAACGTCAGCCCGAAGAGCCAGGAAGACGAAGGACCTGTTCGAGCGCATCGCCGAGAAGAATGCAGCACGCTTCAAGAAGGAGAGGAGTGGAGCGCTGAGGAGGCACGAAGACCACTAGAAGCTGGACCACTTCAAGATGAAGACCCGACGCACAGTGTCGACGCGACATGTTTCAGAACAAGACGGTCAACAACGACGACAACAAGACCGGAGCAAGTAGCGGATCAAGGAGAGAGTTCGTGCCACGCAGCAGCAAGATGACGTGTTACAAGAGCCACATCATTCACGCCACATGGAACCGACGGATAGCACCGAGAGTTACAAAGACATCAGACGACACTCCCAACGGAGCAGAATGCGGAGAACGAGAACCGAGTACCAAGGTGTACCTTTGTTAGCAAGGGAAGAACGAACGCCAACGTCCCGTGAGGACCAGTGCAACCACTAAGTTACGCCGTAGAAGTAAGAACACCTCACGTTTGAATCTGAAGATAGTTAGCCGAGTGCGACTACCAAAGCTTCCAGGCCAGTAAAAAAATGACACCGAACGAAGCATCGTATGGTAGGTCGGGTTTTATGCCATACAGGACACAATGAGAACTAAGAGTTGACCAGTGACTGGTCCTAAGTTGTTTGAAAGTAGATTGAAGAAGTACGCGCAAAGTATTCTAAACCGTTCAAATCCTTGAGATCTCAGTGCGTGTTGATTACTCCTTAAGTGGTGACTTGGGTGAACTTACTTATAAATTGGTTTGATCGATAGCTTGTGAGCGAGTGTCAACGGTATAAGGAATACCACCGGTTGAGATAACCTTTGTTGATCGATCTTGGGTTGTGCGCCACAGTCGAGTGTGATTATCGTAACACTTAGCTTTGGGTGTCTCGAAGGACGTCTACTTTTGACTAAGTGCCAGTAAGAGGTTCTATCGTTTCTTGTTGTTGTGCGTCATTCGTCCGACTAGACGTCGGTAAAGTTCGTGGTTTTACTGAACCGTGCACCGGTTATGAGGACCGCTGTTTTGCTGAATGCTCTTGTGTGTTACTCCCTTGTTTTATTTGTGTTTGGTCGTGACTTGACCATGTTTGAGTTCCATTGTGAATTATCCCTGTGTCGGTTACTAAATAGAAACTGAGAAGTTACTTCTGCGTGTAGTTCCGACCTTGTTCGACTTACAAGGTACTCCAGTTTGATACCTTTGACCGACGAGGGATTCAGGTATAGGTTGTCTAGACCGGTGCTACGTGTTCCAATGCGATATCTATACCGACGAGAGATTCTGGTGTAGGATATCTAGACCGATGTGTCTTTGACGGTACAATGTCTATACCGAGGTAGGATTTCAGTATAGGATATCTAGACCGCTACCTGGTTTTCCTTAGTGTTTGGGTGTTAATCGACTTGTTGTTTGTGCTCGGTGATCCTTCTAGTTATGACTGGTTTTGTTGGTTGTTGAAACTGCGAACTGTGGAGTAAGACTATGCTTCTCTGCCAAGTATGGCGTTTGGGCAACTAGTGTGTTCAAGTGCTAAACGTTTAAGCAAAGGTTACGTTGTTTCAGAACGGTTAAAGACCGCAAAGAGCCGACA
Source organism: Erodium maritimum (assembly GCA_963921825.1). Taxonomy (NCBI): domain Eukaryota; kingdom Viridiplantae; phylum Streptophyta; class Magnoliopsida; order Geraniales; family Geraniaceae; genus Erodium; species Erodium maritimum. The sequence continues at coordinate 78,821,074 of OY997588.1, read as the reverse complement.
ACAGAGTTATGAATAAAGACGGCTTTGACCTTTTCAGTTGTACTGTCGGTGATCCCGTATTTTCAGTAGTGAGCCGAAGAAGGGCCTTTTGCGGTTCCGTCGCGACGGAGGCAAGTTGACCATGCGACTTTCTAGACTTTTTGAGGTTTTGGGCAAAATTGGAGCCGTTACCTATCGTCTTCCATGTCCCCAACTACGGAAGTACACCGCGGATCCCTCGCTTGTGAGTCTTAATCGGGAGTTCCCTAAGATAGGGTCAAGTGGAGCGCGTTCGTTTTAAATTTCGAGGACGAAATTCTTTTAAGGGGGGTAGACTGTAAAGACCACCTTGTTTTAAAGGAGTAATAATTTGCAATTTGGAACGTTGGGGTAGGTTTTTGAAACAAGTGTTTTTGTGAAAAGGAAATTAAAAAAAAGGGAGAGGGTTTGGAGCTGGATCAGATCAGACCCACTTCTTGGGCCAGGAGTAGACCAGGCCCGTTTCAACTCGCGAGCCCACACGCACCTCGCCCAGCCCAATTCAGAAACTAACCCTAAATGCCCTTCTTCTTCATTTGCACGCACGAGTCCCGATACCCGCCGCACTCTCCCTTTCTCTCTCAACTCCTCTCGTCTTCCCTCTCTGCTCGCACACAAGCCGTCCCTTGCCGTGCATCTCCCCCCGTGTAAGAACCGAACCGCGCCGGTCCGAAAAAGAGGCGCCAACGCCGCGAATCGCCTTGCCCTGGCTCGTCTCTCCGGCTACGACTCGCGCAACGCCAACGACAGAAATCGAAGCACGGTTCGTACTTACTTCATTCCGTCCTTCTTCTCCGACAACCACCTTTGGAAACCCCCTCTGGCAGTGCCGCGGTTGAGCTCGGACGGGAGCGAGGCTGGCCGGAAGTTCCCACGCCGACGACCACTCCTTCTCTCGCCAGATCTGGAGACGGAGGGGTGTTGGACCGCGCGTCCGTCGCCACCGTGTGCACGCCGAGGCGCTGACGCCCTTCCCGACCTTTTCTACGTGTTCCCCGACCATCTACGACGCTGTTCGTCGCCACGGTCAGCCGGAATCTTCACCGGACGCGAACCAGTACTACTGGACCAGGATCGGCATTTGGGCCAAGGACGCTTTGGGCTAGGGACGCTTTGGGCCAGAAGACGACACTTGGGCGAGGCCCAAGTCTAGGGCCTGGATATGGATCGGGTCCGGACTAAGTCTGGACTAGGGTCCGGACCGGATACGGGTCCGGAGCCAGGTCGGGTCTTGACCCGGGTTCGGGCTCGGACCGGGTTTGGTTCGGGTTTTGGGTCGGATCCGGGTCGGATTCGGGCTCGGATCAGTGTCGAACCGGCTTTAAAGTTTAATTATTTTAAAATCAGTTTTTAATTATTAATTAAATCGATTTGTATGACTAAAATTGGTAAGTTATTGGACTTCAGACAATTAAAAATACTGATCTGGTAACTCAGCGGACTTTGGAACTTAACGGAACTGATTGGACCTTTTGTCTGTAAACCCAGACACCGACTTGGACTTTGCCCGAGAACATGGACTTCGCCCGAGAAGACGGAGTTGGCCCGGTCGTCAACAGCTATGAGACGCAGCTGTTGGTTCGTCATTGAGGTAGGGAAAAGTACTAAACTCTCCTGATAATTTAAATAACGCTGATAGTATGCCTTTAAGATAATAATAACCGGAAAGGTCCTAGATTGCATATAGGATGTGATTCACTAGAATAACCGTTTTTTTAATTATAATAATAACCGGACGAGTCTTAGTAACATGTAGGATGTGATTCACTAGTTTAAACCGCTTTTAATACTTGGGAAATTGCCGTGCTGGTAGAATGACCGTGATGAGCCTTAGGATTGTTTGTGATTGACTCACTTGCCGTGCTTGCTTAGCATTTAGGTTAAGATAAGAGTCTAACTAAACCCGATAAATTGTAATGCTTGTGTTATGAATTGTTGAATGAATGATTGAATGATTCAATGATTGATTGAATGAATGCTTGACGGAATGCTTGAATGAATGTTTGAGTGTAATTGATTGTGCCAAATGGTATGATCGGGTGAGTGATATATCGATGAATCGTGGTTGGTAAGTATGTCGGTAAGTGTGATTGTTGGTATGAATTCCTGGTATCGTGTTGTGTGAACTTAGACGAGGTTGTGGTTGTTATATTATGTTCGATATGACATTGTGTGGTGTTATTTGTGTACCCGAGGCGTGTTTCGGGTAAGATACTTAGGTCGATGTGCGTTTCTGGTACGGTATATGGTTGCGTACCCCGAGGTGTGTTTCTGGGAAGACATCTAGGTCGATGTGCGTTTTCGGTATGATGTACGTGGTTGACCCCGATGTGCGTTTCCGGGAAGATGTCTAGGCCGATGTGCGTTTCCGGTATGACATGTTACTGTTTACCCTGCGGGGATGGTTACTTGTGGTCCGGTATGGTACCCACACCGAGGGGGTAATCCGGTGTGGGTAGTATCATAGCCGATAGATGGTTTACCCTGCGGGGATGATTACTTGTTGCTTCACCCCGGGTGTATGCGTCCTGCAGGAGCATTCCCGGAAGGTTATCCTGTTTCGCCCCGATGACTTATGGTCCTTTGGGGGCATTTCCGGGAATCCCGATGATATGTGTCCCTTCAAGGATGTTTCCGGTAGCCCCGATGTATGTGTCTCCTCTGGATCGAGGGAAAATCCGACATGACACAAGACCCAATTGTGGATCGGATTATTGTGGTTTAAGTTCTTGGCTTGATATTTAAATACTCTCGTTTAGTTGTTATTCAAAGATTACATCGCTTTTCCGTTCTTCTTGAACTACTGTTTTCCCTCAAGGGTTGAATCCTATTATTGTTCTCTTTACCTTCACATTGTTGGTTAATGGTGTTATCTGTACATTGTGAATAATTTGTGTTAATTCAGTTTTATTACAAAATGGGAGGTTGCTTTTACTTATTATTTTTCCCTACTGAGCGTAAGCTCACCCCTATCTGTTTATTTCTTGTTTGTATAGGCTTGCTTGGTGAGTAGTGGACTCGAGGCCCGGGAGCTTCTGGAGAGTTCGGGTGTTATTGTTGTAGAAGACTTACTAATTTTATGTACTAAACATCGTTTTAAATTGAGTCGGTTTGAACGGTCAACTATGTCTTATTTATCGAAAACGTCATTTTGCAACTTAAAAACTTATGAGATGAATTTCACTTTAATCATTATTTACTTATGATTCCTAGTTCACGTCTCGAATGTGGTCAAAACCGGATTTGGGGCGTGACAAAATAAATCGTTTCCCTTTTGTTTAGAAATCAGAGCTGGAAATAATTTTCCACAATTTTTTTTTTGATCAGCAATTTTTAAATTTTATAGACCATTTTTTCGAAATGAAAAAGATGGCCAAGGGAAATACCCTCCATAAAACCGATTACAATACAGGTGTTGTTACCAGCACCACCAGTGATAGCATTACCCAGCCGAATCCCTACAATAATCAGTACCCAAGAAACTTGTCCCCCAAGTTAGCATACCCTGTGCTCACAAGAGTCCCTAATTGAAATTGTAACTTACTTTCCCCCCAAGCAAACCCCTCAACTGAATAAAAACAACTATCATCAACCAAAAACCTGCCTAAGGTGTTGCAGTCCAAACCAGTTCAATACTCAGCAACCATAAAACCCTAAGCTCTTCCAAACAACTCCCGAGTGCCTTGTCAGAACCCTCAATGCTCAATGCTCCATCGATCCCCATCAAAACCTTCAGTTCCTTGAAACAAATGCAGGTATGAGGCCCTCAATGTAAACCTGTACTGAGAACCCCAAAAAAAATGGACAGGATTTACAAAAACACTCACCTAAATATTGCTACCCACTCACAAAAGGCTGTCCTACACAATAAGTTACCCCCACACACAATATTAGGACCACAAATTAAAATGAACCTCACCCCCAAACTCACCACAGTCCCCTTACACCACCCCCAACCCATCCCAAAACCCCCAAACTGTATGTGAAAAAAGCCAGCATCATTGTGTCCTAATAAACTAGTTCAGAGACCAATGCCAAAATTCCCCACAATACCACCTCTAGTCTTCTTCAAGTAACAAGACCAGGGAATTGAAATCCAGGAAACAAATGGAAAAGAGTTAGTGTCATTGAATTTGGCCCAGAGTACTTGATAAAGATCATTCTGAATTTGTTGCAAAATCTCCTGAGGCTGCACTGTCAATGAATTAAATATGAGATTGTTCCTACATAACCAGATTCTCCAAATTGTAATTGATACTACTAAGCTCCAGTGAGAAGAAGAAGGGTAAGGCCCCAACCCTTTCCAAGCCACAAACCAGTCCAAAATAGTCTCAGTACCAGCAGTTTGTACCCCCCACCAATTTATTACTAAACCCCAGATAGACCAAGAGAACTTGCAGTTTAAGAATAAATGGTCTTGCTCCTCAGGCTCCTCATTACAGAAAGGACACCAGATATTCTGATTGTATAGGCCCCTAGCTAAGAGGAAACATTTTGTTGGAACCCCTTTCACACATAAAAGCCACATGAAAGCTGCAATTTTGGGAGGGACAAGAGGTTCCCATAATAATGCAGGCCATAGTAATTCTTCATCATAATCTTCATCTAAGAATTGATACATTCTTTGTACAGAAAAGCCTCTTGAATCCACAATCCAGGACACTTTGTCTGGGATGTCATTGAGCTGGGAAATTGTATTTAATAAATCACACAATAGCCAAAATTGATCTTCCTCCCAGCCCCTCAGCTCCCTTCTAAAAACCAGCACCCAATCCCCATTTTCCCACAGATGAGATACTAAACTTCTCTTTTGTTGACTCAGATGAAACAATCTCTGAAACATGACTTTCAACGGATAATCTGCTATCCAAATATCTTCCCAAAAATGAATACTGTTGCCAGAGTTAATAGTCCACTGTAAACCAGCCACCCCAAATGCACTAGTGAATCTTGGACAGTCCAGAAGAGATTGAAAGTGAGTCAGAAAACACTGGCCATTGTGCAACAAATTTTTTGATAAATCCCACTCAGAAGACTCCCACCCAAATTTTGAACAAATCAGTTGTTTCCAAAGAGAATCTTCCTCTAGAGCAAACCTCCACCACCACTTGGCTAATAGGGCTCTATTCATAATGCTCAATCTCTTGATCCCCAGACCACCAACCTTTCTAGGTCTACAAATAAATTTCCACAATTAAATCAGAATCAAATTTTTTTTTCTTTTCCTGCAGAAGCCGGGAAGAGCAAAGGCTATCCCTTTTGAACATATTCATACTTAATACACTCTGTATATGCTCTGTAGCCAATTTGTACCAAACGAATTGGTTTTGTTCCTGCGAAGTCTTAAAGGAACACATTAGAATAGACTATATATCATAGACTGTTATTTTTGCATTACTGTACGAAGAACCTGTTCTTCATCAGATTAAACTGTTCATCTGTCAATATACTGATCAAGTGTCTTGAGATTGTATGGAATATAGGTTAGTATATTAACGATAAACAAATTCAAATAAACAAAACAACAAATTGAAAAATAACAAATTGAAATAACAAATAACCTTTACCGAATCAGCAAGCTTACTGATTACGGATTAGGAAATTGGGGTTTAGTCGAGTCCAGGTATTCCTGTCCCCTTAAGACACTTGACTGCCCCGTATGGGCAGCGGTCTCCCAGGATACAACGACTAACGTCAGCGAACTCAACTCCGTGTAGAGAAATCATCATGACTAAGGAATAATGAAAAACGTAATTGGGAGAGAAAGAGGTGGTTTTTGATATGTGAAGTGTTTTTGGTATTCGTGATGTGTTAGAAGATGACTTAGTAGGTTGATAAGCTCTCTAATAGGGATAAAAAGTTTAATTTTATGGGGTACCTAATCTCATAAAAGCTTCTCATTAAGATGTCATGACCAACCAACTAATAAATCATATTTAAAGTCATAAATATTATTTAGTACCATAAATCATATTTAAAACAACAAAATCACATTTTAACCACATTTTTCCAACACGGAATTCTAGTTTGATCCATTCATGATTCTAGGATTCTGTTGATCGACCCGAGTAGATCTAACCATGTTTTCTACCAAGGAGAAGAACCACAAAAAAAAACACGATCAACTTTTTCTTAACCCTTAAACTATCTTACATGCAATCTTAACTCACATGTGTTGTACTCCAAATGAGAGTCACTTACCAGCTAGTGCTACCGCAAGCTTAAACATAGTGTACTATTAGTTAGGTACTAATTACATACCTCAGGATGAAACTGCTGATATCCTTGAGCTGATAACTCGGAGAGCATCTTCACAGCTACTTGAGATACCATCAGCCATCAGGCAAGGAGCCATGGTAAACCGTCCCGAATCCTCCTTCACCAAGAAACCTCTCGATGTTGTTATGCAGGTGAATTTATGGCGTAACTGGTGTATGGTTTAGGTGTAGTTAAGGCTTCGTTGGCAGAGTATACATGCGACATATATATGTAACCTTCGTCACAAATATTGCGACAGATATATCTTTTCTGTCGCATACTTTTTATATGCGACTGCTTTTCAAATGCTTGGCGCATTTTTCAGTTATATACGACAAACTTATTTTATGTCTATCGTATGTAAACTTATCTCCAGTAGTGTTGGTGATAGTCAGAACCTCAGCGTATGTAAAATGTCGTTTCTTTGATTCCAACAAGCCGATATAATTTTTGGATCAACCTTTCCAACAGCTGCTCTCCCAATAATACTAACTAAAAGAGCCTCACAATCATTCTTTTTTTTTGTCCACTACAAAAACCATTTTATTATAGTAGTCCGAGGGCTAGGAGAGCGGTATTACAGGGCCAAAAACCAAAGGGTATTACAACAAAAAGTTACTATCGGGGGTGGTATCGGAGAGGATAGCATCGCTGGAACGGCTACAGTTGGTGGCGCAGCCCACACTAGTCGCTCGTGTGCTGTAGGCACAGGCCGAGAATGCCGAGGCGACAGAGATCCGGGAGAGGATTATCAACGGTGTTGACACCGAGGGCTGGGAGCAGGGTGCTGATCTGGGTCTACGATACCGAGGAGGGCTGTTTGTGCCGCGTGGTTGTAGAGACGCTGTGTTGAGAAAGTCTCATCACTCCCGTCTTGTTGTGCACCCGGGTGGCACCAAGATCGGGATGCATAGAGCAGTTGCAGAGTTCGTATCGAGATGCCTCACCTGTCAGCAGGTAAAGGCCGAGCATCAGCGTCCCGCCGGTTTATTACAGTCATTGCCGATTGCGCAATGGAAGTGGGAGCACGTCACGATGGACTTCGTGAGTGGCTTACCGAGGTTGCCGAGAGGGCACGACGCAGTTTGGGTAGTGACGATTGGCTGACCAAGTCGGCACACTTCTTAACCATGAGGATGATTGATACGGTTGACACTCTGAGCCGTCTGTACGTTCGGGAGATTATTCGTCTTCACGGGGTTCCGGTGTCGGTTGTGTCCGACAAAGATCCTCGATTCACCTCCAGGTTTTGGGAGAGCTTGCAGAATGCGTTGGGGACCGAGGTCTTGCTTAGTACAGTGTATCACCCACAGACCGACGGTCAACCAGAGCGCACGATTCAGATGCTAGAGGATATGCTGCGAGCATGTGTGTTGGACTTCCGAGGGTCATGGGAGGACCACTTACCATTAGCTGAGTTTGCCTACAACAACAGCTTCCAGGCCAGTATTGGGATGGCACCATTTGAGGCGTTATATGGTAGGCGGTGCAGATCGCCCGTGTGTTGGGCAAAGGTGGGAGATAGGAGTCTACTTGGTCCGGAGCTTGTCCGGGAGACGACCGAGAAGGTCGTACTGATTCAGGATAGTTTGAGGACCGCGCAGAGTCGACAGAAGAGTGATGCAGATAGACGACGCCGACCTCTTGAGTTTACAGCTGGCGATCATGTGTTCCTGAGGGTGAGCCCGAAGAAGGGACTTTTGCGGTTCAACCGCGGAGGAGGCAAGTTGGCCCCGCGGTTTATTGGGCCTTTTGAGGTTTTGGGCAGAATTGGAGCTGTTGCTTACCGCCTTGCATTGCCACCGAAGCTTGGGAACGTTCATAACGTCTTCCACGTTTCCCAACTACGGAAGTACACTGCGGACCCCTCCCACGTTATTGAGTGGGCGGACATCGAGGTAGCTGAGGGTGTTTCGTATGAGGAGAAGCCATTCAGGATTCTGGACACGCGGGAGCAGGTCTTGCGTGGCAAGACTATTCCACTGGTACGATTACAGTGGCGACACCACGGAGCAGAGTCGACCTGGGAGCGCGAGGATAAGGTTCGTGCGAAGTACCCCAGCCTGTTCCACCCTTGAGGTACGTCCGTTTTAAATATCGATGATGAAATTCTTTTAAGGGGGTAGATTGTAAGAACCGCCCCCTGTCGAACCGGCGATTTTTGGCGAAAGTTGACTTTTTGCCGGAAAAGTCAACCGATGACTCCGGGAGTCATTCGAGACCTTTCCGGGACCCAAAAAGCTTAGCCATCGTTACCGTTAGCTTAGTTGGGTCGTTTCCTTTCAAACGGTCTCTTTTGTGAAAAAGTCAACCCGGGGTCAATTTCGGTCAAACCTTAAGCCTTAAAGAATGAATTAAATGTGCTGAGATTCAATTTCGGTATAAGTGGTCCCCACATGGACATTTGTCCATGTTGCCTTGGGGGAGAAGAAGGGAGGGAGATTTGACCATTTTTCCCCCACTTGAGCCATGGAGAGGGAAGAAGCTTAAAAGGGCATTAAAGACTATTCTCACCTAGGTTTTAGGCACCAAATGAAGGCATTTCAGCCCATTTTATCAAGGGTGGAAGAAATTTAGAGAGAGAGAAGAAAGAAAGAGAGCTATGGAAGCTTGAAGAAGAAGAAATGAGGAAAAAGGGTGTCTTGGACTAATTTTCTACTCAAATCTCATCAAAATCACTAGTTTCTTCTTCTATTCTCCATTTCTAAGGTAAATCTTCAATCCTTTTTCGTTTTCATTGAGATTTAAATTGTGGGTTTGGGAGAAAAAAGGATGAACATGGTTGGTTTCAATGGGTTTTGGATTTGGATGAATAGATGATGATTTTGGAGAGAAAAGGGAGTTAGATGATGGATTTTAATTGGATTGTTGTGGTTTTGATGAAGACCCATCATGGGTATTGAAGTGGAGACGTTTTTAGGACTGATTTGGAGGTTGGGAAGGAAAAAATGGAAGTTTTGAGGTTCTTTTTCGTGAAATCGGAGCTGGAGGAACAAGAAGGACGAAACTGTCCAGACCCGTCACGGATCCGTGACGGGGACCGTGACGGAGGACGTCAAGGCTCCGTGAGGGAGACCGTGACGGAGCCAGTCATGGCTCCGTGAGGAGAACCGTGACGGTGCGGGTCCGTGACCCGAACCGTGGCAGACCAGAGTTGGGCCTTTTGGGCCCATTTCGTAGGATTTCGAGTAATTGGGACGATTATCTATAACCGAGCTCTTTTGGGGTTAATTGGGAATGTTTTCCTCTTTAGACCAATTGTGAATTACTCTTGATTCTAGTATTTAATTGAGATCCTAGACTTTGGACCCGAGCTTGGCGGAGGAGGAGACTTTTGGACCTCGTGAAGTGACTAAGCGTTCGGAAAGCGATCGAGGTAGGGAAAGTAGCGAATACCGGTTTAATTTCGGAAAGTTACTAGTATGCATATAGGTTGCGAATACTTGAATTAATTGTTAGAATTGCATGTTAGGATGTGAGGAATGAGTGAAATGAGGGATAGCTTACGAGCCATGTCGAGCCGTAAGTTTGGGAATTGTCGTGCTGTAGAAATGCATGCGGGCCATGTCGAGCCCTTAGGTTGTGTGTTGATTGTGATGTCATAATTTATGATTGTGATGCTTGATGCGTGGTTCATCCGTTGTTAGATTGAGAATCATGTTATGATATGCTCGGTGTAACGTGTTGTTATGTTTTGGGCAAGTGTGCCATGCTTGATATGACGTGAACCAATGGTTGTGATATGATCGGGTGATTGATAGACCGATGTGATGTGTTGTGGTAAGTTGACTCGGTTGGTATACCGTGGTTGAACTATGGCATTGTGATGCGTGAGACTTTCTTGATGCTTGTTCCAAGAGGAGTTGTATTCGTGTATGATACCTACACCGAGGGGGTACGCCGGTGTAGGGTGGTATCTAGGCCGACGGTGTGGTCCCACGTATGCGTTGTCCCCCAGGGTGTGGTTCCGGTACGATACCTACATCGAGGGGGTATGCCGGTGTAGAGTATCTAGGCCGACGGTTACGTGATCAGTATTGTGATTGTGCCCCGACGGATTCCTGGGAAGATATCTAGGCCGATGCTGTGTGTTCCGGTACGATGTATTGTGACTGTGCTCGATGCGATTCCGGGAATATATCTAGGCGATGCTGTGTGTTCCGGTATGATATAATAGAGTCGGGTTGTGTACAACCGGCGGAGTTCGGGGACTGCGGTACGGGACGTGTGATTGTTTTACTATGTAATGTATGTTTAATGATCGGATAAGTGATGTGAGTACTGGTTGATGGTGGTCATGTAAGTGTGTTTGTGGTTATGGGCTCTCCGTGAGTGTCTTTAGTGTTGTGCTTTGCTAGTATGCCCTAATTGGACGGTTACTCGTGGTGGTGAGCGGATCCTTATCACCTTAACTACTTTTCCTACTGAGCGAAAGCTCACCCCTTTACTTTATTGTTTTACAGGTTTTGAGCGGGATGTGGTCTAGTGGGATTCTCGGAGCTAGGGAGCTAGCGAGGGTCTTAGGCTAGTCTGGTCTAGAGACGTACCCTCTATTTTGAACTAAACATTTATTGCTGGATTTTATGAGCTGTTGACTCATTGTATCAGATTTATTACTTTCGGATTATTATTTCAGAATTTATGTCCTTTTAAATCGCTTTATTTAGTTATTATTTTAGTTCACGTCTCGAGTCCGGTCATAACCGGATTTGGGGCGTGACAATTTGGTATCATAGCTTGGCTCCGTTTTTTTCTAAACCTCGGGTTGTACGTCAATTAGGTGGGTAGAGTTAGGTTGTCAATTTCGGTGTGTCGGTAACGCAAGTCGGATGTGTCCTATGCGTGGAAACGAGACAAAGAGAGTCTCGGGTTAGTGAAACGTCCGTTCTAAGTATCGTATGCTTGTGGTGAACCATTATGGTTGATGTCGTTGATTGAGTTAGTAATTGCTGAGTATTGGTCTTGCCGGGCGGTAATGGTTTAGTTACTGGGACACGAGGTGTATAGCTGCGATGACTTGCTTTATGTTTTGAGTGTATTAAATGTTGTGTGCAGGTTGTGATTTGAATGACCCACATAAGCGGATGGTTAATGGAATTTACGAACGGGTCATGCCTAATTTTCTACAGAAACTGAAGTATATGTACCATCACGATTTGGCTATAGGGGCCACTATAGCTGGACGTGATGGGGGGATGTCAAGTGGTTACAACGTAGTTCAGGGACTCCTGAATCGGGTTGTAATGACACGATATCGACATGAATGTTATAGTAGAAAGCGGACATGGTAAGAACTTGAATCTAAGTTGATGTTTGTCTAATGCGTAATTGTTGTGTGATGGATGCATTGTGAATTGTGTGACTTGTGTGTAACCTCGCTGATTGAGTGTTAATCTGTGTGGCGCACTAGTGTGCGGACTTCTCTGGTTGTGTGAAATTGTGTGACTATACTATACTAACTATATTATTAGTACGAGGGCGACTGTTCTGAACCGTGTGTGAACGTTAGTTATTCAAGCGCGTCGTTTTATACGGAGTTAAGAAATTGAACATGTGCGTTATCCGTGCAGTGGATATACGATGTGACACCTTCATACGTACCACGAGGCACTAGGAGCCGGCCTGCTGGGGGCCGAGGGAGTTGAGTCAGCTGGGGCAACGAGTGCCCAAGGTGCCCCCGCTGAGGGGCACGAGAGAGTTGAGACTGTACCATCGGAACTCCCGCCCAGAGTTCCGCCTGTCACCGACCCGACCCAGGCGGCAGCCCTGAAGGAGTTGACTCGGACCGTTCAGAGTCTAGCGGCGATCATCGCCCGAGAGAGGCTATGGCCCCGGCACCGGAGACCGTGCCTGCTGCCACTACAGCCGCCACCATGAGGCCTAGCAAGGTCGACAACCACACCGCTCAGGCACTGAGGGACTTCCGCAGGTTGGGCACATCTTTCTTTTCCGGAGAGCCAGACCCTGAGGAAGCCGAGAGATGGTTGGAGCGGATGACCCGCAACTTGGATACGTCGGGGATACTGGATGGTGGCATGAGAGTATCTTTTGCGGCAGTCCAACTGGAAGGAGAAGCCTACCATTGGTGGCAGCGCGAGCAGGCGCGAGTGGGGGATGACTTTACGCTGTTTGGTCAGCGATTCCTGGAGCAGTACTTCCCACAGTCGGTATTGGATGACAGGCACCAGCAGTTCCTGGAACTGCGTCAGGAGGGGCTGACAGTGTCCGAGTACGAGGCGAGGTTCACCTCCTTGTCCCAATTTGCCTCGGAGATGGTACAGACTGAGGCTCACCGCTGCAGACGGTTTGAGGGAGGGCTTCGCCCTGCGATCGCGGATCGGGTCGCTGTTATGAGGACCCAGGTATACTCGGATCTGGTACATCAGGCACTGACAATGGAGCGAGGCTTCTATGAGACAGCCAGAGTTCGGGAGATCAGGCCGAGACAGAGCGGCTCCTTGAGGCCATCTGAGACCCGTGATCCGAGGACACAGAGGACCTCGGGATCGTTTCAATCCCAGACACAGTTGATGGGGATGCGACAGGTCGGATCAGTGGCATCCGTAGGACCTGCCCCGATAGAGCGGGCGTGTTTTCGGTGCGGGCAGCAGAGCCACCTAGCACGAGACTGTCCGAGGGGCAGCGGACCAGTAGATCGTCCAGCGGGCAGACCTGAGGGGAGGCAGAGTACCGGGCCGCCGCTATGCCACCAGTGCGGACGACCTGGACACTTCGCTACTAGGTGCCCCGATTGGTTTGGAGAGATGTCGGCCCCGCGACCACAGCAGTCGCAGACTGGGCAGTCACCGAAGTTCCAACAGCGTCAGGCTCAGGCGTAGAGAGCCCCGCAGCAGGCAGCGAGCGCACCAGCGCCGAGGCAGCGAGCTGCACAGCAGGTGGCACTTCCACCACCCCGGAGAGGCGGACCCTAGGCACCGCAGGGCAGGGTGTACGCGGTCGCCGACTCTCGAGCTGAGGGGCGTCACTCCGGCCATGAGGCTACTCAGGGTACGTGCTTACTTTACAATTCATGAGCATCTTTCTTATTTGATACTGAAGCATCACATTCTTTCATCTCTTCTTCTTTCGCTGGTATGTTGGGGTTGAGGGTAGAGTCGACCCTGATGTCTTGACACCCTTGTTACGGGAGAGGTAATTCTGAGTACCGTTTGTCGTGCATGTGAGATTCGAGTGGCTTATTGCCCTTTTTATGATGATTTTCTTGTGTTGGACATGACGTGTCACGCCCCAAATCCGGTTTTGACCGGACTCGAGACGTGACCTGAGTCGATAATAGAAAATAATAAACAATTAATAAACCTTTGAAAAGTTCAACTAAACTCCATCAAATCCTCATAATGACGTAATCCAAAATCTCAAATACGAGTCAAAGCTCAACATGAAGTGCGAGATAAATAATGTTTAGTACAAAAGACCAACATGTCTCTAGAATAAACCCCAACACAACCAGAAGCTCCCGAGCCTCGATCTCCCTAAACATCAGGTACGCCTGTAAAAACTGTAAGAAAACAATAGGGGTGAGCTTACGCTCAGTAGAGAAAATCACAAACAACTCGACCTCCAGTTTAGTAATAAAACGATCTTAGGATGATAACGCAATTTAAAATCAAGCACTCTTAAAAAATGAAACGTTATAGAATCGGTACAACTAAGAATAATATCGCATTCTCAAGATAACAATAACTTTAAAAGATTACGTTAAAAGTGTTGTAAGTATTTTATAACTACTAAAATGGGAGCAAGTAATATCACACCAATCCCTTGCTTTCTCAAGCCTCCGATCACGGATAGATTCTGGTGTCACATCGGTTCCCATACTCCGATCCACGAATATATTCAGGTGTCACATCGGTCCAGAGGAGGCACATACATCGGGGCACCGGAAACAATCCCAAAGGGCGCTTATCATCGGAATTCTCGAGAATGCCTCCAAAGGACCATATATCATAGGGAACTAATGTAATTCTCCTGCAGGACGCATACACTTGGGTGAAATCACAAGTAACTATTCCCCGCAGGGTAAACCCTCCAATTGCCCCGCAGGGTCCAATATCCAATGCCCGCATGCTCAAATAATCAATGCCCCGCAAGGTCCAATAACATTGCCCGCAAGCTCAATAACCAATACCCCGCAGGGTCCAATACCATTGCCCGCAGGCTCAATAACCAATAATTATCCCGCAGGATCTGCCAAACAATACCCCGCAGGGTCTACCAAACACCAACAACTGTAACTCTACCGGATTACCCCCCCTGGTGTAAGTACTATACCGAACAACCAATCATCTTAAGAGCATGAATAAGAGGAACACACAATAACACATCAACCAATCAACGCTTATCTAATCACACTTTCACCACAACACACCAAAGACATCCAATTACCCCTTTTTACTTACCGTTAACTTACCAGTCACGATCCACCGGTCCATCGATCACCTGATCGCACTATTTGGCACAACCAGTCATACTCGATCATCCGTTCAAGCACTCACTTATTCAACCATTCAATCAATCAATCAATTATTCAACATTCAATCAATCATTCAAGCATACGATTTAGCTAGTTCCATTAGACTCTTAAATTAACTTAAACTAAGCAAGCAAACAAGCATGTGAGGCAAACACACACAACTAATCCGAGGGCTCATCACGGCCTCTGTACCAGTAAAACAATTCCCAAGTATTGAAAGCGAGGACTCTTTCTTCTTCCTCAAGAAATGAAGCTCTTTCCTCTTCTCTCCCTTGGTGAATTTCGGCTGCTACAAAAAATAATGAGCTGAGTTGTGTGCTCATGTTGCTTTAAATGACCTATTTTGTCCAATTAGCAAAAGGCCCTTAAGGTCCTATCCCTTTAAAGGTAAGTTGGGAGGGTGTAAGAGTCATTTTAACTTCATTTCTTCTCATCCAAGGCTCTAATGCCATGTGGCATTGCAGGAGCTACTTTCCATTAAATTAATTTCAACTTTCCACATTTTAAGTCGGAAAAGTCGATAAAAAGTCCAAGTTTGACCGAAAGTTGACCTAACCAATATTACAGTCAAACTGAAGGAAACGACCCAACTCAGCTAATCGTGATGACGGCTAAGCTTTTTGGGTCCCGGAAAGGTCCCGAATGACTTCCTGAGTCATCGATTGACTTTTCCGGCCGAAAGTCAAACTTGTCTAGAAAATCACCGGTTCGACCGGGTTAGTCCGGGGCGGTTCTTACATGAAGGAATTTGACGTGATCTTGGGGATGGACTACATGACAAGGTATCGGGCGTCGATCGACTGCTATCGATGGTAGGTGACTGTAGTATCAGGCGACACGATCGTCACTTGTGTCTTGGGCAATAGGAGCGGAGTTCTCCTGTCAGCATTGACCATGGGAGATGAGACGAAGACCATGCAGAGAGCTGCCGAGAGTGGTATGTGAGTTCCCGGAGGTCTTTCGGGAGGAGCTGTCAGGATTACCGCCTGCGCGCGAGGTTGAGTTCAGGATTGACTTGATACCGGGAACGACGCCGATATCCATGGCCCCGTACCGGTTTGCACCAGCCGAGTTGGTCGACCTGAAGCGACAACTCGAGGAGCTTCGGGAGAAGGGATTTATCCAACCGAGTGCATCAACGTGGTGAGCACCCGCATTTTTCGTGAACAAGAACGGTGGAGCGTTGAGGATGTGCATCGATTACCGGAAGTTGAACCGGGTCATGGTGAAGAACCGTTACCCGATGCCGAGGATCGATGACTTGTTCGATCAGCTGAGAAGAGCGAAGTGCTTCTCGAAGATTGATCTACGATCCGGGTATTATCAGTTGAAGGTTCAGGAGGAGGATGTGGCGAAGACCGCATTTCAGACTCGGTATGGGCACTACGAGTTCCCGGTGATGCCGTTTTGACGAACGCACCTGCAACGTTCATGGACAAGATGAACGGTATCTTCTGACCCTACTTGGACCAGTTCATCGTGGTGTTCGTATATGATATTCTGATTTACTCGCCGAGTGAGGAGGCGCACGAAGAGCATCTGAGGACAGTATTGACATTGTTGCGCACTCACCAGTTGTATGGCAACCTGGAGAAGTGCGAGTTTTGGCTCGCCGAGGTGAAGTTCCTCGGGCATGTTGTGTCCCGGGAGGGTATACTAGTCGATCCAGAGAAGATCGACGCGGTCTTGAAGTGGGCACGACCCAAGAGTGTATTCAAGATCCGCAGCTTCTCTTCTCCATTTCTAAGGTAAATCTTCAATCCTTTTTCGTTTTCATTGAGATTTAGATTGTGGGTTTGGGAGAAAAAAGGATGAACATGGTTGGTTTCAATGGGTTTTTTATTTGGATGAATAGATGATGATTTCAGAGAGAAAAGGGAGTTAGATGAAGGATTTTAATTGGATTGTTGTGGTTTTGATGAAGACCCATCATGGGTATTGAAGAGGAGACGTTTTTAGGACTAACTTGGAGGTTGGGAAGGTCAAAAATGGAGGTTTTGAGGTTGTTTTTCGTGAAATCGGAGCTGGAGGAAGAAGAAGGACGAAACTGTCCAGACCCGTCACGGATCCGTGACGGGGACCGTGACGGAAGACGTCACGGCTCCGTGAGGGAGACCGTTAGGGCGCAGTCACGACTCCGTGAGGAGAACCGTGACGGTGCGGGTCCGTGACCCGAACCGTGGCAGACCAGAGTTGGGCCTTTTGGGCCCATTTCGTAGGATTTCGAGTAATTGGGACGATTATCTATAACCGAGCTCTTTTGGGGTTAATTGGGAATGTTTTCCTCTTTAGACCAATTGTGAATTACTCTTGATTCTAGTATTTAATTGAGATCCTAGACTTTGGACCCGAGCTTGGCGGAGGAGGAGACTTTTGGACCTCGTGAAGTGACTAAGCGTTCGGAAAGCGATCGAGGTAGGGAAAGTAGCGAATACCGGTTTAATTTCGGAAAGTTACTAGTATGCATATAGGTTGCGAATACTTGAATTAATTGTTAGAATTGCATGTTAGGATGTGAGGAATGAGTGAAATGAGGGATAACTTACGAGCCATGTCGAACCGTAAGTTTGGGAATTGCCGTGCTGTAAAAATGCATGCGGGCCATGTCGAGCCCTTAGGTTGTGTGTTGATTGTGATGTCATAATCTATGAATGTGATGCTTGATGCGTGGTTCATCTGTTGTTAGATTGAAAATCATGTTATGATATGCTCGGTGTAACGTGTTGTTATGTTTTGTGCAATCGTGTCATGCTTGATATGACGTGAACAAATGGTTGTGATATGATCGGGTGATTGATAGACCGATGTGATGTGTTGTGGTAAGTTGACTTGGTTGGTATACCGTGGTTGAACTATGGCATTGTGATGCGTGAGACTTTCTTGATGCTTGTTCCAAGAGGAGTTGTATTCTGGTGGTATTGAGTTTTTTCACCTCAATACCCTAACTATTTTTAGTGGCACCTCACTACCCTAGAATGCATTTTTTTTACCTCAATACCCTCACTATTTTTAGTAGCACCTCACTACCCTAGAATGCATTTTTGTACACTTTCATACCCTAGAATGCATTTTTTGTGGCACTTCACTACCCTAGAATGCATTTTTGTGACATTAAAAATGATTCTTTAAAGAAATTTTGAAAACCAATGGCATGCTTTTGGAAATTTGATTGTTAGTGAGGGGTATTATTGACTTTTTAAGTGTTTTCATCCAAAAATGGATGGAAAATAGACGGCGGGTATGAAAGTAAAAAAAATGTATTCTAGGGTATTGAAGTGCCACTAAAAATAGTTAGGGTATTGAGGTGAAAAAAAATTAATAGTTAGGATATTGAGGTAAAGATTAGGATTGCAGGTACTATGCCCGTCAAGTTATTGTTCGATAAATCCCTGAAACAAATGAACCAGCTTAGAATCATTGATATACAGAAACATCCCCTTACAAGTGGGTTGTTTAAGTTTAAGAGGCTTACAGATGCTGCAACGACCCTAGTCTTGGAAAAGAAGAAGCTATCTCTCCAGACAATCCTGTCACGATGAGCTCTATGGGTTCTATTGCAAGTAAACCCAACGACAAATGCGACACCGTTTTGGGAAAGAAAAGGATGATTACAGGACGACGTCATTTGGGGTAAGTAGGGTTGGATATACCCTAGGGCGTAGGGCCTAGACTACACAATTTCAGTGGTAGTGTGCATCTTCTCCAATACTTCAATAAGTGAAGCTCGCTAGTTTTGGAGATCCAGAGGTTCTACCAATAACAAGTCGTGCTTGCTGGGCAGTTTGACAGGAAAAAGGAAGAGTACCTTGCTCGTTTTAGAATTGAAAGAGGTGTCTGTCCAAAATGAGTTACAGTTGATGTTAGAGCAGCTCAAAACTTGGTGGGTAGACGAATACGAGATCAGAGAAATTACTCCAACCTAAATTGATGGTTGAACATGAATTTTGGGCACAACACGAGGTTTCTACAGAGAAACAGATTATGGAGCAATTGGCAAATATGAGACAAAAAGGGTAGAAATGGAAAGGTGAACAGAACAACGTATTTTATGCACCCAAGTTAATCAATGATAGGCCAAACAGAAATTTGTGAGACAAATTTAAGGTATATTCCTCCTTGACTTAATTATGTTCACCTATGTTATTTATTGCGGGACAGGGTGCTCTAGGGAAGGAGAATCGCGTCGTAGATGCGATTGAATCCTGTGATAACAGTCTTTCGATTTTACCTGTTATTTCGGAATCAAATCAACCTTTATCTCGGGTGGTTGATCCGGAGATTGGAGTTGGTTTTGATTATGTTCTGAATTCGATTGAAAAGATCGCGGGACAGGGTGCTCTGGGGAAGGAGGATCGCGTCGAAGATGCGATTAAACAGTTTCCGATTGGCCATGGGCCTGTGCCAATTCGGGCCGCAAGTCCAGCTATGACAAGGAGTGGGCCTAAGGCTTCCCAGCTACAGTTCGGTGCCAAAGATTGTTATAGGTATGGGATTGGTATAAGCCCAAGTCATTCACTTTGTAAGGTCCAACCAATAGATTCGGGGTCAAGTTCTAATGGGTCGGTTTCAAATTTTTTGACCTAAATTCCGCCATCTGTTGTGGATATTTCGGGAGCTACGTTGCCTCATCCGATGGAATTTGTAGATCCGACTGGGGTTCTTTCAAGTAGTCCGTGGAAAGAGGCTCTACTTCAACCTCCAAACCCTAAACCTTTGAACAAGGGTCGCCATTCGAAGCAACCTTCTAGAACTTCGAACTATCAAAGTCAGCCTCCCAAGTTCTTAGGGGACTACTATACTCTTCATATCAAACCAGTTCATTCTAAGAGTCGGGAGAGAGTTGTAAATCCTGTGGATATTGGGAAACAGATCTTACAACACACTCAAGCGGCTCAGCTGGTTCATGTAGATAAAGCTTTTGATGATCCGACCTTGACTTCAGAAGATAAAGAATGGGTTACTGATGGGTGATCCTGTGTTTTTCTTTTTTTTTTTGTTCCCGCAGTTCCTTTTGAGAGCTTTCCCGTAATGATTGTTTCTGGCTAGATCATGCTTGAATCTAACATTTTATTAATAAAAAATTTCGAGCTTATCAAAAAAAAAACTTAATTTTTTTTTTGGATAAGCTCATAAATTTTATTAAAAATAAAGAAAGATCCAAGGAGGATCGATCTAGAACAAAACCATAACAAAGGAGCTCTCGGTTGGAGCTGCGGGAACACACCCCGAAAAAGAGCAAAAAACAAAAAACAGGAAAAAATAAACCTGAAAATAATAACGAGGCCGATGAACAGTGACTAAAGAGACCAGAAACCAGGCGTCCCACCCGAACCAATGAACGGTACCTTAGGGTAGACAGGGTGAATCCTCTGGTCCCAAAGGAACTAAGTGATTCGTGCCCCTCCGCTATCCTAGCAGATCGGCCCCTAAAGTCTCCCCGGATAGTACTCACCGGACCCTGATTGGAACAGGCGAAACCTGGACTGACTCCTGAACAGGCACTCATCGGACCCACTCGTCCATAACAGGACCACATCACACATCAGCTAGCAGCCGCCTCCCCCGCTTCCTAGGCCGGAGGCACCACCCAGGACGACGCTGCCAATCCATAAAGGACACTGAAGATCTCAGGGAACCTGCCTGCCAAAGTACACAAAAGGAGTGATTCTGAATCTTCCCAAAAACAACCGCACTGCAATCCATCACCCCATTAAAAACCAAACCATTCCTCAAGAGCCAGATATGCCAGATAACAATATAGCAAAATCGAACCCAGGATTTCCACCAGTGATTCGATCCAAGACTTTTCCAAGCACAAAGAGCCGCTCCTACCGTCCTGGGCATGACCCACACCACTCCCCACCACTCCTGCACAAGACCCCAAATCCACCAAGAAACCGAACAATGCAACAATAAGTGATCAGATGTCTCCATACCTGTTTTGCATAGGGAACAGAACATCTGACTGATGGTCACAGGAAGACCCCTAGCTTCCAAGAAAATCGTAGTGGGGAGTGCCTGCTGGGCTGCCAACCATACCAAAACACAATGTTTAGGCGGAATGCCTTTAACCCTCAAAACCGAAGCCCATGGTTGAGGAGAAGAATTCTCCTCATCCATAAGAATAGAATAAGCAGCAGAGACCGAGAAACCCAATCTGTGTTTCTTCCAGAACAGGACATCATCCAATTCAGGAAAAAGAGGATGGTGAGATATGGTCTCCTCAAAAACTTATTTATTCACTACAATAGAACTGTTGAGCTGCTAAGGCCGTGGAAGCATCAGGTTCCCAATGAAAGTCCAAGTCATTAGTTATATTCTCAGAGATAGCAGAAGAGGCCAATACACAAGGCAGATGGTGGGTGGAAATCATTGGAGCCTCATGCGTCAATGGTCAGATTGGTAGATACCGGGTGAGTTTCCCCGAAGTTAAAGGGCGTCGAAAAGCGATCATAGACAGACATGTCTTTGTACCTGAAACGAAAGAACCGATCAGGAAAGTGAGTTCATTTGAAATCCCATGAGAATAAAGAGATTAAACCTGATTGTTTTATTGGATGTTGAGCCTAGATCCAGCCTCGTATAGAGAGCAAGTGACTGATACGTAGTTGTGTAAGTAGAGTTCTTCAGAAACCTGAGCTCCAAAGATGATATGAAAGGAGTTGTGTGGCCATCATATTTCCCATGAAAGAACCCGGCTCTAATCAGATACATATTTCCTTTTCCTTGCACAGGTTGTAAGGTGTAAACATTCTTGACTCCTTCGGGGAAACTCCTGAGGGTAAAACAAATAGCGGTCGAGGTTATCAGTATCATATTCACAAGATACGGTCTTACTTACGCCCGAGCTTGTGTAGTTTGCGTCGGAAACATAATCAATGCCAGTCTGCAGATCAGTGTAAGGAGTGGATGAACCATAGTATATAATAACGAACCCTGCGACAGCACGACCAAAAGAGAAGATTTAGAGCTCTACTTCAGTGAAGAACAATTGATACCAGTGGTCAAGCAAGCATTTATAGTGAGGGTCACCAATTGATATCACTGGCCAAGCAACGTTTCTACCAATTGATATTATCTGTTAGTGTAGGGTATTATTGACTATTTACATATTCTTGATGAAAAGTTAACATCGTTGTTGAAAATTGTTTTTTTTTATCAACATATTTTTGAATAAAAACCGAGCTCTCGAATTGAGAGGCATGGCAAAGGGCAAGCCCTCCAAATTACAGTACAAGGAGAAGTACTTCTCCCAACCAAACTTGTACCCCAAGTAATACAAAAAGACTCCCTAATGTTTCCCACCCTTGTTAGCTTGTACCACAAGTAACCAAAGAACAACCCCATTAGATCACCCGATTACAGAGAAACCAACCAAACCATCAATACAACCAACAATCCGAAACCCCAACATCAACCAAAACCAGCAACTATCCTAGATGAAAACCAGAAATCAGTAATACCACCACCACTGAACCCATTCCACAGCCACCAATCCAAACGACCACCCAAATCTTCAAAAATCAAACACAGCAAACCAAAAATACTCAGCATCAATTGCTGAAGAAATGTCCAACCATTTGCTGCAAGACAAGTCAACCATTTGTTGCAGATTGCCTTGAGAAAGATAAGATATCTTCCAAGTGAATAATGTAGTTAGGCATAATTAAGAGAAATCTATGGACAACTTGATGTAATTAAATGATATTTTACCTAACTATCATATACGAAGGAAGCCCTAATAAGTTGTAGATGGTATAGCCCCGTTTGGTTTGAGGGTGTAACAATTTTTTATTCCCCCCACAAAACTTTTCAAGGTTCGACCTTGATAATTTATATTCTTAGAGCACTTATAGTCGGTGCGGAAGAAATAAAACGCTGGTCGAAACCCGTAAAACGTCGTGGGTTGATAGTCGCTGGCGGAAACATGCGGCAATAGTATTACCATGGCTGTTTCAGCTTGTTGAAACCATTTGACATCACTTTTTGTTACTTTTTTTGTATTAGCTCTCCTTTCATCTTATTAGACTGTAAATGAATTTGTGTAAGCTAAATTGAAAAAGGAGAGATAAAATCTTTTATTATTATTTTATTCTTCAGTCTCCCCTTTTCAATGTCAACCAGACTAAAGGACTATGCATGCTCTTAGTAAATTTCAAGGATATGTTCCCTTTTACACCAGTATCTATGGAGTTGACAATCAATGCACACAGAACCTACATGTTGGTTTAAAACAAAAGAGACGGATGACAGAAGCATGCACATAACAGATAATATCTTCATGGGATAAATATAGTTTCTAGCTATGTACTTTAATTCAATTTCACGTCTTTACCGTGCTTCACCTTTCGTTTCAATTCATAACCGTGACTTTTCAAAAATTTGTAAATCTTAGTATAAAGGTGAGGGTTAACGTCATAACCTAGGCCTCACCTTTATCTCATTTGGACGTCCTCACTAGCTATGGTTGACTTTTATTTTCATAACTATAAAAAAATTATGCATTTTCAAGTGTATTTTAGAGTTTAAGGTACTCAAAAAACGTATCAGTGAAGTCAGACCGATTTTGTCACCTTTACAATAAGATATACAATTTTTTGAAAAGTTACGATTAGGAAATGAAACAAAAGGTAAAGCACGATTAAGACGTGGAATAAAGTAAGGTACATGACCATGAACTATATTTATATCTTCATTTGCGAAAAAGATACCTATCTTATCTTTAAAGGAAAGCTTTCATTCAACATGTTCATTAGCTATCGACTTTGGCTTTAAGCCACTCAATGCAACAAAAGACAACGTAACAAAAAAGAGAATCACCGCCAGCTTAAGCATGGAAGCTGGCATTGATACTACATCTGTTATTGTAACCCAACTAAGTTAGGAAGATTTTATGGAATGGGACAATTTCAAAGAAGGTGCTTCATAAAATTAGGTGGAACTTGATTTGTAGGCCTAAAACTGCAGGAGGTCTTGGGTTTAAAAAACTGCATATTATGAATAAAGCCTTGTTGGCCAAATGGTGGTGGAGGTTTTCTTTGGAGAGTGATTCTTTGTGGAAAAATCTGTTGTGTGCCAAATTTGGTTGGGATGCAGCTGCCTGGAATTTATCTGATTTTATCCTACACAATGGTCAGAGTTTTATAAGTCATGTGAAATCCTTATTGTTGTGTCCTAGGTTTGCTGAAGCATTTGGTGCTGTGGGGATTCAATGGACAGTGGTTTCTGGGAGTAGGGTGTATTTTTGGGAAGACAATTGGTTGATTCATTCTCCTCTCAGGTTTTCTTTCCAAAGGTTATATCATTTGTGTACTCAAAAGATGGGGCTAATCTCAGCTTTTAGGAAAGATGGTGATTGGATCATAGTGTTCAGAAGGGATTTGAGGTGCTGGGAAAAAGATCAATTTTATTTGCTGTGTGACCTCATGGACAATTTTCATGGGTTAAGTGTGGGTGATGATAGAGATAATTGGGTGTTGGATCCCAAAGGTTTCTCTGTTCAGAATATGTATGCAGCCATGGATGATCCAACTGATTTAAACCTCCAATGGCATGCTCTTCTTTGGGCACCAATCTTGCCTACCAAAGTGGCAGCCTTTGCATGGCTTGTTTGTATGAAAGGGGTTCCTACCAAATTCTTCTTGTTGGCCAGAGGTTTCTATAGAGAAAGATTTGGTGTGCCCTCTGCCATGAGGATCCAGAAGACCTTGATCATCTCTTTATTGGTTGCTCTTTATCTGCAGCTGTGTGGAACTTATGCTTGGATTGGTGGAATATTAAATCAGCATTGACTGAATCCATTGGCATCTGGTTTTTGGCTTGGAATCAGCTTAGCACTGTAAGATCAAAGAAACATTGGTCAATGTTATCCTCTATTGTTCTATGGAGAATTTGGCTTAGTAGAAATCAGGCCATCTTCAACAGGATCAATCAAAATCCCTATGACATCTTTCAACAAGTTCAAAATGACTCATACCAGTTGTTGTGGGATAAATGTAAGGAGGGACAATCCTTTTCATTTTTATCTTGGGTCAATGCTCCTCAGACCTGTTGCAGACAAGGAGATGCTCTGATTCCTCAATTATTGGTATATCGATCAGTCCAACACAGATGAAAATAGAAGCCAGTTCGACAGAAAGCTTTTGAAAACAAAGTGCACCCAGGTAAATAAAGAACAAGATTAATACAGAGGTTAAACGAGCATCCCAGACCCGGTTGTACAATGGCGGTCCGTATGAGTTAATTGTTCTACACTTCCTACTTTGTGTAGCTTGTTACATGGGCCGTGAGTGGGAACTTAGTTTCCGTCTGGGTATGCGCTCTTGGATTGCTGTTGCATATTCAGCTCCTGTTGCAGCTGCTACCGCAGTTTTCTTGATCTATCCAATTGGTCTGTCCTTGTTGTTTAGTGGAGTGGGTTAGTTTGATTTTAGATTGAGTGGTTTTGTTTGGTAGGTATGTTTTCTTGGATTGCATGGTGCTAGATTGGTTTCATCAGTTGTTGTTGAAGTTGGAACTCTTGTTGGCTGCTGGTTTGGATTGATCTGAGGGGTTACAGGTTCCTTTGTTGGAGCTCTTAGGGCCTTTTTGTAGTAGTTTGGTTTAACCTTTCAGTTTTAAGAGGTTAACTTGGTTGGTTTTGTTGTTTGTTCATAGGACTGGTAGGGGTTTGGGGGTTAAGGCATTTCTGATGTAAACTGGGTTGGAGTGTTTGTTTTTCTGAGGCACTACTGGTTTTTCCCAAGTACAGCTTTGGTTGGGTGTAGGATGTAATTGGGCAGGAAAGTCTTCTTGGGGTGCAAGCAACTGTTAATTGCTTTGAAGATAGGTGCTTAGTTTGTTTTCTGTACACCTATGGGTTTGTAATGTGTGTGAAGGGTCTCCCTTGGCTTGGCTTTCATTTTGAAGGTCAAGTTTTTATAAAAATTTTAAAAAATTGCTGATAAAAAAAAAACTAAGTTTTGACGAATAAAGTAAACGTATTTACAAGATACAACAAATATATGGTACATGAACAATTGTGCTGATAATAACATTTTTTTTATCGGCGATGTTTTATAAAGCTCTCCATAGCCCAAGGTAGGCCATGAAGGAAAGATCATGTCAAAACGACAAGATCAAAGTTTACAACAAGATTACTTAACACAAACTACCTAGACGGATAGACCAAAACCCAAATACCAAAGAACAGACTAAAAATTACAACCATAACAACCGACTCAACTTCAAAGAACTCTTCTTCCTCCACCCAGTCTCTTCCTTAAACAACAAGAAAACGGTCCTCCATACCACCATATTGAAACTGAAGGGAACGACCTATTACACCTTTAACTCTATCCATAATCATTTCTACCTCCGGCCGAACACTACTAAAACACAACGGATAAGGGCTAACCATAAATCCTCCAAGGAACCACCGAACATAATGAGGGGCAGCTCTCATCCATATCTTCTTGATTAGAGCCGTCCTCCTCCTCTCCTAGCATAGCTCTACCATCGTCACTACTCCAAGGCTACAAATCTACGTCTAACGCATCTAAATGTTGTTGCAGCTCATTCCCTTCTAATTTGGATCGGAATCCAACAGCAGAATAGTAGGCCCAAGCTTTAGAAGCTTGTTTTTTCCCTGTCTTCTTAAATTTTAGTACCAAACCAGGCCCATAAACTTCCTCTACCAGTAGCCTGTCAGTAACGTATACTACGCTCAACTCTTTATCCTTCCACTTTCGACCCACCTTCTTTCTACATTGTTTCTCATGACCTATCGTAATTACTGAAGCAGAAATCGTCTTTTCTAAGTCTTCAAGTTGAAACTCAAGACCTTTTTGCGTCTGAGACGCCAACAATGTACTTGACGAAGAAACTTCCCGAGTGTTTGATTTTTCAGCCAAGACGATAGCCAGCTCCACCTTGATTACATAAAACCACAATACATCTCGTGATCATCAATAGTAACCACAACCACTTTATTTCCAAACTCTCAGCCACCACATATCTAACTCCAGCCCTACTGATTTCCTCTTGCACCATATCCACAGTGGCATGGCTTTTGATGATACTCAACCAACCTTTCGTTCTAACCTTTTCCATAGCTGGGACACTCTCCAAAGAAGCCACATTCTCTAACACAATAGGAGCCTCTACAAAGCTTGAGCTACATAGAGAGTATGTGCCCCAAATTTCGACCCATGGAACATACCTATTATCCTATGCAAATCCGTCTCTAATTTGAATTTTATGAAACCAAAAAGATGATCTCATCCATTTGGATTTTCTAGTAACTTGGCATCATTTATCTCCCCTCCAATTCTGAAGAGAGTTCGAACCCGTTTTTCATCCGTTCCTTTTGGTAAAATTAGGATGAAAAAATTTGCGGGATGAAGTTGTTGATCTGCCCCAATCCTCAGCCCAAAGCCTCTACTCAAAGCATTTACACCTTCTCTTCCCCGATATTCCTTTTTCCTTTGTCCATATTCTAAACCCCAATGTGATTACTTGAAGTCCTTGAATAACCAAACCACAAGCCACCAACGGTCCTTTGAGGTGCACTTTGTTAGTGTTAGTTCCCGTAGTGTGATCATAAACATCCAAATGTAAATATCATCGTTGTTATTATAATAAAGCAGCTTTTCATATTACTTAAGTGTTGGAGTAATATGTCGTGTGTGTTTCTGATCTATGCGCATAGAGCGAATAGAACCATAGATCAGAATGGATCACACTCGATGAGGTCCCTATTCAATAGTCTTCACTAAAAGCGAGTAGTATGAAAGATGTCTCTTGATGGCTTACGTTCTATTGGTCATATGAATGCGTTTCGAATTTTGATCATAATTATCATGTGGGACATGATATTGGACGACCCAACCTGAATATGTTCCATAGATTAAGTCATGAACATATTCAGAGTCGTAGCTTGTCTTGTATCCTTAGATCGAGGAGACTCTATGGTAACTATGCACTAATCAGCGGAGTTTGACGTGAAAGCCTAACATTGCATCGTGACTGGGCTTCCATAACGGCCAAGATTGGCTTGGGGAATGACTGCATGAGTGATACAAGAGAAGGCTAAGGGATTTATGCCTCATACTATGGTATGATTAAGATATCTTTTTCACGACCTCTTGATCGAGAGTGACTAAAAGAAAAGCATGGCTGTGCACATGATACTGGGTATCATTATTCAGTCATCTCACATATCAAGGAACATTGATTGAGAATAATAAGGATGACGACTCTATGCCTTATGTCAATCATGATATCGGAGATAAAAGGATAATTACAAGGACGACGGAAAAGTCAAAATCGACAGGGTCCATTCGTTATGTAGTGTTAGGCTAAACTAAGTCTCTTTAGTTGCCAATAGGGTAAGATCAAGTAAAGTGAGACTTTACGTTGATTTTACCGACATGCGTAGACCTAAGGGTCGCACCAAAGGTTTGTAACTCGATAAGAACACAACGTAGCTTGGCTTGGAAGGGGTCGTGTCGGGAATTGCCATAGTGGACGGCTAGGACATAATGGGCTCTCTTGGAGAGGCCCATGACCGGCCCATATGGCCTAGGCCCAACAAGAACAAAAGGTCAAAGGTTGACTAAGTAGTCTTGTTGATCAAAGTGGGTTGGACCCATTTTCCACTAACTAATAAACTAACTTAGTTTATGAAGTCCACCTTGCTTTTTTTGCATGGACACTTTGCTCTTGATGGGGATTAAGTGAGTTGACACAATCCACTTAACTCAACATGCAAGAGTGTTGGCATTTCAATACATGCAAGGACTTGAGAATTTTGATACAACATCAATATATTTGTTACAATTAAGGAAGTATTATTACAATTTCATAAAATTAATTAGAATACATAGTCTTCTTCATCGCCTTCATGTACATTTGCTTCTTTTTTCTTCTCCTTGTGCCTCTTCTTCATCCGTTTCTTCTTATTCGTCTTGCTACCGGTCTTTCTTGCGGGTGTTGGTGCGCATCCAGATTCTCTTTGGACGTTTGGTGTCGTGCTCACCTTTTTAGTTGAATCCAACTTCTTCACATCTAGCACGCTTGGTTTGATTTCTGCGGGATGGACTTCGTCACAATCTAAGTCTTCCAACCATTCTTTGGGATTCACTAGCGCGGGATACACAATATCAACGATAGAGGCCTTCCAGGTATCTTTGTAATAATATGGGTCACAGTGTACTTGCATCTTATCTACCTTATATGCTTTGGTTGCATGCACACACGAAATTTATTCAATGTCGAACACATGACATTCGCATGTCTTTCGACCCAAGTCAACTTTAGCGCCCCTGTTTGCACGGTTACGACGTACGTCAAAATCCATTTCATTCAATGCTACAACCTTCATACCCTTGGAAAAATTAGACCTAATCCTGATAAGTCTATAAACCGCAGGCATCAACTTAGCGCCCTCAGGCATTTTATTAATTGTGTTGCAACGGATGTTGAACCCCTTAGTGACTCTCGCCTGCATAACATCTAACAATGCAATGACATGTCATTTTCTTGCTTGACCTAAAAATGAGTTTATAGACTATACCCCATTGATTGTCATGATATCGTAACACTCAGCTCGAAAGTGAGCTCTCACCCACCGATGCATTGATAAATTTGTTTCTCGAAGATATTTTGGCGCTTGTGGATATCTGGCATGTAGTTGAGCGTACTTACGATTGAATTCGATAATTGTGTATACATCAGCAGCCTTTTCAAAAAGAAGTTTGAATGAGACACCTTCTCCTTTTTTTACCTTATCTCTAACATTTTGTGTGAGATGAGACCTACAATGGCCATGATCCGCAATTGGGTAGATAGTTGACACTGCTTTAATGTACTTGCACTTCTATCAGAAACGATTACTAAATCATTCGAATTTGGTATGCACTGTTGTAAATTCTTCATGAACCATGTCCACGATGCTTGGTTCTCCAAGTCCACCATGGCCCAAGAAATTGGGTACATATGAAAATTACAATTGAATGTTGATGCAATTATCATGGCCCCTTTGAACTTGGTGTTCAACCAAGTTCCATCCACTCCAACAACCTTTCTCATGTGGCTGAATCCTTTGATTCATACTCCATATGCTATGAAACAATATTAAAATTCATTCTTATTAATCACCACTAGATCCGTGATTGTTTCTGGATTCAACTACGTAAAAAGGTGCGTATAGAAAGGCAGAAGTCGATAACTTTGCAAGAGATACCTCTTATCTTAGTGTTTGCAAGTTGTCATCCCTTCGAAGCTTTCTATTATGTTATGTTTTCATTGTAGGTACCACGCATAAATCCTTGAACTGATATTGGCGGGGGTAGCTCTTCACCATTAAATGATTCACTCAGATAAGTGGCAACCACTTTCGTAGTTGCTTGACTGTGATTTCCATTGACATCATCTTGGGAGCAAGTGTGATAACTATTATACGTTCTTATGGAGAAGATGGCTACTGCATTCATTTTGGATGCACACAACATCCAATCACATTCACGATCAGTGCATTTTACAACATACAATGTTCGGTTAGATATGATGGTCCTACACTCAAACTGAGTCTGACACGTCATTGCAACATTCTTCAACTTTTTTTGAACCTCAGCTTTGTCGGAAAAATCTTGACCAACTACAAAGTTCGACCCATCTATGAAACCAAATACGGTTAAAAGTTCTTCATCATCCAATCCAACTGAACCATAATGTCGGTCTCCTTTATAAACCGGGTCATCTTCTTTTCTAGTAGTACGGTAAGAGTCTGCTCCACTATCAAATTCATGTTCAAAGTCATCTCCATACCAACGAGATCCTCTTCTGCACCAGTAGGAGATGATATTTCTCTAATACCAATATATCCTTTCTTCACTAAACCCCTCATTAAATTAACACTACCACTACCAGTCTCTTTACATTCGTTGTCAAAGATATTATCTTCAAGGGTATCTTTCTTACTTAGCTCTACATGTAATTTGTTTGGACGATCGGTGTCGGCATTTCAATATAAGAAATTATAGGCCACAAGATTCGCATCATCTGTTATCGAGATTGGCTTCAAAACTCCACTAGAAATACCTTCAAACTCATACAATTGGTAATTGACTTTCAATTCTATGTCGTTTTTGTCCACTCCAATTTTCTCATGCAATGTTTCCAGCAACAACTCTGCCGAATCATTAACAACAAAACAATTACTTTATCATCAATACTAGGTATCCAAGTATATTTTCCTCCCTCTATCTTGCATTCCCCGCCACAATAAGAAATGACTAATACTCGCCTTATTCATACACGATTTAAAAACAAAACATCAACATCCAAATGTTGTACTCTAGTACCGGTTCATTTCTTCGCAGTATCGGTTTATTACATATCCATAATACCAGTTTATTTTATCTTAGTATTTGGTTTTTACACATCCCCATTATCGGTTTATTTCTTCCCAATATCAGGTTATTACAAATACCCGGAAATGTTGAGGGAAATTGCAGATGCAGATGAAGATTCATTTCAACAGTTCGTTTCCGTGTCCGTTTCAATGATGTTCAGAACATTCTAAATTCATATTAACTACAATATACACATACATACAAACATATTTCTGAAAATTTTGAGATGGGAATTGAAAATAAGAAATTAGGGTTTTAGGACTCATTGATATGGTTCGGTACAACACTTCGAGCTCTTCCAACAAGACGGTAACCCCAAAAAGAAGAAGAAGAACAGTAGGCGCACTCTGAGTCGTTTATCGTTTCACGGTCAACAATAGTCGACGACAGCTAGCAACAAATGCAACACCAAACGATGAAGAAAAAAAAAATTTTAAAAAAAGAAAAAAAAAACATGTATGATTAAAATAATATTATAATAATAAAGGGTAAAGATGAGAATGTCCAAAATCACTTAAACAAAACGCTAGATAACGTAATATTTTTTTTTTGGTAAGGCTAGTCTCCTAATATATTTTAACCGGAGGACTATTTAGCTAATTACCCTTTTTTTATGATACTCTCATGTCTTTTATTTTGTAATTTCTCACCAAATTGATTGTTATTTATAAAGAAAAAAGAGAGGTACACGAGAGATGGCAATAATAACAGTGCCAATGGGCGGGTGATGTTGATTTCGAAAGAATACCGAACAAAATAGGTTTATCAGATTCGTTGATTCATAATGAATACCCAAAAAAGATAGATTGAGTTTGCAACTCGTTTTTCTTACAAATTCTCAATAATTTGTCTTACGATCAAAGCCTAATGAGCTTATATAGCCAACTAAATCTCAAAGTCTTAATACAATAAGGAAACCAAATCCCGAAGCCTTAATTAGAAAAAAGAAATCTCAAACCCTAAAACAAAAAAGAAAATAATCATATGGATTCCAAAAGTACGACTTTTAACAATCCAGATGATCTCGTATGGCCAAAAACCATCAGGGCTATAGGTAAGCCATGAGTTTTCTGTCTTCAATACTATGATATTATCGGATTCGAACGCCAACACTTTCTTTGTCCTCAGTTTGGACTGCATCAACGGCCATGCTTTATTTACAACATATATACCAAACTTACGAAAATAAAAATGCATAGACCAACGGAAGAGTTTAGAAAACACTTGTCAAGTTGACACGGATACTTATGTGAAAAGTGAGGACTTGTTCAGTGTTGGAGGGCAAAGCATTAAAAAACTTGACTTACAGAAGAAACCTACCTCGCTCATTAACTTCATATGATGCATGCATGATTCGCTATGATTTGCCAAGCCAAGTCAACGACCTAGAGGTAATAAAAGTATAAACGCTGTCCCTGCCTTCCAGCTCCATGAATGTGCTCTCTATCTCTATAATATTAGGAGGCAACATCAGAAAGAGTCATAGACGTATAAAAACATAAAATGGATACGGTCAAACATAAAATGAGAGATATAAAAACGTATTTTAATGCAAGGTCCAAGGCCAATATTGAGTATATATTAAAGTACAAACAAAAACCGATAATCAACGCTCTTGATGATAATAAAAAATGTGGTTGGCCCAATGGTCCCTATTAACAAGTTGGTGTGCTTTGTTCTGTATAAGCTGCCCGGTGGCTCTATTCATCACACTTGAAGCCCAAAGAGTTTAGTTCCTTACGGAAACAGATTGAGCTTCATTTGGTTACAATGGTCACTGCAGTACCAATGCCAGCTTTGATGCTAAAGCTGGTATTCATTCTCTTCTTCGTTCATTCATCGGCTGCCTCATTCAGTAACTCAAAGGCAGGGCCGATCGCTAATCGACACACGGAACGAAAGCTTGCCTTTGAAGATAAGATAGGTAATTAAGGTTTTCCCTTCACTTCTGTTTGGGAAAGGATATGTTATCTGTTAGGGGAAACCGTGGGTCCTAGCCTCCCTTGAGGTTTGTTTTGGCAGTCATAATTGACTTGACCTTTCCCTGTATTTCCCAAATACGCTTGACCTTCTTTTGCAAAAACTAACAATTTTCGTCTATTATAACGGATTCCGTTAGGTTTTTGACATATGTTGGTCAGGTGCACAGTAGCATTTTTTTAACGGAATCGTCAAAAAAGACGGAAAATGTTAGTTTGCGCAAAAAATAGAAAGGTCACAGTTGGGAAGCGCAAAGAAAAAAGCCTAGTTAGGATCGCCTAAACAAATCTCAAGAGGGGTTAGGATCCATGGTTACCCCTATCTGCTATGTGTATGTTTCGGTACTGATCACATGTGTTTCTGTATTGCAATTTAAACAAACTGTAGTTTCCTTGCTCATTGATTGTGGTGCTGCTTCTGATAACTCCATAGATACTGGAGTCAAAGGGAACATATCCTCTGAGTTTAGTAGTATAAATGGTCAAGGCCAGACCTTGATGAGTTTCCCGGAGGGAATAAGAAATTGTTACAGCCTCAAACCAGACGGTGCTGCCATCAACAATAAGTATCTTGTGAGGCCTTCCTTCATATGTGGGAATTATGATGGTTTGCACAAAACCCCCATATTCGAGCTTCATATCGGGGTTAATAAATGGAAAACTGTGAATTTGACTGACTCATCTGATTACCCATACTATGAGATCGTTTATGTATCTTCCACATAGTATGCAGATGTGTGTCTTGTAAACACAGGCTCGGGTGTACCATTCACTTCCTCACTGGAGCTGAATGTTTTGGATGATTCCATGTATGAAATTGAAACTGGGTACTCACTCCTATCGGGAGATTGCTATGATGTTGGAACTGACAGGTAAATATCCAAACTGATCGTTACGTTTAAGTATTATCTCACATTGAAAAAGAATAGGTAAAGTTAGAGTTCATCATTTAGACGTAATTCCGGACTCCAAATAAATGATTCGTTTTAAAATTATAGATGGTATCAAATCTATGTCTGCTTTACCCCAAGTTTGAATCTCTAAAAATATGCGTTCTCCCAAATCCTTTCTAGGGTTCCTACTTTGACCCCTATAAAGGCGAGCTCTCGTCGCCGCCGGTGTCACTCCAACACGTATCTCCGGTTCTCTTTTCCATCTTTAACATACAACCTCATCGCCCATGGATCCCCTACCCTCTCATGCGATCATCCGGCATGCTTCATCGTCGCCCTCTCTCCCACTGCCATACTCTATAACACCGTTCCCTCTCTGATCCGATGTGTGGCGCGTCCTGGTACCCTCGTCCGGTGCCACCATGGCACATGTACGAACCATATCGGATGCACGATAATCCGCCTTACCCAATCACCTTGTTGATTGCTGACAAGGCTGACTCTTATAACCACCCGGGACTGCTCGGACATCGGCCTACTGGACGGGCATTTGATCGCGGGTACGAAGGGCCACCTCCAGGCTCTTTCCAAGTCCCCTAATGTCGTTGGGACCCCATTAGGGTTTCTGTACCACCAACGCCGACGACCAAGCGACAGACTCTAAGGCTTCCGAGGTCAAAGACTGTGACCATAATCACTCTGGTGGCAAACACCACAACACCGGCAAACCCCCAAGCCGCACCTCAGGCGTGGCCAACGTCAAAGATCGACACGATCGAGGAAGGGGGGGGGGGACCGCGACCACAAAGGAACCTGATATGCCACCCGACAGTTTCTAGAGCTCCAACCCGCCGTTACTAGCAGGAAAATTTGTCGGTGTACCGCCGTGGAAAACAGATTTGGAAAGAAGGGAACTAGTACGGGAATGCAAGCCTAATCCTCACCAAACCCTACCGGGGGGGATAAGTAATGCACCTTCCATGGGGAGTCAGGGGAGTCAATGGAACCGGCGGAGTATACCTTACAACCAAGTGAGGACGGGTGCCTAAAGAAGTCAATAGTTCTGAAGAGACTTCCAAGGAGATCTGATTGGAGCATGATCGGGAGCTGCAAATGGAGGGTCCGGACCCTCCATGGGAAGAATGATAGGACCCGACGGGTTGGGAAGGCATGTTCAAGACCTATACCCACAGACCCGAGACCACTAATGCTGGGGAGTATTGGGAAAGCCGTACTCAAAGCACTAGTCTGTTTCCTACTACTTATGTTGTTTATCTTTTTCATACATCCACTAGGTATTTGGTTAGATTATCTTAGGATTTTGTCTTTTCTCTTTTTTGAAATGTCGGTAAGGGGAGCTCTTAAGTTTCAGATCTGTGGGAAAAAGGAGACTTTTTTACGGATCCTTGAGCGCCTGGTGGACTACGTTCGACCGAGACAAATATCTGGAATCATGGAAATTATGCCCTAACCTGTAAGGTTACCTTTTAGAGTAATACAATACCCCATATACTCGTTTCAGAACAAAAAAAAAGTCCGCTTTACCCACGTGGTAGATTTCCAATCCTACACACATGACTCATCAGTCATCATATCATGTAACTTTAGTAGGAATAGGCGATGGTCCTTTTTTTTCTCTCTCTATTAAGAAACCCTACTCCTCCTCGCCTCGGAGCATAAACGCCGCACACTATACTCCTTTGTCGGCGTTCATCGTGCTCTTCTCGAGCATGGAGGTCGCCGGCGAGGGTTCACCTCTCCCCTTCCCCCACTTCTTTCCTTTCTCTTCTCACCCCTTCCTCTTCGCTCCTCCAGATCTGGTTTTCACAACCTTGCTTTCCCTCCTCTCGTCCTCTCCACCTTTCCTCCCTTTTGAAGAACTGTTTTCATTGGTTGGGTTGACCGGGAACGTCTTCTGGCCGCGGTTGTACTTGGTGGTGTCAGATCTAGAGTTTCTTTTTCAGATCTGACCTTTCGCCGGAGCTTTTGCGTCGGGTTCGCTCGCCGCTGCTTTTGGGTTGTTCGGTACTTGCTCCGCCACCCCAGGTTCATTTCCTCTTCACCTATTCTCCTTCCAAGTCAGATCCTTACCTTTCCTCATTCCCTTGTCCTAATTTCCCTTAAGCTCTCCTTTCCTCATTACCTTTCCTCAGCGGTGTTCTCGGGGCCTGTCACTGGTGTTGGCCACGACAGGTGTTGTTATCGATCGTTTTGGCCGAAGGTTGGGAATACTAGCGGAATTAAGGCTCGGGCTGTGAGGGCTTTGGTTGGGTCGAACGTTATTCAGCCGGTTTTGGTGTTGGCCACGACAATCGACTCCATTTGGTGCTTCAGTTAAATTTCTGGTTGGTTTTGGTGTAGGTTGAGGCTAAGCTTTGAACTTTCTGGGCACTTCTTCTGGGCATTTGTTTTTACTCTGCTTTTGGGCTTCAAAGTTTTCGATTCTGGGTATTAAAGACCTGTTGGTTTTTTAGTTTTGTTGTTTGTTTCTATTATGCGTTTTGTGTACCCTTGTTGGGGTTTTCCAGTTTGCTTAATTGTAGAAAAATTTAGGTTTTCAGACCTGTGTTTCATCCTTGTAATGTTTCTGTTGGATTCCCCTTGTTGGGATTCCTCTGGTTCGAGGCTGTGCCTATTTGGCCAATGCTCCAGGTTGTACTGAGGGCTCTGTCCTTGTTCTTCAACTTCACTTTGAAGCTGTTGGATGTTTATAAAAAAAACTACTGATAAAAAAAATCATCAGAACATGTAGGATGAAGTTGATATGCAATGGTCTAATTCTTTTTTCTTTGTTTCAAGGCTTTTATAATTCCTTTTTCAAACTTGTTCGCACTGGTTTATCCGTTTTCTAAAAACGATATCTAATTTTGGAGATTTTTTCTTCTTCTCGTTAGAATTGGAGTCAGATCTATTTTTGAAATATCTTTCCATAACTACAATAATTTCTTAGAGGACAAAACTCAATACTAAAATTAAGGTAATCTCAAACTCTAGACAATAAGTTAAATAAGATAAAAGTTTCTAAACTAATTAGAATTAAGAAATAAGAAAATAAAATAAAAACGAATAAGAAGATAAAAGAAAATTGTACGTAAAGTCATTAGAGACCCATTCAAACAACAGCGCAGCCTCTCTAAACCGTCTATGTTAGGGTTTAGGCGAAGCTTTGCGATACTCACCGTCATCCATGGAGAACTCGAGCGTGATGGAGGGCGGGGGCGACATCAACGGCGGCGGGGTGCATTGAGGACCCTGCCTATCGGAGCAGGAGGCTAGGGCCGGGGATCTCGTCGTAGGGGACGAGTTCCAAGCACCTAGGGTGGGGGACTCGGGGTTTGAATCGACGGAGGAGACGGCAGCCACGGAGGCGTCGTGGCCGGAAGAGAAACCGGAGGAGGACGAGGAACTGGCGGACTTGGAGGGGTCGAGGCCGGATCCTGTTGTCTAGCCGATGATGTAGTTCTCGGCTCGCTCCTCGGAGATGGACGGTTGGGTGGTGGGCGGCCGAGTCAGGACGGGACCGGCTGGTCTTCGCCGGACGCCGGCGAGAGGACCACGCCTCAGACGCTTGGGGAGTGGGTCGGGACGGCGGGAGGCGGTCGGGGATGACGCCGGGGTTGTGTTAACTCTGGTGTTGACGATGATGAAGGGGGTGGGGTTCAATCCGATCCCGATTTCATCGGACTCGGTGATCACGCCGGAGGACCGCCGGAAGCGGTTGCTTGGCATCGAAGAAAGGGGAAGGAGCCGGCGGCGCTAGACCCGACTAGGGTTTCGAGGAGTCGGACCGGGGTCAATACGGGCCTGGGCCGAGGTTTCTTGAGGGATGCTCGTTGGGCCGGCACAACAACTCGGGCTGGGCAGGATCAATACCCGGGCTGGATCCGGGTAGGAGAGGGGGACATAGCCCGATGGGCATCTCGGTATGGAGCTGGTCAAGGACAGGCAGATGGGTCGGGTAGGACACGGAGGGTCGGGTATAACCCGACTATGCCGGTTCACAGGGACTACTCGGGTCAAAGGAATCCGACCCAGGTGGGCGATCCACCATCTGAGGGTAGGGGTGTTCAGGGGGGTCAGGTCGGCGCACAAGACTCGCAAATGGGGGCAATGAGAATTAAAGACGTACTTGTATCGGTTCAGGAGGTCACTAACCGTGGGGACTTGTACGGATTCGCCTTAGCAGCCAAAGTTCTGACTACGAGAAAGATCTTCTGCAAATAAGTAGTGACACGGATGGAGGATGTCTTGGGAATGAAGGTTGAGGCTAAACCTCTGGAAGGTGGTCTGGTCGCTTTCTTCTTCCGTTCAGCTAAGGAAAGGGAAAGGGTTCTGCTGGGGGAACCATTGTCCTTTTGGGACTCCCTGGTTCTATTTACAGATCTGAGGGCTCACATGGAGGTTCAAGACCTGCAGTTCCACCATTTCTCGGTCTGGGCAAGGGTGTCCAATCTACCAATAAGAGCTTGGACGAGGGACGTGGGGTTCAGAATAGGCAACACGCTAGGAGTCTGTCAAGGCGTGGATGTGGATAAGGATGGACTTTGCTGGGGGGATTTCATGAAAGTCCGAATCAGGGCGGATATCCGAGTCCCACTATAGAGTCAGCTCTGGTTCTGCCTATCTGTCTCTCAGGTACGCACGCGTCTCAATATTTCATATGAGTACTTACCTGAGCATTGCTTTGGGTGCTGCTGTGCGAGACATCAGTTCCCGGTCTGCCCGGAGAGTGGGGGCGTCCGGGGGGCCTCCCTGAAGGCACCAGGGGATCCGAGGTCGGAGTTGGAGAAAGCGAAACATGGGAAGGTCGTCTCGGGTACGAACTGGACTTACCTAAGGGGTTCGGAGAAAGGTGGCCAATCTAAAGGTATACCAAAGACTCCGACAAGGCAGGAAGGAAAAAGGTGGTGGGGTCAGTAGGAGGAAGGGGAGGAAGAGGTGCCGGTGGGTTGGCTACCACGGGAACCGACGCCATATCTGTCTGGAAATAAGAGGATGGTGAGGGAGGAGGATCCTGAGGAGGAGGAGGAATCTGAGGCGTCGAATGAGGCGTCATCTGCAGTGGCGGCAGGCTTCAAGCACCCTCGCCTCCAAGAATGAGTGCGGAAGGTGCCAGGGGAGGTTTGGTCGGCTGTACCTCTTCCCTGATGTATAGGTGGCATTGGTACCACCAACAGCTGATGAGTTACTTCTCTACCACTCCGGAGTCAGCAATCCCGCATTCAGGAGCCCTACCAATATCAGTCAAGGGAGGACGACGCACGGTGACTTACCGGGGGAGTAACAGGTCCACCATCGCATGTTTATCCTCTGATCTGCTCGATTAGTTTCTTATGGTTGGAGTATACTGTATCGGTGTCCATGGATGCTACCGCAGTCCCGCCCGCCGACCGTCATTATGTCTATGAGCGAAATTTATCTTTGTGCACTTGTTTTTCCAAGGGATAACTATCATTCCCAACCCCCAACTTTAAGTCAAATTCATATCCTAATTTGGTTATGTATGGTGATTCCCACGTTTATGGGCACCGGACTGCTTTGAACTAATAATTGTATTAGTGATCGAGACCACCAAAGCATTCGCTAAAGCACGAGAATGACGATGTGGACAGTCTTGTAAACAGAGACTGGAGTGGCTCAATTGGACTAAGCATCCTCCCGTGGAACCAACTGACATTGTCTTCCCTCTGACAATAATGAGGGCCTTTAAAAACGTAAAAGTTCATGTTCACGATCTGGTAGAAGAATGTCGCGATGATACTTGACGGAACTGATGTCAACTTTTTTTTTGATAAGCTCAAAAATTTATTAATAAGATCGATTCCAAAAAAAGAAATCTGAATGCCTTGATTCAAGAAGAAGCATGGTGGATACCAATGATTACAAAGAGGTTCCAACTAAGGGAGCCAAAAGGCCAAACATTTTCTTAAAAGGAAACAACCAAATATCATAAAAAAGGAAACCCCACCAATCCTCGCCTCTCGAGATCAACGAGTCGACGTCGCAACCTTCTTCTTGGCAGCCAACTCACGAAGTGTAGTCTATGCATCGGTACCATGTGACGAAGCTACGACTTGAGTTTTTCCTTTTCGGACTTGCTCAACCCGATTCTCAATCTCGACGGGTCGAACATATCTTTCCTGATCCAAAGAGACCTTTGGTTTACACGTCATAATGTAGAATTCCGTTAAATTCTTAAGGGGCGACTCACCCACTTCAATTTGACAAGGGTGTCCTTCCATGGAGATTCCACCTACAGCGAAGGTTGACCCGCTGACAACAACATTAGGAGCATGAACCGAATCCAGCACCTGCTGAGACTTTGAGACTGGCTGGGCTGGAATGGACTGAACTTGACCAAGCCCATATGCATGACTCGATCCACATTCATTGCAGTCGTCCTCAAGTGTATCGCAATCCCCGAAATAAGGAACGATATCATCCCCAAGATTGTCGCGATCACTGGACTCAGGGGGAGAAGACCACGATTTCCAGACTCAAATCCAATCT
This sequence comes from Erodium maritimum, assembly GCA_963921825.1. Lineage (NCBI taxonomy): Eukaryota > Viridiplantae > Streptophyta > Magnoliopsida > Geraniales > Geraniaceae > Erodium > Erodium maritimum. Next base: position 78,780,528 of record OY997588.1, on the reverse strand, counting down.
CTTTCGTGCCAACCTAACAATTCGAAACCGCTTGAAATTCAGGATCATCGTGCACAACCAACTCCGGCGAACTTACATCCAGTGAAGCGGTATTACCTGAAGACCCCCCACTGGACCACAAAGTCATTATTGATCCAGGTGAGGGTACGTTCCGCCCCTCGGCGGTTGAAGTGTTCATCCATTGGACACAGTCGGTCCCTGTGAGTCAGTGTTCAGAATTCGCATTAGATTAGAAATCATCCGAGCACTTACAACAGGAAGGTACAATTTGTCGTCGACTGAGAACAATGTCCCTAGGGTACTTGTCCCCTCTTCAGTTAAGTAAAAAAAGTTGTGGATCGAAGAACCGACCGAATACTCCTACTACATCCACCCTGTCCCCCACCACTACTATCGTTGTTGTCTTGCCCGCCTAAGATCACCCCAGCATAGCCGTGACCAACGACGCCCTAATGTTCTGTAAACCCCGTCACCATCGTTGATCGGCCACCCGAACAAATCCGCTTCCCACCACACGCCGAGCCCGAAGCGGCCTTGACGAACCTCGCTTTAGAAATCTTACACCGACCCCACTATTTCCATGTCCCGCCGTCACCATCCCCTTAACCCTCGGTTGGCGCGTTCGCAACACCGACACGGGACCAAACTACGTAGAGATCGGAACCACCAAGACAACCCTCACCGGAAGATCCTCACATCGACCCATGCCACCACCATGTACCTCAGTTGTCGCGCCTCTGAGCATCGCCATCAGCGGCCTTGCGCATCCCACAAACATGACACACACACATCCATCATATATTTACATATAAACTCTTTGAAAAAAGGAAAAACCTCCAACGGCGGCGCAATCCAACCCTAGCCGCCGCACATCGTCACTAGGGATCCAAGTCCCTTGCCCCCGGTTGCCCCGACTCTCGGTGACGAACAAAACCACTTGCGCACTTTCAACCCACAAGCCCCACACACGATGAACAAACAGAAGAACCAAGGATAAGGTAAAATGACCAAACACCATGAGCGAAGACCCTGATCCATGTCATGATCAAACGAGAAACAAAAATCAAAAGCGGCATAAAACCTAGCCGCCGTTGCTCCCTCGTCCTTGCTTTCTCATGAGTAACTGCCCTTACATAGATTTATCCGGAAACAATTTCACAGGCTCAATACCCTCGGATTTGAAGGACAGATTCAAGGATAGACCTAAACTGTTGAGGTTAGCTCATCTTGCATTTCAAGGAAGTCCATTTATCTCGAACCTTCTTGATAAGAAATTTTGTATTTCTTTATTTAAATTTAGGTTAACTTAAGCTTTTAGCTGCGTCGTGTTTTAACATAATATCATAGTTTGATCTTCCTTCAACGCATGCCTTGGCTGATTCATCACTTTCCTTTTTGGCAGGTTGGATTGGAATATGTCAGAACTTTGTATGTTGGACACATGCAAGAATACAAAGTAGAATAAGTTTGTTATTCCTCTTATGGTAGCCGTTGTGGCGTTTTGTATCCTTGCAATCATCTTGAAGAGTAAAAGACAAAAACGAGGTATCTTTTTTCGTCTACAACAATAATATCTAGGGAAAATTTCAGTATAATACCCTGCCAAACATTTAATCTCAATATAATACCCTGACATAAAATTTTTGCACTTTCATACCTAAACCAAACATTTAATTTCACTTTAGTACCTAACCGTTAACTTCCTGTTAGTTTGGATGGAAAAAGTTAAAAAGACCATAATACCCCTAACTATTACTCAAATTTTCAAACTCATGCCATTGGTTCAGAATTTGAAAATAAGTGAAATGACAATAATACCCTCCATTATTAGGGTATTAAAATGAAAATTTCACTACTTTTAAAATAAATCAGTTTTTTTTTATAAATTCAGTTTTTATTTACGAAAATTTTTTAGTTACACTTTCGAAACTTCAGGGTATGCATCAGTTAACTTTAAATTTTAGGTAAGCATCAGTTTAATGGGCATGATTTTAGGTAGGTATCGGTAGTTTTCCCTAGTAAATATAGGGTTTTAAGAAGTTGAGTGGGGCACGTGCCCCCTGAGTCGTGTAAATCCGCCAGTCCATGTAGCCACTATGGTTGAACTGTACATGCTCTTAAATATCCGTGTCACTTGAAAGGATGAATGCGAGGAGAGACTAGTGAGGCCTTCATCTGCTTAAATCTTACTCTAGTGAAACTTTTTAACCTCTTACGTTGATCTATGCATTATGTTGTTGGGATAATGTCGATTCCTGGCTCATTCAGAATGACATTTATAATTCCTGACATAGGTCGACCTTTTGTGACAAATCCTACCACAAAGGTGATACACGTTTACAAAAAGTATCAATCACATGTAAAATAGGCGTCAAAAAGTGATTTTCTTTGTAAAAAAATACCACCTTATACTACTTTTCTAACAATCTACCTCCTTTATATTACTATTTGTAACATAATACCACATTTGTTATATGATCTGTCACGAAAGGTAGACCTCAATTAAGATGTGATAACTAAAGGTCACAAAAAGTCATGAATCAACGTTTTTCCTATGTTATTCTATTCTATAAATAACAATCATGTAAGTAAACAAGAATTTGGTGGATGCAGTATCCATGCCATCCATGTTGAAGCTGGTACTGGTTCTCTTTATCGTTCCCTTGTCTGCTGCTGCATTGGGTGGCCCAATGACAGAGCCGCTACCTAATGAACGAAAGCTTGCATTCGAAGAAGGGATAGGTAATTAAGGTTCCTCGTCTCTTTTTTCTCAGAAATGGAGATATCATATATCCTTACTAATACTAACCCGTGTTTATCTCTTGCAATTTACACAAATCTGTAGTTTCCGTGCTCATTGATTGTGGCGCTGCTTCTGATAACTCCATAGACACTGGAGTCAAAAGGAACATATCCTCTGAGTTTAGTAATACAAATGATCAAGGTCTGACCTTGAGGAGTTTTCCCGAGGGAAGAAGAAACTGTTACAGCCTCAAACCAGACGGTGGAGCCATGAACAAGAAGTGTCTTCTGAGGGCTTCCTTCATATATGGGAATTATGATGGTTTCAACAAAACCCCCATATTCGAGCTTCATATCGGGGTTAATAAATGGAAAACTGTGAACTTCACTGACTCATCTGATTACATATACTATGAGATCATTTATGTTTCTCCCACAGAGTATGTAGATGTGTGTCTTGTAAACACAAGCTCTGGAGTACCATTCATTTCCTCACTGGAACTCAAGGTTTTGGATGATTCCATGTATCAAGTTGAAACTGGCTACTCACTTTTATGGGAAGCTCGATACGACGTTGGAATTGTCAGGTAAATATCCAAACTGATCGTTATGTTTAAGTATTATCTCACATCGAAAAAGAATAGGTAAAGCTAGAGTTGATCTTTTATACGTAAATCCAGACTACAAGTAAATAATTCGTTTTCAAATTTTACGTGGTATCAAATCTAATTTTGCTTGACCCGCTTGGTAGATTTCCAATCCTACACAGTTAACTCATCAATCATCCTAACATGTAAGAAGAAGTTTTTTTTGATAAGCGATTAATTTATTAAAGACAGGCTTCTAAGAATGAAATCCGTCAAAAGATACAACCCAAAACATGGGATCTAAAACCTTCAATGCAGAAAAACATAAAAGTAAATGAAAACAGGAAAGAAAACAAGCCTGGCCACTGATACCAATTACGGTGCAGCGTGACGAATCCTGCCCCCCCCCCCCCCCCTCCCCTCTTGTAGCACGACCAAGGGTGCGAACACCATATCTCAAAAGAACAAGCATACTGAATCTCCCCTGCTATCTTAGCAATGCTAAAACAATGCGGAAGTAATTTCACAAAAACTTCATCAACCGGTTGAAAGTTACTCTTGAAAACGGCACTATTTCTCTACAACCAAATGTGCCAACACGTGATGTAACAAACCTTCAACCACACAGGATTACCCGTGAGTTCTGCAACTGCCGCCCATTTCTCAACGACAACAACAACAGTCTCCGGTGCCACCCAAAATAATGACCACCAAGAATAAATTCTGCCCCATAAAACCCACGAAAAACAAAAGTGGAAAAACAGATGATCCAAGTTCAAAACAAACCTTGCAGAAATAACATAACATGGAGTTCAAAGAAATCCTGCAACCCCGGGCCTCCAGAAAGCACATAGTCTGTACTACTCTATGGATAATCAACCACATAAAAATACTAAATTTAGGTGGCAAACCTTTTATCCACAAATAGGACGCCCACCCCACTTCTTCGAACGACGGAACAATGAGTTTGTACACCGCCCCACCGAAAATTTCAGACCTTTTACCCATATCAGTCGGTCCATTTCACCTGACAAGCTAAACGAAGCTAATAGTCCCTTCAAGGCCAACTCCTCATTCAGCTCCCTCGAAAAGAGATTTCGGCGAAAGACCAACACCCATGAACCATTCAGCCAAATATCTTGAACCGAGGCTTC